>OW240914.1:224084120-224356620 GCA_933207985.1 Pelobates cultripes
GAAAGCAGAGTGTTTTTGTAGTGTGTGGGTAGTGTGCGTAAAGTGAATGCTGTATATACTAAATGCAAAGTGTGTGTGTTTGTGTAGTGTGTGTGTGTATAATGAATGCAGAGTGTGTATGTATTTGTGTAGTGTGTGTATAGTGAACGTAGTGTGTTTATATACAGTTGCAAGAAAAAGTATGTGAACCCTTTGGAATGATATGGAATTCTGCACAAATTGGTCATAAAATGTGATCTGATCATCATCTAAGTCACAACAATAGACAATCACAGTCTGCTTAAACTAATAACACACAAAGAATGAAATGTTGCCATGTTTTTATTGAACACACCATGTAAACATATGAACCCTTGGATTTAATAACTGGTTGAACCTCCTTTGGCAGCAATAACTTCAACCAAACGTTTCCTGTAGTTGAAGATCAGACGTGCACAACGGTCAGGAGTAATTCTTGACCATTCCTCTTTACAGAACTGTTTCAGTTCAGCAATATTCTTGGGATGTCTGGTGTGAATCACTTTCTTGAGGTCATGCCACAGCATATCAATCAGGTTGAGGTCAGGACTCTGAATGGGCCACATCAGAATGCGTATTTTCTTCTGTTTAAGCCATTCTGATGTTGATTTACTTCTATGCTTTGGGTCATTGTCCTGTTGCAACACCCATCTTCTGTTGAGCTTCAGCTGGATGACAGATGGCCTTAAGTTCTCCTGCAAAATGTCTTGATAAACTTAATTAATATTTCCTTTGATGATAGCAATCCGTCCAGGCCCTGACGCAGCAAAGCAGCCCCAAACCATGATGCCCGCACCACCATACTTCACAGTTGGGATGAGGTTTTGATGTTGGTGTGCTGTGCCTTTTTTTCACCACACATAGTGTTGTGTGTTTCTTCCAAACAACTCTTTCGTTTAATCTGTCCACAGAATATTTTGCCAGTACTGCTGTGGAACATGCAGGTGCTCTTGTGCAAACCGTAAACATGCAGCAATCTTTGTTTGGACAGCAGTGGCTTCCTCTGTGGTATCCTCCCATGAAATCCATTCTTGTTTAGTGTTTTACGTATTGTAGATTCGCTAACAGGGATGTTAGCATTTGCCAGTGAATTTTGTAAGTCTTTAGCTGACACTCTAGGATTCTTCTTCACCTCATTGAGTACTCTGCGCTGTGCTCTTGCAGTCATCTTTACAGGACAGCCACTCCTAGGGAGAGTAGCAGCAGTGCTGAACTTTCTCCATTTATAGACAATTTGTCTTACCATGGACTGATGAACAGTAAGGCTTTTGGAGATACTTTTATAACCCTTTTCCAGCTTTATGCAAGTCAACAATTCTTAATCTTGGTTCTTCTGAGAGCTCTTTTGTGCGAGGCATCATTCACATCAGGCAATGCTTCTTGTGAAAAGCAAACCCAGAACTCGTGTGTGTTTTTTATAGGGCAGGGCAGCTGTAACCAACACCTCCAATCTCATTTCATTGATTGGACTCCAGTTGGCTGACATCTCACTCCAATTAGCTCTTGGAGATGTCATTAGTCTAGGGCAGTGATGGCGAACCTATGGCACGCGTGCCACAAGTGGCACGCCGGGCCCTTTCTGTGGGCATTCGACCATAGGTCACCGGGAGTGGGGAGACAGCTGGCGTGGGTCGGCATCAATGCAGAGTAGGCACCTGCCAGCTCAAAACGGGAGGACAGGAGAGCAGAAACATACAGCCACTTACCACCACGACTGTGTCCCCCCTCCTTCACTAAAGGTAAGAAGAAGGTGGGGGGGGGGGGATATAATGTTTAATGATTATGAAAATAAAATAAAAAATTGCTACCTGCAGCACCCCCCAACAGCATTCCTGCCCCTCACACTCCCCCCACTCACATAGCACCTCCCCCTCCACTCACACATAGCACCACCCACTCACACACAGGACCCCTCCACTCACACACAGGATCTCCACTCGCATACAGACCCCTCCACTACACTCAGCCCCCCTCTCCACTCTACACACACAGCACCCCCACCACACACACACACACACAGCACCCCCCCCCACTCTCACACACACACACACACACGGCCCCTTAGAGACACACGGCACGCCTCAGACACCCCTCACACACAGCAATCCGCCTCAGACACCCCTCACACACAGCAATCCACACCCTTACACACAAACACATACACTGCACCCCTCAATGCAATATATGTGTGTGTGTGTGTATTCATCAGTCTGTTTGTATGTATTCAGGGGACTGTGTGTGTGTGTATTCAGCGGACTGTATGTATGTATTCAGCGGACTGTGTGTATGTATACAGCAGACTGTGTGTGTATTCAGCGGACTGTGTGTGTATTCAGCAGACTGTGTGTGTGTATTCAGCAGACTGTGTGTGTGTATTCAGCGGACTGTGTGTGTGTGTATTCAGCGGACTGTGTGTGTGTGTATTCAGCGGACTGTGTGTGTATTTAGCAGTGTGTATATTCAGCAGTCTGCTGAGTACACAGACTGCCGAGTCCACACACAGACTGCCGAATACATGCAGTCTGTATGCATTCAGCAGACTGTGTACTCACCAGTCTGTGTATTCAGCAGACTGTGTGTGTATTCAGCAGAATGCTGAATACACACAGACAGACTGCTGAGTACACACAGACAGACTGCTGAATACACACACAGTCCATGTTGGCACTTTGAGGAAAAAAGTTCGCATGTATTGTGGTTTGGGCACTCGGGCTCAAAAAGGTTCGCCATCACTGGTCTAGGGGTTTACATACTTTTTCCACCTGCACTGTGAATGTTTACATGGTGTGTTCAATAAAAACATGGCAACATTTCATTCTTTGTGTGTTATTAGTTTAAGCAGACTGTGATTGTCTATTGTTGTGACTTAGATGATGATCAGATCACATTTTATGACCAATTTGTGCAGAAATCCATATCATTCCAAAGGGTTCACATACGTTTTCTTGCAACTTTAATGCAGAGTGTGTGTGTTTGTATAGTGTGTGTATATAATGCAATGTCTTTGTGTAGTGTGCATTATATAAACACACTGCATTATATACACACACTATGCAAACACACTGCATTATATACACAGTGTTTTTGTGTAGTGTATGTGTATATAATGGAGTGTGTGTGTGTGTATATAATCCAGTGTGTTTGTATAGTGTGTGTATATAATGTGTGTATATAATGCACACTACATTATACAAACACACTGCATTATATACACACACTATACAAACACAATGCATTATATACACAGTGTGTTTGTGTAGTGTATGTGTATATAATGGAGTGTGTGTGTGTGTGTGGGTATTTTATATCAAATTATAATTTTTTTTATATTTAATTATTATTTATTCTTGTTGTCCCCCCTCCTTGCTTGTTGCCTGGCCAGGGAGGGGGGAAATAGCATTCCATGGTGGCACAGCTGTGAGGGGGCGGGCAGCAAGCATTCACCTCATTTTACAGCAGCTCCTCCAGTTCCCCAGTGTAAGTCTTGCGCCCAGCGTGCCGCGTGGAGCGTTGCCATGGTAACCCGTGGCAACGCTCTGACGGCCTCGGGTCTCGTGGGCCTGACGGTCCTAGGAGGTATTATCTGCAATATCGGTATCTATATTGGCCGATACCGATATTGCCGAAAATACCGAATATCGGCGGATTATATCGGTAAAACCGATAATCGGTCAATACCTACTAGAGGGGCATCTCCAGGTAGAGCTGTGATTCTTGGCAGTGCATGCTGATAAACAGCAATAGAATGCCATACTATATATTGGAGCGCCTGGTTGGCACTGTTATACCCTACTAAGGCTGCTTTTGGTATCACTTATCTTTTAAAGAAGAGATTATATATATCATCGATCATTTTAATGGATTTATCATAAAGTATTTTGAATTTTAAGAAGTATGAGGAGTGCAGCCATCATCTTTGTGGTTTCTATAGCATGCTTGTCAGCTGGCTCATGCACCAGGCAATGCCTAAGGAATACGTGAGTGCAAGGATCAATTTTGTTTTTTATATATATATATATATATATATATATATATCTGTGACGGAACTCCTGTACTCCGACTGAGTACCTCCGCCCAGTCAACTTCCTAGACTCTTTCAGGGATCCTGGAATGCTTCAGCACCTGCTGCCAAAACTCGACTGTGGGCTCTCAGGAGCTATTCCACCCGGCCATACTGCTGCCCTGTTATTCCAGGCAGGTATCATTCCCTCTGCCATTTGCTCTTCAACTCCTTTACCTGCAGTTATTCACACCTCTGCCTGTACAAAGGCACTTGTGGTTCTCAGGCCTAGCTCTCTTTTACTTGTCCCAGGCTACATGGACCAAGCAGCCAGCCAACAGGTACGACAACTCTGTTACTGGGATCTCTGAACAAATCAACCAAGACACACAGTCAGTGGTGTATCCTGGTTTTGTGCTGCCCTAGGCAGGACAAAACTCAGGCACCCCCCTCCCCCCCACGCCACCCCCACCCAACCCTTCCCCCCCAGCCCCACCTTCTAAATACACACACACAGTCAGAGACACACACACACAGTCAGACACACACACACACAGTCAGACACATACACACACAGTCAGACACAAACACACACACACACAGTCAGACACACACACAATCACTCACATTAACGTTTTCTTTAATTTAACCCCCCCCAACCTCCTTACCTTTGGGAGTGCTGGGGGGGTCTCTCTCTTCCTGGTGGTCCAGTGGCTGCCGGTCGGGCTGGGCGGGCGAGGGATCACTTCCTCTGAGTGGTCTGCTCAGCTCCCTTGCGCGCCGCAGTGTGAGGCTGGGAGCTGGAAGATGACGTCATATTCCGGTTCCCAGCCTCACTCTGCAGGCGGCGCGTGAGGGAGCTGAGCAGACAGCTCAGAGGAAGTGCTCCCTCGCCAGCCGCCCACACAGCAGCCAGTGCCGCCCGCCCGCTCAGCAGGTCTGTTAGCCACAAAGCTAACTAGGCATTTGCCCTGGGCATTTTGGGGGTGGTGTTTTTTGCCGCCCACTGAAAAATGCCGCCAAAGGCAAATGCCTTGTTTGCCTCACAGCTAATACGTCCCTGCACACAGTTCCAAAAGGTACTAACTCAACACTTCAGACTGGGTTTTTTGCCTTCTTTTGGATCAACAGCAAAAACATATGTGTGGAAGGCTGAACTTGATGGATACAAGTCTCTTTTCAGCTATGTAGCTGTGTAACTATGTAACATACTTTATTTTTGAACAAGGACTAATTTTTGCTGTCTAATCTTTAAGCATGTGGTGAAAAACTATAAAAATATAAACAAACATACATAACGTGAACAAACAAACATAATAATATTGCATGACCTATATAATACAATCACAGTTTTCCAAACTATACAAATACACAGATGTACACATGCAACTGATTAGTTTTTTTGCACTTTCCTAATTTGCATATTGTATTTATACAAATCAATGCATTTTCAGTTTCACTAACTGAAAATGCATTGATTTGTGTAATGAAGAGTAATGGAGAGTCCTAACAGGCCTGAAAGAATCCCCTTAATTCCACAAGGACAGGGCCGGACTGGGACAACAATTCAGCCCAGGCAATTAAAGGCAGAGCAGCCCACTATTAGGGGGGTCAGAAAGGGGGCGTGCCATGTCACCACCATTGACATGCACACCCCCTCCCCCCCACCAAATGAGTATGTTAATGTCACGCTGTGATGGGATTCCAGCATGGTTAAAATTTAGTAGGCCAAAATCTCCATGTGGCATATGTGTATGTTGTGTCAGTTGGTTAGCTACATGTAGCTAGGATACTGTCATCAGTGTACTGAGCATGTGCAGGAATGCAGGAACTGAAATTGCACTTATTTCCTTTGTCTTGGATGGGCCATGTGGTTTGACTAGATGTACAAGTCTATATTCTGCTCATTGATTGGTTAAAGGTATATGTGGGTGTAGCTATTAATGGGAGGAGTTATGTGCCTATATAGGGAGCCTGCACTATTGTTCAGGGCTCAGAACTTGCTGTATTTTTGGTGACATTAGTCCCTCTGAGTCCCGATCGGTGATCCAATAAAGAATCTCCTCCTTCCTGAAGAAACCTGTGTCCATCTCTCTGTGCTTTGCTTCCGTCAGTTTCTCCGGTATCATTTGGTGCATTGGCCGGGAAACTCATCGTTCAACGGTAGCTGAGAGGCAGAGGCGTGAGACGGTCTATCTTTGCCCACGTTCTCTACGGCTGCACCCCTGAACTTCTGCGTGGACCTCCCTTCGTCTCGGCGCCACTGGTCTGTTGTCCAGGAGATCATCGGCCTCTACGTAAGAAGTGCTGGGGTGTCCCCGTCGATGAGTGTGAACTCAGGTTCAGGAACGAGGAGGTAAGACAACTGCTGTTTTAGACGGCAGACCCACTAGGGGTATACCGATTGTGCGGTAGGCCCAAAAGGGGTTTAAATCTGTGTATGGAATCTGCCCCCTCTGTCGGAGGGAAGGAGCGAAGGCGCACCGCTCGATCGAACGCTCTTTAGTAAGACCGTTTGATCTGGTTAGTCAGGCGGGGTCCTGTGTAAATAGCCCTAGCCGGACACCGGTGTCTTGTCTAGACTAGCGTTCTAGGGTGTATATTACGTTCGCTAGGTCGGAGGGACCGGGAGACTAAGCGGCGCCTGTGTAAATTCGGTTCGCTAGCTCTCAACCTATCTTGGCTAAGTGGGAAGGCGTGTAAATTTGGAACCCACTAGACTTTTGATAGAGTAAATAGACTAGAAGGGCAATTTCCGCCCTCTAGTTCGCTATATGTGGTGCTTGGGCAGTGTGGCTAACCAAAACGGGTGTATATAGTTTTAGGTAGTCTATTCAAGGTACTGGCCAATAGTTTAGTTGGGATTATTGTAAATGTTGTTAAATATATTGTAGTTGGTGAATTGGTTAACTTGTATGTCCTACTAGAAAGTTAGAGCTCTGCTGTCTAGTGGGAGTGTAAATTGTGTGTATAACTGTAAAATAGCGCACGGTACCATAACTACTGACATGTACCATAACCACTGACATTGTGTAAAAATTACTAACAATTGCTGTTTTATGTTATATGTATAATACCATAACTGTTACTAACTGATCTGTGACTTTAAAACTGTATTATAACCACTTACTAACTGTACCATAACCACTGACTGTAAAGATGAGGTTACTAGAATGTGATATAGTTGGTTAGTCAAAAGTTGATTTATAGTACAGATAATTGTAGAGATGAATTTGTTGAAATGTTATGTGATCGGTTAGTTTATATGGATTAATAGCGTGGATAGTTGTATGGTTTGAATAATAGTTACATTGATAAGTGTATAGTCTTTGGTGGGTTTTTGATTTAATTTCGTGTGTGCGACGTCGTGATATTGTTGAGCATGTGAGGATCCTGTGTGTGTGTTTGGGCCTAGTGACTGCGCAATGTGTTGCTGGTGATAAGGAGATTGGTGTGACTGTTGAAACTGTGTGTATATTTGTACAGCTTTTTGAATCAGACGTTCTGTTGAAATAATCTGATTCACTTGGCTGTTAGTCTTTTGTCTTGTATGTTTAAAAAAAAAAAAAGTAGGGAGTAGCTTGTCCTGGTGGCCGCATGGCCTCCATGTAGCAGTCTTCACTTAAATTTAGTGCAGAGTGTACATGTGGCTGTAACTAGTAGGCTGGAATTCTATGATCAGTTTCTATAAATTGACTGTTGGAAACTGATTGTTGCCTTGGTGAATTAAACTGTGTCATATGGGAAACAATGTAGCCACATGGTGGTCAGAACTAAGGACTTAATTACAACTGCTTTGGACATCCCCTCCCCCCCCCTGGCATCTGATTACCAACCCCCCAAACATCCTCCAGAGCCAGATTAGCCACGCCCATTTCTGGCTGGTATAATCAGTATTTGCACTCCCCCTGCTCTACTGTCCCCGCCTACCCACATACCTATCTGTTCCTGTGTTTCAAACTCTTGTATTTCTGTACTACCCCTCCCCCTAATCAATGATCAATGGTATCAAATGGTATATTGGTTTTTTTTTAGTTACTGGATGGGCCCCTCCCAGCTTTGTCCAAAATGTCCCCTTTTACTAAACTACAAACTGAAATGTTTAATTTACTTTAGAACTAAAGATTTAATCAAGCCTAGCTAGCAGGGTGGACATTGATTAAAATAAGTAATAATAAAATAGGACATAATTAATTAAAGTCTATTTGTTTCATTTGACTTTAGGGAGGCACTCTAAGCCACCTACTGGCCATCTTCGGGAGTTACATTGATAATACATTGTTTATAACAGATAGATGTAGGATTGCTTACCCTATTTTAATATATTTATTGCTATAAGGTTTTATTTTATGTATAAATATATTAAAAGTTGAGTTTTCTTATTAGACCCATAAAGATTATTTTGATACAATTACCCTCTGGTGACACCTACTGGTAGGTTTTTGGTTTAACACTTTAAAAAAAAAAACAAAAAAAAAAAACGTTTTTTCATCCACCAAATGCTGACTAATAAAATTATCTTACTACTCCTAGACTGGAACCTATTATTGGGCAGCCTTGCCGAAGTCCCATATTAGACACTGCTTGAGTCAAATAGGTTGTATACTCCCTTTAATCCAGAGGCCCCTGAAAACTTCCGAATGATAGACTCAGCATTTGTCAGCCAGGCCCAAGGTGATAGTAAAAGGAAATTAAAGAAAATTAGAGGGATTTGTAGGGATGTCCATAATACAGCTAATGGAGATTGCAAATACAGTATATATGAATAGGGAGATGGAGGAAGAACGTAAAATGAGGAAAAAGGCAGATATGCTAGCGGTAGCTATCTTAAGTGTAGAAAGACAGGGAAGTGAATAGAGGAGACGAGAATAGGCTGAGCAAGGGACTTTAAGTAGGAATTAATGTGCGTATTGTAGAAAGGAGGGACATTGGAAGAGTGAGTGTCCACAGAGAGAGCAGTATGAAGGTGATAGACAAGGAGAGAGAAGGGTACGAGGAGGTTATAGTGGTAGTTATAGAGTAAGAGGAAGTTTTAGAGGGAATGGTGGGAATAGTAGAGGAAGTGTTCAAGGAGACAGATACTATCCACCCACGCAGAGACCTAGAGAAAGAGAGGATAGAGATTTTGTGGGTCTGGCTGACACTATCATGGAAGACTATTGATACCGACTGGGCTCCATCCCACTTGGTCGAGCGGAGCCTATGGTCGATGTAGCAATAGGGGGAAAGAGAAGTTCTTTCATGATCGACACAGGTGCTGAACATTCTGTGGTGACTAAGATGGTGGCTCCGCCTTCGGGGAAGACTATAACTGTGATAGGAGCTACTGGGAGAAGTGCAGCTAGACCGGTTCTTAAGAGTCGCACTTGTATTCTGGGAGGCCATGTGGTGAAGCATTAGTTCCTATATATGCCAGAGTGTCCGATTCAACTTTTAGGACGAGATCTATTATCGAAGCTTTAAACTCAGATAACCTTTTACCTAATGGATTAACATCTCTGAAGTTTAAGGGATTACCAGGCATAATGGTGATATCGGTGCCGAGGGAAGAAGAATGACGCTTCTATTCCATAGTGACAAGTGTTAACCCTAAGAGTGATGAATCCTTACTTGACATTCCAGGAGTATGGGAAGAAAATAATCCTCCAGGACTTGCTCGTAATATCCCACCAATACATATTGAGTTAAAGCTCGGGGTGTATCCTGTTAGCCTTTGTATGTTGTTCTTTTATCTACCCCAACAGCTGTAAAGGTGGCGGAAGTGACTCCTTGGATTCATCATTCTAAGGTTAAACCAGCAGCAGACTCTTGGCAAGCTACTCCAGATCCTGAGAATCCTTGCAGGACCCGGTTGAAGCGTGCAACTCAGTCGGAGTGACGAGGGGATATCGAGACATTCTAGTTAAAAGTCTACAAAGATCATCAAGTAGGTGTTTTGACGGCCATAATAAAGCCTGACCACCTGCCTACGTGTCATAGCCAGAGTATCTTGAAGGGATCTCTGTGAAGGAAAGTGAGGATCAGAAGAACAACATCCTTGCAGCCCTCACAATCGGGAAGCTGAGAGGCCATCGCACGGTTGAAGAAAAATGAGGATTTCAGGAATAATGTGTTTTATTGTGTCTTAGTATTTTTATGATTTTTCAGGAAGGTAGGAGTACAGACATACCGAATTGCGATAGTTGCATTAAGACTACTAAAACAGGTAACCAAATATCCCAAACTTTCATCTGGCACTCACAGTATGAATGTAAGGGATCTGTATCTAAATGTAGATATTTGGATATTGATTATAGTGTGTGCAAGCCAATATCAGGAGAGTCTAAATGTTTTGATCCCCATTTCCAACCCCGTACAATTTGGTTGGTAATTCGGAATAGTAACTCCCAGGGGACATTAATAAATAGGACTGTGATAAGCACCATACATTCCGCGGGTATTCTACTATTTGATGCATGTAAGGCGATTTCGGGTAGTGGAAGACTTTGGAATGTATGTGGTAATCTTAAATGGGAACGAACTTATGGGTTTAATGATAAATACTTATGTCCCAGTAAAAGATCTACTGATCCTGATTGCCCAAATAGAGACTAACTTCTGCCCCTATTGGTCATGTGTAGGTTGGGCAACCTGGGAAAAACAGTGGATCAAGATATGATTATCCAAAGGTTGCCTACCACACCATACTGTAAAACTATGTGTGTAACCCCGTTCACATGACCATTTCCAATCTGCAGTACTTTATTGACAGGTTTGGAGGTCTGTTTGGGTTCAAATATATGGCACAGGAGTAGATTCAGGAACAATAATATATGTAGGTCTTGAAACTGAGACAGTGGCAACTCAAACTCATCAGGTTTCTCATTCCTTCTATGAGGAGATGAGTATTGAGGATAAAATTCCCCATAATGTTAACAACCTATTTATTGATTTGGCTGAGGGTATTGCAGGTAGTCTTAATGTAACTAATTGCTATGTGTGTGGAGGTACTAATATGGGAGACCAGTGGCCATGGGAGGCAAAGGAAATATGGTACCCTGGCTCTGAGACATATGAACAACAGATACCTTTCCAGTCTGATCATCAAGTAAGTACTAGAAGTAAATTGGAATGGTGGTTAAAAACCTCCATTATAGGTCATGTTTGTATAGCCAGGAAAGGGACAATGTATAACACGTCTGTAGGTGAGCTAACGTGCTTGGGACAAAAAGCCTATAATGTTAATACTAAAAATACTACTTGGTGGTCAGCTTCAAATGTCTCAGAACCATCTAACCCGTTTGCAAGATATGCCAATTTAAAGGACATATGGTTTGATCTATCCATCACATCTAACTGGAGAGCCCCAGCGAATTTGTACTGGATCTGTGGTAAGAAGGCCTATTCGGAGTTACCACAAGATTGGGAAGGGGCATGTGTATTAGGTATGCCAAAGCCATCTTTCTTCTTGTTGCCTATTGAAACAGGTGAGACTTTAGGTGTTAAAGTGTATGATGTGAATCATAGGAAGAAAAGGGGACCCATAGAGATAGGTGCCTGGGAAGATAATGAATGGCCTCCCCAGCGTATTATAGATTATTATGGGCCAGCCACGTGGGCAGAGGATGGTACCTTTGGTTATAGAACCCCTATTTATATGCTCAACCGCATTATAAGGTTACAGGCGGTGGTTGAGATCATTACTAACGAGACATCACAAGCGCTCAATCTTCTAGCGAAGCATAATACCAGGATGAGGACAGCAGTTTACCAAAATAGATTAGCCTTGGATTATCTTTTGGCAGTAGAGGGAGGTGTATGTGGGAAGTTTAACCTGAGCAATTGCTGTCTTCAAATAGATGACGAAGGGCAAGCAATAGCTGAACTTACAAGCCACATGGTTAAACTAGCGCATGTGCCTACTCAGGTATGGAAAGGGTACAATCCAAGTAGTTGGTTTGGTAGCTGGTATGAGTGGTTTGGAGGGCTTAAGGCAGTGGTAGGTGGAGTCCTACTGATTTTAATGTTGTGTCTACTCCTGCCGTGTCTTATACCCTTAGTAGTTAGGTCTGTGCAAAGCCTGATAGAAAATATAGCAGAGAGGAAGGCTGCTGCACAGATAATGGCAATTTATAAATATAAGGCTCTAGATCAGGGAGAACCAATGCAGGAAGACGAGTGTTGAAGATTCACATCATAGGATAAGTCTGGTCTGGTTCAAAGGTAACTTGTGGTGTATGCAAACCAAGGTTAAGTGATGCCTCAAGTAATTGTAAAATATCAAGAGGCATCAAAGGGGGGAATGTGATGGGATTCCAGCATGGTTAAAATTTAGTAGGCCAAAATCTCCATGTGGCATATGTGTATGTTGTGTCAGTTGGTTAGCTACATGTAGCTAGGATACTGTCATCAGTGTACTGAGCATGTGCAGGAATGCAGGAACTGAAATTGCACTTATTTCCTTTGTCTTGGATGGGCCATGTGGTTTGACTAGATGTACAAGTCTATATTCTGCTCATTGATTGGTTAAAGGTATATGTGGGTGTAGCTATTAATGGGAGGAGTTATGTGCCTATATAGGGAGCCTGCACTATTGTTCAGGGCTCAGAACTTGCTGTATTTTTGGTGACATTAGTCCCTCTGAGTCCCGATCGGTGATCCAATAAAGAATCTCCTCCTTCCTGAAGAAACCTGTGTCCATCTCTCTGTGCTTTGCTTCCGTCAGTTTCTCCGGTATCAACGCTTCTCCAGAGCATCTAGTGCTCTTAGATGAAGTAAATGCCATGTTGTTTCTTTTGGGGCGCAAGCATGCGCTGTGTTTGCTGGCGATTTGTCTCTGGTGTCCTCAATAGTGGGATACCAGAGATCAAAACAGGAACAGGGCTGTTAAAGTGTTGTGCATGTGTGGGGATGTTCCCTGTGGTGTTGTATATGTTTGGAGGTTGCATGTGTGTAGAACAGACTATTTGTGTTGTATTGTGTGTAAATGGGTCTGTTTGTGGCATTCTGCATGTGGCTAGGGGCTGCAGTGTGTGTTTCTGGGTTGTAAAGTATGTGTGTGTGTATTTATATAGGGCCTGTGGAGTGTGTGGGCCTAGGGGATGTAGTGTATGCATGTAAAGATCTGTACTGTGTGTTTGTGAGTGTATCTAGGGGCTTAGTGTGTGTATGCATATAGGAGCTGTACAGCACACGTGTATAGTTGCGGTAATGTATGCATAGGTGGTGTAGTGTGTACAGGGGGTGCGGAATATGTATTTATAGGGGATATAAATTAGTGTGTTTGCATGCAGGAGGTGTAATGTGTGTGTTTAAAGGGGCATAACGCATGAAAGTGCAGGGAGTGTAATGTATGTTTAGGGGCTACAGGGAGTGCAGAATTATTAGGCAAATGAGTATTTTGACCACATCATCCTCTTTATGCATGTTGTCTTACTCCAAGCTGTATAGGCTCGAAAGCCTACTACCAATTAAGCATATTAGGTGATGTGTATCTCTGTAATGAGAAGGGGTGTGGTCTAATGACATCAACACCCTATATCAGGTGTGCATAATTATTAGGCAACTTCCTTTCCTTTGGCAAAAATGGGTCAAAAGAAGGACTTGACAGGCTCAGAAAAGTCAAAAATAGTGAGATATCTTGCAGAGGGATGCAGCACTCTTAAAATTGCAAAGCTTCTGAAGCGTGATCATCGAACAATCAAGCGTTTCATTCAAAATAGTCAACAGGGTCGCAAGAAGCGTGTGGAAAAACCAAGGCGAAAAATAACTGCCCATGAACTGAGAAAAGTCAAGCGTGCAGCTGCCACGATGCTACTTGCCACCAGTTTGGCCATATTTCAGAGCTGCAACATCACTGGAGTGCCCAAAAGCACAAGGTGTGCAATACTCAGAGACATGGCCAAGGTAAGAAAGGCTGAAAGACGACCACCACTGAACAAGACATACAAGCTGAAACGTCAAGACTGGGCCAAGAAATATCTCAAGACTGATTTTTCTAAGGTTTTATGGATTGATGAAATGAGAGTGAGTCTTGATGGGCCAGATGGATGGGCCCGTGGCTGGATTGGTAAAGGGCAGAGAGCTCCAGTCCGACTCAGACGCCAGCAAGGTGGAGGTGGAGTACTGGTTTGGGCTGGTATCCTCAAAGATGAGCTTGTGGGGCCTTTTCGGGTTGAGGATGGAGTCAAGCTCAACTCCCAGTCCTACTGCCAGTTCCTGGAAGACACCTTCTTCAAGCAGTTGTACAGGAAGAAGTCTGCATCCTTCAAGAAAAACATGATTTTCATGCAGGACAATGCTCCTTCACACGCGTCCAAGTACTCCACAGCGTGGCTGGCAAGAAAGGGTATAAAAGAAGAAAATCTAATGACATGGCCTCCTTGTTCACCTGATCTGAACCCCATTGAGAACCTGTGGTCCATCATCAAATGTGAGATTTACAAGGAGGAAAACAGTACACCTCTCTGAACAGTGTCTGGGAGGCTGTGGTTGCTGCTGCACGCAATGTTGATGGTGAACAGATCAAAACACTGACAGAATCCATGGATGGCAGGCTTTTGAGTGTCCTTGCAAAGAAAGGTGGCTATATTGGTCACTGATTTGTTTTGTTTTGTTTTTGAATGTCAGAAATGTATATTTGTGAATGTTGAGATGTTATATTGGTTTCACTGGTAATAATAAATAATTGAAATGGGTATATATTTGTTTTTGTTAAGTTGCCTAATAATTATGCACAGTAATAGTCACCTGCACACACAGATATCCCCCTAACATAGCTATAACTAAAAACAAACTAAAACTACTTCCAAAAATATTCAGCTTTGATATTAATGAGTTTTTTGGGTTCATTGAGAACATGGTTGTTGTTCAATAATAAAATTAATCCTCAAAAATACAACTTGCCTAATAATTCTGCACTCCCTGTATAGAGTGTGTATGTGAGTGCCGGGGGTATAGTGTGTACATAAGGGGTATATAGAGTGTGTGAAGTGTGTTTGTGTGTAAGTGCAGGAGGTGTAGTGTGGATATAGGGCTATAGAGTGTGTGCTGTGTGTTAATGCAGGGGTTGTAGTGTGTATATAGGGGTATAGAGTGTGCTTGTGTGTTAGTTTGGGGGTGCAGTGTGTTTGTGTGTTAGTGCAGGGGGTGTTGTGTGTTTGTGTGTTAGTTCAGGGGGTGCTGTGTGTGTAGTGTGTGTGTGTTAGTGCAGGGGGTGCAGTGTGTGTAGTGTGTTTGTGTGTTAGTGCAGTGTGTTTATGTGTTAATGCAGGGGCTGCAGTGTGTTTGTTAGTGCAGGGGTGCAGTGTGTTTGGGTGTTAGTGCAGTGTGTAGTGTGTTTGTGTTTTAGTGCATTGGCTGCAGTGTGTTTGTGTGTTAGTGCAGTGTGTTTGTTAGTGCAGGGACTGCAGTGTGTTTGTGTGTTAGTGCAGTGTGTTTGTTAGTGCAGGGACTGCAGTGTGTTTGTGTGTTAGTGCAGTGTGTTTGTTAGTGCAGGGACTGCAGTGTGTTTGTGTGTTAGTGCAGTGTGTTTGTTAGTGCAGGGGCTGCAGTGTGTTTGTGTGTTAGTGCAGTGTGTTTGTTAGTGCAGGGGGTGCAGTGTGTTTGTGTGTTAGTGCAGTGGGTTTGTTAGTGCAGGGACTGCAGTGTGTTTGTGTGTTAGTACAGTGTGTTTGTTAGTGCAGGGGGTGCAGAGTGTTTGTGTGTTAGTGCAGTGTGTTTGTTTGTGTGTTAGTGCAGTGTGTTTGTGCAGTGTGTTTGTTAGTGCAGGGGCTGCAGTGTGTTTGTGCAGTGTGTTTGTTAGTGCAGGGGCTGCAGTGTGTTTGTGTGTTAGTGCAGGGGGTGCAGTGTGTTTGTGTGTTAGTGCAGGGGTGCAGTGTGTTTGTGTGTTAGTGCAGGGTGTTTGTGTGTTAGTGCAGGGGGTGCAGTGTGTTTGTGTGTTAGTGCAGGGGGTGCAATGTGTGTGTGTAGTGTGTTTGTAGTGTGTGTATGTGAGGGGGGTGTATATAGTGGATGATATGGCCATACATTATTAATTTAAGAATTAAACAAACAAAAAAGTAAAAAAAAAAATCCCATTTACTCCCCCCTTTTAACTTAGCAGGGGAGAGAGGAAGCATTCACATACCTGGTGGTCCAGTGGGGGGGGGGGGCCACGCCAAGCACCAATCCCAGGTGGTCCAGCGGCAGGTAATTCAGTCTGTACCCCGCAGCTGCTCTGCATTCTTCCCTCCGGGGCCGGCGTTGCCCTGCATGGGCCGGCAGGAGAGATCTCTTGATCTTTCCTGCCGGCCTCGGCCCATGGCCATCGCGGCCCACCGGGCATTTGCCCGGTTTGCCCTCTGGCCAGTCCGGGCCTGCACAAGGATATCGCAACAGTGCAAACACAAACCATTGAGAAAAGCATTCCGAATTGCCCTTGTGTACCTGCCTCCCTAAAAAGGAACCCCATTCCAGGCCAGGGCCTGTAGTCAGTGGGAAGAAGGCTGACCTGCAGTCCTCTCCAAATACCAAGGTAATAGAGGATTCTATTACAATATGCTTCAGTTTTAATAAATGGTAATGCACTGCATGGGACCCCTTCTGTTCTTAACTTGTAGATAAGCATTAAATGATTTTTAGTGTTGTGCTGATATGTTATATTTTATGGTTTTGTTGAAATGTATAGATGTATTGAAAGAGAAACAAAATGATGTTTGCAAAAATACAGTGTAATTCCAGGTCTTATGAAGTTGGGGGAAAAAAAGCACAAATACAGCTTCATGGGCAGCTGCAAGAATTTTTTATATGTGCATATTACACACTCCAATACAGGGATAGGGTGACTTACATATTATCAAATCTATCTCAGAGATATTCAGCATTCTGTAAAGTGTCTGGAATACACAAGGGATATTTTAAATAGGCATTTCCCAATCTATAAATTCTGCTAGTACAATGTATAAATAGAATGTTATGCTCTTTTTAAATTTGTGATGGATACGACATGCGGTGACTGTTGCAGAGTTGACATTTCTTTCCATGTCTGCACTTTTTACCTAAATTTTGCAATTTGGCTTTCAATTAATAAGCATGTTAATTACAGTTCAAAAAACATTTTTGTGTAAGATCCATTGCTATGAAGTTCTGTGATATAGCTATAAACTTCACACACTTATTGCAATGTGAAAATGTGTGATACATTCACATACACCTCATTTTACTATGAGCTTTATTATGTGGAGAGTTTTGTGACTGTTCACACAACACAATCATAGGGTCTTAATGGAACTCAAAAGTAGGAAAAAAGGACAGCTTGCTTTGGGAATAAAATAGTGGACAGCTGACCAAGCCAGAGTTAAACCACTTCGCCCAAACGATATGCTAGAAACCGTACAACCATATGATTAGAACCTGTACACGTGTAACTATTAGCCAGGCAAATCTCAGTGAAACCAATTGTAATCTCAAGTATATCTGTGTTCATGCTCCAAATGTCAAATCTGTCAATACTAGCGATGATTATAACGGGAGCACCACATGCTTAAGCTTAATACTCTACTATTACCATTATAAAAATTGTGCAGACATTAAAATAGTGGACAGCTGATCAAAATAAAGAATACAGGGTGTATGCACTGAACTCTGAATTGCAGTGAATTGAATCCAAATGGCCACATTTATGCAAAAACAGCTAACATATGCAGTACAGATGATTTAAAGGAACACTCCAGTGTTAGTTAGGAATACAAACATGTAGGGGGGCGTGGTCTGACTGTTGATGAGACCAGACGTGCTTCACTAGAGCTCTGTCCCAACGGCGCCATAAGCTACCAAAAGCGACCTTTTTTTCTGGAGATTTCCCCCCCACTGACCTCCCTACCATGGAAAAGAGACTCCCCAAGAAACAGGCGAAGAGGACCACGGAGTCTGGTGGTTCAGTTCTTGACCTGCTCACAGCCCATCGGCATGGACGGGCCGACAGCCAAGATGGCGACGGGGTCTCCCCACACGCATCGCCTGGCGCAGACAAGGAGGCCCTCTCTGCGGAACAAAGCACTGTTCTCGCTAAATTGGCGGAGGTCAGATCGTTCCTTGCTGGGGAAATAGCCAAGTCGACAGCCGTACTGCAGGCCGACATAAGTGCCCTGGGAGAGCGCACGACTAAACTTGAAGACCGCATGGAAGCGACAACTCAGGCCCACAACGAGGTAGCCGATAGAGTAAATCCCATGACAGTGCATATGGTCGACATGGATTTGGCCCTAGAAGATATTGCCAATCGTTCTCGGAGAAATAATCTCCGCTTGAGAGGCTTACCAGAAGGGTCGGATGAGGACCTGCAAGGGCTCTTATTATCGATTTTTAGCTCCTTCCGCACATTCCAGAGGAACAGTGGCATATGGAGAGAGCTCACAGGGCGATGAAAACACAAAGGGCCGAAGCCAACGCCCCGAGAGACGTTATAATAAAATTCCTCTACTACAAAACAAAAGAGGCCTTGATGAAGAAGAGCCGCGATGGGCCGATCCGGCACGCCGGAGCTACAATCTCACTCTACCAAGACCTGGCTCCCTCGACATTGCAGCGGAGGAGAGATTGGCGGCCCATAACTGGGGCTCTACGAGGGGCAGGCCTGGGGCTTCCCCTTCAAATTAATGGTGTTCCGCGAAGGGAGAGCTCACGTCCTGTCACCAGGAGGTGACCCGAAACGCCTGTTCCAGGGCTTAGGAATCCAACCTCCCCAAGACCTACCTGACTTGACGATGTGCCCGGCGGAGCTTCCACAACTTCAGACGGAGTGGCGCGGAGTAGGGCCCAGAAGCCAGCGCTAACGGCTAGCGGTATCGTATACCTCTCCTTTTCTCCAGCCTTGTCTCCCCTTTTGTTTGGTGATCGGGACTTCTGTTTGTTGGGCGGGGGGCTCGGGTACAGGGCTTCAGCAGCACACGAGGTGCACAGGGTAAGCCACCATGTTTGCCACTCGCTCTATTTTGGCCGACCCGGGGATCCCTGCCTCTCTCAGTGGCTTTGAAAGTGCTCACTTGCACCTATTATGCCGAAGAGCTTTATTGTTCTGTTTGGGTGGGAATGAGGTGGGAGCGGGTCAGTCCCTGGACGCCCCGTTTTTCTCGTTGTCCCCCCCATTTTGCCCATCCCCCCCTTGTTAAAATGCTTGTCGTTCACCTAGCCACCTGTTGGGGCCCTTGGGGCACTTCTTAAGGCCGGCCTTTTTTTCCTCACGGCCAGAGGGGCTTACTTGGATGGTCCCCGGCACCACTGTAACAGCCCTTGGAAATGGGACACCGACACCTCTTCCCCTTTTTTTGCAGGCGAGGACAGCGGAGAGGGCCTAACTAAGGGACATTGACACAGCAGGACAGTTTCAGTGTATTATACGAATGTCCCACTGATATGACCATTGGAGATGAGTATTGTTAAGTGGGGGGCGCAGTGGCCCCCCTCCTTTCTTTTCTTGCTTACGTTTAAATAGTGTAAGGGGGAAAACGCAAAAAAGGAGAAAACAAAAGTGAGAAAAAGAATGCGAGGGAGAGAAGGCGGGTCAGAAAGACATACAATATTTTATAGTTAAAATTATATGAGAAATACAAAAGAAAGTAGTTAGAATCTGATAATACAAAATCTACACGTGTCGTTTCTATAGGGCAGGTTATTCTTAAAATTGCTTAATCAACAGGCCTTTCCAGAGTAAAGGTATCTGCAGACAATCATCTTACTTAGACTCACTAGATAAACCCCCCCATATCGGTACTCTTAAAGATGGTGGTAGGCCCGTGAAATTTCAGAACCATACGGCTTCCCCGAGCATATAGTTTGGGGGCACAGGCCGGGAGTTTAATACTGATTGTTACTCAGCAAACTAGACTGTTTTCCCGTGCGGCTGCTTGCCCCCCCGGCTGGACCTATGACTGTCTCGTAGGAGGTCGGCCACGGGGGGCGACTATCCGGACTGGCAAACAATAACTCGGACAATCAGGTAGTTGGATCTATCTGAATAAGAGAGTATGCTGCAGGCAATAGCGCATAATATAGTTGTATGTGATCTCCCACTGTATGCATATTCCCTGTGGTACTTGATATGGTCAACTGTGCTGAGATGAAAATAATAGCGTATATGCATGTATACTCCTCCACGATATGACACCTAACTAACAGTAGAAGGTCAAGAATAGCAGGTGGACGGAGGAGGGAGGAGGTTGGTTCCTGGCGGGATTTTTAGAGTGGTGTGGCGGCGGGGGGGGGGGAAGGGGGATACGGCGATAGAGACGAGAGGACCTAATGCGTTAAGCGACCTGTCCTGAACGCACTGAGACTGATAGCCCGCAACACTATTGTTTGGTTGATTGATGCATATCGTACGGTAACCCATGATGGTTAACGGGCTCCTGACGGGCAGGGTCCTGTATTGAGACCCCCGTATTATTAAGGCATTTGCGCACATTATGGTTAAATGGATAACCCTCTCTGCCCCTCATACCTATGGTATTAGCGTTGATTGCGTTACGAGGGAAATAGCTACAAATGTATCTGTATACTCCCCCAATCTATGACACCCAACCAACAACGGGCGGTTATGACCATCATGTTGAGGGGATTGATTTGGATTTTTAAGGGCATGGGGGTTGGATGGGGCGGGGGGAGGGGTGTGAGGATAGAAGGTAGACAAAAGGAAAAAAAGGGAAAAAAAAAAAAAGGGAAGGAAAAGAGATAAAAAGAGGATCCCATGCGTTTTGTGATCCATACCGACCGCAATAAAACTAATAGCCCGTAATACGAATGTTATAAGTTAATAGTTTGTTTATTGTACAGTAATCCATATGTCTTAATGGCGTGGCGGCGGGGAAGAGGTGAATGCACGAGGGGAGGTGACCCCGGTAGCACAGGGTAACGAGCCCAGACAGTCTCAGTTTCTTCCTGGGCCCAGGCAGGGCAGAGACTTGGTTAGGGATCCCCGGACAGCACCAGAACTACTGTGGAGAGGGGAAAGGGCACCAAATTGGCTAGATAATGCTGCTACTTTATCGGTTCACATAGAGGTACAAGCAAATAATAAGTGGCGCCTATGTGGAGGAGCTCAGGGTCCCATTGTTCCTCCCAACGTTGATCGTGGCAGGGATGTGGGACGATGTTCCCCACAATATTCTGGCAATCGGTAAGACCAGAACTCCAGTACATCGGATTGAGTCCAGATGTTGTTCTTATTCTCTACTTTTTCTTCTCTTTACCCTTCCTTTTTTACTCTTTACCTTTATTCTGGGGGGTGGTGGGGGCGGGGGGCTAGCAGCGGTTCTCTTTCAGAGTCCTACCAGGGAGCAAGATGTGACTAAGGTCATGAGAATTAAATATAGAATCATAACAGCTCCGCCCGATGGAGATTAAGATCACTTCCCTGAATGTTAAGGGCCTTAACACCCCAAAGAAGCGTCAACTCCTGTTCAAAGAATTGAAGAGAATGAAAGTGGACATTGCGTTTGTCCAAGAGACCCACTTGCCTAAACAGGCCACTTGCCTAAACAAGTTTCGGTTGAGAGACCACACGTATGCCGGTTCATACAAGGCCAGGTCCCACTGCAAACGAAACGGAGTGGCAATTCTTACTAGAGGTAGTTGCCCCTTCCGTGAGACACATCATGAAGCAGACCCGGAAGGTCGGTTTATTGTTGTTTCGGGCATCCTACACTCGCATACCATTCATCTGATAAACATCTATGCACCGAATCAGCCGGACCCAAAGTTTTGGGGAGTGCTTCGAGAGAAAATCTCGGGGCTGCCCCATGGAATGTTATTTATAGGCAGCGATTTTAACGCAGTCCGTGCCCAGCGGCGGACAGGAGCTCACGGAGGGGAACTCCTAGATCACAGGGTAGGGGCGGCCAGGACCGTCTACTTAAAGACTTCGTGGCCGAAACGGGAATGGTAGATATATGGCGAGCTCACCATCCAGGGGATAAAGACTACTCTTTTTATTCAGCTCCCCACGGAAAGTACTCAAGCATAGACCTCTTCTTGGCTAACGCAGCGGGAATGTCCCGAACAGTAGGGTCACAGGTGGGCAATATATCTTGGTCGGACCACTCAGATATTTCCATCACATTGGGCAACCTATGCGTTGCCTGACCCGACGATACTGGAACAGACTAGGAAGGGTATCACAGATTACTTCGAGATAAACACCACTCCCGAAGTGAACGCAAGCACGATCTGGGCGGCCCACAAAGTGGTCATTAGAGGGACCCTAATTAAACTGGCCACCAGGAGAAAGAAAATGAAGCACCAGAAACTGGAAACTTTACTGGGACAACTGAGATCCCTAGAACAAAAACACCAAAATGTGCCAACAGCGGGCATATTTAGGCAACTGGAAGCAGTCAGACGTGAAGTCCGAACTCTACTACTGGACGATACGGCTAGATCCATGACCTGGTCAAAAAGGACTTTTTTCGAAAAGGCGAATAAGATGGACACCCTCCTGGCCAGGACGCTTCGGCCGAGGCAGGAGAGGTCCCACATAACGGCAATCAAACACTCGGACGGCACGACGAGATCAAGACCAGATGAGATAGCGAAGATTTTCGAAGATTTTTATAGAAGATTGTATAACCATACACTGGATGGAAGCCCCCTCGGGGAGCGTGAAGAGGAGTATATAAGGCACTATTTAGACAATCTAGGGTTGACCAAATTGAGTGGGGAGGCAGCAAGCACTTGCGGCAGACATTTCAGAAGAAGAAATAGAGAAAGCTATCTCGAGCCTGAAAGGCAATAAAGCACCAGGACCAGACAGATTCGATGGCTCATACTATAAAATATTCAGAGAAGAACTAACGCCTCAATTGGTCCGTCTTTTCGATAACCTACAGCAGGGCAATTAGACCATGACATGTCACTGGCGACCATAGTACTATTGCCCAAACCTGGAAAGGATCCACTATACCCCGAGAACTACAGGCCCATATCACTGATCAACCACGATCTGAAGATCTTGGCAAAAATCCAAGCAGACAGACTGAATCCGTTATTACACTCTCTGGCTTCGGAGACCCCCACGTTAGTGGTATCCATAGATGCAGAGAAAGCCTTTGATAGAGTCCGGTGGCAATTTCTCTTTCCAGTCTTAAAGAGTTTGGGCTTCCCAGAAGAATTCCTAACAATAACAAGAGCAATGTATCACAACGTGCGGGCACAGGTACAGATATCGGGAGCTCCACTACATCCTTTCAAACTATACAATGGAACAAGACAGGGCTGCCCACTCTCTCCCCTTCTTTTTGTACTGGCGCTTGAGCCCTTGCTTCAAGCGATACGCCGGCACCCGAACATTGTAGGTGTTAGGGTGGGAGACAAAGAGTTTAAGGTGTCGGCCTATACGGAAGACGTCCGATTGACCATTACAACCCCTCTTGAATCAATGGCGGCAATAAAGGAAGTGATAACAGAATTCGGCACGGTATCAGGATATAAAGCGAATATTCAGAAGTCCAGCGCCCTCCCGATCTGCCAGACGCAAGATGACACAGCTAGATTACAGGAGACCTACCAAATTCGAATGGAAACAGACTCCCTGAAGTACTTAGGGATTCATTTGACAGCGGCCCCCGGGCGTCTATACCCGGCTAACTACGCCCCGATGCTCAGGGAGCTGGTGGGAGACCTAGACAAGTGGACAGAAAAACCCATTTCCTGGGTAGGCAGGATAAATTCAGTAAAGATGAACATCCTCCCACGCATATTATTTCTCTTTCAGGCGCTACCCATCCGAGTCACAAAGACGCAACTGATCCCCCTGCAAAGATCTATAGGAGACTTTGTTTGGCAGAATAAAAGACATAGAATATCCAAACAGATATTATACAGACGAAAGGATAGAGGGGGCCTAGGCCTCCGGAATCTCTATTTCTACTATCTAGCGGCCCAATTGACGCAGATAGCCATGTGGCACTCCACACCGGATGAGAGAAGGTGGGTAGAAATTGAATCTCTTCTTCTATCTCTCTTCCTCTCTCTTTGTTTTTTTTTGTTTTTTTTTTCAGGCAGGATCATACGGTCGGAGGAATAATGTAGCTTAAATACCACAATGGTAAGCAAACATAAAGGCTACTTGAACTACTTAACTGCCTGTCTTTGATTAAAACATAAAATACCTCAATAGACTGCGGGTCCCAAGGGTTTATAGTGAAAAGCGCATGCGATGATAAGGTTGCATTGTATTTCCTTATAAAGCTATGTAATTCAATTGGCTTCCTTATAAGCAAAAAAGTGAATATACACCTGTTCCGTTTATGGTGAAAATTAAGAATTCCAAAAAGGAAAATAAAGAATTTAACAGAATAAGGAATTATATAAAAATATAAAAACCTCAGTAGACGGCAGGTACCAACGTTTTTTTTAAGGAATGGGCATATGTTGTATCTGTTGAACTGCATTATGTTTCCAAAATTTATATTAAAGATGGCTTCTGCGTAAGCCCAAAAGTTTATGTAAACTCGCTGTGTCTATTGAGCAAAAATAAAGAATTGAAAAAAAAAAAAGGAATACAAACATGTAATGCTCGACTACCTATTGCCAGGCCACCCTCAGAATTGAGAAAAATTTATTTTACACACCTTTTCTCCATCGCTGTGCTGGTCTCGCCACTGCTGGCCAGGCGTCCATGGCTAAGATTATCCTTCTTTCCCAATGGGAAAGCATTGGGAGGTTATTCTGCATCTCCTTCTTTTCAACATTTGTTGCTTGTCAACATCTTTCCCCCAACAGTTTACATTAATTCTCTCCCTGTCCTTTTTCTTTACTCTCTACTTTAGGCTTTCTCATGATAAGCACTACTAGTTATCAACACTTTGAGAAAGCCTAGTAGTGGGCGAAACACGTTAGTGTTTTACATTATATTATTGATTTTATTATTTAGTTTCCTATTAAAACTAGTTTTTACTTTATTCGGACTTTCCTGATTTTATCTCAAAAGATTTTACCTGGAGGATCCCATACTTCAATTTCCTAGG
Organism: Pelobates cultripes; assembly: GCA_933207985.1. NCBI lineage: Eukaryota > Metazoa > Chordata > Amphibia > Anura > Pelobatidae > Pelobates > Pelobates cultripes. The sequence continues at coordinate 224,109,117 of OW240914.1, forward strand.
TGGGGAAGATACCACCTAAGCTTTATAAGATTGAGCACAACTTCACTTTGCTCTCCTTTTGTCAGTATAGCTCCTTTTATCCTTTTTATTACCCATTTATCCATATAGAGAGCACTATTTACTGTTTTTATATTTCTCTGCTGGTGTACATGTGCTGCTGAAATACAACGCACTGAAAGAAAACACCCCCAGCAACTGGTAATTGCTACCTAACAGAGGACCAGGACCTATACCAGCATATTCATAGACAGAGAGCATACTGTCCAAGCGAATACATCGGGAGCGGATTTAAGCTCCAGAAAATTGCAAGTGTATTTCTTTTTTTGTTTTCATAGCATATCATCAGCAATTAAAAAATACTGCAATAGATTTCGCTTTATTGTCTTCTTATCATTTCATATCACCCTATACTAAATTGGATTTGAGGACATTACTGAAGGCGCTGCTTCCCTACATCACCTTTTCAACAATGTAAACACTGCCTTTTTCTGAACAGGCAGTGTCTACGTTGCTGAGCTTGCAGGGATAGGCTATAGATATCAGAACCAAGTACATTAAGCTGTGGTGGTTCTGGTGATTATCATGTCCCTTTAAGGACATTTGCCACTCATCATATTTTGGTCTGTAAATGTCACAAGAAAAATGAGATCAAAGTAACTAAGATAGACATTGGATTCAACTTGGCTAAAAAGTAGCTAATTCAGTTTTTAATACATCACAATTCACTACATGTCTACTAATATTTAAAAAAACTGTTAGTTTACAGACATATTTGGCAAATTTCCAAAACAAACAATATTTAAAGGCCTGCATTTTTATTTAATATGACACGCCAGGCAGATGTGATATTAGCATGCACTGTCAAGCAGATTGCATGACAAGTATTTTATTCATTTTTTCACAATTTGTATTGATATAGTTTTTTTTTTTCAACAAGCAGGACAATCAGAAAGTTGAGGACAAAATGCAATATTTTTTTTATTGTGGCAATATATGATAAATAATACAAATACAATTAACCCCTTAAGACCGCAGCCAAATGTACAAGTTGTGATCAAAACAAAACGTAAACAAAACCTGGCATTTGCGCTATATGTCTGTCCAACCGTAATTCACCTCTTTCATATTAAATGCACCCACGCTTATTATATATCATTTTATTCAGGGGAAACAGGGCTTTCATTTAACATCAAATATTTAGGTATGGAACATAATTTAATATGAATAAAATATTTTAAAAAATGGGAGAAAATAAGATTTAAAAAATTTTTTCTTAGTTCTACGTGACATTTTAACTGTGAATGTCAAAATACTGTTTGCTTTTACTGCAATAAAATACACATATTTGTATTCAGCAATGTCTCAGGTGTAAAACAGTAACCCCTATGTACAGGTTTTATGGTGTTTCGGGAAGTTACAGGGTCAAATATAGCGTGTTACATTTTTCAGTTTTTTCACATTGAAATTCGCCAGATTGGTTACGTTGCCTTTAAGAACGTATGGTAGCCCAGGAATGAGAATTACCCCGATGATGGCATATCATTTGCAAAAGTAGACTACCCAAGGTATTACAAATGGGGTATGTCCAGTCTTTTTTAGTAGTCACTTGGTCACAAACACTGGCCAAAGTTAGTGTTAATATTTGAAAATGCAAAAAACTAATTGTAATGCCAATTTCGGCCAGTGTTTGTGACTAAGTGGCTACTAAAAAATACTGAAAATACCCCATTTGCAACACCTTGGGTTGTCTACTATTGCAAATGGTATGCCATCATGGGGGTAATTTTCATTCCTGGGCTACCGTACGGCCTCAAAGGCAACATAACCAACCTGGCGAATTTCAATGTGAAAAAACTGAAACGCAAGCCTTATATTTGACTCTGTAACTTTTGAAAACACCATAAAACCTGTACATGAGGGCTACTGTTATACCCGGGAGACTTCGATGAACACAAATATTAGTGTTTCAAAACAGTAAAACGTTACACAACAATTATATTGTCAGTGTGCCATTTGTGTGTGAGAAATGCAAAAAATTTCACTGTCACTGACGATATCATTGTCGTAATACATTTTACTGTTTTGAAACACTAATATTTGTGTTCAGCGAAGTCTTCCGAGTAAAACAGTACCCCCATGTACGGGTTTTATGGTGTCTTGGAAAGTTACAGGGTGCTAGCAAATTAAATTCCTTGAACTTTCGGTCTGGGTTGTCAGACAGGTCCTGCAAATTGTAACTAATAAAATGACCTAATTATGTAAAATTATTATATATGTATATAGGTATGTGTGTGTATATATTTTTAAAATATTATTTTTATTTATATATAGTGGTATATACTTATGTATATAGGTATATATATTATTTCGTTCTACATGTATTTTGATATCAATATATATATATATTTTTTTTAAATACAGTTAGAATGAAATTACACATGTATATATATTTTTTATTTATTTTAAATTTTTTTAATTTTATTTTTTAACTTATTTACATATTTATTTTTTATATTATATATAAATATATATAATGATGATTATATATATTTAGTCAATATCATTGTACGTGTACTTTGATTTAAATATATATATATATATATATATATATTAATATTAAAATACACTTAGACAGTGTATGTGTGTGTGTGTGTGTGTGTGTGTGTGTATATATATATATATATATATATATATATATCCACACATAGCATATGTTACATCATCAGAAGGCTTGTGTGTATATTCATACAGGCTCCGTCCCATGTCAGCGTGGATGCACGACGTCAGTTGCCATGGGGACCGGAACAAATACCGGCTCACCCTGGCAACCAAAAACGCCGGAAGCAAACACGCAAAACAAATCCAGCGGATACAGAAATCAACCGTGTATCTATGTGACAATAGCGCAGTGTTGTAAATAAAGTAAAAATAAAATAAGATCTGAATATAAACTATTGTAAAAAAAAAACACCTGGAAAAAACATGTGTAAAATTAGCAAAGTAGCTGGTATACACAAAATGACAAACAAATATGTATGCAGTATAATTTCTCTATATGTAGCATATTAAGCAAAAGTGTCAAGTGCCGATGACTATAAAACCAGACATCATAAAGTGCACGGAGTGACCATTAAGCAGAGAATAAGCAAATACATATAAATTATGATCTCTGCTACTGTATTAAAATATATAGTGTTAGTGCTGATGATCCATGAGACCAAATCATCCCATCATATACTGAATAAAATAGATTGTGGTTATTGATAAACAGCCATTTAAAGGGGTAGGCAGTTCTGCAATGGTACAAAATAAAAGTAAAATCAAACTATCACGTGAATACATCTATTAAGTAAATGTAAACCTATACCATGCTACCTATAGTTGAAAACAACAACAGTAACACAGAATTAAATAAAAGAGTGATATGAAATCATTTCGTTAAAGCCTTTAGGGGCTATAGTGCCTAATGTGTAAATCCAAAATGTCTCACGATTCAAGAGAAGCTTGCTTCTATCCCCACCACGTTTAAGTGGAGGGATATGGTCAATGGCCAAAAACTTAAGGGATGTTGATGGAGAAGAAAATGTTTGGCTACAGGTTGATCAGAGATACCATCACGGTAGGCTACCCTGATACTCGACCTGTGTCCCCTAATTCTTTCACACAGAGGGGTTTCCGTTTTGCCTATATAAAAGAGGCCACAAGGACACGACAATTTATAAATCACATATGAGGTCTTACAGGTGATCGTATGTCATATTTGAAAAATCTTATTACTGTGTGGATGTTGGAAAGTACGTGAAGGTGTCATGTGCCCACAAGTCACACACCCGAGGCAGCGTATACTGCCCCGGAACTGCATCTCGGTGTTCTTCTCGTAGCTTTTCGAGGGGGCCGTATGTACCAACATGTCCCTTAGATTTTTATTCCTTCGATAGCAGATAAGGGGAGGTTCTTTGAATACCTTGGGGAGTGTGTCATCACATGACAATATTTTCCAATTGTCCTTGATAATCCTTGTAACTTCCATGGAAGCATCATGATAAGTGACTGGGAACACCAACCTTGGGGCTCCGTCCTTGGCTCTAGGAGAGTTGGCTATCTTAGCTTCTTCTAATGCTCTCACTAGGTCATTACGTCGGTAGCCGCATACTAGGAATCTCTCCATCATCGCTTTAAGTTGTTCCTCCATGATATTGACATCCGAGTTATTTCGTATCATTCGTAAAAATTGAGCTTTAGGTAAAGACCTCTTCAATGCCACCGGATGTGCACTAGTACTATGTAAGATGGTATTCCTATCAGTAGGTTTCCTGTAAAGACAATACGATAAACCCTGATTTGTAATGGCTATTTCTAGGTCCAAGAATTGTACTGCTGTTGAGCTGATGTTAGACGTAAAATTAATAGGGCTTTCAATCTGATTAAGTGCCTGTACCATATCCATAGCCTCTATGGCACTACCACTCCAGAGCAAAAGCAGATCGTCAATAAAACGAAAATATCCTTGGATATATTGGCCATACTTGTTCATATATATACATATATGCATTGGCGGCCCCCATGGATGTACCAGAGATCTGAAGGTACCATTTCTCTTCAAAACGAAAATAATTGTTGTTCAGAACAAGAGAGAGTAGTTCAAGTGCAAATTCAATGGGCGCTCCTTTATATAATGTAGAGGAACTAAGTATTGATCTCATAGCCTCTATACCCTGTTCGTGGGGAATAACGGTATAGAGGCTATCCACATCCATAGTAATGAGTGTTGTAATCCCTTTCTTGACATCAAGATGGTTTAATGCAGAAATCAAACTAGGCGTGTCTTTGATGAGGGTCTTAAGTTCCATCACTGGAGGTTGAAATAGCGAGTCAAGCCATTTAGCTATTGGTTCAAGCAAGCCATCGATGGCCAAAACAATGGGTCTTCCAGGGGGTTTAGCCGGGTCTTTGTGGATTTTCGGTATTGTATATAAAACCGGTGTACGGGGATGATGTTTTAGGAGGTATTCACTCAGTTGGATCCAGCCCGATTCTACTCCTCTCTGTAGGATGGCTTCCACTTTCTTTTTTATCTTATCCGTAGGGTCACCAGGTAACTGCTGGTACGTCGTAGTATTTTGTAATTGTTGATGGATTTCTTCTGAATAATTGGTATAATCCATGATCACGATCCCGCCCCCCTTGTCAGCTGGGCGAATTATGATGGAATTATTGTTGGCTAAACTCTTAATGCCTTGTAATTGACGTGCTGTGATGTTTTTATGTTTACATCTATGAGTGCTGATCACCTCCTGTTCAAGATTGTCAACAGTAGACAAATATGTTTTAATTGATCCCTTATTGGTATATGGGTCAAATTTGGACTTGACCTTGAAACGGGATTCATATAACTGAATGGGAGAGGAACCCAATGGTTTATCAGAATGATGAAAGAATTCCTTAAGGCGCATCTGTCTACCGAAGTTAAACAATTCTGTGTTCCATTTAAATTGATTCGGAATAGCAGTGGGTACGAAGGAGAGTCCTTTATTAAGGATTTCAGTCTCATGTGAGGACAAGCATCTCTGAGACAGATTAAAGATTGGGGTTATTTCCGTAGTGGCGGTTTTCCCCGAAACAGGGGTCTTGCCTTTATTTCCCCTCTGCGTTCTCCTCCTCCCCCTTCTATGCCTCTGCCCCGACTTCTCGTAGTTGTTCCCATTGTCGGTTCTTCTAAAAAAGGACTGAAGTCCCCCTGGGTTTCATTCTCAGATGAATCGCCTGATGTAATATCAATGGTGGGTACCTGTGGGCGTCTAATCTTCTGATGTTGCCGCCTAGGTCTACATCTGCTGTCACCCATTAGCCATCTGTAGACACGATGATCTTGATAGTCTTGCCGTACATGCTCGAATTTCTGTTTTTTAAAACTAATAAGTTCATTCTTGTAGGTAAGTAATTCACCTTTCAACTTATTAAGGAGCTTAACTCCCTCAGGTGTTGCTAACACTACAGCATGTTCCAGCTCCAATTCGGCTATCTTTTTTATAACATCCTCCATGTCTGTTCTGACATCCTGGATTATAATAAGCATCAAATCTAATGAAGCTTTATTGAGTACAGAGGTCCAGTCTTTGCAGACTTTTGCTTTACCCCGACCTATTGTGGGGATATTAAGGATTCTGAAGCCTCTTGGGATCCGTTTGGCTTTGTAATAGTCGGAGAGGAAGAGCCCATGTAAGTCCAAATCTATCTGTTTCTTATGTAGGCGTAATAATTGGAAGTAAATGTCCTTTAGAGACACATTGTGGGGCAATTCCAATCCTGTTTGCTCCCATAAAATAGCCTTAGCCTCATCTTGAGAAAATTGTAAAGTGTCAGCCTGTTCGGCATTGGCACCTGCTTGTAACAGAAAATCATCCATAATATCACTATATCAAAATGTACCAAAGTACACTGGAAAAAGGGTTCCTAAATAAAGTATACCATATAGGTATGCAATTCCACAATTCAAAAAGTGATTTCTCATGTGTGCATTTACCACCGATATAGCACACAGGGTATGCTGGTGCATAGGTAGAGTGATGTCCCCACACTCTTCAAATCTATAGATACATGAAATCCTTGCACTCAGACTCAAAAAGATTACATACCGGGTGCTTGTAGTCCTAGGGGAAAATCAGATATCCACATAGCAACAGGTGACCAGCACTCACGGATTCATGAAAAGGTTAAAACATCCAACATTTTTACTTTATTTACAACACTGCGCTATTGTCACATAGATACACTGTTGATTTCTGTATCCGCTGGATTTGTTTTGCGTGTTTGCTTCCGGCGTTTTTGGTTGCCAGGGTGAGCCGGTATTTGTTCCGGTCCCCATGGCAACTGACGATGCGCATCCACGCTGACATGGGGCGGAGCCTGTATGAATATACACACAAGCCTTCTGATGATGTAACATATGCACCTTTAATTTATTCACTATATTTGCTGATGTTCCAGTACATCTGGCTATTATGTGCTGTATTGACCTATAGTGAAAGCCGACGTGCTCTTTGCCGCGATGAGCCGGGATTGTGTCCGGTAGTCGTGGCAATGGGTGACGCTCGGTCACGCTGACATGGGAGGGGCTTTTGGGCACGCATGCGCAGAGGTGTACTGAGGACACCGATGGTTTCTGCAATGATACACTGGCAGGTAGGATTACTCCTTTTGAATGTATTCGATAATTATGTTAATTCTTTGAATTTAGTTTCTAATTATGCTAAATCTTTACTGATTTTTAATTACCAATTATGTCAATTGCTGTGCCTATTTATACATAGATATTGTGAGACAACATTATTGTTCCTGATGAAAGTCCTGGAGGAGGACTGAAACGTTGAGCTGTCTTCCTTGTTTTTTATTTTTCATTAAACTTTGGATGTTTTAACCTTTTCATGAATCCGTGAGTGCTGGTCACCTGTTGCTATGTGGATATCTGACTTTCCCCTAGGACTACGAGCACCCGGTATGTAATCTTTTTGAGTCTGAATGCAAGGATTTCATGTATCTATCTATATATATATATATATATATATATATATATATATATATATATAATTAGAACATAGATCTAATAAATATATAAATGATCTAAGTTTATATTATTTAATTTTACACTGTTTTAACTTTATTTAATTTTATTTCCAGGCAGCAGGGGAAGTACCTGTCATTACAGGCACTCCCCCTGCTGGCAATGCCTTGGATGGCTATGCCGTCCATGTGATCGTGAGGTCTTCGCAAGGACCTCGCGATCACATGGCCCAGAGGGGCCAAAAAGGAAGGAGGGGGACTCCCTGGGCTCCCAGGTGAGTCCCCATACCGCGATCGCCGGCGTGGGATCGCCGGCGACCGGGTAAGTACATAAGATTGCAGGGACGTTCTATGACGCCCTGAGGAGTTTAGAGCCGCTTCCTTAAGGACGGCATAGAACGCCTTGCGGTCTTAAAGGGAAACTCCAGTGCCAGGAAAACAATCCGTTTTCCTGGCACTGCAGGTCCCCTCTCCCTCCCACCCCCCATCCCTGGTTGCTGAAGGGGTGAAAACCCCTTCAGGTCATTTACCTGAGACCCCGCCGATGTCCCTCGGTTTCTGCTCGCCGCCGCTCTTCCCAGTCATTACGTCGGCCGGTGGGCGAGACTGATCCAATGCGCATTAGAGCTCCCCATAGGAAAACATTGAGCGAAGCTGAAGGTCCTCACACAGCGTGAGGACGTCCAGCGATGCTCTAGCATAGGTTTTCTGTGCTATAGAGCAGGAAGTGCGCTCTGGTGGCTGTCTTGTAGACAGCCACTAGAGATGGAGTTAACCCTCCAAGGTAATTATTGCAGTTTATAAAAAAAACTGCAATAATTACACTTGCAGGGTTAAGGGTAGTGGGAGTTGGCACCCAGACCACTCCAATGGGCAGAAGTGACTGAAGTGACCCTTCAAGGGGTTAAGTCAGTATAGTCAAAACAAGAATGACAGGAAAGTAAAAAGTGAAAATATAATAGAGGTTGGACCAGGGGTCATGTCCTGGGTAAAAAAGTGTGGGAACTAACCCAAGTGACTGAGGAAAGGGACAGGGACTGAGGAAGAGGGAAAGGAGCTTAAGAGGGGTGGGCAGGGGCTGAGTTAGGGGATAAAAAAAAAAAAAAACCTGAAGTGCATTCCCCACCTCCCTTGGCTTACCATGGGACAGGAGGGGTGGGACCATAGACATAGAACACATAGACGCCGCACGTCTATGGCATTGCGTGCTGAGCGTCGAGAAATGCGGGTGCCATCTTGGACCGGTCGCCGCTCTACTGAAGCTATTGAAGAACCCTTGGAAAGTCCATCTCACAAAAGGTAAGTGAAGGACTTGGGGCACTTATAGTCCTTAATACCCCTACCCCTAGTCCATAATACCCCTACCCCAGCACACACAGTGTTAATACCCCTACCCCAGCACACTATGCCGACTCCACTGGCTGCTGGCTGCAGGGAGAGAGGTGAGTTTAGAAATCCGAGTCCCCAGCCACAGGCAGGGGATTCAGATTTGTGCTCCCTCCTGCTCTAGCGGCCGCTTGTGCCAGCCCTGGGTCCTGCAGGACTAGTAATGGGAATGGCGTTCCTGCTGTGGAAAAAGTGCCGGAACGCCATTCCCACGCGTTCTTGCAGGACTCTAGCCCTGGGTTAGATTCAAGTTCTCACAGCAAGTAACAACTCATAATGAGGTCTGCAAGTGGGATCTCACGTAGTTTTTTTGGACTATAATCTAGAAACTGAACCAAAATTGACAAAAAAAAACTCAGATGTATCATATAGTGTGTTCTTAAACAGATATTATTAGCACCAAAACAAATTTAGTATAAAGCCATTTTCATGTATAGATAATGTCACTGCAATTTCACTGCTCAAGTTTCTGCCAATTAGCAGTTAAATCACTTTGTTTATGCATCCCTGGCCTTACCTGTTCTGGCTGTGACTCACACACTGAAACAGCATGTGCATGACCTATACACCAAAACATACACAGATTTCAGTAAAACAATTTGAAGTGGTTATACTGGTAGGAGTGTGAATATGCAGCGTTTCTGCTTGATATATTGAGATAATAGCACGTGAGTGCCAGGGGCTAGTTACACCAGTGGCACACGTGAGTTTGGCAGCCTGGAAATCTATCAGTTCTAGGCATATTTTACATATGTCGTCAGCATGCACAGCGCATTTGCAAGAGACGTTAAAATCTTCTCCCTTGCTGGCCCAGCGCCTGTAAGTGGCAGATCACTTTCTCCTCTCTCCCTCCCACTATGTACTCCCTCCTACTAAGTGCTCCCTCATCTATTTATTTTGTGGGCCTTTTTTTTAATTTTTTTTAATAGAACATCCCTCCCATCCTCTCCCCTTTCCATCCCGCTCCCCTTGTTTCCTCAGATTTCACACATGTGCTCTGGGCTGACAAAACGGTCCAATCACAGGCTTCTCTGATAGAGGTGTTTTTTGTTTTGTTACTTTCTAATAATGTATTATGTTGTTAAAAAGCGAAATTTAATTGGACACGTTTTCATTAGTTTACGCATCCAGGGATTTTGGATGTTTTTGGGGGTTTTTTTGTGTGTTTTTTTCAAGGTGTCCTATAATGTAGGACAGGGGTAGGCAACCTTTGGCACTCCAAATGTTGTGAACTACTTATCCCATAATAACTTACAGCCATAATGCAAAGCAACAGGGAAGATATAGTCCACATCTCGAGAGTGCTTAATGTTGCCAACTCCTGCTGTAGGAGAACTAGGTTGCCTCTAGGGCAGAGGTTCCCAATTCATTTTTCCCTTGGAACACTTTGACATAGTGTATCAACATCATGGAACCCCCACACCCCCTGGAAATGTAAAAAAAAATTGTGCCGCTTTTTGTATGTGCCAGTGTGTGTCAAGGTGTGTATATCTGTGCTTGTATGTGCCAGTGTGTGTATCTGTGTGTGTGTATATCTGACACATAGATAAACACACACACTGGCACACAGATACACACACCTTGACACACAGTGTGTATCTGTGTGTGTATGTATGTATCTATCTGTGTGTCAAGGTGTGTGTGTATCTGTGTTTGTATGTGTCTGTGGATCAAAGTGTGTGTATCTGTGTTTGTATGGGCTAGTGTGTATTAATCTGACACAGATACACACACACACTGGCAGATAGTGGCATACAGATACACACACCTTGACACACACAGTGTGTATCTGTGTGTGTGTGTGTGTGTGTGTATGTATCTGTGTGTCAAGGTGTGTGTATCTATGTTTCAAATTGTGTGTATCTGTGTTTGTATGTGCCGGTGTGTGTCAAGATGTGTATATCTGTGTTTGTATGTGCCAGTGTGTGTATATCTGTGTCAGTGTGTATCTGTGTGTCACACACACACTGGCACACAGATACACACTGACACACACCTTAACACACAGATCCACACTGACACACACCTTGACACACAGATACACACACTCAGATACACACTGGCACACACATCTTGACTCACAAATACACACACACTCAGATACACACAGTTACACATACACAAACCTTGACACACAGATACACACACTAACACACTCTGATATACATACTCTCACTGACAAACGCACATACTCTTTGACAGACACACTGACAAACACACATACTCTTTTACAGACACATATACACTCTCACTGACAAGAACAGATACATTCTCACTGACAAACACACTCTCATACACATTCACTCTCACTGACAAACACACATATACTCTTTGACACACACAAACACATAGAAACTTCCTAACAGACACGCATGCAGGCGGCGAGGGAACAGTGATCTCCCTGCTCAGCTCCCTTGTGCGCCTCTTAGTGATGCTGGAGCTGGCGTGACATCATATTCCGGCTCCAGCATCACTGCATGCGCGTGAGGGAGCTGAGCAGGGAGATCACTGCTCACTGCTCCCTCGCCACCCACAGCCATTTTATTTTTTAAACTTTTGGCGGAACCCCAATTGGTGTTCCGCGGAACACCATTGGAAAATGCTGGGTTAGACAATAGGAGAGTCAAGTCTCCCAGCAGACACCGTGAGGAGAGGAAGGGTGAGTGGTCATATGCATTTTAGTGCCTGGTCTGGGATCCCAGCTCTTCCTACGCTGACTGAGGGCAAAGCGGAACACCAATTGGGAAACGCTGCTCTAGGGAGTCGAGTATTTTGTAGCGTTAGGTAACTTCTGGGTTTTCTTTACAGGGGTTTAAAAAAAAAAATATTTTCTTTAACAGGTTACAGTATTAAGTGGAGTAACATGGCAGCAAGTTAAAAGGAAATGGCTTTGACCTACACTGTCCTAGCTGGCTCAGTGCACTTTTTTTCCAGAATGGAGTGATTTGAAGATAGCTTTACAAAATGTGCAATACATGTGAGCATTTATTGTCCTAACCTCTACTACTACCAATAGCACACTGAGATAACCTGTGACATGTGGTGTAGAAGCTGAAGAGTTCTATTCCAGGATATGAGGAACAGTTTGGAACTGATAGTATCATAATGAGCTAAGACAACATAGATAATGCTGGTTAATAACATGGGGGTATACATTCAACTCCCATAAGCAGTAATTGGTACAGGAAATGTTTACCAGCAGCTTAAAGCTTTTCAAATGCCTTCATTGTCAGTTATGTTTAGATTTGAGGAATCTCTAAAAATGCAATTCCTAAAATAAAAACAGTGTTCTGACCTGGTATGGAGCCTCATCGTCATTGGGTCAATGAAAAAGAGAATTAATTCTCTAAACACTTTGAGTTAGAGAACTTTGAAAATGAGGGTCTGTACAAAAATGGTAAAATTCAGAATTTAAAGTGATATGGCCCAAATATACAATACCTAATAAACACTGTACTACTTCCCTTGTATGTACCCAGAAGCTGACGTAGGACATAATATAAAAGGGAAAAATGTCATTGAAGTCGCTTGAGAGATCACGTTGTGGGCAATGGAACCTGGCAATCACCCTATTGGATGACAACTGCATACACTTCAACAGCGGCAAATAGGTACACAACAGTACATGTGACATGGTAAGCCTTAGGTTTGCGTGTCAGGCAGAAAACCTCTGTGAGCCCTTTGTAATTGGAAAGCATGCCAGCCATAGGTTCCCCATTGTTGCCCTACAGCATGGCCAAAGTATTTTTCTCTCAGGTCCCTAAATATAATATAATAAATATATATATACACACACAATCTGGTTACAGATTGGAATCATAATGGCTAAATGCTTTTTTTGTAGGGTTATTCAATAAATTGTGAATCAGGGTGAATCCCAAGTGAATTTTAATATTTAGGCCATAATAGTTGTACTGAGAACATAGCTCACTTACAATATTTCCATTTTAGTTACTTTTGCCTAGAATGTGACATTTACTTTGAATAAATGTTAAATTTCCCACAATTAGCACTTCGGTGAATAACCTTGCAGGTTGCCACTGGAGTAGAAATTTAACAATTTGTGGTTTGTCTATTCCCATGTCATTTTTTTTTTTTAAAGAAACACAATATCCTTGATGAATACAAATAAGTGACTATTGGTATTAAAGCCTTCACTTTAAAAAAAAAAACAAAACAAAACAAAACAAAAAAATTCCAAAATCCCTGGATGCGTAAACTAATTAAAAAGTATCCAATTAAATTTAGATTTTCACAATTTAACAACATAATACAAATATTAGAAAGTAAAAAAAAAAAAACAAGACAAACAATAAAGAAAAAAAAAATAATGGCAGTGGTTTATACACATCCTTACATGATTGTGTGCAACAGGGACAAATAGCTAGAGCAAAATGGGTACCAAAGGATGAATTACTTCTTCAAAAAGTGTTAATCTTTTAAACTCCCACCCCTGTGGTTTTATCCTGAATGCCCTGGAATGTAAGAGAGAATGTGTAGAACAGTGTTTAGAGGATGAATTTAGGTTCCAATGCTATGACAACAATATGTCACCCCTATAGCATGTAAAATCAGGAACTGGAATGACAAGGATTAATTACCAGGACGACAATTACAGCTTGAATAGATATAATCAAACATTTTAACAATAATAATAGCCTAGCCCTGGCTAAAATACCAAACAATTTTACGAGCACTATTAGTATAAGTAATATAGAATTGGGGGAACCATACCCCTCATCTTGTGCTTTGTCTCGTTCTCTCTGTGCACTTCTCCCAGATGGCCGCTAGGTGTCTCCCGCTCTCCCCCCGGGGACCCGAGGCACCGGATAGAGGGGGAGCTGCTGCAGCGGCGGCTCGGTGTGCAGGCCGGCCCGGGATGCCGTCCTCTTGTCCCCGGAACTCCAGGGCTGGGGACATGGATCGAGGTGTGCGAAGAGCTCCGGCCGTCTGCACGCTTCTCTTCCTGGGGATCGGGCTGCAGCTTAACCCGTGGGCAGCGGAAGGTAGGTTCTGGCCACTAACCGGGGGAACGGGCATGTTGAGCACCCACTAGATGCCCATATACCCTCTAGGGGGGCAACAGAGATTATACAAGTATTGGGTTGATTGGGAGGGAAATAACACACTAGATGCCCCCGACTGGTGCAAATGAAAACCATTAGGTGCCTGTGGCTAGGGGCGATAGCTGAAAGTGCCCCTGGGTGGGGGTGCAATGCTGCATTGCATGGCATTGCTAGGCTAGACAGACTTTAAAATGCCCGAGGGGCAGCACAACACTGGGTTCTCTGTGGGTGCATCTCCCTAATTCGCTTGTGATTGATATTGTTAGCATCTAAATACCCCAGTAATTAGCACAGGCCATTAATAGCTCCAAATCTCGTTAATTAGCATTATTAATTACCCCTCTTCACTCCCCCTCTGTATATCTTCCATGTGTGGTGAGCATTTTATGTATTTTAGTCCCACTGGGCATATACGTGCCCAAGACACATCCTAAGTAATAGCTTATATCTTATTGTCAAATACTGACTGACATGTATGTCTGTACATTATACAGGTATGTAATATATATATTGTTTTACTCAACCATTATGATACACATTATTCAAGTGGCCCAATCCCATTCTAGCGATGCATATCTTATTTGCATCATCTCATCTCTAATTTAGGTCCATATGCATCTTCTATCCTTACAGAGGTCTGCATGCATCTTTATAGCTACCAGTGCCTTGGAGAACTAATTGCTTTTTTACTATCTTTTTTTTATCTAGCCTTTGAGCATCCTATATTGTTATTCCTAAGCATATATGCCTTTTCCATTTCAGGAGTGTATACCATGGCAGAATTTCCTTGATTTCATCTCACACTAGTGGTTTTAGACTGTGTGGTGACCCCTAAATGTGTCAGTACATCACTTAGGAACACTTCTCTGGCAGAATTCAGGCCTCCCCATGAAATATTAATTACATTGAGGTACTCCGGACCAAAACTACACCAGACGCCTGTTTTTTTTAACTATCCCTTTGCTGTTTGCAGACATTTCTAATTTGCAACATTTGGCACAAACAGGGTGGAGAAGGTTCAAATATGTCATTAATTTTTCCCATATGCCTGCGAAATGAACATGATATTTCGGTATCATTAAATAATTTGACTCATGGTGGGCCAAAGAATTGGGTATTATATTGGAGGGTTAATTTTATTAGCGTTATAAATATTAAACCACTGTAACAGTAAATCGTATCAAGGAAATTTTAGCAGTTGCTTTGTGAGTACAGGATTTATTGTAGCAATACCGTGTAGTAATACTAATAATTAGCCTTGATTATAATACTGTAATTAGGACGTATTGTTCTTGATCTCTGGTAATCCTGAAAAATAATGAATTATTGCTTTTTAAAATGTGCACTGAATTGGAACTTAATAGACTAGCTCTGCACAGTAGGGAAATGGTTAAGTTGTGACTGCCATTTTTTTTCGTTACTCATCACGTCTCCCCTATTAACCATTTCATTTCATTCAGTGTTCCATTTATTGCAAAGCACTGAACGATTTTAAAACAACATTACTGATGCGTGTTATAATATATTATATGACATTAAAGCCTTTTTTATATGAGAAATTACTGTTTTGTAATTTGGTGTTTAATGTGAATGGTCAATAAATACAGCCTTAGAAATGTGGCGGCCGGCATAGAATATAGATGGTTGTATATGGAAAACTACAGGGCAAGAATTCCTTTATAAGTTCTGTTATAGAGAGAAATTTCGTTTTATCTATAAATCATTAGTGATGGCAAGTGGCCTTTGCAACAGCTTACACTGATATGATTCAAATTGCAAGTTCTATACTACTGGTCAGGTCTTAAAAGTTATTTGTTTCAGCAAGCCTAGAGGGTCCATGGCACACTCGCCAGGGAATTTCTACTTGCCAGGACTACATTTTTACTCTCCAATAGCTAGTGGCAAGTGAGAACTTGGTGATTAACCCTTATCACTCAAGAAGTAATAATTTATTTTCTTGTAATAACCTTTTCTATATCCATAAAAGCTATTCTAGGTATCTACGTTCCATTCTGTAATTTAGTATCTTTTTAAAATACCCATGGACATTCACAAATCAATCTTCCCATTATGCCCTCTTAGTTTATAACGCCTGTTTATTGGAAAATGACAGGAAGAGGGTTAAAGATCAGACGTATGTCTGCTGATTATTTGAAATGGCAGGCGGCATGCACATTCGTAATCCTGACACGGCTAGCATTTCATTTGTTGAAAAAATAGCAATTAATTGCAGTTGCAGAAGTTAAAAGAAGCCACACAACAGCTTCATTTTAATTATGTACAGTGAGCTCAGTCCAGGTATTGGCACCTCCTGTCAGCCAATCCTAATCTCCCTTTTACTTTTATCGGCAATGCTGAGTTTTTCAATGAACCTATGCTCAGCAGATGTTCATGGGATATGTAGTTCAGCACTTCAGCAGATGTTCAATCCATCAGACCATATGAAAATAACTACAATCCATGATGAAGATCCATTCATGTTTTTATGAATCAAGCTATATATACAGCTACATCCCTGGCTCCTTCTCAGAAAGGAGAAAGCAGAGAAGAGATGTGAAATTTATAGTGGAGACATACCATGCAGGAGTTTGGAAAGATTTATAAACAGTTGTGTGGAGGGACCACCTCTATAACCTCTTCAAGATGTGTATGCAAATAGTAATCAGATTGGACTGAATCTCTTGTGTGTGCTGCAATAGATATAAGAATGACACTTATCACATTTATAGTATACACATAAATCTTGCTCACATATTAACGGAACACTCCCATACCAAAACAACTTCAGCTCCTTCAGAGGTTTAAAAGGTTTTTCAACGTTTCGACCTAGAAGTTTGGACACCAGTACAACATCACTGTCCTCCCAGCTTCCTTCCTCTCTGCTCCTGCAGTAAGAGGAAGGTTTAGCTAGTTGGCTGGTGATAGGTCGAGCGCATCAGCTGACATTATCTGCAGGTCACTACACATACTTCTTTAGAGAGGAAGGAAGCTGGGGGCAGTGGTATTGGGTGCCAGAACCCCAACTTCAAGGTTAAACCATTGTTATGAAGCTGGGAGTGTTCCCTTAAAAACAGTGACAGTCCACAGATTGGTTGACACATCTAAGTCAGTTCCTGCTCTTAGAATATAGTGGCCCGAAAACCCGAAGAAGGACATTCACAGGGAATAACTGTATTATTTGCATAATCTATATGATGCATAAATAATTAATTGGTTAAATCACTGCT
The DNA here is from genome assembly GCA_933207985.1 of Pelobates cultripes. Taxonomy (NCBI): domain Eukaryota; kingdom Metazoa; phylum Chordata; class Amphibia; order Anura; family Pelobatidae; genus Pelobates; species Pelobates cultripes. Next base: position 224,126,356 of record OW240914.1, read on the forward strand.
AGAATTTTTTTGTAAGCAGTTGCTTAAATTCTCCCACAGAGGCTGAGCACCATGAGAAATATAACCCACAAGCATCTACAATTCAGGAATTTCCCATCACTGGTGTGTAACTCCCCAACTAGACCGTAAAAGATATGTCCATGCAAGTGGGACACAAATTTTTAGCAAGTTAGTCATTTCTAATTTGTTTGCAGTCAAAAGTGGTAATTGAATAGAAATTATTCTCTGGAAATTTCCTGGATATTTTTTTTCTGCAAAGCAAAAGTGCGCTAAAACGTGAACATTACTGAGAGAGGAAAGGTAAACACACCCAAATGTATTAAAAATGCATAGCTGACACTTTTTGTAATGGCTTCTTTAATGCTCAGCAGAAAGGAGCCTACTACGAATGGAGAAAAAGCGCTAGTACTTTCAAAATGATAAAAAATGTCACAACAACTAGATTAGCCATGATACACTCTCTTTCAAAACTAAGTGTCCTTAATCAAAATAATGATTAACAAAGATTCCAACTGGTTTGAGAGTAAAATGGCATGAAGTGCGAACCGGTATCTCCCTCCTTGTAATAAACTAAATGAACAGAAAACTATTTGCAATTCGGTCTTTGTAATTTCTCTCTGTTTAGTCGTCTTTCGGACTAATGGACGAATAGCCAAAATTCCGACAAAAATTGAATGCCCAAGTCTACAAGTGGGCATGTACAGAAATTTCACAGCATGAGCTTGTGTGGGCAGCTGAATGCGATCCGGTAAAAGTAATCCAGGAACACAAAGATAGTGGCGCCGAAGACATAGATTTGGAGCAAAAATGAGGGAGTAAAAAAAGGTGAAATGGGGGACCTAGAGGTATTTGGGGGTGACTGGGTTGATAAGTGGAAAGGAGCAGGGAGTGGGGTTACAAAAATAAACTGATGCTGCCATGATAGTGCCGCTTTAAGGAAGAACGGTTTTGATGAAAATTCAATATGTCTTCTCTATACATAGCAGAGTTACCGAGCAGGTCAACTCAAATATTTTGTTAAAAATTATCTTAAAACTACTGAATACTATAATTTTAAAAACTATTTTTAATATAATAATACTTTCATGAAATACTGAAAGGAAATATATTTTTAAAACAAATTTGATATACATGGAGAAAATTAGGAAAAACTAATTTAGTATATGACAGGATCCTTCAGTCATATATATATGCCCCTTTGATCAGACAATGTTTAAAAACTGACAGCTAATCTCTATGGTATTCCCAGCTTCACTCCCCTTACAGAAGCAAGGAAAATCATAGAGACTAAATGTCGGTTTTCAAACACTGGCAGACCAAAGGTGCATGTATGTGGCTGAGGGATCCTGTCAAAGGCAGGGATGAGTTTTTCTATTTTAATGTTTTGTTACCAACACTTTGTTAAAAAAAATATATATATATATATATATATATATATATATTCCTTTTTAATACTTGATGAAAGGATTATCATAGTAAAAATATTATTTTCAAGGTTATAGCTGTCCTTTAATATGGTAAGTTGCTTTGTATACTCATATGATGAATACATTGATTTTAAGCATGTGTTTGAATATGAATTTGTTTGTAATAATGCTAGCACAATTTAGGAATAGCTTAGGTGTTTAATAGAGTCATGCTGCATGCAGTGTTTGGTCCCCAGTCAGAGTTCTTTTTTATTTATTTTTTATTCTTTATTTATGTTGACAGAGATAATATGCATAGATCGAATACATTTCGTAACTCAAGCGAATCTTAACATACACGGTGTATACAGAGTGTAGTAACATACATATCGTATAGTCATGCAGTGGTTGGAGCCTAGGATTCTTCACCATCACCCTCAAAACTGGTGCATTAGTTACCTTAACTCCCTCTGATACTGCGAGTTACACTTAGTTTTGTGTTTTATAAGAAAAGAAAAACAAGAAATATTCGATAACATATGAAACTTAGCTATCGGATAGGTACATAAACATCATAGGTGTGAGCCCTCCAACTGCCGTACGCCCTCTAACCTATTATTGTGCTGCACAATGGGTATCTCTTTGTCCTAGAGTTAGGGAATCTGCAGCACGTTTCTCACTCTCGGGCCCTAGTGGATCTCCCACTGCGGGTATTATTGCATGCTTTATATGCTGCCGGTAGCTGGCAGGGCCCTCTCAGGGAAGACCGCGACTTGCGCACATTTGGTCACACCTGGTCCTTAGTCAGCTTCCGTGTATACCTCTCCCTTCACCCTCTGGGAGATATATGCTGCACTTAGTAAGAGAAGGATAGAAGTAGGAAAAATAATGAAAAGTGTCAAAAATAGTGAGGTAGGGGTGGGGGTGAGGGGGGGAGGGCAGAAGAACTGCATCTAATTGCTTATCCATCTTGTGGGCCAGAGATCTGCTGGGTTTCATTAACCCAAGGGGCTATCTTCCCAGGGTGCCCATATTTTCTGGAATTGTTTTTGAGTTCCCCTAACTCTTGCCGTCAGGTCATCCATCGTGTGTACCTCCCTTATTCTATTAATGACCCCCGCTATAGATGGAGTGGTCTGCTTAAGCCAATCCGCTGCCACCGCTCTCCTGGCTGCTAGGGTTATTTTATGGATGAGTTTTTGTTCGTGTCTAGTCCACCCATCTATTGTTCTACTGAGTAGGTATAGACACGGGTCTAGAGGGGGGCCCTGGTCATCACTTGGGCTAGTAAATCTCTAATTTGTTGCCAGAATCGTTCTATCAGTGGGCATTCCCACTACATGTGGATGTATGTCCTTTTCATACCGCACCCTCTACAGCATACGTCAGTAGGGGTCTTTTTCATTTGGTACAGCTTTACAGGAGTTGTGTACCAACGAAGCATCGTCTTAACGGCCTGCTCCTGTATCGTTACGCATACGGAGGACGTGTGATTGGCTTCCCAAATCTCCTGCCACTCTATTCCCTCCAATTGCTCCCCCAGGTCCCTCTCCTACTGTTCCGTGTAAACCAGATCTCCCCCTTCGTTAGTTGTGCAGAGGTGAGCATACAGCCGAGTTATCAGACCCATAGGCATATGGTACTGAAGGCTTATTTGTTTGAAAAACGTCATGGGTTTTTGGGCAGCCGCTCAGACCCATGGGAGTTTTACGAAGTCTTTTATTTGTAGGTACCTGAAGAAGTCTGCAGGCGTGAGGTGGCCTCTTTGCTGTAGGGTGAGTCAGAGTTCTTTTAAGTAGTACTACATGTGTTACAGCAGGGGTAACCAATCTAGTGCAATGCCCAGCCCTCGGGCACTGAACGCGTTGAGAGCATGCTTCAAACATTTATTAAAGTATTGCAAAATGTCAGTATTTTTCTCTTATGTTTTTGTACAGTTTTTTTATTTTGTCTGTTTATGCATAGGAATGTTCTATTGTTATATATAATTCATCAGGCTAATGATGCAGATGCAAAATGAGAAAAACCCAAAACCCAAAAAACCTAACAGGGATATTTACTAAAGTGAGAATTCAAAATTCAGATGTCCAGAGTGAAATTTGTTGATTTGTCAAATGAATATAAAAATTTAGGCTCAAATAACTGATATGGAAAAAGCTGAGTTGGGGAGATTTTGAATTTGACTATTTTGGTCTGAAATTTGAAATTCTGTCAGTTTTCCTCATTTCACTCAGTTTCATGAACAACTATAAAAGTATTTTAGTATCTAATTTTTTCCCCCTGTGATTTAATAGCATTTATCAGACACTATATTTACAGTTTTAAAGAGGAACCCTCATTTTCAGAGAATTCTGAAACAATAAAAGCAGGCTACACTTTGCTGGTGCAAACGTGAATCTGAAATTTATTAAGGGGAACACAGCCCCACAAATATGACGTTTCCGCTCAGAGAGATTTAAAGTTTACTCCAAACACCATGACCACTTCACTGATTTTAAGGAGTCATATTAAATACAGGCCTCTTGTCTTTATGGTGCTTGAAATGTTTCTTTAATAATATTTTGGCATTAATAAGTATTAGGAAATGTTTTTGACTTGGTAACTCCAACCTAGTTGCACTTCTATCAAATGAAAAAATATATATTTTTGTTCTTCCAATATTCTATTTGTTGAATATATATGATTTATCTCCTGTGCTCTTAGCCAATATTGCACTCCAAAGATGTGAGTTGAAGTAGGGCTTGACAAATCCCAGGCACTCGGTCACCATGGCAACCAGGAAATTTGTGAGCCTGTTCAGCCCCTGAGGTGACCAGGGGCTTAAATTGTAGACGGGCAGTCGACTCACACAGGGCTGAGGTGGGCGGGCAGGCGGACGATCAGCTCATTAAGAGCTATGTAAGGAAGGCGGGCGGATGTATCAGGGAGGTGGGTGACTTGATCAAGGAGGCAGGCGGCTGTATCAGGGAGGCTATAATCTCCTTGCTCTGCTCCCTCGCGCACATTCCAGCGATGCCAGGAGCCGGAATATGATGTCATTCTGGCCCCGCATCACTAAACAGTGCTCTAGGGAGCAGAGCAGGGAGATGACAGAAACCCCACTGGACCCCAGGGAACGCTAATTCACTCCAGTTCTCCCAAAGGTAGGGAGGCTGGGTGGATTTAAAATAAAAAAAAAGAAGGATTTGTGAGTGAGTGTTGCAGTGTGTGTGTGTGTGACAAATCAGTGAAAATGTGTGTGTCTATGTGTGTGTCTGTGAGTGTGTGTGTTTGTGTATGTATGTCTGTCAGCGAGTGAGTGTCTGTCAGTGAGTGAGTGTCTGTCTGTCAGTGAGTGTGTGTCTGTCAGTGAGTGAGTGTATGTTTACGTAAACCCCCCCCCCAATCACAGGGAAAGGTATTTTTACTCACCATTTTCCCACGCTGTGCTGGTGACGCTGCGGCTGGCCTCACCTCCATGGCTGAGATCATCAATCTTGACGATCTCAACCAATACAATACTAACTCATAGAAAAACATTGGGAGACTATTGCGCATGCACTCCATAACGCCATGCTGTGCAATCAACTTCTTCTCATAGAGATGCATTAAATCAATGAATCCCTATGGGGAGGGAAGCATTAACGTAGTTGCTGCACACTGTGCAGCAGTGACCCAGGAAGCACTTCTAGAGGCCGTCAGAGTGTCTGTCCCTAGAGGAGTTACCAGACAGCAATGTAAACCCTGCCTTTAGTCTGAAAAGTCAGTGTTTACATTGAAAAGCATGCAGGGACAGTATATAGACTTCAGAACAACTACATTAGGCTGTAGTGGTTCTGGTGACTATAGTGTCCCTATAAGAACTGTATTTTTGATGTTGAAATATCTGGCTCCTAACTGTCTTTGCTGGTGTCTAGATTTCAGTCAAATTTGTCGAGCCCTGAGTTAAAGGGACACTATAGTCACCAGAACAACAACAGCATACTGCAGTTGTCCTGCTGTGTATAAACAGTCCTTGCAGGCTTTATAATGCAAACACTGCCTTTTCAGAGAAAAAGGAAAGCATTGTGATTGACTGAGATCTTCAATTTCGATTATGTCAGCCAAGGAGGCAGATGGGGGGGCGGAGTTTAACATTGTAGGGTCAGGTATACACGTTTGTGTTCCTGATCCTATGGTGCTCCTGGACCTATTGTGCTCCTTTAATGCAGAAGTTCATTTTTTGTGAATCACTATTTTTCTTTAATTTCAGATTCATTTTTTAAAATAGCTTTAATAAATGTACAGTTTGCTTTATTTAGACTGATCTGATTAAATATTTGTGTCCTGTTTTAAAGTGTAATTATTTTGATTAAAGTCTGTGCATTTAAAAAAATTCTAGATGTTGTTATTGAACTATACGAGCAAGTCGCCAACTAGTTTATGGGACTACTTAGATCAGACACTAACACATGCTGTATTGCTTTATGTGCTGCAACAGTTAAGGCATATAGAAACTCCACATTGGTTACCTATAACCGACCTCACCAAAATGGATATTTTGATGAAAGGTCTGCAATTAACATGAGAGAGAGAAGGTGAATGCTAATTTCTAAATAATAGCCAGTGTGTTTGAGAAGGAAATTTTTGTGATCATTGGGCTGGAACATGGCCATGTGTATGCTGTCAGGCTAGCTATGTAATATGTGTGCACAGACCCTGCCAAGATCAGGTCTGTCTGTCATTATTCTGTTGTCTGTCTCTCTCTTTTATCTTTATTTCTCCCTCTCCTTTACTCGTCTTGTTCTTCTCTCCATACCTCTTTCTTTTTCCATCAATCTATCTATTCTTTCTCTCCCTCTCTCACTTTATCTTGCTGTTCCTCTATCTATGTTTCCCTCTGTCTAAATCTACTGCTCCCACTCTATCTTCTACCTTCTAATCCCCCTTTTCCTCTCTGTCTCTTCCTTTCTCTTTTTCTGTGTTCATCTGACATCATGGAAGTGAAGTGCCTCTTTCCCCAGGCAATCCCAGCCTCTCAGTCTTGCATTTTGTATTACTTCTTAAGATAAAATCAAGGCTTTCAGGCAGAATTATTTTTTCCTGTCTCTGTACCAGTGATGTAATGAAATGGCAGAGCTTAATTTAGCTTTAACCCATAACCTTCAGGCTGCTAAGTACATAACTAGATGGCGAATTTTTGTAAGTGCTTCAAAGATCAGGTGATGAATGCTACCCATCTGTCTGTCAGGATTTATTAGCCTTTCATGAAAAAATCCAGATTCACTACTTACATTTTTACCCATTAACTCTTCAGGGCAAGTATCATTCATCAAATTCTCTAGAAAAAGAAAAAAAGAAACACTAAAAACAAAAAGCGATAATGTGTAAATACTTATTTCATAATATAATAACACAATTCTTAGACCTTCTAAAAGATTTTCAAAATTGTACCAATGAATAAACACACGTGGGGTTGCACTGGAGTTTTTTCGGATCAGAGCAGAAAAAGGAATATATACTTTGACTTTTCATCTCATTCTTCCTAATCTCTCTCTCAACCTCCTGTATGAGTGTTTTTATGGTAATTGAGTTTGATGTCACACAGATCATCATCATTGGACACACCTCTCTTATCTACTGATAGAACAGAAACTATGACCTATTTTTATGACATATATATATATATATTCAGCTACCAAAAATAGTAGGACATATATAAAGTATATACATTTATATGTAACAGTAGCAGTGTGTATATATATATATATATATATATATATAAAGTATATACATTTTTATGTAACAGTAACAGTATATATATAGTATATATATTTACATGTAACAGTAACACTATGGCTATATGTATATGTCTCCAATTGCATAGAGGTATAAACTTAACATAGATAAATAAACAACTACAAAATGGCACCTATGCATCTGTTTAAAATTTGGCCTCCTTGATGTTTATGGATCCAGATAGTTGTGCTACATGAATTGATGCTACATGAACCTACTTCTCTTGGCCAGGAAAAATAAATGTATTTCACTGCTTACTTTAACATGTTATGCGTGGCCATGGAATTGCCATTTTGGCCAAGATTTCCTGGACATCCATAAGTTCCCCATGCTGTTGGGAGGCACATAAATAGTGCTGCTCAGCAGTTATGTAGAATTCACAAACTGTAAAAAGGAAGTCCAATTAAACATGACTGATATTGTTGGCGCCAGGCCTTAATAAATGAAGCTTCTGGCAATATATATATTTTACATACTGCCAGACTTCATATTGAAATTACAGCAGTCCTGGGATACATGGCTAATTTAACAACTCTTGTTGGACCCATGACTTTCCAAACTTGGGTATATAAATGGTACATTCGGAATGGACCAAATAATCAGCTTGGCTGTTGAGTATGTCTGGCTACTAAATTCTGTAAATATTTTTGAACATGACATATATTATTATTATTATTATTATATTTATATAGCGCTGTGGCAAACCTAGCCACTTCAGATTATGCTGTTAGATGTCTAAAGGTTGTCCTAGAAAAGCTGGTTCAACCCTGTTAGTTTATGTATTCGCTTATAACTGTAATAGTATGCTAGCGACTGAAAGCATTCATATGGTAGTTTCAGGAACAGTGACTTTCCACACTGTTCGTGAAGTACCGAATGGGAGCCCACACACAGGGGGTCGTGTGGCTCCCATTAACCGATTTGCAACATTGTATCAATCGGCTGCTAAGTGATTTCCCGGGTGGCTGTCGTTCGGCTACCGTCTACGAGGCGGCGGGCATCTTGGATTTCCTTTTTGTCCAGCGGTGTTTGGTTGTCGAGTGCCTGGAACTAAAATCGGCTACTCGACGGCACAAACACCGCTGGTCTTCCAGGCCGTTTGGAAGCGCCGGTCTTTTGGTACTTTTTCCCCACTTATGTATTCGTGAATTTTATGATGAATGTATGTTAAAGTATATTTCGTGCGGTGTTCGGCTGGTTGTGTGGGGATCTGAGAGGTACTTTCACGTAGTGTGCACTCAGACCCCAACTATCTGCCGAATGGTCATTCAGTACAGTGACATGAATAAAATAAAAGTTATGTATTTTTATGTAAAAATCCGGAGGAATAATCCACTTAACAGGATATTCTAGTGGGAGTATCCCTATCGTACAGCAGTGCATGGTGGGATTATTTAAGTTACCCATGTAGTCCCCTACTGTACAATCCCTGTAAAGTGATTAAGGAAACCCCTTGCATGGGGAACCACATAAATACCGGAGCTTGTAAATAAAATCGTCAGTTGACTCCCAGAACTGTGTTTCGTCCGGCTACTGGGGGATTTGGGATATCGCCTTCATTTTCCGCGCTTTCCTTGGATTACTTTCTGTACCAGCGGAGATATTGGGATTTAATATTGCAGCTCCGCTACAAGCGCCAACAAATTTCGTAGCGCTTTTCAATGGGTGGACTAACAAACATGTAATTGTAACCAGACAAGTTTGACGCACAGGGTTTGAGGGCCCTGCTCAATCTGTTTACATGCTAGCAGTAAGCTAGGTAAGGGAATTATTAGGTAAGTAGATTGGTAGAATAGTATTCACTGAAGACTTAGTTTGGGTTGTTTTTTTTTTAATGACAGTTGCAGGAGAGGAATCATTTCTCATATCCCCCAGAGAACTCTCCTTTAAAAAGAAATAAAAAAAAAAATACTGAGTCTGTCCATGATTTGTATGTGTTTTAAAAGAAGGTGTTTTTCCCACAGACCCTCAATTCTATTTTAATTTTCACACTTAGTGGAAATTAATTAAAAAAAGATGTGGGTGAAAAGAGAAATGCAGAGCACATCCTTCTGGCACAGAAAATATGAACAGTTTTTAAGTGCGATCACTGAAATTTTAAGTCCCTCAACAGAGGACCACCTGGCTTGGAAAAGCATCACGTTCTTAGTGCATGAGATTAAATCCTGATCCATGAATGGCAAGTGATAACCAAGTCTAATCATCAGACCACTGTTAGTTAGAATAATTTACATTTTCATCCTTTCAGAGAGATGAAGTGACACAGATGAGATTTTAATTTTATATATTTTTTGATGTTATTTGACCTGTCCGTTGGTAGGTACATTTTTTGTATGTATCAGTATGTAAGTTAGTAACACTTATTCTACCTCAACTTTTGTTTTTAAAGAGGAGCAATATGTGCATTTAAAGTAAAAGTAGTGCACATATTGGGGAGAACAATACTTTTACTGTTGCCACTTGTGCTTTTTTGAAGAATATGCATTTTTAGTTAATGAACCAGAGAGCCACAACCAATATTTGTATGTACATATAAATACTGTGGCCACTGGTTTCTAGTTCCACGTAAGTCACTATTTTTGTCTTCAGAACAGACGTTTTGTTCAGTTTGACTTGATAGCTTGTGAATACCCTTTCCACTTTAGCCAAAGATGCTATTTTTGTTTGAGATCCAGCTGAACAAGCTTGCGGTAATATGGCCCATAATCCTACCCAGTGTATCCATTTGCAAATGACAAGACTGTGATGTCTCTAAGCAAGTAGCATCCAAATGCTCCATTAATGTTAAGCGGCCCAATATGTGCAGTCGGGACAGCGAGTGGACGGACCTTAAGGGGGGAATGCCAGTGACACAAACTGTAACAGTGTTCAGGCACAAAATGGATAGACCTGCCTGGTAAAAAGAGGCGGGCTGCGCACAGAAGGGGCACGTCATGCTAGTGTCAGCATGTGCCACTGTTCCCTGGTATCCCCTGATGTCGTGGGATTGCAGAACAGGTCCCTGAATTTGGGGGAGTCCCAACTAAGGACTTACGTTGCTGTGTTTAATCGGCGGTTTATTGGCCCCAAATGAGCCTTTTATTGTTTTGAATCAATTTAAATCCTGCTTATTTGAAGCTGATAAATATTATGTATGGGGTCTATAGTTAAATATATACAAGAGAGTAGACATGTCATTGTTTATGCCCCCAACAAATTGTCATCACTGTCCCCCTTGCAGTGGTTAGGGGTTCCCAAGCCCCTAGTTACCCCCCCATCCCTTTATTAGGGGGTTGGGCAATTGATCTTGGCAGCTTGGCTGTTACTAGTTTTCTAGTCTTTCCTGCAAACTAGAAATTATTTTTAACATCAATTTCAATCATTTTATCAACCACAAAACAATGAAAGGTTAGTCGGCCCTGCAAGAAATCAAACTTGTAACTCTGAGATCCAGCAGATCTTTTTTTGTTTATTATGTTCATTACGCCACATATTATTTAAAAAGAAAAAAAAGAGCATTAATTGATTGTTGCCCGGTTTAAGTGCTTTTTTTTTTTTTTTATCACTGAAACTTGTAAGAATTGTTTTATAGTTAGTCGTTCAGTTTTAGAAGATCTAAAATATTTATACAGTTGGCTGCTCAGATGTGTCTCGGCCAGGTGTGTCTCTGTAATGTTAGTTCATGAATAAAACAGCTACGAAAGGTCTAGAGTTAATTCTTGGTGTCGCATTTGCATTAGGCGTATGTAGATGCCTGTGCATCAGGAAAAGAGAAGTATCAACACAGCAAAAGTCATCACAAGAAAACCCCAAATAAGTTAAAGAAATACCTTGAACATAAATATTCTTTCAAATTGCAGCATTTGCAGATTGCTAAGAATATTTTGATGAGCTGTACTTTAGTGGAGAATGATTTCGCTGTAAAGAAAAAAAATATATATTTTTAATTGCTATCATTTCAGGATGTGGGAATAAGAAGTTCCCAAACCACTAGATACCAATATGCAAGATGCAAACCACTTGTAAGCCTTAGGAACTGGCATATAACTTGGCATGTGTAAAGAGCTTCAGGTGTGCCACCTAACAGATGTCGGTGGAGGCTACTCTATAGGGGCATGTGGGGCACTGTTTTGTTGCAATAATAAAAACAATCAAATGTGTTCAAAGGTGTGCTAAGAACAAGCAAACAGTGTGGTATTACACAAATAAAAGGAAAACTAAAAAATGTTGTTCTGTCTGCCTTAAAGGGACACTATAGTCACCAGAACAACTACAGCTTATTGAATTTGTTCTGCTGAGTAGAATCATTACCTTCAGGCTTTTTGCTGTAAATACGGTCTTTTCAGAGAAAATGCAGTGTTTACATTACAGCCTAGTGATAACTTCACTGGCCACTCCTCAAATGGCTGTTAGAGATCCTTCCTGGGTCATGGCTGCCTAAAATGCATCCAAACATTCAGTATCTCCTCCTTCTGCATGCAGACACTGAACTTTCCTTATACAGATTCATTGATTCAATTCATCTCTATGAGGAGATGCCGATTGGCCAGGGCTGTGTTTGAATAATGCTGGCTCTGCCCCTGATCTGCCTCTTTGTCAGTCTCAGCCAATCCTATGGGGAAGCGTTGTGATTGGATCAGGCTACCACTTCTGATGATGTCAGCGGACTGTTTGTTTTTCTGAGTCTAACAGCATGCAGAGTTACATCTTCAGGCTTGAATACAGTAAGATTTTTACTATATTTATGGAGGCACGAGGGCCCAAGGGGGCTAGATGGTGGTTTTAACACTATAGGGTCAGGAATACATGTTTGTGTTCCTGACCCTATAGTGATCCTTTAATTTGTTCCCTGCCTTCTCCAGTTATTGGTGTTTGGAAATGCCGTTAAGAGACTGGAGAACTAATCATGTCAAGATTTTGGGGCATTTTTTTTTTTTTATAAAACACACATAGCCTGCAGTAATAGTAATGTATTTCTGACATCACCCATTGGCTTTGTATTGGGCCATCAAATCCTTGACTCTTCTAAAAGATAGATAAAAGATATGTCAGTGTTTAAAAACATCAGAGGTGGACCTCTTTAAAGTGGCTTTTGTTTCTCAAATATGTGTATCTATAGGATTATAGCGTTGAACAGGGCGTGATATCTTATTGGATCAAGGGCTGAGTTTGTAGAATTAAAGGAACACTTCATACACATAATGCACTACAGCTTGCTGAAAGAACTTTGTGTGCCTGGAGTCTGTAATTTTTTTGACTTTATAAAAGGAATCATTATTTTTTAGGAAGTCGAGGCAGAAACACCTACATTGCTGTCACGCAGACAGCTAGGGAAGTTTTCTTTCACTTCCTTTAGCTCTGCAGACCTAAAAGAAGTGGCAGGCACTGCCACCTGTAATTCAACTAAAAATGCCCAGTTTCCTGTCCTTTAAAATGGTATTAGAGCAAGGAGATTGAGCATCCTCCCTTTTATACCCCTTACAATAACATTGAATAGTAAGGGGGGTTATTTTAAAAAGAAAATAAACCTGTAAAAATAAGTTATACGTTCCTGTTAAAGTTTTAATTGAAGATATTTTTTATTCAGTCACAAAAACCATTATCTTGTTGCAACTATATTAAAAAGTACCCAAATCACAAAAAAAGAAAACTGCAAAGTCACCCAAAAATTCCATATATTCTGAGATGATATAGACAACTGTGCGTCCCTATATACCTTCCCCTATCTTATTTTCAGTACCCCCCTTTATATAAAAAATGCAATAAATTTCCCCCAAAAAATAAATACATCCATACAGGGACGTATTAGCCGTTGGAGCATTACCTGTATTGTGTGTGTATATCATTGTGTAGTCTTAGTACCTGTCCCATGTGTGTGTGTGTGTATATATACACCATTTTGTAGGAGCATTATCTGCACTGTGTGTGTATATCATTGTGTAGTTGAGTTGCAGTACCTGCCCATGTGTGTGTATATCATTGTGTAGTCGCAGTATCTGTCTCATGTATGTGTGTGTGTGTGTGTGTGTATATATCATTGTGTAGGAGCATTACCTGTATTGTGTGTGTATATCATGGTGTAGTTGTAGTACCTGTCCCATGTGTGTGTATATAACATTGTGTGGGAGCATTACCTGTACTGTGTGTTAATATCACTGTGTAGTAGTAAATTCCATATCCCCAAAGCCTTATACTGACATATACCTGAGCAAAGGACTAGCACGATGGCCTAACGTTCGCTTGATGCGGTATTCGGAGTCCTGCTCGTGGTACAGAAAAAAGAGATGATTGATGGAAAAAGTTGATTGGTAGCTAGGGGACAGCCACTAAATATTGATTTTATTCACAGATCAAAAAATTATATTTCTGTTTCTGGTTTGCAGAACACGGATTGGCCCATTTTGTTGCACCACTTTTGTTCGTAATAAATATTTTCCCAAATATTTTTATGGACAATTTTTGGACGATGAATGAATGTCGGGGGTGAAGTAAATGTAAATTTTGGAAAAAGTTTTTCTATCATGAACAAGTCTATTGTGTAGTATGAGTACCTGTGGTCTGTGTATCTATCACGGTGTAGTAACAGTAACTGTGCTGTGTGTGTATACACATCAAATGCTCGGACCTCAGAGACACAACAGAAAGAAACAACACAAAACAAAAGAGTGAACTTTGTTGAGAGTTGTCCAAGAGACAGTTCCTCATTGGCTGGCCAAGTCTGAAGGAAATACAGAACTAAGTTCACATTCCAAAGGTTGGAGCACTTAGTAACCATAGGGTGGGACATCTTAACAACTCATAAAAGATTAAGAAGGTTCTGTCCGATAGGAACACCATGAAATGCAGTGTGAACAGTTGAGATGGCAGATCGCAACAGGTAGATTAATAGGTTCTGCATAAGGAAAAAATGGTGCAATTTACAATGGTTGGCACAAGCCCTTTAAAGGGATAAAGATCCCTCTCCATGCACTAAATACTCCAGAAATTTCATGCAAATAGGTAGCATTTTCTTGTGCCTGAACCCCATGAATGGTCCTTAGCTGTTTGCAATAGGCCATTGACATTCCAAGATCCCCAGAAAGAGTCCAAATCACCAGATGCACATGTTTCAAAGAGCAAGATGATGAGGCTTCCCCTAATGGTCCGTGAGAAGGAGCGAAAAACTGTGGAAGCAGAACTGTATCGTGTCTTGTTCCACCAAAGCAGGTGATAGGAGTAATGAAATCTCTTAAATCCAACCCTGACTCAGAACTCTCGCATAACAGCCGTACAGTCTGGATCTGGAGGACAGCTATAAAAGATTGGTAGTGGATAATTGGTTTAAGATGCAAAGAGATCCAATGTGAATGTCTGTAGACCACGAAAGCATTAGATTATGAAGATTTATTACTGGATGAAAACATTAGAGGGGGAGTTCACCTATTGAGAGTCTAGTTCTGCCTCAGGCGCCTCTGCCATGGTCCTAGCTCCACTGGGAGGTGTGACGAACCACCTGTACCCAGAGTGGAACGTTTGTCTGAAGTTCTCCCGATTCCCGCAAGGCTCCAGTGATTATAACGCTCTATCTCCCGTATACCCAAACATCAGCCGAGATTTGATGAAGGCTACAAAAGTAATTGGTTTTATTAGGCAAAGTCACTTGGTTATATACACAACCCGCAGCATGTGGTCCCTATTCACAAAGCAGTTAACCCGACCAGGCGTCTCTGTGTCTGGGAAATAAGTGAGTTTGCCTTTGCTTAAACTAATTATCTCCCAGGTGCTTGAGGTACAACATATAAAACCCCCAAAACACAATGATACAAGCAGGAGCCCCCACATATTTTAAATTCCCAGATAGCCCGGATCAGAGCACTTAAGTTGTCAAAATAGTGCTCTGAACCATGCAGTGTAGCCGGATCGCCACCGGGGTAAAGTTCTGACCGACTGCACAGAGTGGCGAAACCCAAAATAGTTACACAGGAATTGTCCTTGCGGTCGGTCAGTTGTCAGTGCTCCTTGTGACAAACAAATGCGGTATCCCTCTGGCTTTCTGGGAGCGATTGTTCACCAAAGTCTAGGGGCACTTTCCTTCCAATCACCATTCTCCTGTCCGGTTGGGAAAGGGGCTAATACGCGGGGGAAAGGTGACCGGGAAAGTGAGGGGGAAGTGGCCGAAACCAGTTCCAGGGAGTTTGCGGCGGGTAGGCTAGAATCGCTTGGTGGCACGGCAACTCTGCAACCTATACCACAAAACCTAGGTCGGAGAATTTCAAAGCAATCCCTATAATGTAGGTTTACGTTGTTCAATGGTGAGGGCGACATATGCATTCCTCAGGAGGCAGAAGGAGCATGGAGCCTATTTACATATCCAAATGGAGTTCAATAAAATTCTCTATCTGCCGTGTATAGCATCTTTTCCATAGGATTAATGACAGCTAGAAGCTCATCTTGGGTAATTTGTAAGCCATCCTCAATGCCCTTGTGCATGGAGGACTTGACTCCAGGGACTTAAAGATAAAGACTGTGGAACCAAATTTTGCAATTCATGGCACTTTATCTGGAAGGGTGGGTCTAGCGCATCCAGCTTGCAGACATTTACAAGCTTACAGAAACATAGAAACATAGAATGTGACGGCAGATAAGAACCATTCGGCCCATCCAGTCTGCCCAATTTTCTAAATACTTTCATTAGTCCCTAGTCTTATCTTATAGTTAGGATAGCCTTATGTCTATCCACGCATGCTTAAACTCCTTTACTGTGTTAACCTCTACCACTTCAGCTGGAAGGCTATTCCATGCATCCACTACCCTCTCAGTAAAGTAATACTTCCTGATATTATTTTTAAACCTTTGTCCCTCTAATTTAAGACTATGTCCTCTTGTTGTGGTAGTTTTTCTTCTTTTAAATATAGTCTCCTCCTTTACTGTGTTGATTCCCTTTATATATTTAAATGTTTCTATCATATCCCCCCTGTCTCGTCTTTCCTCCAAGCTATACATGTTAAGATCCTTTAACCTTTCCTGGTAAGTTTTATCCCGCAATCCATGAACCAGTTTAGTAGCCCTTCTCTGAACCCTCTCTAAGGTATCAATATCCTTCTGAAGATACGGTCTCCAGTACTGTGTACAATACTCCAAGTGAGGTCTCACCAGTGTTCTGTACAATGGCATGAGCACTTCCCTCTTTCTACTGCTCATACCTCTCCCTATACAACCAAGCATTCTGCTAGCATTTCCTGCTGCTCTATTACATTGTCTGCCTACCTTTAAGTCATCAGAAATAATCACCCCTAAATCCCTTTCCTCATATGTTGAGGGTAGGA
Organism: Pelobates cultripes; assembly: GCA_933207985.1. Taxonomy (NCBI): domain Eukaryota; kingdom Metazoa; phylum Chordata; class Amphibia; order Anura; family Pelobatidae; genus Pelobates; species Pelobates cultripes. The sequence continues at coordinate 224,142,803 of OW240914.1, forward strand.
CTCTATCAAATATTCTGTACTCTGCCCTTGGGTTTTTACGTCCAAGATGCATTATCTTGCACTTATCCACATTAAATGTCAGTTGCCACAATTCTGACCATTTTTCTAGTTTACCTTAATCATTTGTCATTTGGCGTATCCCTCCTGGAACATCAACCCTGTTACATATCTTAGTATCATCAGCAAAAAGACATACCTAACCATCAAGACCTTCTGCAATATCACTAATAAAAATATTAAAGAGAATGGGTCCAAGTACAGATCCCTGAGGTACCCCACTGGTGACAAGTCCAAGCTTCGAATATATTCCATTAACTACAAACCTCTGTTGCCTGTCACTCAGCCACTGCCTTACCCATTCAACAATATTTAAATCCAAACTTAAAGATTGCAGTTTATTGATAAGCCTTCTATGTGCAACAGTGTCAAAAGCCTTACTGAAATCTAGGTAAGCAATGTCTACTGCAACACCCTGATCTATAATTTTAGTTACCCAATCAAAAAATTCAATAAGATTAGTTTGGCATGATCTTCCTGAAGTAAACCCATGTTGTTTACAGGTTGGAGGAACAGGTTGGAGGTGCCCCTAGAGCCCGACTTTGCGACCTCCGTTCTTGTGCGAGTTGGGACATAGCCCTCAGGAGTGCCTTGATGGCACACTATTGAGGCGGTGTTAAGTAGGGATTGACCGATATTGTTTTTTTAGAGCCGATACCGATAATCAGTGAACTTTCAGGCTGGTAACTTGCCGATAATCTATACATTTACCATTTTGAAAAAATAAACTATTTCTAAAGGTAAATGCACAAAATATACATGCCACATGCAGTGGATGCAATATGTTTAGACAGGGAGCTGTGTGTGTTTGTGTAGTGTGTATAGTGAATGCAGTGAGTGTTTGTGTAGAGTGCGTATAGTGAATGCAGTGAGTGTTTGTGTAGAGTGCGCATAGTGAATGCAGTGTGTGTGTAGTGTGCGTAAAGTGAATGCAGTGTGTTTGTGTAGTGTATGTATATAATGAATGTAGAGTGTGTGTGCTTGTATAGTGTGTGTATATAATGAATGTAGAGTGTGTGCTTATATAGTGTGTGTATACAGTGAATGTGGTGTGTGTGTGTAAATATAGTGAATGCAGTGTGTTTGTGTAGTGTGTGTATACAGTGATTGCATTGTGTGTGCGTAGTGTGTGTGTGTTTTTGTAGTGTGTGTGTGTTTGTGTAGTGTGTGTATATAATATAGAGTGTGTGTTTGTGTAGTGTGTGTATATAATGTAGAGTGTGTGTGTTTGGGTAGTGTGTCTAGATAATGTAGAGTGTGTGTGTGTGTTTGTGTAGTGTGTCTATATAATGCAGAGTGTGTGTGTGTGTTTGTGTAGTGTGTGTATATAATGCAGAGAGTGTGTGTGTGTTTGTGTAGTGTGTGTATATAATGCAGAGTGTGTGTATATAATGCAGAGTGTGTGTGTTTTTGTGTAGTGTGTGTATATAATGCAGTGTGTGTGTGTGTTTGTGAAGGGATGTAATTTGTGTAAAATTGGCAGGAGGGGAGGCATATTTTAATTACATTTTTAATATTTATATTTGTATTATTTATTTTTTGTCCCCCCTCCCTGCTTGTTACCTGGTGGTCCAGTGGCATGTACTGAGCAGTGAAGGGGGCCGGCAACAAGCGGTTGCTTACCTCCCAGCAGCTCCTCCAGCTCCCAGTGTAAATCTCAGGGTCTGCGTGCCGCACGGAGCGTTGCCATGGTAACCCATGGCAACTCTCTGCGGCCGCTGGACTCGCGAGATTTACACTGGTAGCTGGAGGAGCTGCTGGGGGGTAAGTAACCGCTTGCTGCCGCCCACCCCACCACCCCCCGGACCACCGGGCATGTCATGGGCCCAGCAGTCCTAGGAGGTATTATCGGCAATATCTGTATTTTTTGTTCCCCCCTCCCTGCTTGTTACCTGGCCAGGGAGAGGGGCTATGTCAATCCCTGGTGGTCCAGTGGCATGTACTGAGCAGTGAAGGGGGCCGGCAAAAAGCGGTTGCTTACCTCCCAGCAGCTCCTCCAGCTCCCAGTGTAAATCTCGGGGTCTGCGTGCCGCACGGAGCGTTGCCATGGTAACCCATGGCAACGCTCTGCGGCCGCTGGACTCGCGAGATTTACACTGGTAGCTGGAGGAGCTGCTGGGGGGTAAGTAACCGCTTGCTGCCGCCCACCCCACCACCCCCCGGACCACCGGGCATGTCATGGGCCCAGCAGTCCTAGGAGGTATTATCGGCAATATCGGTATCTCTATTGCCGATACAGATATTGCCAAAAATACTGAATATCGGCCGATAATATCGGTAAAACCGATAATCGGTCGATCCCTAGTGTTAAGCACATAGCTAAAAAGAGACTTGCGTCCATCAAGTTTAGCCTTCCTCACATTTGTTTTTTGCTGTTGATCCAAAAGAAGGTAAAAAAAAAAAACCAGTTTGAAGCACTTCCAATTTTGCAACAAACTATGAAAAAAATTCCTTCTTGACCCCAGAATGGCAGTCATATTTATCCTTGGATCAAGCAGTTATTACCCTACATTGAAAGAGTATATCCTATAACTTCTTGATTACATGTACTTGTAAAGGGTCCTCCATGTTTCCAAGTGAGGAACCAGTAGACAGCCAATACTGAGAGATAGTGAGAATCAATTAGGGTACATATGCAATAGGGCATAAGTAAGTAAGTGCAGAGGTTCACCTGGACCAAAAAACTGGGGTTCTTAAGGAATAAATGTTATAGTAGGGAGAACAGGGGTTCACCCAGGAGGGCAGTCTGTGACTCACCCAGAAAATATGAAGTGGAAGGCAATCTTGGGTTCACCCAGGAATGGCACAGCAAAGCTATGGCACTGATGATACAGGGCAATGACAGTGAGGGCAGTCTGTCAGCATTCAGTGGTGCTGAACAGCAGTGTGCTTGAGAGCTACTACAGGGAAAACAATCCAAGAGCATGCAAAGAAAATCAGCATAAACATACAGGTGCATACGTGGGGGCTCACCACAGAATATGAGGCAGTAAAATACAGACCAGTACCAGTATCTGTAGAAAATGTGGGGGACATGGGCTCACTGCAGACTGGCTCACCTCAGTGTACAATGGCAGTAAAAATCATTTTAAGATATGCTTAGAATAACAGTCAATATATCGACAAAGTCAAATACCTAGTGACAAAAATACAGCCAGGAGAAGGAAACTGCGTTAGATGCAAGGACGGGCACCACAGGGCTCCGAAACAAAGCTACACAAACTAGGCAAAAATCCTAGATGGCCGCAATGTGCTCAGGTCGACCCAAAGGAGATAATCTCCTGAAGACCAAGAGGGAAAGAAAAAAACAGATAATAGGTCCAGCAATCTTCCCGACCCTGGACAGCCCTGAGAATGATGCCAAACATTGCCAGAACGTCAAAGCCGACTGCAGATAGCAGGACAGAGAGTGGCAAAAGGGAGCCAGAGTAGTCAAGAATGACGGCATATAAATCCAGGGTGAGACTGGACAGGCTGGAAATTGATAAAAAACTAGAATTGGGATAGGAAGAGGACAAAGAATCAAACTTTGAATTATGCTGATACAGTGATAAATGTAGCTTCAATGTGGGGCCCACCCTCGTGTTACTGCAGAGGTTCACCATGGTGCATAGCATTATAAGGCAAATTAGAAAAACTTATGGGGCTCATCCCAGTGTTTAGCAATATAATGCAATGCAGAAATACTTATGGGGGCTCTCCACTGTGCTTAGCAGTATAATGCAATGTAGGAATATTTATGGGGCCCACCCCTGTGCTTGCTAGTATAATGCAATTCAGAAATGCATGTGGTGCTCTGTATGCCTATGTATTACATCAAAATAAAGAGAAAAAAAAGACCCTAGCAAGTCTCCTAGACCCCAGACATCCCAGAAATGGTGGTAAAACACCACTGTAATGGTTGTGGATGATCACAGAGGTAGTAAAAGAGAGGCAATAGGGAACAAATGAGTAAAAAGGGACAGACTTGTGACCTATGTATAGGAATCAGAAAAAAAGACAGTAACAATGAAGAGTACCAGGGAAAAGACCACGTAATAAGTGTTCCATCTCAAGATATATATTTGAAATATATAGAAAAAAACCCACAAAAATATAGTATAATGTCATGGGACATAAATACTCTGACCTGTTCTAATACAGAAGCAGCAGAGAAAGAGGAGGTGACTTTGCCGTCAGTGGCTTATATTACCTCCTACTACTCTTTTGATTGGTTGTTATGTACTGAACTGTTTCTTTGCTGCTGGTGAGTTTAGTAAAGAAAGTAAAGCATATATGGAGCCCCCTGTATTTTTTAAAATTCAAAATATAAATCAGACATTTAGTAAAATACTAATAGTGGGATTTAATCATCGAAGTGCTTCTATGTACGCAAATAAAGTGCCTGTATGCTGACTGTACTGCAGCAAGCTGTGAGAATGTCTGTCCTTTATCACTGTGGGATTAAAACATTGTGTGTAAGTCTGGATAGCCCCGTCCAGCCCTGCACTAGACTCTACTGTGGCTCTCATTTCATGAACTGGTTTCAATTAGACTCTGACAGTGACCTTACTCCTGCTTTCATTCATGAAAGATGAAACACTCCTTGGGATCCTAGCCAGCGGGATCCAAAACAGTGCACAGGCGTAATATGTTCCCGAGTTTGAAGACAACAATAGCACAGAATGAAACACTTTGCTTGCACTTTTGATTCCTCCCTTCCCATTTTATATTCCCATGGAAAAATAAATCTACACCCTTCCCCCTTCCAGTCCCTCCAGATAGCGCAATACATGTTTGTTCGGAGTTTGTATTGTCTGGGTATGTAAAGAGTTTCCCTGCATTGACTCATTGATACATTTGCAGCTTCTAATGTTAGACTTTCCCACAGAGCAGTCACAGTATTAACAACTTAAGGCTGGAGGATTTGCCAATCTATTCACCAGCCAGGAGAAAAAGCAATCCGTCTATTCAGCATTTCTGAAAAAGAACATTTTCCTTTTTTGTTTTTTAAAGTTATTTTTTTTTTCTTTTTTAATTTTTATTATTATTCTACTAGATTTTACTTTTTCAAACTTGTTACAGACAGAGGGATTAGTGAAAATCTCCAGGCATGTCTGTGTCTGACTCTGAACACCATTTATATTAATTCTTAAATCCAGTCTGAAGTATATTTCCATCGTTAATTTATAGCAGACCACACTGTTGGTGTTCCACATCTACACGGATAGTTCCTAAGGTTGAAAGAGAGACGGGTTTATATGGTTTGCTAAACACAAATACACACACCAGTCAAGCCATAAGACTTGCTTTTCCCACATAAATACCACTTTAACAGTGCTCTCACTACTGCAAGGGATTCTGGGTAGACATGTACAAATGAGCTCAACAAAGAACCACATTTTTGCCTCATAATTCAACTTTATATATGGATTCCTTGGAGTATGTGCACTATTATAAGTATGTACATTTACTCAGGCGTGTAATGGTCGAGTGGGAAAGTTACAGCTACGGCATAGTGCATGCGCTTACAAAGCCCTGGGTGTCAAGCCTGCATTCAGCTTAATCCTGATGGTGGGAAATGTGGGTACCGAGTGCGCAGGCTGGTAAAATAGGGAGTAAAATGAAAAATGGGAACCTAAGGAGTGAGCAATGGCCTCCCTGGCCTCTTAAACCCTACACATGTCCTGGGACCAGGATGGGAGGCTATTTGCTTTATGTGGTTTTATGCCTCTCGGTCTAGTCGGGCCGTTTCATGTAAGAGCATGCGTGCCGTGAGGGAGGGGAGGGGGGGTAGTGTTGGCTGTATGGCCAACTCATCTGGTGGTGTGTATTATTGCCAGGGCCGCCATCAGAAATTGTGGGGCCCCTAACACAGCTCAAGGTCTGGGCCCCCAGGTGCCCACCTTCAAGCCCTGCCTCCAAACCGCGCCCACAGGAAGGACACAGACACAGAAGGACACAGACACACACATAGAAAGATACATACATACTAACAGACACAAACACTGAAACAGTCATTTACACACTGACGTACATACATACTCACATACTGACACACACACATACAGACATACATACATACAAACTGACATAAATACATACTGACATACATACATACATAATGGCATACATACACATACTAACTGATATACATTCAAACAGACATACACACACACATACAGATAGATATATACATACACACATACATACAGACATACTGACATACACACACAGACATACACGCATACTGACATACATACACACATACATACTGATAAATATATACTTTCATACATACTGACATACACACACACACAGACATACATTCATACACACATACATACTGGTAGATATATACATACATACACACATACATACTGACACGCACACATACACACAGACATATATACATACTGACATACACACACACACACACAGACATACATGCATACTGCCATACATACTGACATATACACACATACATACTGATAGATATATACATACATACACCCATACATACTGACATACACAGACATACATTCATACACACATACATACTGATAGATATATACATACATACACACATACATACTGACACGCACACATACACACAGACATATATACATACTGACATACACACACACACAGACATACATGCATACTGACATACATACACACATACATACTGATAGATATATACATACATACACACACAAACACATACTGACAAACAGACATACATACATGCAGACACATACATATACACACACACCTCATTTATCAGCCACCCTCCTCTTTCTTAACTTTTCGTTGCAGGTGGGTGGCTGGGGATGATGGGAGCGGATGCCTCTCCTCTCCTAGGCTGTCTCTCTCCCCCCGCGCAGAGTAAGCTGGGAGGAAGTGACTGGCCGTCACTTCCTCCCAGCAGCATTTGCGGTGCAACCGCAATTTTTTTTAAAGGGGCCCAGTCGTGCTATTACGCGGCTGCAACGCTGACTGGCCCCTGAAGATATAGGGCCCATCGGGTGGCCCTAAATGCTTGGGCCACCTGATGGGCCCTGGTGCAGATGCACCTGCTGCAGTTTCGCTGCTCCACGTGAGGCCCGGGCGGCCAGGACAACCATCATGGTTGTCACCCCCTGATGGCGGCCCTGATTATTGCTGCCCCGGAGGGCACACATCGAGCATTTAAGTTGTGAAACATATAAAAATAAAGTAGAGGAAACAAATAAACATTATTATAAACATCCCAACTGTCGCATTTAAGTTGTGAAACATATAAAAATAAAGTAGAGGAAACAAATAAACATTATTATAAACATCCCAACTGTAGTGGGTATGCTTGGTCTGATCTGCCTGTGTGGGCTCAGGTTGTAGCTGCCGCGTAGGCGTCTGTGTTCGCCCTCCTAGGGACAAAGGGGACGACATTCGCCAGATTCTATCTGGCTGTGGTAGTGGCGGTTTGCTGCAGTCCGGACTGTTGCAGAGAGTCCTGTGGGATGCCAAGGGGTCCCATGAGGGCTGTTGCTTCTAGTAGATCGTGGATGGTATAGGAGGAGTCCTCTTGTGAGATGAACGCCATTTTTAGGCGATTCTGCATTCCCGGGGTATTTTGGTAAACGGTTGAAGGGATCTCCGGCACTGTAGTGTTCTACCTGATAGGTTGGCATAAAATGAGAGGGACATGTTCTCGAATGTATAAGGAGAAGTCCGTTTGAGGGCTGTCTGCACCACGGCCATGTCTCTCTTGCTACGAAAATGTACCACTAGATCTGGGGCCTTCCGTGGCTTTGGTACACGGAATATGCCTTTTATGGAATTTGCTTGGCTTGTTTTGGGGTCAGTGTGGCCTCCATGAGCCTCCACAGCAAGTGTGGAAGTTCTGCCGCCGGAATATCCTCAGGTACACTTCTAAATTTCAGGTTGTCGCATTGTTTCTCATCCTCAAGAGCCGCATACCTGTGTTCAGAGAGTTTTTGTTGTTGTTGCAATTCTTGCACCGTTCTCTCCAGGGCTTTGATCTTGATTGTTTGATGAGGCCTCCAGGGGGACCATGTGGCCCACCAAGCCTGTAATGTCCGCTCGAATTGTGGCTATATCCGCTAGTATATTTTTCTGTAGATCGGCCAATAGCTCCTTCAGTGCAGCTGTCGTCATCGGCATGTTGTTGGAGCTCCTTGGTGTCGGCTGGGAAGGTAAGTCACTTAACCACATGTTTCTCTGTCGAGGGATATTTCCTCGGAGGAGTAAGAGAGCTTGTCAAAGGTAGGTGGCCATTTTGGGTCCAGGCGCACCATGCGTTTGTCAGAACAGGGCTCCTATATCCATGGCTGGCCGTGGTTTGTCGGGTTTTTGCTTCTTTGTTTTTCTTCCCATGATGTGCAGGGGTATGTTTGTGCCCAAAATGGCATTGTAAATCAATGTTTGGGTTATGTCGGTTAATCTAGTGCCTGAGTCGGGAGCTCAAAGACTGTGCGTCTGTCTGCTTCAAACGCTAGCTCCCTCCCCCACAAAAATAGTGTTTTAACTAGTGTTTTGAGATTTCAGAAAATAATATTTGGTGGAATAACCCTGATTTTGAAGCACATCCTTCATGGGTCTTGGCATTCTCTCCACCAGTCTTTCACATTGCTGTTTGTTGACTGTATGCAACTCCTGATACAAAAGTACAAGCAGCTTGTTTTGTGACTGTCCATCTTCCTCCTGATCACATTACATACATTTCAAATGTGGTTCCGATCTGGAGATTGTGCTGGCCATGACAGGGTCTTTATATGATGGTCCTCCATGCACAACTTGATTGACATGGTTGTGTAGCATCGAGCATTGTCATGCTGGAAAAAACAATCAATGTCACAAACAATTCTTCAACGTGCTCTTTACTTGGTTCTGGTAGTGAAAGGGTTAAAAATCACTATTTGTGAAATAAAACAACAAATATTGCTCATCACCACCCATTTTTACTATAATATAAATAAGCTGCCACCACCAAGACAATGTATAAATGGGGTGCCTTGGTCCCTGTAGCGGATGGCCAGGAGCTGCCCTGGGACTTACATTATGTTTAAACTGTATTCGTCTATTTGCTAAATGTCTATGCAGTAAGGGAATGTATTTGTGTAAAATAGCTAAGTTCTATGTGTAAAATGTATTGGATTCGTCTGAATGTATTTTTGTTTCATTCCCTTAGTTTGTTTGAATGAAACTACCGAACAGTCAGACCTCCCTGTGTGAAGTGTGCCTTCAATTACCCGTTGCAACATTGCTGTGTAGCAATACTTTGTTCCCAGGGATGGCCGCCATTCGAAAAACGAACACGTTGCGGCGGCCATCTTAACCTCCCGAACAGCGGTGTTTTGCCGTCGAGTGTCTGGAACTAAAAACGGACACTCGATTAGGCGAACACCGCTGAGACCTCCATCAGCCCGGCCCTTCGTTCGGTAGGCATAATCAACCGAACGAGGGGATTCAGGCGAACCCTCCCAAGCCTCTATAGCTGGAGGCTTTCAGGTACTGCATTCGCCTTTTCCAGGACCGACCGCAGGGCCCCATCGCATGGAGCCCAATTCGGCTAGTTCATCCAGCACGGTCGGTCATTTTATTCCCTCCAGGAAATTCCTGAACCCCTGGTCCGATCTTGGTGATTTTTGGATATGTTGTTCACCCAGATCAGGGCTACCAGGGGATGTATAATTTAAAGGGGTACCCCTAGGTTTAGGGGTACATCCAGAAACGGGGGGAATTGCTGTGCTGGATAAGGGGATTATGATGCCGGCTGAAGGGAGGAGATGTGTGGGAGGTTACCGGGACAGGATTGGCTACTGTATTAATGAATGGAAATCCCTCCCTTGTATGGGAGCATGCTATATAAGGCACTGTGGAATAAAGGTTGTCAGTTCTGCTCCTGAAACTGTGTGTCGTCCAGTTATTGGGATTGCTCCTGGGATACTGCTGTGTTATTTTGCCTGCTGGAAACCTTGCCTGTGGATTTACAATTTACTTGTTCCTGAGCCTCACTTGGATTATAAGCGGAGATAGCCGGGGGAATATTGTATCTCCGCTACAGTCCCCAAGCAAATTAGATTAAAAATCTACAAAATATAATTTAGCGCAATATCTATGCAACGAAAATGTAGATTATTATTTAAAATGTTTAACATGTATGCCTTAAAGAATGTATGGTGCCATATGGAAACTGGGCAACTAGAGGAAGATGTTTAAACAGATAACAAAGAAACTGTATAACAAAATACATTCTGATAGCAATCTCAGCAACTCCCTACAATATTGATAAATATAGTCATGGGGAAAAAGAAAGTACACCCTCTTTGAATTCTATGGTTTTACATATCAGGACATAATAACAATCATCTGTTCCTTAGCAGGTCTTAAAATTGGGTGAATACAACTTCAGATGAACAACACGTGATATATTGCACCGTGTCATGATTTATTTAACAAAAAATATGAAGCCAAAATGGAGAAGCCATTTGTAAAATCGAGTACACCTAATGATTCACCAGTTTGTTGAACTGCCTTTAACAGCAATAACTTGAAGTAATCATTTTCTGTATGACTTTATGACTGTATAAATGTAACTCTTCTTTAAACGTTGGTTAGGTTCGTTGAGGTTTGCTGGCATTTGTTTATGCACAGCTCTCTTAAATTCCCCCACAACATTTCAGTCAGGTTGAGGACTGGATTTTAACTGGGCCATGGCAACCCGGTCTGAGAGGAAGTGCTCACAGAGGGCACATGACTGCTTCCTGTCAGACCGGGTAGGGGAACAGAAACTTCTCTCACGCGGTCTGCCTGCTCGGTTTGCTACAGAAAGGTACAGGCCTACAGGGAGAGCGGGTGGGGAAGGTGGGCTATAATGGGACACATGGGGGCTTGGGAGGGGGCTATAGGGGCACATGGGGGCTGGGGAGAGGGGGCTATAATGGGACACATGGGGGTGGAGGAGGGCTATAGGGACACATCGGGGCTGGGGAGGGGGCTATTATGGGACACATGGGAGCTATAGGGACACATGGGGTCTAGAGAGGGGGCTATAGGGACACATAAAGGGCTGAGAGGGAGTACAGGGACACATGGAAGACTGTGGGGGCAATAGGGACACACAAAGGGCTAGAGGGGGTATAGGGACACATGAAGGGCTGGGAAGGAATATAGGAACACATGGAGGGCTGGGAGGGGGATATAGGGAGACATGGAGGGCTGGGTAGCGGGAACTATTGAGGTGGGGGTGTAGGGACACATGAAGGGCTGGTAAGGGGATAGGAACACATGAAGGGCTGGGAGGGGGGCTAGTGGGACACATGGAGGGCTGGGAGGGAGGGCTAAAAGGACACATGGAGGACTGGGTGCAAATGGGACTCATGGGACACATGTGGGGATGCTGCTGATGGCTAATAAGATATACAGGGCTGGGAAGGGGCTAATGGAATGCATGAAGGGCTGGGAGGGGGTATAGGGATACATGGAGGGTTGCTTTCCTATGCGACGGGCTGAATGCGCGCGCAGCTCTTGCCGCGCGTGCGCATTCAGCCCAGGAGGAGGAACGGAGGAGGAGAGAAGGAGGAGATCTCTCCGCCCAGCGCTGGAAAAAGGTAAGTTTTTAACCCTTTCCCCCTTCCAGAGCCGGGTGGGAGGGGGTCCCTGAGGGTGGGGGCACCCTCAGGGCACTATAGTGCCAGGAAAACGAGTATGTTTTCCTGGCACTATAGTGGTCCTTTAACAAACAGGGCCTGTATGACCAATATTTTCACTGCCAAGCTTATAAACACCATATTTCTTTATTTTTAGGATGCTAGGAATTGCTTAGTCAGCTGAACAGCATTCATTAATTGACTTACCCTCAGGGGTGAATGAAATGCCAATCATACTATTGATTGATGCAGTGCAGTAAGATATGAGCTTCTGTTCTCTAAACAGCAAGTTGTGGAGGTATAATTACTGACCGAAACTAAAATTGGAGAATTGGATAAAACCTCTGATTCAGTTGCACATCAAGCTCAAGCTCAGAGTGTGTAGCCTAAATTTTACTGGTCGGTTATGAAGTGTCCACAAATTGCTCTTTAATGTATTGACCCCTATAGCTTATTGAATTATATTATTCAGCAGAATAACTGTTTTTTAGGAATGAAGGTAAAAGTCATATATAATGGCGCAATCAATACAATTAGAGGTTTTATCCCATTCTGCTATTTTAGCCTCAATCTTTGCAAGTGTTCTCAGTTCACCAGTATATATATATATTTCTGTAGTAGAGTGTGAAAAATTCACAAGTCTTTTAATAAATCAGAATATAAGATTGTGAAAAAAGCTGTATATATTCTTTGGAAAAGTGATTATGTTCTACAGTTAATTTTTTTTTTAATATATATTAAGTGATAGAGAATGGATCCTCTGGATAAATGGATAAATATAATAAAACCATCATTACAGTGCGCAAATGTGTAATAGATTTATTATTATTTTTTACAAAACACCAATATGTTCTACACGGCTGGTTTTTAGAGATAAAAATCAGCAGACCAGAATCTGTTTTATACACAGTGATGCACTGATGACCTCGCCTGTGTGATTTGACTCAGCATCAGGAAATTAGTCACTTCATGTCATAATGATTGCCATCACTGTGTTGTGTGCTGTGTAGCTTTTATGAGAAGTACTCGTGGTGCCTAGATGAAGGACCACATTTTTAATGGTTTTCCTACAGCATAAGTACTGGCTTCTGACAGCCTGCTCCTCTCTTGAACAATGATATATCTAAACTACATCTCCTAGGGTGCTTGTAGACTATCTGCATCCCTGCTCTAGTGGCTCACTGTTGGCCTTCTGACATTGTCCATCACTTTTCCCATGTAGTATACATTTCTATGTTTTGTCAAAACAATCACTTTGTAGAGTAGCAAAACTTAAAATCAGTGAACAGCTGTAATAATTTATAAGATCTTTCATATTCCGTGTAAATATGAGGATTAGTGAATACATTGTACCGCTAACATGGGGGTGTAACTATCAGAGTAACAGAGGAGTATGCAATCTTGAGTTTGAAAGTACCATTTACACAACTGTACAATGATCAGCTACAACATTAAAACCACTGACAGGTGAAGTGAACAACTTATTATATCGTTAATGAGTTGGAAGCAGGCGAAATGGGCATGCTATTACATCTGAATGACTTTGACAAGGGCCAAATGGTAGTGGCTAGATGACTGAGCATTTTCAAAACAGCAAGTCTTGGGGGGTGTTCCTGGTATGCAGGGGTTAGTACATACCAAAAGTGGTGGAAAGAAAGACAACCGGTAAACCGGAGTCATGGCCATGGGTGCCCAAGGATTATTGATACTTGTGGGGAGCAAAGGATAGCACATCTGGTCTGATCACACAGAAGATCTACTGTAGCTCAAATTGCTGTAAAATGTAATGCTGGCCATGATAGAAAGGCGTCAGAGCACACAGTGGATCACAGTTTGCTGCGTATGACCTCTGTCCACCACCAAAAGATCCTTCAATGGGGACGTGAGCGTCAGACCTGGACCATGGAGCAATGAAAGAAGGTTGTCTGGTCTGATGAATCAGGTTTTCTTTTCGATCATGTGGATAGCAGGGTGCATCATTTATCTGGGAAAGAGATGGCAGCTGGATGCACTATGGAAAGAAGACAGGCCGGCAGAGGCAGTATTATGCTCTGGGCAATGTTCTGCTGGCAAACCCTCTGTTGTCCTGGCATTGATGTGGATGTTAGTTTGACATGTACCACCTACCTAAAGATTGTGGCAGAGCACATACAACCCTTCACGGCCGTGGATTCTTTCAGCAGAATAATGCACCTAGCCACACAGCAAAAATTGTTCAGGAATAGTTTGAGGAACATGACAGTGTTGAAGGTGTTGCCTTGGCCTCCATATTTTTTAGATTACAATTCCATTGAGCATCTGTGGGATGTGCTGGAAAACCAAATCTGATCCATGGGGGCCCCAACTCGCAATTTACAGGATCTGCTGCTAATGTCTTGATGCCAGATAGCACAGGACATGGTCAGAGGACTTGTGGAGTCCATACCATGACACATCAGGGCTGCACGAAGGGGACCTACACTTTATTTGGCTGGTGGTTTTAGTGTTGTGGCTGATCAGTGTATATATATATATATATATATACCCTCTATATAGAGTGTTTTTTGGTGAAAAATTTGGCAAAGTTTTATCATGAAATGATTGAATTTTTTGTATGATGACATTGGATTAATTGGTGCTTATAACATTGAAAAAATTCTATGGGAAAGGTCACAGTATTTTGTCTAAATTGTGTCTCATTCTAATCTATTTTATATAGCAGAACATTCACTTCTGTCTCTCATGGTGGTTATTTTGCATCTGTTCCTTTTAAGACAGAGATACTTTCATCACAGTTGAATAGTATTCAGGAAAAACCCATCAAACCTTTGAAAGTGTTTCCTCTAAACACTTATTGCTATGAAGTGCTCAGAATTGAATGTATTCTGAGGGAAGATATCTGTATAACACCTGCAAACATTTCCTTTTTTACAAAGTTAGCTTTCATAGTGTTTTACTCTTGGACAGTTCACAAGACATGATTATGGAATAAATATATATATATATATATGTATAGTTAATACAATGTTAAACAAAAATCTGCACACCAGTCAAGCCATAAGACTTGCTTTTACCACAGAAATCACAAATTTGCAGTGATGCTACTACCGCAAAGGATTTTGGGTGGGCATATGCAAATTAGTTTAACAAACAATCAAATTTTTGCCTCATTCCATTTGAATCATGGATTCCTTTGATTCTGTGTTTGCAGTATACAACAGCTTTGAAACACAACTTACGAAAAGATGTAAAGCCAGTGAACCACCCATGGACAGCTGTTTTGTTAATGTAAATCATCAGCATGAGATTGGTTACTGGTTTGCTTATTGAGACTTGGTAGTGCTTGGGAAGCACCGTATAACTATTGAGTAAATTTTCCCTATTCTTGGCTAATCATGGCAGAATCACTCATGGCTAATAACCAAGCAGTAATTTTTTGGAAGGGTTGGGAATTAAAAACAGACCCAAAAACCAAAATTCTGCAAAATTATAATACTTTCAATGAATGGAAGAAACTGAAGACAAAACACCCCTGCCAAAGGAGGTGGAAGGAGAGGCTACGTGCAGTTTATAATATTTTATAAAAGTCACCTACAGATATCCTCGTATGGCACCTCTGCCCAATTAGCCCATGACGTAGCTAGAGCTTGTGTTGAATGAGTTGGTTTTTTTTGTCTGTAGGAGGTAAGTTCTTGTGATGGTAGGCATTCTGAATGATAATAGTAATCCATCTTTTTAAGGTGGAAGCTGACGCTGCCTTCCCCTTTTTGCACCAGGAGGAAGAACAAAAAGGTGGTCAGTCTTCCTGTAGGATTTAGAGATATTCAAATAATGAACCAGGAACTCTCTAACATCCAGATTATGAAGTCTTGCTTCTGCTTCGGTTTCTGGGTTAGGAAAAAATGAGTTACATTTATTGCTTAAACAAGGGGCACAACCACAGTAGTAACATGTAACTCTTTTGGTATTTGAGAACATGGCCTTATACGAGTGAGCACCCAGTATTAGTTGCCCATTTCTGTTTGGATATTTTCTGTTCCTTATCAGCATTTTGAGTGTACCTAGCTGTTTTAATTTTTACTATTAGGAAAAGTGAGGGCAGGACAACTTCTTAGGTCAGATGAAAGAAGTCTAGCTTTATACATAGACATACACACTCATGGTATACCGGGGTACAGGAGTCATCTGCAGAGAAGGCTTTAATTTCCATAATTCGTGTGGCTGAGGTTATGCAAGGTTATGAGGTTATGCGAACAGGAATAAGGGTTTATAAGCAGAGTAGATTTCAGACTTTCTAAAGGAGAAAAAGGACTTTCAGTTATGGGATCCAAAACCAGAGGAAGGTCCCAGGGTGGAGAGAAATTCCTTTGGGCGGTCTGTTCCTTAATGTGGCCTTGAAGAATCTTGCAGTTAACTATCAAATCCGTCTTGTAGAAAGTCCAAGACTTGTGAATTTGTGGGATTGGTAAATTCAACATTTTTATAAGGTGCCCAGTTCTTAAATGTATCCCAAACTCTGTGGTAACATGCTGACGTTGATCTTTTCATAGACTTTAAGAGGGTGTTTGTTTTTTTATATATAAGTTTTTATTATAGATTTCAATATACATAATGAGACAATCACATAAGGAAAAAACATAGACACCAAAAAAACAAAAACAAAAAAAAACATGGATAACAAAAACTAAAAACAAATCTCAAACAATAACAAACATTATCTAGTGGTGTATAAACCTGATCTCTAGTATATCCATACCGTAATCCATTCTTACACATAAATGCTATCATATTTTACATTACCTAGTAATCTTATGTGTACCTTTATAAATTACTTCAACCATTATACCAGGCGTATTTGAAAACATAAATCCCCTTTATATACCTCTAGCTTTCGCCTCTAACTATTAAGTTACTTTATTTAAATTAAATTAATTTATGTAACAACTTCTTAACCATGGCCTACCTCCTATAAATACAAATTCCTGACACTAAACAATTTTTGCCAAATTTTTTTTTATTTTTTTATAATTCTTTATTTTTGTTGTGCATTGCAAGGTTTACAGATGTACATAGACATTGATCATGAGAGAGCATAACATTAACATATGTCTGTTTCACTGCACAGTTTGGGTTTTAATTAACAGGTTCAATAGGTGTCACAGTGGAGAGAGCTCATAAGTGTTAGCAAAGCAGGGTACGCACAGTGATTACCTGGCTGGCTTTAAGAATAGATATTAGTATACTTGGGCTCTTTAAATCATGTTGCTAATATTTAAGTACAATCATCGCTCATTCTAAGGGATTACGCTAGGGGTCTGCTGGGGACCAGAGACTGAATGCGCACTTATTTAAGTGTATAGATTACTGATGTGTATACGGGCGCTTTTATAGAAGAATAGCTTAGTTAAGGTACTCGCTTAGGTAATGTACCACCAGGCAGACTGTGGCTTACTGGGTTATCGACAGCGATAAGCAGGGTGTCGAAACCAACATGTACTGTAACCTCAACTGTTGGCAGCAGATAAGTCAGTTTAGTGGTTACTACAGCCAGGGTGTCTTCTGTTAAGGCTGTCGGTGATGAGTCCTGTGGTGTGCGCCTTAGTCGCCTTCCGTCATGCGGCAGCTGTCGGCTTCAGGAATGGCTCCAGTAGGCATCCCGCTTTCCGGCACAGGCGCAGGCACCCCAGAGTCCTTTGAGTCCTGAGCATCCGCTGCAGGGCAAAGTGTTCATGCATCGCTGTGTTCCCACCACCCGGTCGGTAAGTGAGTACGGGTGTGGTGCTTTATTGGCTACAGTGTCCAGGTGCGGGTAGCGGTGTGATGGAGTTGTTGTGTGTGGATGATCTTTCCAGGTACTCACTCAGTGTTAGTCTGTGGTCTTAGTTATAGGGAGCTCCGGTGGGGTGTGCACAGTTGGGGTAGGCACACGCCTGCTGCTGGGGGGTTGCCATTGCAAAATAACTCCAGAGGCTGTCATGACTCTCGCTGTGTGTTGTGAGGTTCAGCGCGCCATGCGAGGTTCTTCTCTGATGGCCTGTTAGCTAAATGCGTCGCTGTCGGCCATTTTGTTGGGTCCGCGTGGTAGCCTTTAGTTGTCGGCGTTGAGTCGCCCAGGGGCACTGCAGGTATTTATGTGCCTGGTGGGGACCGGGATAACCCCCGCCGGTCCAGAGGGGGGGTGAACGGTGCCGGGGCGGCCACAATTGTGCTGTTCATTAGCCGGATCAGAGAGTGAGGCAGCGGCCGTCCGCCCCACTCCCCTCCCGGATAGGCCTCAGATCCCAAGCCACGGAGCATCTCACCAGGACCCAGATTCACCCGAAATCAGGTGCTCCAGCTGCACCGGGACACTCCAGGACCCCGTACCATGAACTTCCAGGGTGATCCATGCTGAGTAAAGTGGGTATGTGCCCATTTTTAGTTGAATTCCTCAGGAGCCATGGTGTCTTGCAGCCTGCTTGCATGGCCGCCCGGCCCCGCCCCCAATTTTTTTTTTTTTGCCAAATTTTTATATATTTTCCTTCCACTTCTGCCAAACGACTTGCCATTCTCTCATAGCTACTTGAAGAGTCTAAGCGTGACATAACCTCTTTGAGCAAAGGTGGCTGAGTTTGTTTCCAGCTATAAGCTATAGCTATTTTAGTTGCTAATAAACAGTGTATCATTATTGTTAATACTTCCTTCTGAGGTGTTATCTGGAACATGTGAAAAAGATAGCTTTCTGGTTGCCACTTAATATCTACACTTAACCCCATTTTAAAAAAAGATTCCACTTCCTGCCAAAGTGGTATAATCAGTGGGCACTCCCAAAAAATATGCAGCAAGTTGCCTAAATTCTCATGGCATCTCCAACAGGCTGTAGATTTTCCTGGGTATAATTGAGCTAATCTGGAGGGTACCATATACCATCTCATATTTAATTTGCTAAATGCCTCCCAATGTGATAAGCTTCTGGAAGCTTGTTTCGTGATTTTTAAAGCCTTGTTCCAACTTTCCTGCGGTACTTGATTATCTAAGTCCCTTTCCCATTTTTGCATGTAACTTATAGTATCCACATCCATAGATACTAAAATGCTATAGCAAAATGAAAGAGATTTTTTGTTTGGAATTTTACCTGTACATTTACATAAGAAAGGGGAGCTGTTTATCTTATCTTTTGATGTGCATCTTATTTTATTCGAAATATGTTTTATGTGTAAGTATGTAATTAATTTATGTGACGGCAGAACATATTGCTTCTGGAGCTCCGGAAATGATTTTATTCCACTTAAGTAATATAAATAACCTATCTGTCTTACACCTCGCTCCATCCAAGTATCTAAGAATAAATCAGGACTAAGGGATGTCATCATTTTGAAAGGAGCTTCCAATGCCAAGGCCTTAGATATTTTTAGCTTTGAAATAGCTTGTCCCCAAATTCTTGCTAATGCTTTTGTGGAAGGTAGCATATTGCATAGTTTTTCTTGTTTCACTGGACCAAGCCAAAGAAACTGTTCCACCGTACCATCCTGAATACAAGCATTCTCTAACCCCAACCAAATTGGGGCTACCCCCTGCTCAAAAATGGACATACCCTGTCCAAGAAAAACTGCTTTATAGTAAAAGGAAATATTCGGTATATTTAAACCTCCTTTCACGTATGGTTTCCAAAGCCAATTCTGTGCAATACACAGTGGTTTCCTTTTCCAAATATGTGCATTAATAGTAGTTTGGAACCTTTTTAGAAGAGCATTTTTTAACACAATTGGTAAAGTTCTAAATAGATATAAAATAAGGGGGAGTATCATCATTTTTATCGTGTTAATACGACAAAGCCAGGATATTTCTCTCCCCTCCCATACTCTAAGGTGTTTATTCAGTTTATATATCAATGGAAAATGATTATCTTTTATTAACTGGGCTGGTCTGCTAGATAATTTAACACCTAAGTAATTTATTGATGAAAAGCGCCAATCAAATGGATATAATTCTTGCAGTTCTTTTACTAACTGTTTTGGGAGATGTATTGGCATAGTTTGAGATTTTTTTGGATTATTCTTTTAGTCAGACACTTGTCCATAACTTTTCAATAATTGCATAAGATTTGAAAGTGATATAAACGGATTTGTTAAAAATAATAAAACATCATCCGCAAACAGCACTAATTTCAATTCTCCTGCAGGTGTACAAATACCCCGAATATTATTTAGTTTTTTAATATGTCTTATTAATGGTTCTAAACTTAATATAAATAACAAGGGGGAGAGAGGACACCCCTGCCTTGTACCATTTGTGATCTGAAACGGCGTTGATAAAAACCCTGTATTATGTATTCTCGCTGATGGATGAGTATAAAGGGCAAAAATGCTCTCTAAAAAAGCAGAGGGGAAGGCCATCTTTACTAAAACGTCTTTCATATATTGCCAATTTAGGCGATCAAAGGTCTTCTCTGCATCTAAAGCTAGAATTAGTGATTGTTGCCAGTGGCGTACACATGACCCATGGGGCCCCGGTGCGAAAATTGATCCGCCCCCCCCCCCCTTTACGTGGGTCGGGGCCGCAACACATGGCGGCGGGCACCTGGTCGCAGGGGTTGCAGGGCTGCGACCCCGCGATCGCGGTATGCACACACACTTAAAGGACCACTACAAACGCCCAGATCACATCAGCTCAACGAAGTGGTCTGGGTGCCAGGTCCCTCTAGTTTTAACCCTGCAGCTGAAAACATAGCCGTTTCAGAGAAACGGCTATGTTTCACTGAGGGTTAATCCAGCCTCTGGTGGTTGTCTCATTGACAGCTGCTAGAGGAGCTTCCGCGATTCTCACTGTGAAAATCACAGTGAGAAGACACTGAATGTCCATAGGAAAGCATTGAGTAATGCTTTCCTATGGGCGGTTTAAATGCGCGCGCACCTCTTTCCGCGCGTGTGCATTCGGAGCTGAGAGGAGGAGGGATCCCTAGCGCCAAAGGAGTCCGACGCTGGAGAAAGGTAAATGCTGAAGACACACACACACTCTCACGAACAGACGCATACACACTAGCTAACAGACACACACATTTACTGACAGAGACACACTCAGCGACAGACATACATACACACTCACTTACAAAACATACACTTTCACTGACAAACACACACTCATTAACAGACATCAAACACACTCAGTAACAGACACACATAGTAACACACTCACTAGCAGACACACTCACTGACACACACACTAACACACAAACACACACTAACACACAAACACACACACACACACATTTTTTTTTAAATTTAATCCCCCCCAGCCTCCTTACCTTTTGGAGAGCTTAGGGGATTCCCTGGGGTCCAGTGGTGCTGCTGACCCCGGCGGGCTGGCTGTCTGGGTTGCCGGCGGGCGAGGGAGCACTCTCCTCTGAGTGCTTCCTCTTCAGCTCCCTCGCGCACCGCATAGGGATGCCGGCGCCGGAAGATGATGTCATCTTCCGGCTCCGGTATCAGTGCGGTGCGCGAGGGAGCTGAAGAGGAAGCACTCAGAGGAGAGTGCTCCCTCGCGCGCCGGCCACCCAGACAGCCAGTCCACCAGCCCGCCGGGGTCAGCAGGGCCATCCTCGGGGGGGCCCTGAGGTGGCCGCCTCCTGGGCCCCCTAGGAGAAGAGGCTGGACCTGTGGGTACATACCGGGTCGCAGGGGCGGCCGGGCCCCCTGGTGGGCCGGGCCCGGTCGCAGCCGCGACCCTGGTATGTACGCCACTTGTTGCTTATTAATATCGGCCCAGTTCAATATGTTCAGACAATGACGGGTATTATCACCTAATTGTCTTGAATGAACGAAACCTGCTTGTTCGTGAGCTACCAACTTGATCAATAATGGTTTTATTCTTAATGCTTATAATTTTGCATAAATTTTTGTGTCAACATTTAAAAGTGAAATTGGTCTTAAATTTACACATTCAGTAGGTTACTTTCCTGATTTGGGCAAAGTAATTACATGAGCTAATTGCATTTCAGCCGGCATAGTCCTTGAATTTTTAAAATAAAATTAAATACATCCGTAAGATGAGATATAAATACATCTGCAAAAATTATATAAAAAAGATTTGAAAACCCATCCGGGCCCGGGGCCTTTTTTTTTTCTGGAGAGTATTAATTACTTTCAATACTTCCTCTTCCTCAATTAGGGATCGACCGATTGTCGGTTTTACCGATATAATCGGCCGATATTCGGTATTTTCGGCATTATCGGTATCGGCCAATTCAGATACCGATATTGCCGATAATACCTCCTAGGACAGCCAGGCTCATTACAAACCCGGCGGTCCTGGGGGTCGGGCAGCAAGCGCTTACTCACCTCCTCCAGCTCCCCAGTGTAACTCTCGCGAGACCCGCGCGGCACGCTGGCCGCGAGACTTACACTGGGGAGCTGGAGGAGCTGCTGGGAGGTGAGTAAACCATTGCTGCCCTCCACCCCACAGCTCAGCCAATGCCACTGGACCACCAGGGAATGCTATATCCCCCCTCCCTGGCCAGGCAACAAGCAGGGAGGGGGACAACAAAAATAAATAATAATTAAATATAAAAAAATAATAATAATTTAATAAAAAATGCCCCCTCACACACACACTCCATTATATACACATACACTACACAAACACACTGTGTATATAATGCAGTGTGTTTGTATAGTGTGTATATAATGCAGTGTGTTTGTGTAGTGTGTTTATATAATGCACACTACACAAACACTGCATTATATACACCCACTATACAAACACACTGCATTATATACACACACTATGCAAACACACACACTCCATTATATACACATACACTACACAAACACACTGTGTATATAATGCAATGTGTTTGTGTAATGTGTTTATATAATGCAGTATGTTTGCATAGTGTGTGTATATAATGCAGTGTTTTTGTGTAGTGTGTTTATATAATGCACACTACACAAACACACTGCATTATATACACACACTATACAAACACACACACTCTGCATTATATAAACACACTACATTCACTATACACACACTACACAAATACACACTCTGCATTCATTATATATATATACACACTACACAAACACACACACTTTGCATTTAGTATATACAGCATTCAATTTACGCACACTACCCACACACTACACAAACACTCTGCTTTCATTATATACACACTACACTAATACACACTGGATCCACTACACACACTAGACAAATACACACTGCATCCACTACACAAACACACATTGCATCCACAACACACACACTACACAAACACACACTGCATTCACAACACACACTACAGAAACACACACTGCATCCACTATACACACACTACACAAACACACACTGCATCCACTTCACACACTCTACACAAACACACACAGCTCCCCTGTCTAAACACACTGCATCCACTACATGTGGCATGTATATTTTGTGCATTTACCTTTAGAAATAGTTTTTATTTTCCAAAATGGTAAATGTACAGAATATCTGCAAATTATATCGGCTATCGGCCTGAAAGTTCACAGAATATCGGTATCGTCTCTAAAAAATCAATATCGGTCGATCCCTAGTTTTAATAATGACTGACATTGTGATTCTGATAGGGAAGGCAAATCTATATCTGCTAAAAAAAAACACAAAACAATGTCTTCTTTTGTAGGCTGATATGTATCTTGCTCATTTTTTTAATTATTTAACTTTTTATAGTAAGAGGCAAGTTCTTCCACAATATCTTGAGGATTAAACAATTTTGCTTCATTTGCCACTAACAGATATGGTATTTTTGATTGTTGGGCTCTATTTTTTTAATATCCTAGCTAGCTTTTTCCCAACTTTATTGCTCTGTGTATACTGAGTCAGTTTTAGTTTTCTCATTTGTTTTTCCAAAAGCTTCAAGTTCAATTCCTGAAGTTTATTTTCAATCTTACTAAGTTGTAAAGATATTATTTTTGAGAGGGTGTTGATCACAGCTTCAGAGAGACCCATCGTCTTCAATCTCTCCTTTTCAAAAACTATGCCCCTAAATTCAGAAATTTCAGATTAAGATGAAACACCAGTCCTTGCCTCAGAAGGTCCGATCTCAGAGGTAGCAGCCAGTGTGGTCTGTCAGGCTCAACTTGATCAGCAAAGGGAACCCGGGATCACAGCTATCAACTTCCTTCCCTCTGTCCAAATTTTGCACAGGAAGCGATGTATCATCGGTAGAGGACGGGTACCCCAGATCGAAGGTTCACCGTTGTGATAGAGCATCTTGCCCTGCCGCTAGATAATGTGGATGCAAAGAGTAAAACTTCCTCTTATTTCTCCAGAAAGAAGAGGATGGTTTTCTTCTCTCCTGAGTTAGGAAGGCTTTTTTGCCGTCGGCTGCCTTCTGGATGGCCTGGTCCAATACATTTCCAAATAATAAATCCCCCTGGAATGGGAGACCACAAAGTGAGGTCTTGGAGGCGTGGTCTGCACCCCATGAGTGAAGCCATAGAGCCCTTCTTGAGACTACTGTCAATGCCATACTTTTTGCCAGCATTTTTGTAACATCCAATGACACCTCCAAGCAAAATTCATTAGCCATTAGTTTCTCTGTGTACTCCCCTCTCATTATCTTCTTCAAGGTTTTCCAGCCAGACCTTGAGAGCTCTGGATAAAGTAGTCAGGGCTGTTGCGGGATGTAGAGCTGAACCCAAAAATAAGTAAGCTTTTATCAGGTTTGCGTCTAACTGTTTCTCCATTGGCTCTCTCAGGTATGCCATTGAATCAATTGGTAAGGTTGTTCTTTTGGCCATTCTTATGACTGCGACATCGATTTTTGATATGAAAACCCAAGCCTTCTCACCTGAGGCATACGGGTACACCCTAGAGATCTTATACTTCAAATTGGATTTCTTCTCATATTCTTCTCATATTCCTGAAATATCACTTCTTTGATCGCAGAGCGGACTGGAAAAGTAGGTCTGGTTGACTTAAATCAACCAGACCTACTTTTCCAGTCCACTCTGCGATCAAAGAAGTGATATTTCAGGAATATGAGAAGAATAATTGTCAATATAAAATAACTGTCAGCTTCCTGCAAATCAGGTCATTCTTCCTAAAGTCTTAAGGTGTTTCTCAAGAGCGTGATCAGCTTGTCAATGGACCTAAAATCCCAGGATTTAGGAGAATGCTGTGACTCCTCTTCCTCTTCATCTGAAAATTCCAAAACAAAATCTTGTGAGTCCCGCGGCCGTCAGAGCGTTGTCATGGGTTACCATGGCAACGCTCCACGCGGCACGCTGGCACAGGGGAGCTGAAGGGAGCTGCTGGGAAGGTAAGTAAGCGCTTGCTGCAGGCCCCCTCTGTACTTTCCATGCCACTGGACCACCAGGGAATGCTTTATCTCCCTGGCCAAGTAAGAAGCATGGAGGGGGGGACTACAAAAATAATAATTAAATATTTCCCCCCAAATTACATACCTACAGAAACACACACACTGCATTATTTACACACACTACACAGACACACACTGCGTATATAATGCAGTGTGTTTGTGTAGTGTGTTTATATAATACAGTGTGTGTGTGTGTGTTTGTGTAGTGTGTGTATAGTGAATGCATATGTATATTTTGTGCATTTACCTTTAGAAATAGTTTATTTTTTTTAAAATGGTAAATGTACAGAATATCAGTAAATTATTGGCCATGGGCTTGAAAGTTCACAGATTATCGGCATCGGCTCTAAAAAAAATTCAATATGGGTCGATCCCTACTAAAGCCCTTGGCAATAGCCTGAGATATCCACATTTTCAGATCTTCCTGAGGAGATCTCGTCCTGCTAGATTCTTCAGCTACTTCCATCAGGCATGATCTACACAGGTTTTTTCCTTCAGGAGCAGAGAAATTGCAATTTATGCATCTATTGGACTTTTCTTTGCACTTCCTGGGTGGAGTGTCACGAGTTTTGCTGGGGCCGAAATATAATGCCACAAATATAAATTTTATTAGCCAAATTTAGCACTCTTGAAGACACCCTTATGGAATAAAAGTATTTAGCTCACCTTTTTTTTTCTAGAGACAGAGGGAGAAGTATCTTCTATAAAATTACTCCTAAGATTTATGATCCGAAGAAAAGAAATTCAAAATACCACAAGTTGTTACCAATGCGTCCGGGCAGCAAACCCGCAAGACTATTTAAGCTGGAACAATATATCTGAGGCACACAGGAACAGTCTGCTGAACTTAGCCAAAACAAGCATTTTTAAAATTTGATGCGATATCCCTTTAAATGCCAGGATACGCGCATTGCGCTGGAAGCTGATCTGCTGAAACAGCGCCCCCTTGTCTCCAGGAAAGGAAGGACGGCCGAACTCATGGGCAAGAACCCTTATACACAGGTGATGTGTATAAGAATATTTGATAGAGTCCTAACCTCAACATCTGAGGAAAGGGTTTTAGGGGTGATTATTTCTGATGATATAAAGGTAGGCAGACAATGTAATAGAGCAGCAGGAAATGCTAGCAGAATGATTTGTTGTATAGGGAGAGGTATTAGCAGTAGAATGAGATATAAATACATTTGCAAAAATTATATAAAAAAGATTTGAAAACCCATCCGGGCCCGGGGCCTTTTTTTTTTCTGGAGAGTATTAATTACTTTCAATACTTCCTCTTCCTCAATTAGGGATCGACCGATTAGGGATGACCTCACTTGGAGTATTGGACGCAGTACTGGAGACCGTATCTCCAGAAGGATATTGATACTTTAGAGAGAGTTCAGAGAAGGGCTACTAAACTGGTTCATGGATTGCAGGATCAAACTTACCAGGAAAGGTTAAATGAACTTAACATGTATAGCTTGGAGGAAAGACGAGACGGGGGCATATGATAGAAACATTTACATAAAGAGAATATACATAAAGGAAATCAGCACAGTAAAGGAGGAGACTATATTTAAAAGAAGAAAAACTACCACAACCAGAGGACAGTCTTAAATTAGAGGGCCAAAGGTTTAAAAGGTTTTTATAATATCCGGAAGTATTACTTTACTGATAGGGTAGTGGACGCATGGAATAGCCTTCCAGATTAAGTGGTAGAGGTTAACACAGTAAAGGAGTTTAAGCATGCGTGGGACAGGCATAAGGCTATCCTAACTATAAGATAAAGCCAGGGACTAATGAAAGTATTTAGAAAATTGGTCGGACTAGATGGGCCGTCACATTCTATGTTTCTATGATGCTGCTGCCTGAATTCAAAGATAGGAGAGATATCCCCTATTACAAAACTTTATATTGTCAAATGTTAGTCCTATAATGATACAGCGACTTTTGTGGTGGGTAAAGGAAATAGAAATTGATTCAGGGAAATTGAAATATTTGTGTAAACTTCTGAAAGTGAACAGAAGAGATCTAAGCCCTTTTGATAATGAAATGATACGTGCAATAGATTGGAGGATGCTTAGCTATCTCAGGTTAAAAAATTTGACAACACTATGGTAAATATTGTAACCATCAACGTGCAAGGTCTTAATTCTCCACAAAAAAGGAAAATAGTAATTGACCTTATGAAAAAGGAAAATGCCCATATTGTATGTATACAAGAGACTCATTGGCGACAAGCTGACGAAGGGAAATTTAGGTTTACATACTTTCCCCTTTCCGTTTGCTCATCATTTAAAGAGAAAAAAAAAAAAAAAAAGAGGAATAGCTATTCTATTTTCAGCTAAGTTAAATGTCTCTATAATACACCAGAGTATAGATAAGATGGGCAGATGGATTATTTTAATTTGTTGTATTGATGACAAACTATATACAATAGTCAATATTTATGCACCGAACTCTTCTCAGATTCAGTTTATACAAAAAGTCTTAACGAAAGTAGAAAAAGTTAGGCAAGGAGCTGTCATAGTTTTGGGCGACTTTAATTCTGTAATTGACCCCAAATTAGATAAGAGGTCTGAAAAAGGTAAAACACCCTCTAAGAATGTCTTTAATCAAGCTAAGAAACTGAGCAACATACGAAATGCAGCCCTTTTTGACTGTTGGAGGATATTCCATCCTACTGACAGAGATTTCACCAGAGATTTTTAGTAAGACCCACTGTTCTTATTCAAGAATTGACCTAATCTTAATAGATCGTAATTTGTTGGGCAGAATAAAATCATCTAATATTTTATCTACCACCTGGTCTGACCACAATATGGTAAAATTACAATTGAAGGATAGATTTATTAGACAAAGACCAGAGTGGAAATTAGATAAGAAAATATTATTCCCGGAAGATAATAAAGAACAAATTGCAAAGGCAATAGATACATACTGGATAGATAACGATAAGGACGGGGTTCCACATATGACAAAATGGTGCGCGTTCACAATCGTTATAAGAGGTCACTTAATAAGTGTGGAAGCGCACGCAAAATTAAGTAAAGGGAAACCCCTGTCAGAGCTATATATTGAACTAAACAAATGTAATAAAATAAATATATCCTCTCCTACGAGAGCCCGAGCAAATCAAATAAAGATAATTGAAAGGAAAATTAACGATATTCTATTTATTGATTTAATGCAAATAGAAATTTACAATATATGAAAACTAATTTCTACTATAGGGGAAATAAAGCAGACAAACTCCTCACTGACAGAGTTAAAGCACATCAAAAGGCCAAATGAATAAATAAAATAAAACAAGGCCATGATGTAATAATTGATCATGTCAAAACTGGGGCGGCCTTTAGAGAATATTATTACAATCTATACAATCTGCCAGTAACGGCAACTCAAGAAGATTTACAAAACTATTTTTTAGATAAGCATCTGCCTAAATTAAATAATTCCCAATTAGACCAACTGTATGAAGAAATCTCAGCTCAAGAAATCATAGCGTCTATCGATGCAATGAAAAAAAATAAAGCGCCAGGCCCAGATGGGTTTGTAGACTCTTTCTATAAAATCTATAAAGACAAGATTGTTCAGGGATTAAGGGAATGCTATAATTCAGCTATGATCACAGCGAAACTACCAAACGAGATGCTAGCAGCCAACATTGCCCCTATCCTTAAACCAAAAACCAAAAAAAAATCCAGAAGAGATAGCCAATTATAGACCAATTGCTTTATTAAATACAATAAAATGTATGCATCAATTATATCTAAAATAATTCAAAATATAATTTCTAGTTTAATATCAGATGATCAAGTAGGGTTTGTCCCAGGGAGAACATCGTCTAACCATATTAGGAAAATTATAAACATATATACCAAGGTACATGCCACAAAAACACTCACTATGGCGCTCGATGCAGAGAAAGCTTTCGATCGAGTCAGCTGGAATTATATGAAATCAACTTTAGAGGCCTTTGGCTTCTCGGGACAGATCCTATTGTCAATTATGGCCCTTTACTCCTCTCTATCGAGCAGGATAGTGGTGGAGGGGGAATTAGGTTTGATTGGTTTGAGATTTCAAATGGTACGCGTCAAGGCTGCCCACTCTCCCCACTCCTTTACATCTTAGTGGCAGAACCATTGGCCCATGATATACATTTAAATGTTAATATAACTGGCTTCCGAAAGAAGGACAAAGAGTTAGAGATAAGTCAGTATGCTGACGATATTTTGTTAACATTATCGAACCCAGTTCATTCGGTCCCAGCGGTAATGGAAGAAATAAATCAGTTTAGTTTTCTTACAAACTATAAACTTAACATTCAAAAAACTGTGGTATTGCCTCTATATATGGATGATGCTGAATATAACATCTTAAACAAACAATATGCTTTTAAATGGGAGAAGAAGGGCTTTGTATATTTGGGGATAAATATAGTACATGACCCAGTAAATATTATGAGAGCCAATCTAATCCCTTTTAATAAAAGAAACCACTCATCTCTTAAAACAATGGAGCAAACTTGAGCTATCCTGGTGGGGAAGAGTTATCTCCATGAAGGCTTATATATTTTTCCTAAGATAATTTACTTATTAAGGATTATTCCGATGCCGATACAACCTTTCTGGCTTACATCTATAAATAAGATCTTTAGGAATTATATTTGGCTTAACAAGAGGCCCAGAATAAGACAGGATCTTATGTATCTGAAACATAAACAAGGGGGAATAGGATTTCCTAATATTTTTCTGTATCACGAAGCAGCATAGCTGATACATACAGTAGCTACAATCAACCAAGATAAATACCCCCAAGATTGGTATGAATTAGAAGGAGAAGATATCTCGGAACCATACAATATGGTCAAATTGTTGTGGCCCATAAGATTCTCTACTCGTAATAAAAATATGCCAAACAGATAATATGATATTAAAACCTCAGGCTAAATTCTGGACCCATTTAAAAAAAAAACAAATAGATCTCAAGGATAACATTTTGCCTGCATTACCGCTTAGATACTTGGAGAAGTGGATAGAAAATTTAGATGTGAGTCAGTGGATTAGACATGGCATTGATAAAATTTCAGATCTATTTATTGATAAGAAGATTATGTCCTTCAATGACCTACCGACTTCTCAGAATTTAAATTTTATTAGAATATAAAGTTTCTTACACAGCGTTAAACCCTATTTGAATGGGCAA
The DNA here is from genome assembly GCA_933207985.1 of Pelobates cultripes. NCBI lineage: Eukaryota > Metazoa > Chordata > Amphibia > Anura > Pelobatidae > Pelobates > Pelobates cultripes. The sequence continues at coordinate 224,173,004 of OW240914.1, forward strand.
TCTCCAATTTCTAAATTAAATGAATTAATAAACTTGGATAAAAATACAAAGATATTAACAAAATGCGTGGAGATTATAAATATAATTAAAGTATAGTTCCACCCTCCCACTAAGATTAAGTGGGAAAAAGATCTACAAATCAAAATTTATATAAAAGACTGTACTGCAGCCCTTCAGTCGGTTAACTCCACAGTCCATTGTTTAAATATTATGGAGGCTCATTATAAATTAGTAAATAAGTGGTATATGACACCGGCAAAGATACAAAAGTTTTCAAACTCTGATAGTCAGGGATGTTGGAGGTGTGGCGCAGAAGATTCCAATGAAATGCATATATGGTGGAACTGTATACCGTTAAGGAGAGCCTGGGATTGTTTTCTAGCAGAAATTAATAGAATATTAGGCATTACACATAATTGGGCACCAGAGACAATATTGCTACATCTAAAATTTCCTCAACTAACGAAAGATGGGAAATATTTCTTGATCCAAGCATTGATGGCTATCAAATGTCTATTGCCAGGAATTTGAAAAAGACTACAATAGATACATGGCAACAATTTAAAAAAGCTATTAGTATTCAATGTAAAATGGAAAGAGGAATAGCCTCTAACTTTTGCATCAGTACGCAGAAATATAAAATCTGGGATAAATGGATTAAGATCCTTGAAAGGCCTTCAGTGGACTAAAAATAATTAACCCATATTTATGATAAGTAAAGAAGTTTTTAATACAAGGGAAACAACTCCTGGATAAGGGTAATCGTATAACCCACAAATACGCTGTATGAAATAAAGGTAAAATTGTTTCTGTATGATTTTATGTTGTTATTGTGACACTTGCATGGATGATATTAGATAATCAACTTGTGCTTGTGTATTTATGTTTGTAAATTGTGTTTTTTTTTGTATTGAAATGTGAAAAATGAATAAATTATAAAAAAAAAAAAAAAAGTGGTATAAGTCAAAGGATTTGGCTTCCAGAGATGAGAGTAATCTATGAATTCCAGTATATTTATGGCTTCACCAAAACTGCTGCATTTTACAAAGATGGATGGAAAAAAAAGGAAGGGGGTATTTTTTGTAGGGGAAATTTTTAAGGTACTCACCAACCACTTTTTCCATAAGTATTATAATGATATGGGTTCAGTCTCTTATGTGCAGTGGTTCAGGTCTTATTCTGAACCTAACCCAGTTAGTCCTGCCTGTGAAGTCTGATTACTGAGTTCTTTAAACGAAGAGAGGCTGAACTTTGCTTGGTGTTCCCACGGAAACTCAGGAAGGCCAAAAAAAAACAATTTTTTTAGGAAAAATAAAATTCCTGTTTGGTTGAGGACAGGAAAAAAGACTGGGGTATAAAGGGAAGAGGGACCTTTATACCTATAGTCTGATTGATTAGTTTATTATTCCTCTCCTGTGTTGGCTGGGGGAGGAGCTACCATGGAGTGATGCTGCCATGATTAACCAGGAAATATATATTTCTTAAAAAAAAAAAAAAAAAAAAGATAAATGAACCATCTTGCTCACATTGTTTTTCTTAATTTCTAATTTTGGTTTATTCTTTTATCTCTAATGCTAGTATTGATTTTTTTTAGATATAGAAGATGTAATATTTGTATTTGAATTGCAACTGTCCCTAGGTGTGATTTGTGTGTGTATTTAAACATTAGACTTTTAAGCTTCTGTCTGAAAATCTAGAATATGATCTGATGGCTTGAAATTTATCTTAGCATGTGTTTTTCTAAAACAAAATGTTTTATAACAGCTGCAAAAGAGAATGAAAGATCTGCATTCATATGTTTATGTCTTTTGGAATTTTGTGCAGTTGGAAATTCGATGATATGTTTGTGATGTGAAAGTATTATTAGTCACTTATAAACCTCAAAATGGCATCTTATTCCAAGAGGACACATTTAATTGCTCATTTAATTTGGGTTTATGCTATAATAGGTGAAAGCCTTTTGTCAAGTTTTGTCAGACATTAGGAATATGCATAGGGCAAAGTAGTACAAACTTTGTTTTAGTGCATATTTTGACTGCATTGGGGTTTCTGTGACATTCCAACACAGTTAATGTGAGTATTTCATAAAAATTTTAACTTTATGAAGTACTAATATTGTGTGGGGAGGGGTGTAACTAAGCTACCGTACTTTAATGGAACACTACTCTGCCCATACAAGAAAAACAATGAAATTACTGTTTAGTAGATACAACCTAAATGGATACATGCATGTTTTTTCATGCATGTTTTCATTGGGGGTACAACCTAAAACAGTTTGCTCAAAACAGCCTTTGTAAGCCCTTCCCTTCTTTCTCAGGTGTCTTTTTAGAGAGGCTTCAATGATAGGTTTCTCAAGCTGAAGTGCTTTATGGGTGTGGAGTGGTCCTTTAATTGAATTACTAGAAAGAGTCGGTTGTTACATAGTAATAACCAAGATTGCTAATAAAAACAGCAATGACATTACTGGGGCAAAATTCTTCAGTCTGTCTAAATACCAGGATTATGGATGATAAGCAATGGTCCAGGCACTCAAGGTGAAACCAAAATTGGCAGATTTATCGAAACAAAAATTGCTGATTTTTGCTCCCGTAAATCTGCCAATTTTGGTTTCACTTAGAGTGCCTGTACCATGGATTGCTCTCTGTATCTGTAAAGTGAGGCTTGGTCAACTTCAGGCCCAGTTGCACCCTGGGGACCAGGAGAGTGTGGTATCATTTACAACACTGATAAAAGTAATAAGAATAGACGCAATGTTCAAAAAATCCTTAATGGTTTGAATGTTGGTTTAGCTGGCTAAGTACAGTTTTGGTCTAACTGGCTAGTTACTAGTCGAGCTGATTCATTTTATTGGTCGATATGGCTCAGTATTGATCTAGCTAGTTCATTATCAGTATCTGGCTCAGTATTGGTTTATCTGGTTAAGTATTAGTCTAGCTGACTCTGTATTGGTCTAGCTGATTCAGTATTTGTTTAGCTAGCTCATTGGTATGTCTCTGCTCCTGATTCTTTTTTTACAATTTTTATTTTTGTAGTGCATTGCAAATAGCAAGGAAAGACAAAGATATTGCAAGTAATATCTTACAACAAGAGTAGTAACGATAGGTTATGTTTAAGATACTGCACTGTGACGGTAGTCACCGTCACTGGCGATGGAAGACAGACACTATGTGTGGGCCCCTAGATTCCTTTTGTGTTTTGGTCACCCTATGCCCATTATTGGTGCAGGGTATGTTGAATGTATTACTTGTCTGTGCCTCTCCCCCTCCCCATTTTGTCTGTCCTGTTGTTTCCCCAGCAGGGCGTTGTCCCAGGGACACTGCCAGACCAGTTTAAACTAGCTGCTCTGTCCCTCGTCAATCTCCCATAATTGTCAGTTTCCCTATTGTGTGACCCCACCCTTCCTTGTACTATAGTGCTATATGTACCATATTGTATGTAAATGAAGCTGTTGGAGGCGTAAATGTATGTGCTATGGCTATTAAAGTTAGTGGTTGTTTTAATCTTCACCAAGTGTCGTCTGGTGTTTGGTCTCAGTGATCCCAGTCAAGCCTCGGCGACTGGGTCTGAAGTACTCAGGGTCTCTGATAGCTACAAGGAAGCGGACTTGGCGGAGGTACTCGGTTGGAGTTCCGGAGTTCCGTCACATGCACTATTTTGTAATTAACAAGATTATAGGTCACGTACACAACATGGCAAAGGAGTAAGATCCCCAGAAGGCCCCATATAAAATTATGGTATAAATGTGTCAAACATGTAAATACTGCTTCAAGAGAACAAAAAACGTAAATGAGAACTTAAAAAAAAAAAAACAAGTGCCCAACTGCTAAGATTATTGTAGGCAGAGAAGGGGGAGAAATGCAGATCAGCCTATATCCTGTATGGGCCAAATAGAGTCTCACATCAGAGACTGCCATAACAGGCAGAATAGCACTCAGGTAAGTGAGAATCCGCACTGCACGGGGACATAGCTTGCAAAACAGCAGTAGCTGAGCAGCTTGACAGTCCAGGAAACCCATATAGTCAAGGTGGGGATTGTGCACAGCTGGCTTCAAGATGGGTCTCTCTGAGCGCTGGTGTTCTGGACAGGACTGTTCAGGAGCCATTTCCTCTTCTTTCAGTTTGTCTGGAGGCACTGGACTGTAAGGTACGTGGTCAGCCTTGGTGTCAGGAGCTGCGGTCTGCATGCGAGCTGCCAGCTTTGCCCAGAATGATTCAAATAGCTCCGTTAGCCTGCTCTACACATCCCACTTCCCTCCATTTGTGTCAGATGAGCGTGGTGCGGCGACCATTTAGAAGTACCTCTGGGACCGCTTGTCAGCGTTGCTTTGTTACAGCATAGCAGTGGAGCTATGGGTTGTAGACCGGGATCACCTCCACTGGTTCAGAGGTGGGGGAGACGGGACTGCATCAGGTTTTAGTGGTAATCCAGTGTCCGGCAAGCAAGGAGATCGGCCGCCTCTCCTTTCCCATGCCCACACTTTTCTTGGGAGCAATCCTGGTTTCAATTGCTCGATGAGAGATCTGTTGTGGCAAAACAGCAATATTTCTCGATTAGCTCCAAAGGTAGAGCCCCAAGGGACAATAACACGGATAGATCACTAGTTAAGCCGGGATCTCATGCAGAATGTGACTGACCGCCATGCAGGTTAGGCCCTGCCCTCACCCTCTGCCTCTGATTCTTTACAGGTTATAATTATTATATTTTATTTATGAAGTGCCAATGGATTCTGCAGCGCTGTATGTGGATTCATTTGGTACAAGTAAAATTACAAGGTACAATACATCTAAGACCATACAAAATTTGACAAATACATACAGGAGGAGATGAGAACTCTATTCACGTGAATTTTTATATCTAGTTGGATAGGTGGGGTGAGAAACATTAGGTGGGGTCTGCAAATGTGAGAATTATGTTAAGAGTCAGTTACAAAGTATGATGAGAGCATTTATTGAATAAATAGATGCATCAGTTACAGATTCCAGTGCTAGCCTTCCTTTAACAAGAATATCTTTAGAGAGCACTTAAAGGAAGTCAAACTAGGGGAAAGTCTGACAGTGCAGAGGGTTGGTGCTGCACAAGAGAAGTTCTTCAGTCATGCAGAACTACCATCATGGGAAGAGGTGATAATATCAGGTTATGGTTATATCTAAGGGGTGGGCTGGAGTATATTTATTGATTAGTTTTGAGAGTTAAAGGAAGCCATGTTAGTAAGGGCTTTCTTTGTAGGTCAGGGTGAGATTTTGAATGGAGCGTGGTCTTGGACATATTGATCTATTGGTGGCAAGTGTCCATCCAGGAAGAAATGGAAGAAAAATAAGCATGTGCTGATATGAGAAAGGACAGAGGCAGAGATAATGGGGTGAAGAGGTTCTACAGTTGCGGCATTAGCTAACATAGAATTCTAATACGCAGTGTCACCTTTGTGACGGACCCTCTGGTCAACTAAAGGTACATGTCTTCCCAACCCCCACCCCTCTCTTAAAAGTCTATTATGACTATGGAGCAACCCTCCCATCTGTGCCTCCCAGTCCAGCACCCCTTGGCCCTGCAGTCACATTTCACCCACCAAGGGGGCACTGAGGCACGGTGCACCTGACCAAGAACAACCCTAAATTTTCCTGGAACTCCTAAGTGGCTCACGGAGTTGCCGCGGTCTGCTAAAACTTCAACCAGAGCACTCTCGGTCCCAGGACCAGCAATTAGGGTGCTTTTTAAAGGGTTAGCAGAGGAGTTGGTGAGACATCGAATGACAATAAGGACTTAGGTAGCTCTTTGTACCCATGGAAAGCGCTGTGTTTTTAGGTGACCTGCAAACTCTATCCAGCACTCTGAAACCCTGCGTCGGATCAGAGGCTAGCCGCATTTGCTGAACTTTGGACTTCCACCTAATTCGGGCTAGCCACATCTGACCTGGGCACTTTTTGGACAGAATGTGCGCTCCTGGGAGACCTTTGCGGGATTGTGCATGTTCTTAGCAGATAAGTGGTGCTTTCTACCAAAGAACTGAAGATGTCTTTCCCCAATTAGCAGCAGTAAACTTGGGTAGACTTACATATATATATTAATTACAAAATAATAGACAACAATGCTAAATTACATGCAATGCGCCTTTTAAAGTATTTGTAAGCAATTATAATAGTTTTATTTTAACACCTATTATATAAAGAGCTTACTTTTCACTGCCAACACCTGTCACATGACTGGAACACAATTCTTGTTGTCCCAGATTACAATTAACTCCTAGTACTTGGATTTTCAGCATCTTTCCAACAATAACAGCACTGGCGGAGGGTGGGGGGAGAAGCAAGCAATTATATATAGTTTGCCAAACATGAAAATATAATATTATATTACATATATATATATATATATATATATATATATATTTGTGTTAGGTGCTTAAGATAGTACAGTATGAAATACCATGAATAAGCGTAGGATGATAAAAAGATCAAGTCGGTTGTGGTGTGCCAAAACCGACGATGAGGTAGGCCTGAGAAAGAAGAGGGCCCGCCCAGGAAAAGAAATAGAAAGGAAATAAATGTTAAAAAAGTGGTGTGGTGGGAGGGTCATTCAACGCTGACCTCGAACGGTAAGGAGCAAGGTAAGGGGAGTGCCTTAAGTAGGCTAGTGGTAGCAAACCAGCACCTCCCACAAATGCAGGCAAATTGCCTTAATACTTGTGTTAGGTGCTTAAGATAGTACAGTATGAAATACCATGAATAAGCGTAGGATGATAAAAGGAGCAAGTCGGTTGTGGTGTGCCGAAACCGACGATGAGGTAGGCCTGAGAAAGAAGAGGGCAAAAATTAAGTAATCAAATTTATTAACAGACAACCAATACATATACATTTATCAACCAGACATGTTTATGAAAGCATCCCTTAATTCTTGTACTGGGTTCGGTATGTACCGTGAGTAAGCGGATGACTTCCAGCGCCCCAGTGTTTTGATAACATGAGTTGGGATGTTGACACTGGAGGCTGTGGACGCGGCTCCTATACGAAAGGAGTGTCCTGAGTATTTGTTTGCGTTGAGGCCCAGTTGTGTGAGCAAGGACCTGACGTAGGTCATGAAGGTTGTAGTGGTGAGTACTGCACCTTGTAGTTGTAATAACGGTTGCGAGGGCAGTAAGTGATGGTGTTGTATGTAGGCATCAAGAACCTTGACGGGACACCATCTGTTGTGCGTGGGATAGTATGGAATGTTTACAGGTATGTGCTGGCTGGTTTTGGAGTGAGGTAAACACAGGATGTAATGATCCATATGTTTTGTCAAGTGGGAATAGAGGAGGAATGGAGTGGTTTGGGTCGTGGAGGTCGTAGTGAATTCTCTGGGTCGTAGAAATCCATAGAAAGCGATGTATATTGCTGTTTTGATGATAGAATTCGTATTAGTGTCAAACGGTTTTAGGTCAAGTAGGTTAGATAATGCTTTGAAGATATGGTTATCTATGGGTAGCCTCTGGGCCAAATGTGTGGGTTCTGATTTTTGAATACCTCTGAGTATGGTCTTAATTTGGTGAGAGGCCATGAAACTGTTGTTATTTGGGTGTAAGATGAGCATGTGGTGTTGAATGCCAGTGAGATAGAGTTTGATGGTGTTGTATGACATTTTGAGTTTAAGGTGGCAAAAGGAAGCAAACCCCAAAAAAGATGTCATAACAAATGGTTGTATGATGTTATGTTCCAGAAGGAATCGTTTGAATAGTGTGAAAGCCCTGCTGTATGTTTTGTTTGTATTGTTTGAAAGTGCCAACTGGGACAATGTCCTGCTATGCTGCATGATGACGTCTAGTCCAGTATGAGTTGTTGAAATGTTGGAGTGATGGTGGCTGTGGGTGCTGCTGACGGGAGTGCTTGATGAAACTCCTGAAATTTAAAGCGAGACAAATTGTCAGCAGCTGTGTTATATACACCTGGCACATGGAAACAACATAGGAAAAAATTATGACAAGCTGCCAACCAAGTGAGTTTCCTCAGAAATCTCATGATCGTAAGAGATTTGGAACGACCTTTGTTGATAATGTGACAGGTTGCCTGGTTGTCTGAGTAACAACGCACTGGCGTATTAGCCCATAAATGACCCCACGCTACGGCAGCCGCCACTATGGGGTAGATCTCAAAAAGAGCTGAGGTAGTGGAAAAACCTTCCAAATCCAGAACTGCTGAAGGCCAGCTGCCCCAAAGCCATTCGTTCCCAAAAATTGCTGCAAAACCAGTGGTAGATGCCGCATCTGACCAAATGGTAGGAGATGATTCAGTCAATTGAGGGAGGAACATACTTTTACCATTCCAAGTGGTTAAAAATCTCTTCCACATGTTTAGATCTGCCGTAGCTTGGGCATCTAAGGACAACCTGTGCGTGTCATGTAGAAAAAGTGGGAAAAGATGCAATAGTCGTGAAATAAAGGAGCGGCCTTGAGGTATGATGCGCATTGCAAAATTTAGTGACCCCAGCAGGGACTGTAGTTCTTTGCGGTTGCAAGTGCCGAGCTGTAGGTAGTTGTTTATGTAAGTGAGAATATTCTCTATCTTATCGTATGGTAGGCTTGCTTGCATTGTGGCAGAGTCTAATTGGATACCCAGAAAAGTGATAACCGTGTCTGGCCCTTCTGTTTTCTTTGGGGAGATGGGTACACCTAGTTGCTCAAACAGCTTAGTGGTAGCTTTGAGGCTAGTGGGAGGTGCAGTATTCTCCTCGACCAGTAGGAAATCGTCCAAGTAATGTAATACCGTAGGGCATCCGGCTATGTTCAATAGTAACCAGCATAATGCTTCAGCAAATGTGTCGAAAATAGCTGGGCTACTTTTGGACCCAAAAGTTAACCGGGAGAAAAAATAGTAGTTCCCGGACCACTTGATGCCATGCAGGTGCCACAGTGTGGGGTGGATAGGGAGTAATTTGAAGGCGTTAGTAATGTCGGTCTTACTGAGCCAGGCTCCAACCCCTGCTTGTATGATAGCTGTAATGGCGTGATCTATGGTGGTGTATTGCAGAGAGAATTCCTCAGAGGGTATGAGGGAATTAAGACTGGGGTTGGCCGATGAGTGGGGAGCCGATAAGTCAATGATGAGTCTCTGTTTTTGGGAAGATTTCCCTGTGACAATACCAATAGGGTTGGTGCGCCATTCTGTGAATGGAGGAGTTCTAAAAGGCCCCAATACAAAGCCCTCATCCACTTCTTGGGCTATGAGGGTGTCAACCACTGTGGGGTTGTGTTGGGCGGATTGTAGGTTAGGGCATTCCAGAGTTCCAGCTGGTATGTGTAGGATACCTGTGTGGAAGCCTTCTGTTAAACCAGAAATAAGAAAGTCTACCAGGTGTCTAGATGGGTGCTGAGACATCAATGCTGTGAATACTGGCATATTAATGGACGTAAGGTAAGGCTTGGAATACATTTTATTTGGACACATGGTCTTTGCATGTGCCCTAAAACATTTTGAACAGACATGCAATAGTCTACATCCACTGTAATTACAAGACCCAACATTGAAATTATTACATATCTGGGACTTGCCCAGAAACTTGATTGGGCGTCCCAATTTGTCTTTTGATAGTTTCCCTGGATCCCCAGAGGAACTAGTTCCTTGTGTGGAGGCATGTCCGTCTGCCGTGTTGGGACAAAAATTAGTAGTATGGGCTGTGGAGGAGCAGTATGCACAAGCTGGTGTTCTTAGACCTGCAAAGTGTCTGCAAAATAAGACGGTATCAATCCTTCCCCAGTTGGATCGTGTTCCGTACTGGGAGAAGGCTCCAGCCACTTTTGCAGAAAAAGACCTATGGTAGTCATAGAATGCCGAACCACCATATTTGTTGCCCAGGTCTACCAGCTTGTGCATATAGAGATCAAACTCCTCTCTTCTGTTGGGATAAACCGCACAGATGACATCCCTGTAAATACCTAATGCTAGTACAAATTCTGGGATAGTCAGTTTCCTGTTCAGGCGGGCATCCCTAGATCTGACAATAACAGAAACATCATCATAAGCATACGTCTTATTTTCCACAATGTCCTGGGAGGCAATCAACAGGGAAGCCAGGTTGACGTCTTTACCTTCCAGGATATCCCTTTTGATATGCTCAGGTATTATGGGGGCCGGGCTAACTTCCTGGTCATCCAGGGTGCTGGCTGGAGCGACTAATGGCAAGGCTGGTGTTTGTACCGCAGCCGCGGGTGGCCCTGCTAGAGTGAGGGCCGTGGTGACCGACTCAAGTTTCTCCAGCCTGGAGTTTACCTTGCCCATGGATGTCATGAGTGAAAATAACATGGCATGTATGTCCCCTGGGTTGGACTGGCTAGATCCTTCCCCGGCCTCCATGTTATTAGTTGATGTGCGTAGCAGTTTGAAAAGTTATGCCTTCCTTGCTGTAGCGGGTTAGGGGATTTGTCGTCTCCTTAATTCCGTGGTTATGCGTGGGATTGTCCAGGATCTGATTGATGCTGGACTAGCTAGCTCTCCTCCTTGTGTGGGAGTGACAGCTCTAGCCGGGGTGCTAGGCAGGGAGAAATCCTCTACCCCTTCCTGAGACATACTATAAATAAAACAATAATTAGTATATAGAACCACCAAATTGTACTGGCAGGCTAGCTAGGCCGGATGGCGAAAGTATTATACTTGTTTGGTGCCCTGCTAATTGCCAAGCGGCTTGAGAGGCTCTATCTATGCGTTGGCGCGAGGGGTTATTGAGGCCACTTGATGTAGTGGCAGGAGTTTTAGGCCTCTCGGTGACTGTACGACAGAAAACAGGGGAAGGGAGTGACAGGTGAGGCTAGCTAATGTGTGGCCCGATGGGTGTTTGCCTCCGAAACGTTTGAGGCGGGGTGTTGGCCTCGCGGGACCACTAACTGATGGCGACAGCCAAGACGGGGTAAATACCTATTGGGAATCCTGTGACCCTATTGCCAGTACTCTAAACTAGGGGGATGAAATGAAATGTATGGTAGAATACCATATGAGCAGGTGTACATACCTGGTAGTATGACAAATCACAGGAATAAACCGTGTGGAGCAATTATATAAGCTTGACAGCCTAAAATTGGGTAAAAGAGAGTAGTATGATGAGTGTGGAGTGTGAAAAGAAACAGACTTATAGTCCGTAGCAGCAATGTATTCAAATTATGTTGATACCATGGGAATAGCTGTGAGTGGCTCAGAAATGTTTGCATGCTTGAATAAGACATCTGAGGGAGGCCGTGGCCTATGTACCAACAATCTATGTGTTACGTGATAATGGTGTGTAAAGGAAAACATGAAACGTAGGTTATATACATATGTATATGACTGTGCAGGGAACGTATGATTGGTTGGATCAGTACGTGTGATTCAACCCGAGTATGCATGAAAAAGGAATTAAGCCTTATGTGTCATCGTCATGACAGAGAAATGAGGCCTGTAATATAGGCTGAGTGAATTGAAATGAAATGGATAGTTATAAAACTCCTGGCGTGGGAGTTTCAATGGTCTGTACAGAAATGTAACTGGTTTTATAGAAAGGGACATGAATGAGGTCATGGCCTATTTAACACAGCGTTATGTATGATATGTAGCAGAATAACCAAAGGCAGGGATACCCCAAAATGATTTAAAATGATGTCAAAGTGATGTATATCTATATGATATATTGTATAGAAAAGACGTATCAACCCGAGAATTATTGCTTAAATGAACCTATATCCTTTGTATGTGTTGTAGTAATAACCCAGAAGTGAGGCCTGTAACATAGGCTGAGTCCATTTGTATAAATGGATAAGTAACGCAGACCCCTGAAAGCGTGGGAGTCAAATGGTATATACAGAGAAGTGGACTTGATTTGTGGACGTAATACAATACTGACAATATTTTAAAAGTAATCAAAATAATCTATTTAAGCCTGCAATTCTTTAACCAAACGTTATATACACATGAAATGGTGAATATAATTCATGAAAGGATTATACGTGAACACACAGAAAAGCCGAAAGCAAATGTGAGGGAAACACAGAAGTTAGAATAGTTTAACCGTATGACTTATGCAAACCGAAAGCGTGTTTGAGCGTAAGTAAAAATTTGCCGAACGGCAAAACATCCAAATGATAATTCATTTCAATAACATGAAATAGGATATGCGAAATGACTATTGAAACGATTAAATATGTTCAGCCGAATGTCCGTACGAATGAAAAAGCCTGCGAATGGCTTGAAACATTCGTGTCATAAGCAGGGAAAAAGCCATAAAGCGAGGACCCGTGCTGTACCGTACGCCGTGGGAACCGGTCCTGGCGTGACAGGAAGGTCCGACTTACGGTTTAGGAGTCCCTGGGACGTGATCTACGATGGAGACCGGAGTCAGAAGAAGCTGGACGTGCGGAAAGGCCTGAACAGGATTCATGGACACAGCTTAACGTGGTGAAACCTCGTGGATACTGAAACCAAGATGGCGTCTGAGAGAACCCGGAAGTGGATCCCCATTCAACGCTGACCTCGAACGGTAGGGAGCAAGGTAAGGGGAGTGCCTTAAGTAGGCTAGTGGTAGCAAACCAGCACCTCCCACAAATGCAGGCAAATTGCCTTAATACATATATATATATATATTAAGAATAAATTGCCTTTTACGTGCAAGACCTGAATAATGTGATATATTTTACTCAATTGCCTTTTTTATAGTGGCATCCGGATATTATCTCTGGTTTGGTTTGTGAATGGCTTTTTTCATTTATTGTTAGGGAAAATATATCTACCTTTTTAAATACATAAGTTCTTTGCTAAGAAAAGTAAATAATTAACTTTTTTTGTGCGTCATTGTTATATAACTACTTGCCTGTAGAGGAAATGTAATTTGGGAGATGCATTTTAGAAGTAAAAGCAGGTCAGTAAGAAATACAAATATAGGCCTCAGTTTAATTTGTTTGAAGCAACATCAAAAATTATCACAATCTGTTAGAAAAACGTTTCAAATGATTTAACTACAGATGTCACCATTAAAGTCTATAGGAATTTTTGTAGATAAATTCTCATATGGTGTAAATGCCCTGTGTTAAACCCAATACAGAGAATGTTGGGTGCTTTGTTCTCCCCATCCCCAGCTCCTATACCTAAGTGCTGTATGTATAGTGGTATATGTGGAGGGTTATAAACTAATTATAGCAGAATAAGTGTCAGGTTATTTTTTCACTTTGGTTGATGGAATAGCTACCTCCTGATAACGAGGCTTTTAAACAGACACTATAGTGTCAGGAAAACCGCTTGCTTTTCCTGACACTATAGTACCCTGAGAGTGCCCCCACCCTCAGGGTCCCCCTTCAGCTACACACCCTTTTCCCCCGCCAGGCTTCCTTACCTCTCCTCCCTCGCCGACGTCAGCTTCCTTGTCTGACGTCACCGGCACCGAATGCGCATGCTTTAAATGCTTTCCTATGGACGCTCTGCGCGATGGAGGCATAATATGCCTCAATCATTGCCGATGCGCCTCTAGTGGCTGTCCAGAAGACAGCCACTAGAGGCTGGCTTAACCCCAGATGTAAACATAGCAGTTTCTCAGAAACTGCTATGTTTAGATCAGGCAGGGTTAACCCTAGAGGGACCTGACACCCAGACCACTTCATTGAGCTGAAGTGGTCTGGGTGACTATAGTGTCCCTTTAAATATTCTAGTGTAAGCAGTTATTTGACACTTCCTGAAGAATACTTGCAAAATGAAACAATTTTTTTTTTTTTGGCTGCACTTTTTTCTGATGTCTCATATATGAGCCACTGGTGCCAGAGGTGCCCTGTCACTCCCTTTTATTAAAGTACTGAAAACATTTTTTTTCGGTCATAGTATGACTTCTTTTTACCTCCACTTCAGCCTGAAGCCCTCGGCTCTGATCTGTAGTGGTCATGTTGTTCAGAGTGCCCTGCCGTCCCCTTTGTAAGTAGTCAGACCGTTTTAGAATGTTTTGACTTTTTAGCTGGGGTCCTTTAGTTACTGCTCCCTACCTCCACTAGTCTTCAGAAAGCTGAATGATTTTGCTTAGGTGCAGGGTTAGCTCATGGCCAGATTAACTGTAGTGGTGGCAGGGAGGAGAGCCCGGCAGACCCCAAGTAGGAAATCAAACTATTCTAAATGGATTTGACTATTTTCAATGGAAAGTTTGGGGGGTGCTAGGTCACGGTAGTAGTTCTGGTGCTTGGAGTGTTCCTTTGTTATTTCAGCAATACCAAAATCTCTGTTATTTAAATATGCATAGGGATTTGGGAGACTGTGTAGGTAAGATTATCTTTAGGTAGACTATTACAATGTTTCTGTATAAGGTAGAGGTGTCCTTATGTCAAAGAATACTCAGTACTAAAATGCAGAGTACAGTTGCATATTGGGTAGAGAGGGTATTTTGAGCTAATGGAAGTGATTGAATCTATTCTTTATATCTGGGCTTTTCAAATAAACTAGATGAAACTGTACCTAAATAAATACTTTAGTGTTACAATTATAGAGATGTATTCTTTGAAGTGATATAGGTGCCTATAGTGTCCCTCTAATGTTGTCTGTAGTGGTTTATATATTCTGTATTTTTTATTTTTTTTATTTTACCTCAGATGCATCAACCTCTTCCCTGACGAAAGGTCTGAGTATTACTCTCTATAACATACTGGAGGACATTGCTTTTTATTGTAAAAAAAGAAGAGTTACAAAATATACATTCCAAAAATTAATAACTGGTTTGTGAAATAATTTGTTTCTGTTATATTCCATATAACTCGTAAAATGTATCTAATGTATTTCTCATTTCTGCCAGCTTTTCCTCTACCTTTTATGTTGGAATAGTTTTTTTCCCACAATTCAGAAATCATATTCTTTGTTTATACAGATAGACAGAGGTCACACAGACTTACTGATGCATGTAGATAGATAGATAGATAGATAGATAGAAATCCAAAAAGTGCAGGTGTGCAAAGTTGTTTAGAAAATAGCAACCAGAGAAATATACTTGAACAGATAATATGTGAGGTATACCAATATATATACACAAGTTTATGCAGAAATAAAAACAAGATCAGTGGGCAGCTGAAGCATGCATATAACACCAAGTGGTCAGGCAAAATATATTAAATATAATGTAATCAGCAAATTAATACTTGCACTTGTATACAGGAACAGCTTAATCTAGAATACATAAAAGCAAGAACCTAGTACAATATTGTAAAAAAGTCCT
Source organism: Pelobates cultripes (assembly GCA_933207985.1). Classification (NCBI taxonomy): domain Eukaryota; kingdom Metazoa; phylum Chordata; class Amphibia; order Anura; family Pelobatidae; genus Pelobates; species Pelobates cultripes. The sequence goes on from OW240914.1 coordinate 224,188,176, forward strand.
TTCTAAAATATATGTAGAAGTATTAAACTCACAATTGTGGAGTGGTTGAAGTACCACTCCAAACTAAACTGCATGCCGAACCCGGAAGTCACTACACGTGGATGGAGAGTCTGCGATCAGCTGGAACACACAGTGTGATAGAACTTGTACGGTTTATCCACTGACATCCAGGACTATACTTGATCTACTCCTACATAGAGATGTCGCGAACCATGTTGAGGGGGCGAACTCCGGTCAGCTGACACGTCCCGGCCAATCTCCAGCAGACCCTCCCTCCCAGACCCTCCTACTTCCTGGACAGCATCCAACATGGATGCTGTCCAGGAAGTAGGAGGGTCTGGGAGGGAGGGTCTGCTGGAGATTGGCCGGGACGTGTCAGCTGACCGGAGTTCGCCACGAACAGCTCGTGGCGAACCGTTCGCGAGATGTTCGCGGACGGTTCGCGACATCTCTACTCCTACACCACTTTTTAATATTTTTACCATTGATATATTTGTTTATTTGGCAAGTAAAGGAATATTTTTGTATACTTCAACCCTTCGGCTGAGAGTGAGCACACTGCACTTGGATCCTACGTTCTCCAGGGGCTGATCCTCCCGGAGCCTGATAGTTTGGAGTGGTACTTCAACCACTCCACAATGTGCTTTGCCATTGGAAAGCATTGGGAGGCTAGTGCAGGAAACACTTGGCTATTTCATAGGAAGTGTCTCAATTGGCTGTCAATGTGACAGCCATTAGAGGCATTAAATCCCTGCTCTGTAAACATTGCCGTTCCTGCAGAACGGCAATGTTTTCCGTTGTAGGGTTAAAACGTGCTGGACATGGCACTCAGAACAAGCAGTGTGGCTGCCTATAGTGTCCCTTTAAGGCAAATATTCTTGCAGCTGGCCTTGCTTTCACTCTGTGCCATCTTTCTCCCCTGACTTTCAGAGGTGATTTGACCTCCCCAACAGAACTCCACCTCTTAACAAAGCGATGGCCTCTGAAAAAATGTTGGCTCCTTTTTGTGGGCTGGTCACATAAGGAGCTCTAGATTAACAACTGTTCAGAACAATGGGTGCTAGGAGCAGAACGAGATTCTGTCTGCTCAGAATGTATTTACATTTCTTTCAAAAGCTGAGGTAGGTCTTGAAGTAAGAAATGGTGGGGAACTGTAGTACCAAATAGACAGAGAGTGTTATCACTGTTATATTATTATCATTTTATTATTTATATAGCGCCAACAAATTCCATAGCGCTATTTTAAGGTTGTATGTTTAGAAGACTTGGACATTCATTTTGGACTGAACGGCAGTTTGGCCTAAATTTGTCAGTTCCAGTGATCAACCAATATACCAATTTTGTAGCCACTGCATGCCAGAATCTCAGGTACCAGCACAATCATGGTTTTCTTTTTTAGGGCTGTTTTAGCTGCTTAAATTACTTATCACATTTTTTTCGATAAAAGAAACGCATTAACAAAATTCTTCTAACCCCCCCCCCCCAAATAAAAAAAGTGGCTTGGAAGGACCTAAATTTGTTTCCCTATATAAGTTTAATGTTATATATTCTTTGGTCTGTAGGCATACTACAGGTAGGGAAATTCTTGGCTGTATAAATGGATACTTTTAGATAGCGATATAGATTAATGGAAATTCTCCTGAAATCAGTTGACAAATGTTTCCTCGTGAAGTTTATTTACTAAATTGTAAGTTTGGGTAATTTATTAACCAAGTTCAGTAATTTATTTACTGTGTATTACCAAGTTCACATTTAAGCCAAAGTAAATGAGCTGGAAAATTGGCCACATTTTGGAATTTTTCCAAGTAAACTATATGATTTGTTCAGTGATACATTTTCTAATTTCTGTCAATGTATTTTATTTATTAAAGAAATACCCGCACTCTTATATATAATACAAATCAGATTTTATTTCACAATAGCAATGAAAATATCCAAAGTTAATCTATATACACCCATAGAGAACTCATATGCCTGTAGTTGATAAACATGTAAAGTAAACTAAATACAGTAGTCTTGTCATATATTGCATATGTACATAGCTAATCCAGATAGCAAAAAAACAAAAGTATACTCTAACAAATGTTTCAATTAAGAAAAACAATCTTGCGGGTATTTCTTTAATATATGATTTCAATTTGGCCAATTTTGGGAGTGGCGACTACATGTCTTAATTTAACAATTTATTTTATTTACCTATCTGATTTATTTTGGAATTATTTCCAAATATACACATGGCTGGTTGTCAAATATTTTATATAATTTCACATCTAAACTTGATTTCCTACTTTCACTGTCAACTCCATGTGAGTAAGCACTCAAATAATTAATTGATTAACAGTATATTTGAATAAAAATACCAACAAAAATTAAGTAATTGCACATTATTAATGACTTACAGGATTAGGCCCATTTTTATTTAACAGTGCTAATGTGAGTAAACCATTTATAGTAAATGTAACCTGTAAAATTGTTTCAACCCGAGGACCTTGAAGAGCTTTGCACTGAGATAGAGCTATGTTTTGTTGTGCAAGCCACACTTTGTGTTGAAATCCTGCATCTCTGTGGCTAATCTTTGTAAAGGACTGAGAATCAATTTATCTGTTGCCTCTGACATTTTCAGATTCAGTCTTCTCAGCAATGCTTAATGAGTGTCTACTCCACCGAGAACCATTTTATCCTTCTGTGCCGTGAGGTATAAACAAGGAAAAATATAACTGGATGGATTGAGAGTAGCAATGCTGCATTATAGAGTAATTTGTACTACAGCTATCTCCTGTTTACATCTTTTTATATAACATTAAATTCAGTGTACACTTTTATTTAAAAGTACAAATAAAAGTGTTAAGTATTAAGCAGATGTCAAAGATTGGCTTTTCTTTTTACATCACGAGGCTTTATATGGAAATTAACCCCTGTCTATTGTTTAACTTCTTTGGCACGGAACTTGACTATAATATTAATTGCATAAAAACCCCTACAATTCACAATATATATATATTGTTTTTACTATTAAAATTAACTTTATTTATTTATAAAATATTTTACCAGGATGGATACATTGAGATTTCTCTAATTTTCAATTATGTCCTGGGTCTTTGTCCGCAAAACATTGCATTGTTACAATAGGATAAACTATTACAAAAATACAATATACATACTAAATATACTGCTCAAAAAAAATAAAAGGAACACAAAAATAACACATCCTAGATCTGAATGATTAAATATTCTTCTGAAATACTTTGTTCTTTACATAGTTGAATGTGCTGACAACAAAATCACACAAAAATTAAAAAATGGAAATCAAATTTTTCAACCCATGGAGGTCTGGATTTGGAGTCACACTCAAAATTAAAGTGGAAAAACACACTACAGGTTGATCCAACTTTGATGCAATGTCCTTAAAACAAGTCAAAATGAGGCTTAGTAGTGTGTGTGGCCTCCTTAGTAGTGTGTGTGGCATGTGCATGCTCCTGATGTGGTGGCAGATGGTCTCCTGAGGGATCTCCTCCCAGACCTGGACTAAAGCATCTGCCAACTCCTGGACAGTCTGTGGTGTAACGTGACATTGGTGGATGGAGCGAGACATGATGTCCCAGATGTGCTCAATTGGATCCAGGTCTGGGGAACGGGCGGGCCAGTCCATAGCATCAATGCCTTCGTCTTGCAGGAACTGCTGACACACTCCAGCCACATGAGGTCTAGCATTGTCTTGCATTAGGAGGAACTGCACCAGCATATGGTCTGACAAGGGGTCTGAGGAACTCATCTCGGTACCTAATGGCAGTCAGACTACCTCTGGCCAGCACATGGAGGGCTGTGCGGCCCCCCAAAGAAATGCCACCCCTCACCATTACCGACCCACTGCCAAACCAGTCATGCTGGAGAATGTTGCAGGCAGCAGAACAATATCCACGGCGTCTCCAGACTCTGTCACGTCTGTCACATGTGCTCAGTGTGAACCTGCTTTCATCTGAGAAGAGCACAGGTCGCCAGTGGCGAATTTGCCAATCTTGGTGTTCTCTGGCAAATTCCAAACGTCCTTCACGGTGTTGGGCTGTAAGCACAACCCCCACCTGTGGACTTCGGGCCCTTATACCACCCTCATGGAGTCTGTTTCTGACAGTTTGAGCAGACACATGCACATTTGTGGCCTGCTGGAGGTCATTTTGCAGGGCTCTGGCAGTGCTCCTCCTGTTCCTCCTTGCACAAAGGCGGAGGTAGCAGTCCAGCTGCCGGGTTGTTGCCCTCCTACGGCCTCCTCCACGTCTCCTGATGTACTGGCCTGTCTCCTGGTATCGCCTCCATGCTCTGGACACTACGCTGACAGACACAGCAAACCTTCTTGCCACAGCTCGCATTGATGTGCCATCCTGGATGAGCTGCACTACCTGAGCCACTTGTGTGGGTTGTAGACTCCGTCTCATGCTACCACTAAAGTGAAAGCACCGCCAGCATTCAAAAGTGACCAAAACACCAGCCAGGATGCATAGGAACTGAGAAGTGGTCTGTGGTCACCACCTGAAGAACCACTCCTTTATTGGGGGTGTCTTGCTAATTGCCTATAATTTCCACCTGTTGTCTATCCCATTTGCACAACAGCATGTGAAATTGATTGTCACTCAGTGTTGCTTCCTAAGTGGACAGTTTGATTTCACAGAAGTGTGATTGACTTGGAGTCATAGGCGTGCGCACGGGGTGTGCCGGGTGTGCCTGGGCACACCCTAATCCCCGCAGCATGCGCTATGTGCCTCCCTCCATGGGCCGGTGAAGGAGATCAAAGATCTCCCTCACCAACCCACAGGCAGGGAGGGAGGCAGGAGAGGACCCGGGAAGCTCTTGTTAGCAGCTCCGCCGGGTTCCTCTCGCTCAGATCTCGCGAGAGTGAACTCTAGCCCCACAGTGGGCTAGAGTTCACTCTCTACTGGACCACCAGGGATGGCAGCAGCACGGTCCCCCCTCCCTACATAAGGTAAGAAGGGAGGGGGATATTAACTAAACGGCCCCCACACATACATCACCCTTACACACACAGCACACACACTAACAGCACCCTCACACTAACAACACCCTTACACACACAGTACCCTCACACACATGGGCGTCCGCAGGGGGGGGCAATGGGGCACTCCCCTGGATTTTTCAGCTTGTTCTGCTATTTTAGTGTGAGATTTAGAATGAACTGCAATACCGGCGCCGGCCAGTAGGTGGCGCTGTGTATAGAGAGAGACAGGGATAGGAAGCTGCATCTTATCCCTGCTTCTCTCTGCTGATTGAAACCGCAGGGGAACAACACATGCAGCCAGAGACAGCCTACAGATCAGGTAAGTGAGGGATGGGAGGGTTTGAGAGGGGGCAGCAGCCTATAGATTTGGGGGCGGAGGGCAGCAGCAGATGATTGAATTTGGGGGCAGCAGCAGCCATAGATTTGGGGAGGGGCAGCAGCCCATAGATTTGGGGGGGGGGCAGCAACCTTTAGATTTGGGGGCAGCAGCCCATAGATTTGGGAGGTCAGCAGCAGCCTATAGATTTGGGGGCAGCAGCCCATAGATTTGGGGGGGGCAGCAGCCTATAGATTTTGGGGGCAGCAGCCTATAAATTTTGGGGGCAGCAGCCTTTGATTTGAGGCAGCAGCCCATAGATTTGGGAGAGGACAGCAGCCTATAGATTTGGGGGCAGCAGCCTTTAGATTTGGAGGCAAGCAGCCCATGGATTTGGGGGCAGCAGCCCATAGATTTGGAGAGGGGCAGCAGCCCATATATTTTTGGGGGGGCAGCAGCCTATAGATTTGGGGGGGCAGCAGCCTATAGATATATAGAAATGAACAGGAAGGGTCAGCAAGTTGCTGGAAGGTAAAGCAACACAAAGGTAAAGTAGAAGGAGCAGAAAGGGTCAGAAATGAGCTGGAAGGGGCAGAAGGAGCACAAACATAAAGTAGGAGAATGAGCAGGAAGGGCCTGCAAGGAGCAGGAAGGAGCACAAAGGGACAGCAAGGAGCACAAAGGTAAAGTAGGAGAAAGAGCAGAAAGGGACAGCAAGGAGCACAAAGGTAAAGTAGAAAAGGAAGCAGAAAGGGTCTGCAAGGAGCAGAAAGGGATCAGAATGAGAAAGGAGCAGAAGGGTGCAAAATAAGCAGAAAGTAGCAGAAAGGTAAAAGAGCAGAAGGGGCCAAGGATAGAAAAGAGTGTCAGAAGAAAAAAAAAAGACTGTCAAATGAAGGAGAGGAAAAGGAGATTGGAGCAGGAAGGACAAATGAAGTGAACCTCCACTTTATTCTGGACACCGCATCATAAGGCTTTGGTACCTGGGCCTTGCAGGGAAACGCTGGACCTTCTCATCTCCAAAGGTAAAAAAATATTGGTGTTAATGTGTTCACTTTTATTTACGGAGTGTCAGGAAGCACAGAGTGCCGTTGGGTAGGGGTGTTGCTGATTGGCTTGAGCGGTCAGCTGGCACTCTAAGCCAATCAGTAGCTCCCCATTCATAAAAAAGTAAAAACATTTTATGAACCGGGAACTAGCGATTGGCTTAGAGCGTCAACTGACCACTCTAGTCAATCAGCGGCACCCATGCCTGACGTCAATCTGCACTTCCTGACACTCTGTTTCAGAAGCCAAATACCACTGAGCGACCTGGAGCTGGAGGAAGCCTTTGGGGTTAAACCATTTGAAAGCGATTTAACCCCTTAAAGGAAAACGAGCACCCAGGGGCTTCCTGGCATCATAGCATTTTCATTTAGGTGAAGTTGTTATGGTGACCAGAAATGTCCTTTAATTTGCTTAAAGGAACACTATAGTGTCAGTAATACAAACATATATTCCTGACACCATAACTGTGAAAACGCTATTCACCCTGGCTTTATGTGATAATGGCTATGCCCCTTCCCTTTCATGACACTGTCAAAAAGGTACCAAGCATGGATGTCATTACAATTGCCCCGGAAAAATTCCTGCGGACGCCCATGCTCATACATACACACACATAGCACACACTAACAGCACCCTTACACACACAGCACCCTTACACATACACACACTAACAGCACCCTCACACACACAGCACACACTAACAGCACCCTTACACACACAGTACCCTCACCCACACACAAAGCACACACTAACAGCACCCTTACACACACAGCACCCTCACACACACACACTAACAGCACCCTTACACATACACACACACAGCACACACTAACAGCACCCTTACACACAGCACCTTCACACACACAGTGCCCGCACACACACACACAGCGCCTTCACACACAGCACCTAAACACACAGCACCCTCACACACACAGCAGTGTGTGTATATATGTATGTTTATGTGTATATATATATATATACGCGGCGTGTGTGTTTCTGCTTTAGGGTGCACACCCTTATACAATAGGCTGCGCACGCCTATGCTTGGAGTTACATTGTGTTGTTTAAGTGTTCCCTTTGCATGTACTGCATTTATCTCATATATTACTTTCCCCTTTTACTTTACATTACTGAAATAAATGAACTTTTGCACAGTGTTCTAATTTTTGGAGTATCACGTGTACATTCACTGATAAAAAAAAGTGCAGGGAGGGAAAACTATTAACTGCTTTCCAGACAAAGTGAGGTTTCAATGATTTTTTGAAGGAATGGAGACTGGGTGAGCATCTAATGGAGAAGGGAAGGGAGTTCCACATGTACGGTGCAGCCCTAGAGAAGTCTTGAAGGCAAGCATCCGGGGATGGAAGTACGCACAGAGAATAGGTGTAGGTCTTCGGCAGAGCATAGGGGCCTAGATTGGACATACTTGTGTATTAGGGAGGATAGATAGGAGCAGTATTATGTAGAGATTTGTAAGCAAATACCAGAATCTTAAATACCCTACTCCATCTGGCATGTAAGCGCATTGAGCATGGTCCACAACCCCTCTGTTCTTGTGCATCCAACTCATCTGGTTACAAATACGTGTGTGTTAGTCCACCTCTAGTACAACGCTGTGGAATTTGTTGGCGCTTTAGAAATAATAATAATGATAAATATATTATTGTCTATAGTTCTATATAGTCCTATATACCGTAGTAGTTACGTGAATTTACAGTTTAGTGATCTGTCAGGGCACACAGGCCTCTGGAATGTTTTGGGCAAAACCATTATGCACCCTCACCAGGGATTTTTGTGACTACTCTCTGTGCAATGAGGAAAAGCATCCCTTAAACAAAATCCCTTTAGACACTTCAAGCATCATGACTACTACAGTTCATTGTAGTTTTTATGGAGCAGGGAAGGTGTAGTCTTTTACTTTTTTAATATCTGTCCCTGTAGTCCATGAGCACTTAGATCACTAAAGTGAAAATTTATGTGCCTAATGGACGCAGCCAAATCAATTCAGCTAAAATTCAAGGGGCAAAATTGTTGCAACTGTCGACAGAGCGCAGTGTGTGCTAATGACAGACGGAAATTTTGCACAGAATTGACATTTGGCAGTCTGGTACAGAGGCGGGGGTGCAGCTAGCTTCTGACACACAAGTGCAAAAATGTCTAGATGTGCAGCGTTTCAAAGCATTTCAAAATGCTGCACATCCTGACTCCTACCACCATAACCACTTCAAATCACTGACGTGTTCATAGTTGTTGGAGTCCTAAATAAATCCTGCTATTATGTGGTATGATTATAGGAGGTGCTAGCATACAAGCAGCTAAACCCTATTATATCCCCTTTAGTTGGGGGAGGTCAGACGTGATATAGATCTGCAGTAGTATTACCTACGTCTCCCTCTGATAATGTTCCATGTTAGAAAGGTGGCTTTGAAAGGACAGAGCTTGATACAGGGAGTAGGTTCAGCTTAATCAAAACTAATTTGGTGCCCAGCATTGACTTTGCAAGTATGAGATAGGCTAGGAGTGAGGCCTAAAAGACCACCAGTGGTTTTAAATGATTGTTTCTTTATTTGAAAGGTTCTTAATGATACCTGTATCTTTAATAATTGTGCCTCTATGATTCCTATGTGGAGGAGGCACAGGAAATTGCCAGGAATCGAGTGGAATGGATTCACAGTGAGGCTGTATTGCCGACAGGTGCAGAGAAGAAAGAATGGAATGTCTAGGCAGGCAGGCAGGCAGACAGTTGTGAATGGAATTTTAAATCCCTCCTCTTGTTCCTCCTTCCCCCTCTGCTGTCTCATCTTTACATTCCTTCTCTCATTGTATCAGTTCTTTCAGTGTTAACTGTTTGACAGCCAACATACTATCTTACATCTGTCTCTCTCAACCTGAGTTGCAGGAGGAGGAATATGTGGGTGAGTTTTAGTTTTTTTAGGTTGAAGTGGTGGTTGGGAGCCATGTACAAGTCCTGAGTGAGCGGGTGGTCTGTCACAGATACATAAAAGCCAGATTAAAATGATACAGTTAGTATAAAACTGGAGCCCTTTGTACAACAATGATCCGCTATTGACTATGCCTTTTTACCGTCAGCTCTCAGCGGGAACTTTGCCCTTTTGGCAAGCTTTGTCAAGCGAAGGAAAATTACGTAAGGCAAAGAAGCGTAATGCCAACACAGCCTTTATGAGCTTTTCATGAAAAACATAATTATCTTTATGAAATGCCCATTTTGGTGGTGGTGGTGATTTTGGGGGAGGGGTTACAAAGCAGCTTTAAAGGACCTCTATAGGCACCCAGACCACTTCAGCTTAATGAAGTGGTCTGGGTGCCAGGTCCATCTAGGATTAACCCTTTCTGCTGTAAACATAGCATTTTCAGAGAAACTGCTATGTTTACTTTAGGGTTAATCCATCCTCTAGTGGCTGTCTCATTGACAGCCGCTAGAGGCGCTTCCGTGCTTCTCACTGTGATTTTCACAGTGAGAACACGCCAGCGTCCATAGGAAAGCATTGAGCATGCTTTCCTATGGACTGGCTGAATGCGCGCGTGGCTCTTGATGCGCATTCAGCCGATGACGTCAGAAGAGGGGGAGACTCCCCAGCGCCGAGGGAGCCCGGCGCTTGAGAAAGGTAAGAGTTTAACACCCTTCCTCCCGGCGGGAGGGGCACCCTCAGGGCATTATAGTGTCAGGAAAACGAGTTTGTTTTCCTGGCACTATAGTGGCCCTTTAAGGGGTTTCACTTACTACTGATACCTGATTAGGTATCCTGCCTGCTGTTTGGTGAAGCAATGTAAGCAGATAGATTCCAGTAACAATGCAACTTTACAGATCTTTACACAATGCTCCTGGGAGCAGACTGGCCTCTAATCTCCCTGCTGACACAGTAACCATGCATGTGTAAACTGTTTGCTTGCAGATAAAGTTACCTCAGCCTTTCCTAGTGGTCCAAAGAAGATAGCTGAGGATACTAGAATTAACCCACTGATTGCCAAATGGTCTTTATCACTGAACGTTTTTCTCCATTTTCTTCATGCTTCACTTTTCTCCTCCTGACAGTGGACAGTGGACTTGATTTATTTTTTTAAAATTTTTAAATGCTTTATATTTAAGATGTGTAATGTCATCTATTTCAATTTAAGAATGTTTACATTACTTTTAATCTAACTGGTGGAAGCTGTCTCCCCAGAATCACCAATTCTTCACTTCCTTTATACTGGGAACTTTGTTTCCCAATTTCTTTGACGTTGAATTCCCCCATATTTGTTTAATAAACCATTAATAAGTCACCAGTATTATTATGGTACTCTATACTATTAGCACAGGATCTAGACTTGGCACTGTCATTCACTCAGGTAATATTGGCTACCTTTCCAGTTACACCAAATTACAATTGATGAAAATTAAATTCATATAACTAATTATAATGCAGTGAAGTATTTACACCTTACTGATTCCCTCTAGTTTTTCCTACTTGTCATGGGGGATACTTCAATGTTTTTTTTTTTTACAAAAGAGATTAAGGCAAAGAAACCCCAGAAAAAAACAAAATTCAAGTTTTACATTTAAATTTTGTTTATTTAGGAAAAAAGTTACCCAACACCAGCACTAACTGTGAAAAAACAATTGCCCTTTAGTTACTCAAGCTGCCCATTATCCCAATTTTTTTGTTAGATTTAATTAGAATAAATACACCAATACTAGAATCTAAATATGATCTATATAAAACTTTACCATCATTATGAAGTAGACTAAAGGTCTCAACAAGCAACACATTATGGTGCAATCAAAAGAAATTCCAAAGAGATGAGCAAAAATTGTTGATATGCTTAGTATACAAAGGGTCACAAAACCATTTATAGTTGTGACAAACGCTCCTTGCCCTGGACGTTTGCCACTAATTCATGGAAGAGTGTAGAAGCTGGCCCCCTGCCCACCAACTATGGGCCATATACAAAGACTCTGTTCGGGAGTTAAATCTCCCCATCCACCTTTAGTAGCTTGCCTTGGGTGCCCTTGGATTGGCACTTTCCCTTCATGGGAATGGAACTGAAAGCTGGCTCTCTGGCGGCCGTGAACCAAACCCACAAATAGTCCCATCGGTACTTAGCCACGAATGTTATGGAACTGTTTTTGGCATGAGCCAGACAATTTGGTTCGCGGGTTTGAACCACTTTGAAACCCGCCAGGAAAGCGCTTTTTGGAGGGAAGGTGCCTGAGACTAAAGAGAACAAACACTACCTAGGAGCCACTAGAACTGTTTTGGGCATAGGACCATGTGTGCGGCCGGTCAGAACTTTCCCCTAAACTGCATGGATCTGAGTGCTATTTGGACAACTTGGGCGCTCAGATAAGGGCTATTTAATGATATATAATTTGTGGGGGTTCCTATTTGTTTTGTATGTTTTTTTATGTGTTTTTGATATTTTGTATTTTATACTCTGGAATTTGTAACCATTTTGTGGGCGTGTTGTGGGAGTTTTCTGGGCATGTTTTCCAGCCTCCTGATTTTGTGTAAAAGTGGCCAGTTGGCCAGATTAAACACATTCGTTTCTACCCATCATCAAGTCATGGCTGATGTTTGGGGAATTGGGAGCTATAATCACTGCTTCACTGGGGATTTGGGAGAACCACAGCGGATATACCTAGCCGGAGTATAGGGGATCCGTTACAATAGTGCTTTGGGACTTCATAGAACCATAGTGAATGAAAATCACCAAATAGACATAAATTGAACCAATGATGAATCTTCCCAAGATAGGGTGACCCACCAAAATTACTCTCAGACAACTCACCCAAGAGAACATATGAAGAACTGAAGGACTATCTAGCCTCAGCTATGGTCAGCCAATAAGAGACTGGAAAAAATGGGTCCACAAAACATTGCATTGTTACAATAGGATACAATATTAAAAAAAATATACATAGACACATATATAAATTTAACACATAACCGGTAATAAATATAGTCAACCTGTCAAGGGTGGCGGTCTGATGACTGGACCCAGTATAAAGAAAACCGGACATGGAAGAGAGAACCAGAAAAACCAAGAAAAACTAAACAAGAATAGTAAAAAGAGTACTGGGTACCAGAAGCCAAGGCCAGACATCTCCACAGAACATTTCAGGATGTGACATACCTCCCTGCTTAAGGAGCGACCTCCAGGTGCGACTAGTAGCTCTCCAGCAGAGACCAGGAAAGGAGCGAGGATCCTGCAACAAAGTCCTCTTGACTTCCCGCAGGAAAGGATCCCCTTCCAGAGATGTCTCCTGCAAAGGAACCATCAGCCACGAATGAAGATCCACCAAAACAGGAGTACTGCCACAAAACGGGAATCAGAACCGGAACCAGGAACCAAGCATCACAAGAGGACACCTGCAGAGACCGCCAAACTGCTTAGCAGATAGACCTCCTCCAAGACAGGAATCAGACAGACTGAATAGGAATGAGTCAGACTGGTCCAGATACATGAACTCTTGTATGCTGAACAATCCATGCAGGACAGGATACAGACAGGGCAGATCAGGAAAGGTGCAGAGTCCACTCCACGAACTCCATAAGAACCTACGGGGTGGTGGTCCGATGACAGGGACCCAGTATAAAGAAAACCAGACATGAAATAGAGAACCAGAAAAACCAAGAAAAACTAAACAAGAATTGTAAAAAGAGTACTGGATACCAGAAACCAAGGCCAGACATCTCCGCAGAACAGGATTTGACACAACCATGAAATGTGCATTCTATGCTGAGGTATATTGCCATATATCTCTTAAAAGATTTTAGATTGAATGAAGATTTGACAGTGTCCCTGAGGTTTTTCCAAAATTGCGGTGCGCTGTAGGAAAATGAGCATCGAGACACTTTATTTTTGTACGTTTTTGCTCAATAATGCCATGATCTACTGTGTCAAAGGCCTTGGCAAAATCAAGGAAAATAGCTCCAGTTAAGTTTCCTTATTCCATGCCATAATACATTGATGATTCTCAAGCATTTTGGACTAATGTTCTCTGGGCAGGTGAGTTGACAGTGGAACTCTTTGGAAGACACAGGTCCCATTATGTCTTGTCTAAAGCAAATACAGCATTTTACAATAATAACATCATACAAAGAGTCAAACATGGTGGTAGTGCAATAGTGTTTGTATGATTTACCGTCTTTGGGGCCTGAAAGACTTGCCATCATATAAAGCACAATGAGTTCTGCTTCCTGTCAGAAAATTCCAAAGGAGAATTTCTGGTCAACAGTCCATGATCTGCATTAGGACGTTGATTTGAAATACAAAAATAAAACCACCTCAGAATGGCTCAGAACGGAAATAGAGTTGCCTAATCAAAGTTCTGAACCCTACATAGATGTTGTGCTAGGTATTCGATTATAAAATTTATGCTGAAAACCTTCTGCTGTCACATAAGTACTGCAATTCTGTAAAGACCAGTGGGCTAAAATGCCTCCATCGCTATGTGAAAAAACTGATCTTTAATTATAGTAAGAACTTGATTGCAGTTGTTTCTATTACAAAAAATTAAATGTAACACAAGCAGTTATTAAGTTGGAAGGATTGCTATATTTTTAACACAATCATTTGATATTGGATTTTTTTTTTTCTTAAATGATTATAATTGTATTTTTTTTTTTTTATTCTTTATTTTTGTCGTGCAAGAATTTACAAGAGTGTCTGTGTAGCCACAACAGCTGTAACAGACGCAGTCAAATATAACATAGTAAAACATTTTCGTGGCATAAGTCAACTCGTTTTTGTAATTTATTGAACAGGAATGACAACCTTAAGCAGTGTACGGTTCAACACATGTATGGACAAAAGCGTTTAAGTAGCTGGGTCACATGTTGGTTTACGCCTTTATGTGAGGTATACAGTATTGTATTCCAGCGATGTTTGTGGGTGTCGTGGTATATGTATCGCTTGGGGCCTATCTGCTAAGCAGCAGCTTGATAACATTTCGCAGCACTAAACCAGCTAAAGTATAGTATTGGCCTAAGTCAGGGCTGATCCTGTGTGAGTAATTAAGTATTAATCAGGAGCACTCGTTAGCTGAGGTATAGTGTAGGACAGAAACATAGCTGATCTTATGGTGCTCCAGCAATATTTGTGGGTCCAGGAGCATATATTTCGCTTGGGGCCCACCAGTTAAACAGCAGTTTACAGACATGGCGCAAAGCCAAGCATACTAGAAGCACATTAGTTGCTTAAATCCTGGCTAATCTTAGCTTGTGTACTCATATTATACAATTGCTGAACTCTGACTTTAATCCCCCCCGTGCTCCCCTGGGCGAGCAGACCAGAAAACAAAATAGAAAGCAAAAGAAGTAAATTATATGTTCCAGTATACATTCGTGAGAGTTCAATTGGGGTACAAAGAGCTGTGTGACAGATGGTACTATGCCCAGATTTGAGTCTTAGTCCCTTTGGGGGTCAGCCGATGCCTTGTTGGGGCTGTGTATGTACCTCCTGCGGTAACTGGTGCAGCTGGTGCGATCTCCTCGGTGTGAAGGAGCTGATGTCCCCGAGGCTATGCAGTGTTTCTGTGGGCCTCCGCCCAGCTTCCGTTTTTTTTGGGCCTTGTGACCTCTGCCCCTGCCGGTTCGGGTTAGCTTCACCCTTGTGATACAGCTGTTGTTGGGGCTGCGCTGCTGTTGGTCCCCATCTGGCCTCCTGTGAGGTGCGCAGTGGTGAAGTCTGGAGTGGTTCTTCAGCCTCTGAGGCTCTCATGCGGGCTTCCAGGGACTCCCAGAAACTAGCGAAGATGCTGTTCAGCCGCATCTCTGTTTCCCGCCATGTGTCGGAGGTGTGGGAGGTTTCCGCCATATTAAAGACCGCTAGGTCGGTTGGTTTTGAGCTCCACGGAGCCGATTCTGGCCCATTGCTTTGCCAGGGAGTAGGTTGGGGGTAGACCGGGATAACCCCCACCGGTCCAGAGGAGGGGGGGGACGACGAGGGCTTGCAGCCAGATTCCGGGCATGGCATTGCAGCTGGGGAGCGGCCGTCTCCCCTGCGCCCGCCATGCTTGTAGGCCTCATTGTAAGTTGTGCTCAGTTCGTCGCTGGACAGGTATCATTTTCTTCCCCTCTGTGTCTACTCTTGAGTGGTAGCTTTAAATTCACAATTAAGTGCCTGTGTAACGGTGAAATTTAGCGTTAAGTGCCGAGTTTAGCATGAGCTGCTGTGGTGAGCTTCCTCACAGCTCTGTGGCCAGGCCCCGCCCCCCTATAATTGTATTTTTAAAACCAAATTTTGCTGTGCCTATTTGTGCCTTTCTGTCATGCGGTATCTCTTCCGGGTTCGGCATTCCCGCTATGCGTAGCTGGCCCCACCCCCTTCTGACGCGGCTCTCTGACACTACTTAAAGAGACCGCGCCAGAGAGAAAGGGCTTTGTGATTGTGGGACCTACTTCTGAGTATAGACGCCGGCTCCACAAGCTTCTCTCACAAGCCTTCCTAAACCTTTGAAGATAAAAGGATTATGCTTCATCCGCTAGAGGATTACTGGAGAACGGACACTTTACCATTTAACATGTGGACTCTAATACTGATCTCTTAGAGGACAACTCACATTAATCTTAAGTATAACTTCCAATCTATTATCTGGAATCTCAGTTATTAATGAACTGTTTCTTGCTTGCTCAAATCCTCTCTGCTGCATACACACTAATTATATTGAGGATAACTCCCATCAAGCTTAACCACTATGAACTGTTTCTTGCTTTGCAAATACTCTCTGCTACCTGCATACTAATTCTATTGAAGATTATTCCTATCAACCTAAAGAATATTATTCAATACATCTCTGAGGAAATACTTATTGATGAACTTTTATTGTTTGCTATAACCAGCAATTTCTTCTTATTGAATTATTACCTATATGCTTTTCACTTAAGTTTATCACAATCATTAAAACTTTGTTTGATTCTCTAATTGCCAGCAATCCTTTCTTTTCTTAAAGCTACAGTATTGATAATTAAAAGATTCTCTGTTTTTTTCACTATTGTAATTAAGGAGTTCTACAAGTTGCAGTTGAGTTTCAATTCTAAAAACCCTAGTAGCATAACACTTTCTGATAGTAATAGTTGTGGCAAAGTGGCAAGTATAACTTCAACGGTGCAAGACTTTTAACCCCTTAAGGACCGATGACGGTTCAGGACCGTCATCGGAAACATCCCCTAGAGGACCGGTGACAGTCCTGAATGCTGTTGTTCCCCCGGCGGCAATCCGTGTTTCTCCCGGTCTGGGGGGACTGCCTGTCTGCCCAGACAGTCTCCCCGCGCCATATTAGGACCCCGGGGCCCCGTAATCGCTCGATCACATGGCCGCAATAGGTGCCTGTGTATCTGCCTGCAGGGGGACTGTCTGTGCTGACAGGCAGTCTCCCTGCAAGTGTAAAATATATTACACACGTAATTTAATTCTAACGGTATTTTGATATGAATATATATATTTATATCAAAATACACTTGGAAAGAAATGATATATATCTATTTATAAATAAATAAATAAAAATAATACAAAATATACATATGTCCATATACATAATTACATAAATAATTTCATAAATATACACGTAGACTTCAAATATATAAATATGTATATATATTTAAATTCTATGTGCATATTTATGGAAATTATTTACATAATTAAGTTTTTTTATTGATTGCAATTTGAGGGACATGCCTGACAACCCAGGCCGAAAGTCCAGAGAATTTAATTTGATAGCACTGTGTTTAACCCTGTAACTTTCTATGACACCCTAAAACCTGTACATGGGGGGTACTGTTTTACTCGGGAGACTTCGCTGAACACAAATATTAGTGATTCAAAACAGTAAAACATATCACAGCGATGATATTGTCAGTGAAAGTGACGTTTTTTGCATTTTTCACACACAAATGGCACTGTCACTGATTATATTATTGCTGTGATATGTTTTACTGTTCTGAAACACTAATATTTGTGTTCAGTGAAGTCTCCTGAGGATAACAGTACCTCACATGTAGAGGTTTTTTATAGTGTTATAGTGTTTTTGAAAGTTACCGAGTCAAATATAAGGATTGATTTTACTTTTTTTTTTTCATTGAAATTTGCCAGATTGGTTATGTTGCCTTTGAGAGCGTATGGTAGCCCAGGAATGAGAATTACCCCCATGATGGCATACCATTTGCAAAATAAGACAACCCAAGGTATTGCAAATGGGGTATGTTAAGCCTTTTTTATTAGCAACTTAGTCACAAACACTGGCCAAAGTTAGCGTTTTTTACATTTTTAACACACAAACAAATATAAATGCTAACTTTGGCCAGTGTTTGTGACTACTAAAAAAGACTGGACATACCCCATATTGAATACTC
The DNA here is from genome assembly GCA_933207985.1 of Pelobates cultripes. Taxonomy (NCBI): domain Eukaryota; kingdom Metazoa; phylum Chordata; class Amphibia; order Anura; family Pelobatidae; genus Pelobates; species Pelobates cultripes. The sequence goes on from OW240914.1 coordinate 224,205,901, forward strand.
TGGGTTGTCTACTTTAAAAAAAAATATGTACATGTGGACTGTTTTTCAGAGATTTATGACAGATAACAGTGTTACAATGTCACTATTGATAAATTTTAAAAATATATATATTGAAACAGCAATTTCCTACTTGTACTTATAGCCCTATAACGTGCAAAAAAGGCATGTTTTTAAACTCAGGACAAAATTTTGAATCTAGCAGTTTTTTTCATTAGCTTTTGTAGATAAGTAAAAGATTTTTCAAGTAAAAGTCCAAAAACATGTTTTCTTTTCAAATTTTCACCATATTTTATAATTGTTTTTCCAGTAAAATATATGACATGAAACAAATAATGGTATGTAAAGAAAGCCCTTCTTGTCCTGAAAAAAACAATGTATAATTTGTATGGGAACCGTAAACGAGAGAGCGGAAAATTACAGCTAAACACAAAGATCACAAGTGTTAAAACCTCTCTGGTCCTTAATGTACAACATGGCCAAAACAGGCCTGTCCTTAAGGGGTTAGGAAAGCAAAAAGCAACAAAATAGTGAAATGTGTTATGTAACAATCACATCCATTAAACCACTTGAGCTGACCTATTGTGAGGGACTTCCCTCACCTCGCATTTCAGACTTGGGCAGCTACACTGTTTAGAGCTCTTATCTCTTCATAGTAAGAGGTGGAAAAGAGGATTACATCAATAAATCCGTTGTCACATGCCACCTGTCTCTATTCTTAATTTCTTGTGTGTTTACAAACATGTAGCTAATCAGTTTTCTTTGTGGTATGAGGATATAAATGCCCACCAATGATTGAAGCAGACCATAGACAAGTGGTGATGGTTCTGGTCAGTGCTAAGTTTTCTGTATAAAGGTTAATCATATGATGAAGGTACTACCAAAACGATTATGTATATTGTTTGGTTTTTTTTTTGCAGAAAATGGTTAACATTTTGCTATATCCATGCCTATAGACACTGTCAGAGTGCCATCCACTAAAGGCACTTTGTAGTGAAGACTTTAAATCATTAACATGTTCACATTCATTGCCATCATGCAGAGCATGATACTGCCAAAAGCTTCAGATTCAGTGCTTCTGTGTCGTATTGCTGCCTATGTCCTATAAGCCCCCAGTAATTCTGACATCATCCTAATGACATCATCTGGATGTATGATCTCAGAAGAGCAGGATCAATGGCTACATTTTATTATATAAGGGAGTTAGTTCCATTACCTGAAAGTCCACAGGAACTCTCTAACATTAAACACTGTTACACTGATTTTTAATTTCCGAGTGTTCCTAAACAGTTGCATCAACAGAAGATGGCTTGACAATTTTGACATTCCGTTTTGTCTATGGACCAGATATAGTGATGGCAATTTAATACTATTAATCTTGAATGGATTAAAAGGCAATTTCCTAACTGCGTTGTTTCCCAGTTGTCTTATGAATTACCATATTTGGGAACACTGAGGGCTCCCCTAGAGTGTTGGGTGTCATACTGTGGCACTACAAATCTTGATAGACTACATTCCCCAGAATTCTCTGGCAGTCACCCAGAACATATAATACAGTAGTAATTCTAGAGACTCCTGAATGAAATAAGAATGTATAAATGTTAAATGTATGTTTTATTTTACGTATGGAAGGCTTTAACCCTTTGAGCACCAGACGTGTTTAAAGCACACCTGTTACTTAAAATATGAATGGGTGGCTTGAGCTTTAGTTAATAGAACCGAACATGTAATTAACCCTTTCATAGCTGGAGAATTTGTGCCAGGGCTCTGCTTAAGGTGATGATGCAGCACTTGACGCATCTGCCTGTGCTTCATCTTGGAGACTGAGAGCAGGCCCCAGGAGGAAGTCTTGGTTACTAGGATGCAGTGCAGCCTGAATTTTAATGAGTCCATTCCTTTGTGCTGCTCTATCAGAAACTCATCACTCAAACCTGTTCCATATATTAGATCTTCTTACAGAAAAATACACGTGTTAAATTTCTAAATATGTAAGACATACTTGCCTCTTTGGAAGAGATTCTAAGTCTTGCAAAACCCCAATAGGTCCTAGTTGTATATTGATAAAATGTCAGCAGGTGATATACCAGGGGCCTGAATGCCCTACCTAAACAGACAGGTCTCTGCTGCACATCTTTAAAGGGACACTATAGTCACCAGAACAACTACAGCTTATTGAAATTGGTCTGGTGAATAGAATCATTACCTTCAGGCTTTTTGCTGTAAACACGGTCTTTTCAGAGAAAATGCAGTGTTTACATTACAGCCTAGTGATAACTTCACTGGCCACTCCTCAGATAGCTGTTAGAGATCCTTCCTGGGTCATGTCTGCCTAAAATGCATCCAAACATTCAGTATCTCTACCCACTACACTGAACTTTCCTCATAGAGATTCATTGATTCAATTCATCTCTATGAGGAGATGCTGATTGGCCAGGGCTGTGTTTGAATCATGCTGGCTCTGCCCCTGATCTGCCTCCTTGTCAGTCTCAGCCAATCCTATGGAGAAGCACTCTGATTGGATCAGGCTAGTACTTCTGATGATGTCATCAGACTGCTTTTTTTTCCTGATTCTAACAGCATGCAGAGTTACAACTTTTGGCTTGAATACAGTAAGATTTTGCTATATTTATGGAGGCATGAGGGGCCCAGGGGGGCTAGATGGTGGTGTTAACACGATAGGGTCAGGAATACATGTTTGTGTTCCTGACCCTATAGTGATCCTTTAATACTAAACGTATATTTGTATGGGAAGCCGTAAATGTTTGACTTAAATGCACAAGTTTCAACTGCACATCTTTATATCTGTGTGTCTGTGAGGCCAACTGTACATACAAATCTCAGATGCACGTATTCCATCCTGAATGGATGCATGTCTGGGAGGACCAGTTAGCCATGGTTAAGCCGACAGGTTCCTTATGTAAACCATTCATGATAGATAGATAGATTCAAGAAGCACTCTGATTGGATCAGGCTAGTACTTCTGATGATGTCATCAGACTGCTTTTTTTTCCTGATTCTAACAGCATGCAGAGTTACAACTTTTGGCTTGAATACAGTAAGATTTTGCTATATTTATGGAGGCATGAGGGGCCCAGGGGGGCTAGATGGTGGTGTTAACACGATAGGGTCAGGAATACATGTTTGTGTTCCTGACCCTATAGTGATCCTTTAATACTAAACGTATATTTGTATGGGAAGCCGTAAATGTTTGACTTAAATGCACAAGTTTCAACTGCACATCTTTATATCTGTGTGTCTGAGAGGCCAACTGTACATACAAATCTCAGATGCACGTATTCCATCCTGAATGGATGCATGTCTGGGAGGACCAGTTAGCCATGGTTAAGCCGACAGGTTCCTTATGTAAACCATTCATGATAGATAGATTCAAGTCTAGTAGGAACTTCAAGCTTAGAAGTCACAGTTTCATATTTGTCAGTTGACCTGTGCAATCCATTCTTCCTTTTTATAATATTAATAATATTAATTATTCTAACCTGGTCATTTAAGAGACACTGTAAGCACCAAAGCCAAAAACTATTAATGATGCTGTTAATTTTCTTGCACAATATGCACAGGCAGACAGCTACTTGAAGCACTTCCTCCTTAAGACCTAACATTTTCAAAGGTTTTTACTTTCGGCATCATCATTGGCTGAGTGTGACAGTGGACTGTTGGTCCTCAATATTTTTCATTGACCAGAGATCATCAGGATTCATGATCTTATCATTGGCACTAATTTACCTTTGTGGTTGCTCTTTACACCTCACTACCTTGATGAATACAACTGTTTCTTGTCACCTACTCTAGACCACCCACTATATATACTTTGTGTAAACCACAACCGCAAATAATTTTCTTTGCAAATGGAACTGCAACAATGTTGTGAATACTTGAACATATGCTTCAGGAACGTGGAGTATACGATTTACTGGTTTATTTTAAGCAGTTTTAGGCCTTTCATCCTGTGAATCTCCAGTGTGTTTTAGGCAGTGGACATTCCTAGGATATCCAATAGCTAGTGCATTTTGGTTTATATGTGGCATCACCGCAGACTTAGAGAAGCCATGCTTATGCCCACAGAAATGCCTGTGTTTAAGATGTTATTATTTAAAAATATCTCTGCATTCATGGTAAATTTAGACATGTGGCACATCTGCTGTTTGATTGGATGCACCTGCTATAGTTTCTACTTATTTAAATATACCTTTCAGAATATATTTTTTGTGTTTTTATATTACAAAATGTAAAAAATTTTGAGATGTTAGACTGAGTATTTTATTACATGTGTGGAGCGCTAGATTGTGCAATTGTTCTTACCCTTAATAAAAACATATGTCAAGGGTATACATTAAAACATAAAAGAAGGAAAAAATAAATAAAATATATATATATATATATATATATATATATATAATAATATAATAATAATTTGCAATTTTTATAGCGCTTTTCTCCCTGTGAGACTCAAAGCACTTTACAGGTATACAAACATAAAGACATAAAAGTTAGGAGTTTCTGAAGGTCAGCTGAGCAGACTGAATGCCTTATGGAAGATGTGGGTCTTTAGCTTTTGTAAAAAGTCTGTAAGGACGGTACCTCTCTGATTGTGCACAGTAAAGAGTTCCAGAAGGTAGGGGCAGCATGGCTGAATGCCCTAGAATCTGAGTCTGTCTTTATGTCTGGCAGTAAGGATTTGCTGGATGACCGAAGTGAACGGGATGGAATCCAGGGTGTCAGGAGCTCTTTCAGGTACTGTGGATCTTGATTGTTTAAGGCTTTGAAGGTAAGCAGGCCAATTTTAAAATATGTTTGCCATTTAATTGGAAGCCAGTGCAGGGAGTGGAGAACAGGTGTTATGTGGCAGGAGCGAGTTTGATTGGTCAGTAGTTTGGCTGCTGCATTTTGTACAGTCTGAAGGCGATTGAGTTATTTTTCTGGGAGGCCCAAGTAAAGTACATTGCGGTAATCTAGCCGAGAGGATACAAATGCATGGATTAATGTTGGCATATCATCTGGTGGAATTATGTGTTATATCCTGGCTATGTTTTTCAGATGAAAGTAGGCAGATTTTATTACGGAGGAAATCTGCTGTTTAAATGATAGTCCAGAGTCAATCAGCACTCCAAGGTTTCGTACCTTTGTTGAACTGATGAGTTCAGAGCCTCCAAGCTCCAGGCCAGTTGGGTGATAATGGGATATTTTTGTTGCCCGGGGTCCCCTCACCAAGAGTAACTCTGTTTTGTCTGGGTTCACTTTAAGCCAACTAGTATTCATCCATTCTATGAGGTCTGCTAAGCAACTGTTGATGCAGCATGTTGGGTCTGTGATATCTGGAGCAAAGGAGAAGTAGAGTTGTGTGTCATCAGCGTAACAATGATACCTTAGGCCATGCCGCCCCAATGATGTCCCCCAGTGGTAGCAAGTAAATTACGAATAGCATGGGAGACAAGATGGATCCTTGTGGAACTCCGTAGGTCAGTTCTGTTGGTGCCCATGAGCTTGATCATGATGTTACTCTCTGTGATCTACCAGTGAGGAAAGATTTAAACCAGTTAAAGACTGTGCCTCCTAGACTACAGATGTGCTGCAAGTGCTCTATTAAACTCCTATGGTCAATGATGTAAAATGCAGATGAGAGATCCAAGAGGATTAGGATGGAGTAATCAGCTTTGTCTCTCGCCATAAGGAAAACATTAAGCACTTGGACTACCACTGTTTCGGTTCTGTGGCTGCCTCTGAAACCTGACTGGAAAGGATAAAAGATGTTGAAGCTTGATAGATGGACCTCCAGTTCAGTTGCCACTACTTTTTTAAAATTATTTCCCCCAGAAATGGAAGGTTGGATACTGGTCTGTAATAAGCCATGCAGTCTGGGTCTAATAAAGGTTTATTTAGGAGTGGTTTTACCACAGCTTCTTATAGAGGATCCGGGAAGTCTCCAGTTTTTAGTGAACACTGTACTATTTTTGTGAGGGCTGGGACGAGTGTTTCAATGCATGCAGATATAAGCTGAGTTGGAGCAAGTCACATGTAGTAGGGTGTAACTTTTGCATGGCTGTTTTAACTCCCTTTATATCCACATTTGTAAAAGTGAACCATAAACTGGGGAAATCTGGCATTCCATTGTAGTGGTTCTGGTGTGACACTGTTTGGCCTGCTGTGATAGAGGCTCGGATTGAGGAAATCTTCTCTCTGAAGAAGATCACAAATGCTTCATACTTATACTGAGAAAAGTTGGTGGGGATATTCATGCATGCTGTTTTGCAGAGCCTTTCTACTGTGCGAAACAGTTGCCTGGGTCTAGTGTGGGAGAGTGCAATTTTGCGTGATAAAAATGAAGATTTTTTCTGAGTAATCTTGAGTTGATATTCGTTTAGATGTTTGGTAAGAGCTCTATTCTCTGGATCATGTGTCCTGCGCCACTTTCTCTCGAGTTTACAGTTTGTTTTCCTAATTTCTCTGATGGTACTATCAAACCACGATGCATTTTTGTGGGTTTTGACAGTGCGTATGTGTGTTGGTGCAATGCTTTCTAGGGTATCTTTCATGGTTTTGTTGTAGAGTCGGACTAAGGAGCTGGGGTCTTCAAAGGTGCTGATTAGCTCACTTAGATCCATATGTGATGTTACATCAAATGGCGTCACCCCTTTTAATGAGCAGTGTTTGACCAGGTTCTGAGGCTGGGGTCTGGCTGATTGTGATACAGTGGAGAAGTGAATGGAGTGGTGGTCTGACCAAACAACTGGATTTACAGTTACTGGTGACACTTCTAGTCCAGACTGGAACGCTAGATCTATTGTATGACCTTTTCTGTTGGTGGAAGTGGCGACGATTTGTTTGAAGCCGAGTGCACTCATCAAGCTGAGGAGATCCTGCAACGGATAGGATGTCATCAATCCAAGGGTTGAAATCTCCCAATATAAGCCATCTGGGGTGATTAAGGAAAAAGACAGCCAAAAGGTCTGAGAGTTCCTGAAGAAATTTCTTCCCATTTCCTGGGGATCTGTATATTAACAGTACCCAGAATCCTCTCTCTATTGAGATGCTGGCAGCTACGCATTCAAAAGTTGGGGTTTGTGGACTAATATTTGTCTGGGATTTAAGGATGATTTTGAATACATAGTGTAGATGGTAATACACACAGAGCTTGAAATAATAAATCCCACTCACATGGATCAGAGCCTGTAACTACTAGCTCTGTAATCAATGCCTTTATGGTAGCATACCACCATGCATCGAGTGGGTCTCCATTTGTGGGTATATGGAAAGAAAAGAAAGAACTTCCATACTTCCATATATCGATTGCTTAAACAGTTTTTAAGCTTACCTTACTCAGAGCCCATAAATCCTGACTCTGGGATTGGATGCCTGATGCTTAATTCATAGCTGGCAAGACCTAAAACTGATCCCTTCTGGAGCTGAAGATCATAGAATCCTATGGATACTATGCTGAGTTAATATAGTAAAAGGTTTATTTACCAAAGTGCAATTAAAATAATTATATAATAAATATAAATGAAAGCATATATATACTAAGTCCTTGGAATCAAATGCCAATACGCGTTTTGTTCATTTGAGCTTCCTCACCTGGCTGTATGTGTAGCTCCAGAAGTTGTCCATTTTTAAATGTTGCTCTCAAATCCAGTTTTCTTTCACATGGTGGTGTTGCAGCCAATCATTATGGTGATCCACTCGATGGGTGGCGGTATGCTACCATAAAGGCACAAAGGCGTTGATTACAGAGCAATAATTACAGGCTCTTAACCATGTGAGTGGATCATATCATTTATTATTTCAAGCTCTATGTGTATAACCATCTACACTATATATTTGTTTTTGTTTCCTTCTTTTATATATTCAATGTTTACCCGTGGTAAATTTATTAAGGGTAAGAACAATTGCACTTGCACTTTTTCTAGCACTCCACTTTACCACTTTTATCAGATTTGTAATTTTATCTGTGGATGGGTATAGGGGTATTCCCACATTTGAGTGTTTCGAGCTGCTCTCCACTTCAGAACTTTAAGCAGTTAATTAAAGCACACTAGTTTACTCTTATGAGTACATTTTTAGTTTTGAGTATTTTATTAGTTCACCCTTTTTTGTTTTTTGTTACCAATTCCATATGTTTATTCGCTTATATGTTATATTCATTTTCCGTCAAATAACTAATTAAAGGAACACACCAGGCACTATAACAACTTCATCTAAATGAAGTTGTTATTGTGCAAGGAGGCCCCCGGCACACTCTTACCTCAAGGGGTTAAACCATGCATGAACGGTTTAACCAAAAATTTGCCTCCAGCGCTGATCTCCACTCCCCTATTGGTCAATCAGCAGCGCCCTTGCCCGGTGGCACTCCGTGCTTCCTAAAAGTGAAATTTCAGAAACGGATGCTGCCTGAGGGGAATGGAGATCGGTGCTGGAGGCAACTTTGGGGTTAAACCGTTCAAAAGGTATGTTGTTACGGTGCCTTAAGGTGAATAAACTCATTTAATCAGAAATATTAGGCAAATTAGGTCAGAGTGGATACCCTCAATAAGTTGTGTTTATATTTCATAGATACTATTTTTGGGTAGTTAATATCGCTTACAGAATGTAACATTTACACAAAATCTATATGAATTATTTGATAAAAGACAAAGCATAAAACCATGTAGCATATTGTAGTAAGTAGGATCTTTTCATCCTTATAGAGGGCGGAACATAAGTTCTACTTGTCTTTCAAACCTTCACGTGAGGGAGGGACATATAAATAGGCAGGAGAACATTATAGCATTAGAATTGCATATTTCTATTCCTAGTGCTATAGTGTTCCTATTGCATTAGTAATACATGCATACACTGCCGGTGCAAGGATTTCTGCTGCCCTAGGCAAAGATACATTTTGACACCCCTTCATGTCACACACTCACTGACAGACACACACACGGTGACACACATATACTCACTCAATGACAGACATACACACACACACACACACTCACTGACATACATACACTCACTCACTGACACATACACACACACATACACTCACTGACCGACACACACACTCACTGGCAGACATACACTCACTCAGACACTCACTGACAGACATACACACACACTCACTGACAGACAGACACACACACTGACAGACATACAGTCACACACACACACTCACTGACAGACATACATTCACTCAATGACAGACATACACACACACACACACACTCACTGACATACATACATACACTCACTGACAGATGCACATAGACTGTCACTCACTCACTGACAAAGACACAAATGCTGGGGCCGTTTAGTATGCTGGGGCTGGAATGATGTCATATTCCGGCTCCCGGCATCACAGAGGGCGCGCGAAGGAGGCGTGAGAGACTGCAAGAAGAGCCTCCCTCACCGCCTGCCTGCTCCGTCCCCCTGTCCTCCGGTCACCGGCATTTGATGGCAGAGCAGGCACCTGTCATCAATGTAAGAAGGTGCCTGCTCTGCCATACTGTGATAGGGCTCCTCTAGGCGCCCCCACCCTCGGGCACCTGGAGGAGTGGCCCGGCTTTAGGGGACGCGGCTCTAGAGCCTCTCGCACAGTGCTGCAGTTCAAGACAGGGGGAGCCCACCAGGAAATATCCCGTGGGCGCCCCCTGCAGGCCGGTGCCCTAGGCGAATGCATATTTCGCCTAACGGTGGCGCCAATCCAGCATGCATACATTATGTATTTCATTACCTTTTTAAAATTAAACGATGAATCGTTTTCTATATCTCATACCTTTGAAGCAACTTCTTAAAAAATGCGTTAGTTACACATCTAATTTTAAGCATTGCTGTGTGTTATGACCATACTCTGTTTTGTGCCTTTAATTTATTTTTTCAACTAATCTATCAGCTCTTTTTCTTTTTTTTTAGTCATCGGAACATCAACCAAAAACACCATGGAGCCTACTACACCTGCACCGACATCTGTTTTGCCAGAAGAGCCAGGAAATTATACTGACCAGCTTCTGAGTTCTGTATACGCTGTAGAATCTTCTTCAGTCACAGCTGGTTTAGAAGACCACTCTACAGTGTTTCCGCTGTCTCAAGACACTAAGTTTCCTGACTCTACAGAAATAATCACTTTTCCTCAGACACCCATACTAGTTGTGGAATCTACCAAAATAGCTATGCTACAAGAAGCTACCACAGAATTTCAACAATCGCTTTTTTCAGATTTTACAGTGTCTCTGGTAACAATCTCAACCCATCTTCAAAATTCATTACAAGTTATTCCACCCACAATCACAACCAAGTCAGAAGAAATGGCTACAGGGTTTCTAACATCTTTATTAGCATCCCCTAGCCCACTGGAAAAAATAACTATCTATCCGGCAAATTCTATAGTGGATCTGGAACCAACACCAACAACTGTGAAGGAAACTGCAATGTATTCAACATATCTTTCCTCAGAGATTCCAAACTCCATGGGAACAATCACTGCCAGTCTTCAGAATTCTTTACCAGCTTTAGAACCAGCAATAACTGCTGGGACACTTTCCAGTGAAGCTTCCCTAAGTTATGAAGAATTAACATTCACTTCCCTTAGTGCTCAGCCAAGCACATCTTTGGCAACCTCCTCTGTTTTATATGATTCGCTAATGACAAATGAAGCATTGGATGCCAGTGTGTTAAGCACTCTGTTCCTGGAAGCTTCTGGTGCAAGTCAAACAGAACCTATTTCCAGTTCATTGGATATAAAATCAAGCTTTTTTATGCATACAGCTACAGCTCAAAGCACATTGGTTTCTGAACTGGGATTTTTACATTTAACTGAGATGGATGTGAGTACAGAAACATTACTAATGTCAACAACATATGCAGAGGTCCCCAACTCCATTTTTTTTTCGTGGAACTCTCTGGTAGAAATGTCTTTACTGAACTCACAACAGTCAAGTGTTCCTTTTTTTCACATCACAACACAAGACACACCTGTGGTTTACAGCACGCCCATTGCCACTTTACTGGATGTATCTGTAATTTTACAGAGTAACTCAGTTACTGAACTTGTAACCAAATCAAATGACATCACCAGCATTACAACCAAAAGTCCATTACAGAGTATATTTTTTTCTAGTGTTGGGCTCCCTACAGAACCACATTCAACCACCAGCGCTGATTTTTCTCAAATAATAACTCCATTTTCATCCACTTTGATGGTGTATGGAATAACCAGCAGTGATTTACCAGACTTTTCAAGAAGTCATCTGTTAACTGAGGAAAGTGTTTTCACAATGGTTTTAAGTCCAGTGCCTCCTCTTACACCTCTCCAAACTCAGACTGTCCTGCAATCAAATACTGTCACTTCTGAGTTAAAGGATTTTGAGTTGATGTCGGAAGATTACTTAGAAACCATATCAATCACGTCCTCGGGATACATAAAGCTTAGTGCTCAGAATACTGTAACATCAGACACAGAGGTTCCCTCATCTGTCTTCTTTGGCACTGTAGTCCCTGGGAGCTCAGTGTCTCCATTATCTACTTGGCATATGGACTCTTTAGATTCATCTATGTATGTGACAAACCATGTTGGTTCCAGCTTTACTGAAGCCATTCTGTCCACTTCCATTCCATTCCTCAGTTTAGAGATGGAGACACATGTGTCTTCTGTTGTAGACTCCACAATGTTCATGCTTTCACCAACAGAGCAGTTGTTTACTGCCACAGCCTCTATTTTTGTTGATCAAACACTTGACCCAAGCGTGGTGATACCAGTGTCAACTCCTTTCCTTGGTACTTCTCTTCTTGAGCCTATTAACACAGTGGAAGCACCTGCATTTGTGCCAACAGAATCTGGTCATTACTTTAGCAGATCCATATTTCCTTCTGAAGATTCACTTTATACTTCTGGTATATCATCTAGCTATTTATCAATGGATTTTACTCTGGAGCCAAGTAGCTCATTGTTTTCATTACATGAAAACGTTATCACCTCTTTTACTTTTTGGGAGTCCAGAGAGCTGTCTGAACCTTTATCTCAGGGCTTAACCTCAATGCTTGAAACATCTAAGTTATTTCTAGTTAGCTCTGTGTTTGAGTCTGAATTTACACCTGCCACTGAAACCATTAATTTTGAGGGCTCAGGGCTAATGCCATGGCAGACCTCAAACATCAACTCTATTGCCTCTCTGACCCCATTCAGCTCTGAGTGGAAATATGAAAGTTCTACTGTCTCCTCAGAGTCTTCTGTACTAGTGGAGGCAACGTCCGTACTGCCATTGGAACCTGGCACTTTGTATACCTCAAATTTTACAGATGCTACCTCTCCACTGATGCCTTTGTTCTCTTTATATTTAAAAACAGATTACATTCCAGCCTCACTCACCTCCTCTATCAGTTTTCATTATACCAGCAGTGCATTGATTGAAGAAACTCTTCAAACATCATTGTTTATCACACCAATGCCTGGGCTATCCAATACCATTGCTTCTTCATTGAATGTCTTAACTTCGTCATTGAATATGTTCCACACAATTGGAAGCAGTATGCCACCCACCCTCAGTGTATCTCTCACAAGTTTGACTCCTACTTTGAATGTACCTCTTAGTCTAAGTGTTCAGTCCACCGTATATTTGCAACCCAGTTCTAGTTCTTTTGTATATTCATCCACTTCGGTGCTTGTAACTAGTGTTATGACATCATTTGTTCCAACTTTACCTACAAAGTCAACAGCCAAGGCAAATAACACAGTAACAACTATAAGTACAACGGTATCCACAGCCTCCAGCATCATTCCACCCACTGCCACAATTTCTTCTACACCTCATGTGCCAATAACACCTCCTTCTGGAATCACTGGTGTGACTTCATTTACCATGACCAGACCAACACTTCTCTGTGATATCACAAATCCGGAGCCATATCTGGTTACTGCAGGTAAAATATTCTCCTATGTTACAGGAAATTTTTTTTTACCATGGTTTAATGTTCAAGTTTCTTCATCACTCAGTAGGCCTTACAAGGGGCATTCATTAAAGTGTGACAACTCAATTTGATGAAGTCTAGTTTTAAAGTGGCAACTGACATTAAATGTGGATAAGTGCAAGATAATGCATCTTGGACGTAAAAAGCCAAGGACAGAGTACAGAATATTTGATACAGTCCTAACCTCAACATCTGAGGAAATGGATTCGGGGTAATTATTTCAGATGACTTAAAGGTAGGGAGACAATGTAATAGAGCAGCAGGAAATGCTAGCAGAATGCTTGGTTGAATAGGGAGAGGTATTAGCAATAGAAAGAGGGAAGTGCTCATGCCATTGTACAGAACAGAGAAGAAGAAATTCAGAAATTGGTTCATGGATTGCAGGGTAAAACTTACCAGCAAAGATTAAAGGATCTTATGTATGGCTCAGAGTAAAGACAAGACAGGGGTATATGATAGACAAATTCAGTTATACAAAGGGAATCAACACAGTAAAGGAGGAGAGTATATTTAAAAGAAGGAAAACTACCACAACAAGAGGACATAGTCTTAAATTAGAGTGGCAAAGGTTTAAAAATAATATCAGAAAGTATTACTTCACTGAGAGGGTAGTGGATGCATGGAGTAGCCCTCCAGCTGAAGTGGTAGAGGTTAACACGGTGAGGGAGTTTAAGAATGCGTGGGCTAGGCATAAGACTATCCTAGATATAAGAGACTAATGCAAGAAAATTGTGCAGACTAGATGGGCTGAATGGCTCTTATCTGCCGTCACATTCTATGTTTCTATGTCTCTTAGGTCGAACATAATGGGTGCAATATGAGAAGTGATATTATATTAATTTGACAGTGACTGCTCAGTTGGACGGCAGGAGATGCAGGGGAAAGTGAGTTATACTTATCTGAAAGTGTCCCTTGTGGCTGCTGCCATGGTGTTGCTGCCAGTTCTCTGACGCTTCATCTGCCAGAAACCCATGTCAGTGTGTACTTTCATGTATGCGCGAGAGTGCAACACTGACGCTTGTGGAGGATCCTGCGAGACCGATCCTTTTTTTCTATAGTCGTCACTTGTGACAGCTGGGGTTAAATTACAAATCTTGACAAAGGTAGCTCCACCTTATATCAAGTTGTATCAGGCATTAGAAAATACAAAGACAAAGCAGTGTTTCTTTTGACTGCGTTAGAATTTCAATGCAATTTCAACAAACTCAATGTGAGGATTTCATGAAAATGTCATCTTCTCAAACATTCTCATTTTGGTGGTGGTGGTGAGTTACAGAGCCACAGCCTTCACCTGTGACTGTCCATGAACAACTCCTCCTTGTTGCTTTCCTATGGCAGAATTTAGAATTTTAGAGGTTCCAATGCATGCACCTCCCTCTGCATTTCTTCAGTAGAATAATGGTACTCTGGGCAGAATTCCTGCCAGCCCTCCCCGATTTATACAAGGGATGTCAAACCGTGGCCCTTCAACTGGTGTTGCTCTGCAGTTGTTAGATGTTTCTGGCAGCCAGAAGGCCAAAGTTGGTTTGAACTTATTAAACTCAAACTCTCAATTACAAAAGCAACCTTAAAGTCATTTGATATAATGCCTCTTAGATTTACAAGTCACCGGTGAAAGAATTTCTCCAAATATATCCTAACTCATGATAAACATTTGACTTTTGTATTTCCAGTTCTACGAGGAGCAAACGTTGAAGACCTTTTAGAATCTATCAAAGACCTGATGACACTACAATTTAACAGATCTGTGGAACTTGAGGTGAGTCAGAAATGTAGAACTTGGTATTTTCTCCTGATCCAAGCAAAAGAAGGGTTATTGTTATTATTAGCATTTGTATAGTGCCAACATATTCTGCAGCGGTTTACAATTAAAGGGGGTATTTAAAGACGAACAATGGGTATATTGGATCAACCATGTCTCAATACTGGTATTTAAAACATAGTTTTAAGTTTAAAACATAATATGATTTAAATGAAAACCCAGCTGAGCTGAAATACAATAAAGCATAACTCTTGGTCAGGGGTAGCAACCTTCAGCACTCCAGATGGTGTGGACTTCATCTTCCATAATGTTCTTACAACCATTGTGCTGGCAAAGCATCAGGGAAAATGTAGTCCGGGGACATGAACTAGACAATGGCAACAAATCTTACTGATTTCAAAAGGAGTTTCTACTCAGATTTGTATTACAAGTTAAACACCAGGAGGCTCTTTAGTCAATCAACTTACTAATAGTCAAACTTGGAAAAGGAAGTGGCAGATTTTCCCTAAATTCCTTGCTCAAAGTTCTAGCGAAAGTCTGGTAGGAAGAAAATTAACGTAATGCAAAGGAGGTAGGCCTTTGGGCACACTTGCCTTTATAGATACAAAGCAACATTAGTTAGTAAACTGAGCAGATGCATGTTTTCTGAACTTTACAGCACAGAAAAAAATTGATATTGTTGCATTTCATGTTTTTCAGTAAATGTGCAGCTCTCCGATTATGTTTGTGCTAAGATTAAAAAACTCAGACACACTGAAGGTGAAGGAAGTTCGAGTTAGAGGGTCAGTCTAAGCACTGCAGCCACTTTGTATTACTGAAAAGTGCACAGTGCTTAGAATTCTCTGAGCCCACTCACATTTCTGTTAGTGGCTTTTAGCATCAGTGATTTGGAAAAATGTGCTGCCTCTATAGATAGCCCATCAGCCCATCAGCCCATCAATTGTTGGGAATTCACATGAAATTCAAAGTGACTTCCACATTTATCACCAAAATAGCTGAATTAAAAAAAAAAAAATCCAAGTCAGCTATGCCTTCAGTTTGGCTACTTTTATCATAAATTTGAAATTCACTTTGAATCCCTGATCATTCTCATTTAAATGAATAACCCTATAAGTTCCAGGTTGTACTATATCAGTTTTCTCAACAACACACACAACAAGAAAGTAGAGAGATTCGTGTATAAACTAATAGCAGATGTGATATGGCTGCTGCCAGTTTATAACACAGTCTCACTCATTCTGTCTGATGATTGGAACATTAGGTGCAAATAATCTACTAATACCATAACCCCCGGTCTACAGGTATTTAAGGGAACCGATCAGTCCCCATAGACCAGAATCAGATGCTCCTGATTGGAGTGTCTAACTTTCATGACTGGGTTATTTTATTTTGAATCTTAGCTTTTTTTCATTATGTTTTTTATTAATTCATAATTTGTATAATACATATAAAAAATGTCCTTTCTGTTCTAGACAGTCATTTTAACTAACAGCTTAATGCCGCAGAGCGAACCATTTCAGCATTGTGATATTTTTAACTGGCAATGTACTTACCACATTGCGATTTTAGAACTTAAGAGTGCCTGACAATACACATCATACATCCTGTCTTTCCTTCTTTAACATATTCTGTGTTGTATTCCTGACCTTTGAACATATTAGCCTTTTAAAAGTTGAAGAAATCTTTTACTTCCTCTCATCAAGAGGTTCATACCCAGCTGGAGAACTCGCAGTAAATTTACAAGAAAAGGTAGTGAAAGCATATTTCTCACGTTGCCCCTCACTCTACTTACCTAATACTATGCCATGTTTCTTAATGGAGTGCTTATTAAAAACTGATCCATACCCATGCAAGGCTGGGAAGTGTTCTTGGCTTATTCCCACGATGGAAAAGGCTGTCTATATTCACCTACTGACAGCTTGCTTTTTGTGGGAGACCCTTTGCCAGCTGGTACTGGCAAACAAGAGTTTTGGCAGGATTCTGGGAATAAACACTGGATTCAGGGAGCAGAATGCAAATTGTCTCAGTTCTACCTACTGCATAAATATAGTGAAGGAACATCAGATCTTCCACGAAAAGTCTAATGTGTTCCAAACACAGAATAATCCTGGAACTATAAAATCACTCTCCAAAGTGTAGACTGAGAAAGAGAAATATAAAGTAGGCTAAGGTATAAATAGGAACATTATTTTAAAAGGAATATTAGTTATACAATAAAAATGTGTTTTGAAATAGAAGTAAAATTACTAAACTACCTCTCGGAATTCTGATGTAAGACAACTGCAATATAATCAGTTTTGCTTACAAAATATGCAAACTGACAAAGAGTGAAAAAAACATAAAACATAGGCAAAATCTGATTATTTTTTTCTTTATTGCATCATAATGAAAATGCATTAACAGTATGCAAAAAAAAATAAAAAAAATAAATTAAAGAAAATCTATAGCTACAGGCAGTAAGATGATCCATCAATCAGGAACCCCTGATGTTATCCTATAATTTCCCTCATGAGTTTATGAGATAAGCAATTGCTCCCACTAGCTGCAATTCCACTCATCACACAAGAAAAGTGGACCTGCTCAGTGACCAGCCTTTTACATGTAGCGGTAGCCATGATAGTGAGAAATACACGTAAAAGCCAAGTATGTGATATACAGTCAGGTCCATAAATATTGGGACATTGACATAATTCTAATCTTTTTGGCTCTATACACCACCACAATGGATTTCAAATGAAATGAACAAGATGTGCTTTAACTGCAGACTGTCAGCTTTAATTTGAGGGTATTTACATCCAAATCAGGTGAACGGTGTAGGAATTACAACAGTTTGTATATGTGCCTCCCACTTTTTAAGGGACCAAAAGTAATGGGACAGATTAACAGTCATAAATCAAACTTTCACTTTTTAATACATGGTTGCAAATCCTTTGCAGTCAATTACAGCCTGAAGTCTGGAACTCATAGACATCACCAGTCGCTGGGTTTCATCCCTGGTGATGCTCTGCCAGGCAACTACTGCAACTGTCTTCAGTTCCTGCTTGTTCTTGGGGCATTTTCCCTTCAGTTTTGTCTTCATCAAGTGAAATCCATGCTCAATCGGATTCAGGTCAGGTGATTGACTTGGCCATTGCATAACATAAGGAGCCTATAGGGCTCCTTTAACTGTATTTATTATCTTTTCCTCCTTGCGCTGAATCTCAATACCTGGGTGCAGCCCAGTTCTCCTCTGCCTATGAAATCTAATGTTTGCCCTTCTGTGAGATTGATTTTGTTTTATTGGTAACTGAAACAGAACCTTGCTTTAAAAATACACAAAGAAAATTAGTCCCTGCATTTTCCCCTCTGTTTTATAAAAAATAGAGTGTTCAGGAAAAAATAAAAAGAGTTTTGGACACAAGAGCTGTATAGAAGGAAATTGGATAGTCATCTAGAATAGAAATGATTTACACAATATAATTTATTAGCTAAGTTAATGTGGGATAAGCACAGAATTTTAATGACTCAGAAAGTGAAGACACAGAACATGCTTATATGGGCTTTCGCAAAATAGGTGGCAATGAAAAGTGCTACAGATAAAAATATAAACATTTTTGTTTTCCTAAATGCTCGTCAGCATAACTGTTGTTCTTCAACAGCTAGACTTGTACCCTGGCACACTGGCCATTCCTGAAGTAAAGCAATAAGTGTTTTATGTGCAGTGTCTGAATAGACATCAGTAAGGCTTCAAAAAAGTGTACATGGTGTATAACAAATCCTGAATACATGTGTGTGTTGGAGAAGTTGTCCTGAATAATAAAATCCTAGTATTTAGGTTTTCCTAGAAGTTGATACATATAAGTAGAAAAAAGAGAAAACAATTGTAAAGAAAAATAGCCATATATACAAGAAAAGCAAACTCATAACTGGGAAGTAAAAAAAGTTCTTAAAGACTTCCGTTCATTTATAAAAAATATAAAGTGTGACTGCCTGCATCCACCTACAGTAGAGAGCCGCAGAGTGTGAGACAGGCTCCGTATTAACCATGCATAAGACAAACATAACATTTTAGTAATAGCATAGTACAGGGCCCGACAAATGCCAGGTCGCCGTGGCAACTAGGATTTTTGTCCTGGCGCTTGGGATTTACTGGCCAATTCAGCAGCTGAGGTGGTCGACTGCCTATTAATGGAGATGGGTGGCCGGCCGGCAGGCTCATAAAGAGCATGGGCTTGCGTACGGGTGGTAGGTCGGCTGGCTCATAAAGAGCATGGGCGTCCACGTGGTCGGCCAGCCAGCTCAGGAAGAGCATGGGCGGGTGGTCGACCTTGTGAGTGAGAGCGTAGGGCATGCACACGCACGGGAGGCTCCTCGAGGTTTGAGTCAGACAGGCAGGCGCATGGGGGAGCTGTAACCTCCCTGCTCTGCTCCCTGGAGCTGTAATCTCCCTGCTCCCAGTGATGCCGGGAGCTGGAATATGACGTAATTCTGGCATCACTACACAGCGCTCTATGGAGCAGTGCAGGAAGATGACTGAAGCCCAACTGGACCCCAGGGAAAGCCGGACCACTCCAGCGCTCCCAAAGGTTGGTAGGCTGGGTGGTTACATTAATGTTTGTGACAAAATGTTTGTGATTATTGCAGTGAGAGTGTGTGTGTGTCAGTGAGTGAGTGTGTGTGTGTGTTTCAGTGAGTGAGTGTGTGTCAGTGTGCGTCAGTGAGTGAATGTGTTTAGATGACTGGTCCCCGTCCAAACACATGGGAAAGGGGTTTTCACTCACCTTTTTCCCCCACACTGTGCTGATCTCGCCACAGCTGACCCTTCCTCCATTACTGCGATCATCAATCTTGATGATCTCAGCCAATCCAATGCTTTCACATAGGAATGCATTAGGAGGTTATTGCGCATTTGTGGCAAAATGCTTGATGCAGGGCGTTGAGATACTATATATATGCGCTGCACACTGTGCAGCACTAACCCAGGATGCACTCCAGAGGCCGTCTGAGTGACTGCCTTTAGAAGTGTTTCAAGGCAGCAATGAAAATACTGCCTTTATTCTGAAAAGGCAGGGTTTACATTGAAAAGTGTGCAGGGACAGATTATAGACATGAGAACAACTACATTAAGCTGTAGAGGTTCTGGTGACTAAAGTGTCCCTTTAAGAATTGTATTTTTTACATTGAAAAACTTGGCTCCTAACTTTTTTTGATGGCACCTAGATTCCAAGCAAATTTGTGAAGCCCTGGCATAATATGACACTACGCAGAGAGCTGAAGAGCTCTGCTTTAGTGAGTTACTCCAACCACCATGACCACTTGAGTTATTTGAAGTTGTTATGGTACTTTAAGCCTGTTGGTGTAGCGTTTCTCCCATTGATCCCTCTGCTGCAGAAACTCTATATACAATAGCATAAGAAGCGTGTCATTAGCCAACAAAGTTCTGTGCTTACTAATATAAATTCTGTGCAAAATTGGCATCTGATGCCAGCATTCAGAGCATGTTTGCAACAGACAGCCAGTATTAATATATCTTCAAATGGGAGATGCCCTGTTTTAATGTTATTATGACTTCAAACAGATATCTCCAAGTAGTGGAACTATTCCTTTTTCATTATAAATTATTGCACCACTCCCCCGATGACCTGCACGGTAAAAGGCTGTACAGTCGGGAACACTTGTAAATGGCACTCAGCTGCTATTGGACTAGCTAGGGAGGTCTATTGATCCAACCAATTGGCCCAATACTGCTTAGCTGCTGCCGACTCCCTGCCTGCCCCGGACTATCTGTTTATTCTTTTCCATTACTTTGTACTTATTTCCTACTTGATTTTCCAGGTTTTCCAGGTTGTTTTTATATACATATCTATTATTATTTTATTTGGTTTAACACGTGTTTTTGTGGTTATTCTCCCACATTCTTTACTTTATGAACGCTCAGTCTGCCCATGTAGAAATGTAATCCCCAATGTACGTAACTTAAGCATTTGTGCTTTTTTTAAATTTACACATTTTCTCACCTACTTCTGTCAAATATGCTGGTCATTTTTTGTTGTTGGTATTTTCACACTAATGTTCATTTTCATTGGAAATTTCACAGGCCATGTGGGTCTCACTACAGTAAAGTTCCTATAAGTGTATTCAGCTACTGCCCAAGAGAACCCAAATATTATTCCACATAGATCTTTACCAGATTTTTGAGAAGTTGCAGGGTTAAATTACTGCTATGCCAATTTCAGTTTTAAATTTTCACTTATTGATTTATTGGGCCCATGCCACTTTCAGGACAAAATAGAACTCCAACTGCATATAATCCTCATTATCGTATACTATTTGCAAATAAAGACCACTTGGGTTATATTGGGCTCTATTCTTCACTTCGCTGTTTCAACACCAGTTCTTTCCAAATTTAGCTATAAATGTTATGTTTTATTTTTTCCCCACAAACGTTTAGAAATTTAAAAGTGAATTTCACAGGTGTTGTGTGTGTGCTAGTTTAAACACCCCAAAGTTGTGTTATACTGCATCTCCTGAGCAAGGCCAATACATGTATTGTTTACTACACCCCCTTGCTTTAAAGCATGCATGCACTGCTCAGCTACAACATTAAACCACCTGCTTTGTATTGTGTAGACCCCCCCTCATCCTGCCAAAACAGTTCTGATGCATTGAGGCATGAATTCCACAAGACCTAAACATGTCCTGCGGTACCTGGCACCAAAACATTAGCAGCAGATCCTTTAAGTCGTGCAAGTTGTGAGGAGGGGCCTCCATGAATCAGATTTTTTTTCCCCAGAACATCCCACAGATGCTCAATCAGATTAAGATCTAGGGAATTTAAAGTCCAAGGCTACACCTTTAACCCTCTGTCATGTTCCTCAAACCATTCTTGAACAATTATTGCACTGTGACAGAGTGCATTATCCTGCTGAAAGAGGCCCCTGCCTTTAGGGAACACCATTGTCATGAATGGCTATATGTGGTCTGCAACAACCTCTAGGTAGGTGGTACATGCCAAAGTACCATCCACATGAATGCAAGGACTCAACGTTTACTAGCGGAACATTGCGCAGAGCCGGCCTGCCTTCTTCCCATAGTGCATCTTGCTACCATCTCTTTCCCAAGTAAATGACGCAAATGCACCAGGCCATCAATTTGATCTAAAAGAAAACGTGACTCATCAGACCAGGCAACCTTTTTCCATTGCTATATGGTCCAGTTTTGATGTTCACATCCCCATTGAGGGAGCTTTCGGCGGTGGACACCGGTCTGCAGCTACGCAGCCCTACACACAGCAAACTGCAATCTGATACCTTTCTGTCATTGCCAGCATGAAATTTTTCAGCAATTTGAGCTATATTAGCTGTTCTGTATGACCAGACAGCCTAACCTTTGCGCTCCACGTTTATTAATGAGCCTTGGGCGTCCATGGCCCTGACACTGGTTGACCGGTTGTCATTTGCACCACTTTCGATGGGTAGTAACCACTGCATACTGGAACACCCCATAACACTTGCTGTTTTGGAGATGCTCTGACTCAGTCGACTGTCACTATTGGACCCATGTCAAAGTCACTTTTTGCTTACCCATTTTTCCTGCTTCCAACACATGAAATTCAAGAACTGACTGATCTCTTGCTACCTAATATATATCCCACCATTGGACACGTGAATTGTAACAATAACTGTTATTTTAAAGTTTGTACCAAGCGATCTCTGCATTCACTAATATTAAAAGCGGACAATAGGCTGTGAAAGGATTATAGGCTATGATTACCGACAAAGCACACAGGACATACTCCTGGGAACTGAGCCCTTCCTCAGTCACCAATCAATAAGAGTGATAATGTGGTAAATGCACCATTACCAACTTTACAGACAGTGAATTCATTGATTGTATTTTCATTTCATTATGTAATTAGTTTGTAGTATATGGACAAATGCAACAAATTAAAAAAGAATGATCTTCAAGATCATTTATAAACATGTTAAATAGAATGGGTCCCAGAACAGACCCCTGAGGGACACCACTTGCCACCTCTGTCCAGCTTGAAAATTTACCATTAATGACAACTCTTTCTACTCTGTTTTTAAGCCAACGTTCTACCCAAGAACAAGCATTTTCATCTAGACCAATTTCCTTGAGTTTAAACACTAATCTATTGTGTGGAACTGTATCAAAGGCCTTGGCAAAATCCAAATAGATCACATCCACTGCAACACCCTGAAATATACTTCTACTTACTTCTTACTTCTTCGTAGAACGCAATCAAGTTAGTTTGACATGACCCGTGCTTCATAAAACCGTGCTGATTTTTGCTGATAACCATGTTCTTCTCATGAAATTCTTGAATATTATCCCTTAATAACGTTTCAAATATTTTCCCAGCCACAGAAGTTAAGCTCACAGGTCTATAATTTCCAGGCAAGGATTTTGAACCCTTTTTGAATATAGGAACCACATCTGCCTTCCTCCAATCCTCCGGAACACTTCCTGAAAGAAAAGAATCTTGAAAGATTAAAAACAGAGGTTCACTTATTTCTACACTTAGTTCCTTAAGTACTTGTGGATGGATACCGTCAGGCCCTGGAGCTTTGTTTATATTAGCTCTTTAGCTGCTGCAGCACCTTGTCTTGAGTTAACCAATTACAATTATTCTGCAAGTGTTTAGTTTGCACATCTATTGCCATGGGTTCTTCCTTAATATATACGCAGGAGAAATAGTTATTTAAAATTCCTGCCTTTTCCTGGTCTTTCAGTTTTTAGTGTACCTTCACTTTCATTTTTTTTTATTTATTTTTTTTTTAGAATTTATGTACTGAAAAATACTTTGGGGTTGGTTTTGCTCTCTTTAGCTATCATTTTTTCATTTTGAAGTTTAGCAAAGCTAATTGCCTTTTTGCACGCATTATTTGCGTCCTTATATCTTTTATAAGACGCATCTGATTTGTCCGATTTAAATGCTTTAAATGCCCTTTTCTTATTTTGAATCTCTTGTTTTACTTCTCTACTAAGCCACATTGGTTTTAATTTGTTTCTTTTATATTTATTTCCCAATTGTACATACTGAAAAATGTACCTTTCTAATATATGTTGGAGAATGATCCATTTATCCTCGGTGTTCTTTTCACTAAAGAGTTTATGCCAGTCAATATATTGTAAAGCTGCCCTTAACCTATTGAAATTGGCCTTTTTAAAATTATATGATTTAGTATACCCCATGTGCTTTTGTTATTTTGAGTTTATTTCAAAGGACACTATATTGGGATCACTATTTCCCAAGTGCTCACCTACTTGAATGTTGGTCAGAAGATCAACGTTGTTTGTTAAAACCAGGTCCAGACAAACGTCCATTCTAGTTGGTGCTTGTACAAGTTGTGACATGAAGGTGTCATTTAACACGTTTAAAAACCTAATTCCCTTTGCTGAGCTACTAGTCCCTCTGTCCCAATTTATGTCCGGGTAATTAAAATCTCCAATAATTAAAGTGTTAACCAGATTTGCAGCTTTCTCAATTTGCTCAAACAGCTGTTGTTCCTTGTCAATATTAACATTAGGTTGGTTTATAACATATCCCAACCAAAAGTTGGTTTCCCTTCTTTTTCCCCAAGCAGATATTTGCCCATAAAGCTTCCACATTTTCCTCATCGCATTCCACTTAGTTACATAGTTACATAGTTACATAGCTGAAAAGAGACTTGCGTCCATCAAGTTCAGCCTACCTCACATTTGTTTTTTGCTGTCGATCCAAAAGAAGGCAAAAAAACCCAGTTTGAAGCACAATTTTGCAACAAACTAGGAAAAAAATTCCTTCTTGACCCCAGAATGGCAGTCAGATTTATCCTTGGATCAAGCAGTTATTACCCTACATTGAAAGATTATATCCTTGAATATTCTGTTCTTGCAAGTATGCATCTAGTAGCCGTTTGAACATCTGTATGGACTCTGATAAAACCACTTCCTCAGGCAGAGAATTCCACATTCTGATTGTTCTTACAGTAAAAAAACCTTTCCTTTGCCTTAGACGAAATCTTCTTTCTTCCAGTCTAAACTCATGGCCTCGTGTCCTATGTAAAGTCCGGTTTGTGAATAGATTTCCACACAATGGTTTGTATTGGCCACGAATATATTTGTATAATGTTATCATATCCCCTCTCAGGCGACGTTTTTCTAAACTAAATAGGTTTAAATTTGTTAACCTTTCTTCATAGCTGATATGTTCCATTCCTTTTATTAATTTTGTAGCCCGCCTCTGCACTTTTTCTAGTGCCATAATATCCTTCTTTAGAACAGGTGCCCAAAATTGCACAGCATATTCAATATGGGGTCTTACCAGTGATTTATAAAGAGGCAAAATTATATTCTTGTCCCGAGAATGAATGCCCTTTTTCATGCATGACAATACCTTACTGGCCTTGGCCACTGCTGATTGACATTGCACATTGTTGCATAGTTTGTTGTCTATAACAAAGTCCTTTTCATGTGTTGTTATCCCTAATTCGCTTCCATTAAGGGTAAACGTTGCTTGTGTATTCTTTACGCCGAAGTGCATAATTTTGCATTTTTCAACATTAAATTTCATCTGCCATTTGAGTGCCCAGTCCCCCAGTCTATCTAAGTCCCTCTGCAGCAAAGTAATATCTTCCAAATAGATCACATCCATGGCAACACCCTGATCTATACTTCTACTTACTTCTTCGTAGAACGCAATCAAGTTAGTTTGACATGACCTGTGCTTCATAAAACCATGCTGATTTTTGCTGATAACCATGTTCTTCTCAAGGAATTCTTGAATATTATCCCTTAATAACCTTTCAAATATTTTACCAGCCACAGAAGTTAAGCTCACAGGTCTATAATTTCCAGGCAAGGATTTTGAACCCTTTTTGAATATAGGAACCACATCTGCCTTCCTCCAATCCTCCGGAACACTTCCTGAAAGAAAAGAATCTTGAAAGATTAAAAACAGAGGTTCACTTATTTCTGCACTTAGTTCCTTAAGTACACGTGGATGGATACCGTCAGGCCCTGGAGCTTTGTTTATATTAACTTTCTTTAGTTGCTGCAGCACCTTGTCTTGAGTTAACCAATTACAATTATTCTGCAAGTTTTTAGTAGCAATCATTTGCACATCTATTGCCATGGGTTCTTCCTTAATATATACGGAGGAGAAATAGTTATTTAAAATTCCTGCCTTTTCCTGGTCTTCATTAATTAACACCCCCGTTTCAGTTTTTAGTGTACCTACACTTTCATTTTGGGTTTGGCTTTAAATCATGGTTGACATACAAACATACCCCACCACCCTTCTTGTTTTTCCTATCCTTCCTAAATAACATGTACCCATTTAAGTTAACTGCCCAGTCATGTGGCTCATCCCACCATGTTTCAGTTATGCCTATTATATCATATTGTTTAGTGGATGCTACTGCCTCTAGTTCCCCCATTTTGTTATTTAGGCTTCTTGCATTAGTAAGCATACATTTAATATCATGAGTCAATTGTACTTTTTCTGAATTATCACCATTACATTGCTTCTCTGTTCTGAGCTTGCCCCTCCCCCCGTGTTCACCCCCCTTATACTGTGCTAAAGCCCATCTCCTTTCTGTTCTTTCTCCATTTTGTAGATTGCCATGACCCTTCCCCCTACTACTAGTTTAAAATCTCCTCCAACCTTCTAGCCATCCTATCCCCCAGCACTGTACCCAATCGCAAAGTCGGCCCAGTGCTCTAAAAACCCCAAACCCTCCTTCTTGCACCAAGACTTAAGCCACGCATTGACCTCTCTAATCTCCCGCTGCCTTTCCACTGTAGCGCGTGGCACAGGTAATATCTCAGTGAATACCACCTTGGAGGTCTTTTCTTAAATTTGCTACCTAATTCCCTGAAATAATTCTTTAGGACCTTCCATCTTCCTCTTACTTTGTCATTGGTACCAACATGGACCATGACCGCTGGGTCATCTTCAGCCCCTCCCAATAATCCATCCACTCTGTCAGCAACATGCCGGACCCGAGCACCCGGGAGACAGCAAACTGTCCGGTTGAGCCGATCAGAGCGGCAGATTGCCCTATCTACTCTTCTAATGATAGAGTCCCCTACCACCACAACCTGTCTTGCCTTCCTTACATTTTGATCCCCACCCGTACTAGGGGGGCTGTTACCTCAGCTGTTAGAAGTAGCAGCTTCCTCTAATACAGCTACTCCTGAGCTGATGCTCCCAACATCTTCACTCAAACGGGCAAATCTGCTAGGTTGCACCAAATCAGGACTAGCTAGCCCTTTCCTCTTCCCTCCCCCCTGCTTTCTCTCCCAATTTGCTTCTTGAGATCTCCAATCTGAGCTTCCAGAGAAGCCACTCGCACACAACCGTCACAGAGGTATGGACCCTGGACAGTTACATCCAGGCATCCATACATGCAACAAGATGTGCATTGAGTCAAACCACCAATCTTGCTAAAACTCATTTCCCCAGATACAGAACAATAAAACAAATACCATGTTAGTTTAAACCCCTTGTTTGTTTTAACTCCTGGTTTTCTAACTCCTACTTGAAAGAGTCTACTTAATAGAGTCTGCTTTCAAGTAATAATACATACTTTTACACCCCTACATGCACACATATACGCTATACAAACACATGATTGCATTCAAATGCACAAATACTGCTGCTCACAAATACAACCCTGCAAGGATGGGCAAATGGTAAATCTTCGGCTGGCATAACATCGTAGGAGTTGTTTGATAGGTGAGGATCTATCTTTTCGCCACTCTTGCATTAGAGGACATCCCAAACATTTTTCCTGTACTCTCTACAGTAGTTCCACCATCTGTATTAATAATCTTTTAAAAAGGTATCCATATAACATTAAAAATATATAAAAAAAACAACCATACACATGAAAAACAATATGTCTCCTTCTCAAGGGGGAGAAAATATGCAAATAATTCAATCAGGATCACTTTTATGATTTGATTAATTCAGACTTTGTAGTGTGAGTTGATTTACTGAATCTAATCAGTGACTCACTTGTCAAGCCTATTTTGTCGAAGAATGTCAGCATAATAGTTTAAAAAAAAAAAAAATTCTTTCAACGTTCTCAGATAGTGAAGAAGTCAAGAAGAAGGCATATTTCATAAATGTGGGATAAAAGGTTCCACTATAATGTTTATTGTAGTGTTTCTAATGCCAGAAGTTTCTTGGTGCCCCTCTGATGTAAGGAATCAAACATTACGACTTCGTACCTGGGCTCTGCCTGGCGCTTCTTCCTGCCTTCAGCCTTCACTATAGCTCAGAAGAGAACCAGAAGCTTTTGTCTCAGAGATAAGCTGGGTAGTGCAGGACTTTGCTCGTTGGCTGAGACTAATGCTTAAGGCTTAGTTCAGGAGAACAAGCAAAGGAGCTTCCAGCTCCGACTGAGCTGTAGTAGAGGTGGGGAGTGGTGCTCGTCAGACACCAGTTAAGAAGCCAAACTGTTTTAAACCGGTTTGACTCCTTGCAATGGGGATGGGGAAGGGTTGGGGCACCAGGGCACGCCTGGCACCATAACTACTAGAGGACCACTGTAGTGGTTATAGTGCTTTGAGTTAAGTTACTCTAGTGGCTCATTGTTTGATTGCAACTAGATCTGCTTTTCTACAAAATGAAATCTTTTTGTTTTCCATGAAACAGCAATGTTTTTACATTGTCAAAGAAAAAGGACAGCATATATGTACCAAATCCTCTACATTAGGATATAAGCAATGTTTCTACTTAGAGTAAGAACAAATAATGGAAAATTATATGGTTGCCTACGAGACAGAATTCATAGCCTCAGGTGAGAGCATTACTTTATTATTCCCAGGAGACATTGATGTTTTACAAAGAGACATGAAGTTCACAGTTAGAAGAAATGTCTCAAGTGAGCACTATTAGCTCTGTAAACAAAACTGAATGTCATGACATCTTCAACAACAAACAACTGCTAATCATAAACACAATATAACATCAATTAATTTTTTTCCTGCTAAACAGTTAAAGGGTTAATCCAAGCAGTATAAACACTTTAGTACTTTGAAGTAGTAATGGTACCTAGGGTCAGTATGTGCAAAAAAATATGATTGATTATTAAGGGATACACCGTAAATATTTTATTCTTCACAGATCAAGTGACAACTGACCAATGTAGGGGAAAAGGAGGAGCTGAAAACCAATCTATACTTCCCATCATGATTTTTTAGATAAGATACTTACATTGCAAGTAATAATGGACACAGACCAGCAGGCAGACCAGTGATATTGTGTGTTTTAAAGGGACACTGTAGGCACCCAGACCACTTCAGCTAATTTAAGTAGTCTGTGACCCTTTTGCACTTAGTGCTGCAATGTAAAACATTGCAGTTCCAGAGAAATGCAATGTTTACATTGCATCACAAAGTCTGCCCTCAGTGGCTCTCTAGCAGACAGCCACTGGGGGCGCTTCTGGAATCGTAACGGACTTTTGGTTTGGTCCGTTTTCTGATGATAGACGTCCTCACGCTTTCTGATGCTGGACGTCCAAACGCTCATACCTGCAGGGGGACAAGTATAAGTATAACCTACCGAACCTACCTTCCTTTGCTCTCCATGGACACCGGACCTCCAGCGGCATGTCACCATTGGGTATCTTTGCATATTATGTTGACAAATTACAGTGACAGAGCTGCTTTTAATGACAAGGTGTGGATATATATGGTGGCAACTTAACAGCTAATGTAGTGGTGAGTATCTTTGTGAGCAGACATTATTAATGGTCAGCAAGTTGGCAAGCAATATCAACAAGGTTGGTAACCAGTCAGTAATTAGTTGCTGCTATTAGCTACCAGTTGCTGTTATTGGTGGCAGCTAATTACCAACAAGGTTCGAAACGAGCCATTAGTCTTTAGTTCCTCTCGGACTTAAAGAGTTGAGTATTTAAACGTTCCCCTGATGTCTTCTTTATCATTCAAAATCTTCCCACAAGTACACTAAATTAAATGCTATTTGTAAATGTGTGAATTATTGCCATTAAAAATCTAGGATTACTTGTCTAGCTTTTTAAAATGTTGTCATATGCTTTCTTAAGGCAATACGCACAAACTTTGAAAATATTTTTTAACTTATAATAATTAAAAATAATTAGCCATTGCTAATTTATTTTAATGGAGCAGTGTGATTTGCTTTATGCTTTTTTGTGTCTGAATAAAAACAAACACATCAATAATTTTTCATGTTTGCCAGCTATGAATAACATTTTTCACAAGGCTGCATTTTTATTTTAAACAGTATTTAAGTAAAATGAGGAATGCTTCATAAGAAGAAAACATTTTCCCATTTTTAAATATCCCGATTATCACATGGGCAAATTAACACTGTAATCTTGTCCACCTTGCCAGTACTCAACTCAAGTATATAAGGCATTCTGGATAAGAAAATTGAATATCCTACAAACCAGAGTCTTGAATTTAGAATACGATCTATCTATTATGCTGTAACATGCATTATAATATTGTATGTTTGTGGACATATTTATACATAATTTGGTCTAGGCATCAACTGTCTTCCCTAATGCCTTCACTAGTGTATACCTCCCAACCGTGCCAAAATTCCTCTGTCCCTCTTTTCTATTCTAATGTCCCTCTTTTCTATGAGCTCCATATTGTTGGTGTATCTGAGTGTTTAAGACATCACCTACAGTAATGTGTCTTTAAACTACAATAAATGTTTAGAACTCCATCTGTGTAAATAAGATGCATTGTTCTTGTTCTAAATAACATTTTAGTCACATCGCTAAAATGAAAGTGTTCCTCTTTGTTCATTTGAAAGGTTAGGAGGTATGCCAGTATATCTGGCTTACCAGAAATGAGTTAAATCTAATGTATTGTTGATAAAAATTCATGGTTGCAATTAGATAAATGATAAAACTAGTTAATTTCCAAGGTCATATTTCTCTGGTTGTACTTGGTCTTATTCGGTCTCTTCGGACAAAAGGCCAATTGTTAATGTCTGTAGGTTCCTGCATTGAGGCCCAAATCAGTCAGCATATATTTCTTTTCAACCGACAGGTGTATTCACCATATCCGAAACTCTCATTCATTGTCACTTCTGGACCCTTTATTTACACATCATTTGCTGTTGGAAATACCTTGAGTACAAGCCACCTCCTCATCGGAGAGACTTCACCCATCCTCTCTCTGCAGACGGCAACATTAGGACTTGATCAAAGGTTCCACATCCAGACTGGTGAGATGCTCTTCAGATTCAGTATTTTTGAGAGATAACAATTATGATCTCAATTGGCTGAGTAATGGGTGCAATAGGAGTGGTTCTGAAATAAATAGATAATTGGTGTCCCTAGTTATATTCAGACCCCACCTCCATTTGCCATAAAAATATTAATAAAAATGCTTCTTACCCTTTTCCAGCCCTCGGACTCCATTTGCGCTGTTGAACTCTTCACCTTCCGTGATATCATTGAGGAGGCGTCACTTCCACAAATGCTGGTCCAATTCAACGCTCCTCATAGAGGAGCATTAGGAACCTGATGCACATGCGCAGCATGCCCACATCAAATGTTTCTCATTGGAAAGCATTGTATTCAATGCCTTTTTATGAGCTGCAACGTCACATGCTGCAGAAGCGCCTACAGTGACTTCCTGGAAGTCAAAGAGTTGTGTTTAATCCTGCAATGTAAACATAGCCGTTTCTACAAAACAGCAATTATTTACTTTGCAGGGTTAAAATGACAGAACCACTGCACCCAAACCACTTCATTGAGATGAAGTGATATGGGAGAGTTTAGTGGCCCTGGAAAAAATAAAAAAGGTTTTACTCACCATTTTTCCATTGCCAAGATTAACTCCATGCAGCCGGCGTCTTAGACAGTCGCCTCCTCATCTTCTTGGCCATTCCAGTGCTTCTTATATTGAATCCAATGCTCTCCTATGGTAGGCATTTGAGCACGTTCAATGTCCTCATGCAATGCGTGAGGATGCTGAATGTCAGATACCCAAGTCTGACTTGTTCATTGCAACAGAAAAACCCTCTAGTGGCAGTCAGGAAGATAGCCCTGCAATGAAAACATTGCTGTGTTGACAAAACAGATAAATTTGGTTAATCTCTACTGGAAATCAACCAACAATGTTGGTGTTCCAGACGAGAAAAAACCAACAACAGTACCAAGGGGAGACTCCGGGGGTCTCCAGGGGCTTCACCCCAAGACACTAATGAAAAAGCACAAAATACTAGCCACAGTGCCAAAAGACACATGTGGCTAGCTGTGTTACCTGGAAATATACAGTAGTCTAGAAAAAGTATACTATATACATTAAATGTAAGAATCGAGGAATCCAGATACAATGTGAATTAAAAATTAAAATAAATAGTAAAAATGTTCCATGAACCCTGGGTGATATAGAGGTATCACCAATATAGTCTCTGGCAGCAGATAGCTACTCTGAGCTTTATTTAATCTGGCTCTGTAGGCTTCTGCAATGCTATCCTATTAGGTTTAATATATCAGTTAGAGTAAATATGAGTAGAAAATAAATGAATGAGGCTACCACTACTATATTACCTCTAATAGTGCAAAGCACTTTATATCATCAGATTACTCCAAACTATATGAGGTCATCAAATATAAATAATAATACAAAGGAAAAAAATTTATATACACAAATTAGACGAGACCATATAGTTGAGGGCAAAGAGGTATAGAACATATAGATATCTTGTCTACAAAACAGCAATGTTTTACATTGCAGGACAAAAAAACACTGCAAAAAGTCACTGCACCTAGACCACTTCTTGAAAATTCTGACAGTGGTCCTTTAAAACAACATTTATGATATAATCTCACAAATGATTTAATGTTTGTGTGTGTGTGTATATATACACAGTGTTTCATTCCCTGATGTCTCCAGGAAATCCAGTCCTGTATCCTGTGTGACCATATTGTATTGTTTATAGTGCTGCAGTTTGTCCCTCAGACGGTTGACATTAGACTGTGCACATTCAGTGAGCAGATCCAGAGGGGGCTCAGTCTTGCACTCTACGAAGTTAGGAGATGGAGGCAGGAGACTGACAATCTCACTGTGCAGGTAACAGTTTCATCTACACTAAGATATTTTAGATATTTGTAATGTTTTTGCTCACATGTAAAACCACTGTTAGGTTTGTTAAGTTGTTGAAATGTGTTTTCAGTGGTTGTATTACTTTTGGCTGTTGAATTTGATAAGAGAAAAATGGTTCTGTTAATGTGTTAATAAATCTTAACCAGAATGATTGTGACTGTTTAAGATTGACTGCTTAACAAAAAGCATATGGCACTTTTTTACAAAATGCCAAAAATAAAATAAAAGGTGTGATTTTGATCATGCTGATTTCATTAACAGCTCATCAACAGCCATTGGTTCAGTAGGTAGCCATTTAAAAGCTAAACGTTAAAAAAATGTCACATTTAAAATGTAAATTGCTAAATAAGTGTTGCATTTATAACATCACAGTTTGACATGTTTGTGTTAAATGTTGGCATTAGCACAGAGGACTTAGAGCTTTCTTAGGATGAAGGAGCAGCTGAACTTGTGATACATAGGACTTAAAGTCCATAGTTCATAAAATATCCACCTGTAGTAGAGGATACATAGTTATGTCCACACACTCTAAGGAAGTGAAAGATGTGATCCCAGGTCTCCTTATTAAAGCACCACTACCAACACTGTCACTGTCGTCTGGGAACTTTGTAGAATTTCAGAATTTTGGTCCCTTGGCCGGGTGGCAGAGAAAGGTGTGTTCTACATACCTGAATGTGTCATACCATCTTCCTCTAAAAAAAAAAAAGACAAAGTATGAAAGAGGAAGAGAAGAGGAAGTAATTAGGGAAAAGGTAAATACGTTACAGTGCCGCTTTATTAAGTACCTGCAAAAAGATTATCTGTAGAACATAAGTCTACTTGAGAGTGCGTTTTTATGGGACAACTATGAATCCATTGATTTGTTAGTATGTAGCTTTATATATATCCATTACTCAATACGTTTTTGTCTCCATAGATTGTAAACATTACATCGAGTCTGTCACGGGGGCTGATTTGGAAGGCACCAGTGACAGTCTCTTATGCTGTCAAGGAGCGCAGTGGATTTCTGAATGGCTCTGATGTGAGCGATCAGCTGAGGAACTTGAGCCTTGTGGAGTTCAGCTTCTTCCTTGGTTTTCCTGTGAAACAGATTGCTGAACGTGAGTTGTGGAAGGGACTTAAAAGGGTATCTGGGTGATTAGGGAAAGTGGAGACAGAGACTGGTTTGATGACGCGATTAATACACCAGATCCTACAAGCTGTAGATGAGGGAGATAAAACCTTAATGATGTAAAGGTACAATGTTTAAAATAGAGCAGTGAGTGCAATAAAGAGCCAATTTGGAATATTTATCTTGGAATAATTGCAGAGCCTGTTTGAGTCCATATTGACTTTGAGTCTTGGGTTCACTGAGTGATTAAAAGACATTTTATTTTACCAGCAATGCCATTTTGCCTTAAACATGTATTTGCTTGTGATATATGATATCTGGCCAAGGGAACATCCCCACATTTAAAGAGACATTTTGAACACCAACACTACTTCAGCTTAATGTAGTGATGTTGATGTATAGATCATGCCCTTGCAGTCTTACTGCTTAGTCCTCTGCTTAGTTAAATCACTTGATTTATGCAGTCCTAGCCACACCTCCCCTGGCTGTGACTTTAGACTTTCTTATCTTCAGCTCTGTTAATTGGACATTAATCACACACAGCAGGCTGCTGTAGGCTATACTAGGCTATTGGCAGACCAGGAGAAAAGAAACTAAAAAAAAATCAGTAGGTGTAGGGAGCCTGGGTGATTCACAGCTGTGTAAACAAGAGGATTTACTCTGAAATGACAAAGAAATGAGCAGGGGCGTGACCTATACACCAAAACCACTTATATGAGTTAAAGTTGTTTTGGGGCTTACATTGTCCCTTTAACTCTGTAATGGAAGAGCTCAGACTTTCCTTTTTTATCGTTGATGCTTTTTTTCACATTTTGCATATATTTAATTTAAATACCATTTTTTTGGTAAAATTTTATTTTTATAAAAAAAGTATTTTTATACTATCCAGGGCAAGGATAGGCGGCCTTGCTAATTTTGGCTGCTGTGAAATTTGTTCAGAGTTCTGGATGAGCCATAATTCCACCCAGCGAGTCTAAACAAACAGCCGTTTGGTGTGATATACAAACTTTAGGATTTTTTTTCTCTTGGTTGTCTGATTTGACTGATTTGATTGCCACACAACATCTCACTAACCTTTATCAATACATTATACTTTCCAAAGGAATAAAAAGTTGTTACTAAAGCATAGCATCAAAGTACAAATTATTTATACACAAAAAGGAGTTTGTTTTAATAAATTAAATGTTGACATTTGGGACCAATGTCAAAGTGACCATAGCTCACTATACTGGGTTAAACTCTTTTCAGTGTCTCCATTCCTTCCCCATTGTCTGGTGGACTAGCGGTGTGCATCGTAGAGGAAAAAAGTCTTTGTACCACAACAGATGGAAAACGGGAGGGTATCATGTAATATACCCTTTCCTCCTCCATTTACAGAAACTTCACAGAGAGTTAATAGAGCAGTGACAGCAGGTCTGTGCTGACATACACACAGCATTGATGCTTTCATATTACACAACAACATTATGGGACTATATTACAGATGTCTTTCTAATGTTTTAAGCTACATGGGGATATTGGTGATGGCCAGTAAGCCAGCACTATTAAAATAATATTATTAAAAACCAAACCAACATGGATTGTGTCCTACTCCTGGGATAATCCCAGTAGGCCAAAGTACAATTTAGCAGTAGTAGTAAAAGTTGTTGATATTGCATAATGGTTAGTGGATCATTTTCATCTTTTGCATGATTGTTTAGTAAATTATCAATATATTAAAAAAAATGGTGGTCACATTTTTCCAATTGTATTCCTTTAAGCCAAGGCGTATACAAATGATGATTTTTTTCTGCCCATCGGAGTGGTCTGGGTGCCAACTCCCACTACCCTTAACCCTGCAACTGTAATTATTGCAGTTTCTATAAACTGCAATAATTACCTTGCAGGGTTAACTCCTCCTCTAGTGGCTGTCCTCCTCTAGAGGGCACTAGAGGGCACTTCCGGGATTATAGCACAGATTTTGTGCTATAGCTAAAGATTTTGTGCTTTCCTATGGGGAGGTCTAATGCGTGTGCACGGCATTGCCGTGGGACATTGTCGCTGCCTCTGGTAAGCAACCGGGGATGGGAGGTGGGAGGGAGAGGGGACCTGCAGTGCCAGGAAAATGGATTGTTTTCCTGGCACTGGAGAGTCCCTTTAAATCAGATTTTATTTAATTGTATTTCTCATAATTAAATGCTTTTAGATGGCAAATCTATCTAAAGATACTTTTCTAAGATACGTTATAGTCCCAAGGGTATTCAGCATTAAATATGGATTAGTTATGTAGCATGAGGCTGTATATTCATGGAATATTTTTTTTATAAATGAATTCCATTAATCCAAGCAAATTGAACCTGTGCAGAGATAACATGCACCTTTCACAGCAAAAATCTTATTAAATAAACATTCAAAGTTAAGAAAAATAAATTAATTCTATTGCTATTCTGCAAATCTACGTACATACAATGAACAGCTTATCTTTTAAAGGGTTACTCCAAGCACCATAACCACTTCAGTGATTTAAAGTGGTCATGGTACCCGAAGTCCGTATTTGCAGCTTTGTTAGAACTCTCTGCCCATCTTGACTCGTGTCTCTGACTGCCTCTCCGCGATTTCCAATTGGATGGCTTCTCACTTTCTTAAACTCAACCTGTCCAAAACAGAACTTCTGGTCTTTCCTCACTCAAGTGTTGCTACTCCTGTGTCTCCCTCCCTCCAAGTCAATGGCACCACCATCACCTCTACCTCGCAGGCTACCTAGGTGTTCTCTTTGACTCCGACCTCTCCTTCACCCCTCATGTCCAGTCGATTGCCAAATCCTGCCACTTCCATCTCAAAAATATAGCTTGCATCCACCCTTATTTAACACCAGACGCAGCTAAGGTGCTGTTCCATGACGTTGTTCTTTTTCACCTTCTCAGTGGTCTTATGTGTTCCCAGATTGCACCGCTGCAGTCTATAATGACTGCGGCGGCGAGGCTCATTTTCCTGTCTGCCCTGCCTCCCCCCTCTGTCAGTACCTACATTGGCTTGCAGTTAGATATAGTGCTCAAAAAAGATTAGGTGTACACTCAGTATTGAAAATTAATGATAAAAACCACCACTGGTGTGCATATGGAGCGCTTACATATTTGTTGACTCACCCATATGGGTTAACATACATATGTATGGAAAACGTGACTCATAGCGATATATCTGAAACAAATGTAAATGCAAGAAATAGTGCAGATAACGTTTTCAATAAGTGCAGTGAGGGAATATTCTATATGGTCTCACTCACATGTAGCAGAGCCCTATAGGATAGGCTCAGATCTCAATGGCCTGCGTGTGCTTATGGTGACACAGTACCCAATCGGTCCTCTAGGCGTCTGGAGATCCTTATGCATACATGAGAGAGAGAGAGAGAGAGAGAGAACAAGGGGAAGAGGAGAACCCCTAGTGCGGTCAATCCCAATGTACAATGTCAAATAGTGCAGAAAAAGTGGCTTCTCACCTGATGTGGAGCCCTATACCTGGCTCCTGGTGTGTAGGTGTCTGTGCCTTTAAGGGGGCAACTACCCTTCTTTAAGCAGCAACAATGGAGGGTGGATTCCAAATATAAAACAACATTTATTAAATAAAGTAGTAAAAACTTACAAGTAAAATATAAACAAAATTGTGAGAAATTATAAAATGTGGAATCTTCAATCCTCCAGCCGAAACATGTTTCACTGTACCCAGACAGCTTTTTCAATCGGTAATATAGTTGCTGCTGTTACTTGTTTAAATACTTTGTACTTCCTCCTGTGTGGTCCTTCAAACTTCCCTCCCTCCAATCCGCTGGCGTCCTTTTTCATGAACAGCTGTACTGTGTTAGTAATGAGAATGCTCCGGTCTCGGAACAAGTCATGTGACCCGAAGCATCACGTGCCGCATCACAAATTGGGCGTGTTTTCAGTGTAGGGCTCACAGTTCCATATCGTCCATTTTTAAGTTGGGCAAAATGCCCTTCCTTCAACCAAGTCCGTTATAGATATAGTGCTCAATTTAAGATTCTGGTGCTTGCTTACAAGTCCCTACATAATGCTACTCCAACCTACCTAGCCTCCCTAATACACAATTATGTCCCGTCGAAGCTCCTGCTCACTTCCAAAGACCTACGTCTATCCTCTGTCCGTACTCCCACATCTGATGCTTACCTCCAAGACTTCTCCAGGGCTGCACCTTTTCTGTGGAACTCCCTTCCCTTCTCTGTTAGACTTTCACCCAGTCTCCACTCCTTCAAAAAATCGTTGAAAAACACACTTCTTTAGGAAAGCATACCATTTAAAATTTTAGCGGGTTTTCATTCCACCACCCTCCCCCCCGTTGACTCCTCTCCTGCAACTGTCAAAAATTACCTAAGTTCTCAGTGAATACTTTTCTAGCACTATTTCATTACCCCTACTTATACCCTTTGTGTCGCTACACCCCACTCCCTCTAGCATGTAAGCTCATTGAGCAGGGCCCTCAACATCTCTGTTCCTGTGCGTCCATTTGTCTGGTTACAATTACGTGTATGTTAGTCCACCCCTTGTACAGCGCTACAGAATTTGCTGGCGCTATATAAATAATAAAATATTAATAATAAAAAAATAATAATTACAGGCTGGCTAAGGTCAATTCTGTGCATATTCCTTTGGACAGAGAGGCATTTATTGGCTGAGAGCACTCAGCCAATAAATGACCAGGGAGAAGACAGATTCGCATCACCTAGCATCAGAGAAGGTTTTGATGTTCAATCAAATACAAGAATATTTATGCAATTTTACACTTTGAAGGGAACATACAGTCATGGTAAAAACAAGCTTTTACTGATCAGGACATAATAACAATCATCAGTTTCTTAGCAGGTCTTAAATTTAGGTAAATACAACTTCAAATGAACAACTACACATATTACACCGTGTCATGATTTATCTAACATAAAATAGAATTCAAAGAGCGGATACTTTCTTTTTCCTATGATGGTATTTATTCAATCAAAGTCACTGAAATGTTTTATTTTTTTGCATTAGGATTTAGATAAAACTTGCAAAAAAATTATATATTTCAATTGTATTATACTGCTCTAATTTTTCATGTATAAAAAGTAAATTTTCCTTTAATTTACACTGCAATTTTCTCTGTTGTCAGAAGTATGTTTAGGTCATGGTACTATAATGTATATGTAAAGACTATTATCATTGTTCAAATGTAAATACTACATTTTTTTATTCCCCATTTGTTTTCAGCTTCTCGTTACCCCCAGCTGAATGTGTCTCCCTTGCTGAAGGATTCTTGGCTCAAGACAGGTCAGTCCTACTGCTATTCTTTATGCGCTATGCTCCATAGATCACAAATCACGCATCATGAAGTACATAGTACATATGGAATTTAGCAATTCCGTTCGACAGAGTAAAATCGGAATGGCTATTAATAGTTAAGAATTGATTTGAGAACTACTCCCTTTAAAAACACTAAATGAAAAGAGTGAGCTAGCTATGCATTGTTAAGGTCATAATGTATAGTCCCTATTACACACTTCAAAACTGGTGTCTGGTGTAAACAGATACATGTTATACATAAACAATAACAAAAAAAGAAGTAAATAGTGATATGGGGATCCCATAATGCTGAGATTGTAGGCTGGATACTTTACGTGCCCTTGATATGTACTTCTTATCTTTTCATTCATACTCTATTAAAAAGTGGTAGTGGTTCACACTGACTGAATTAAAATAGCTTTATTGGATACTTAATATTTTTCAAAAATATTTTACAGGCTTTTGAGTCAGCTTTTCACCACTGGACTAAAATGTAGGAATCTCCTCCTGCATCAGGTCCATTTACCTGTCACCCAAATAACCATCTCACTGTACCTAAATAAGGTCTCGGTGATGTATTAATGTCTCCACCAATAGGTGTATGTTAACATATTGCAGGCTGTGGATGGGAGCACAGTGAGCCAGTGGCTATGCTATAGTTGTAAATGTTATGTGCTCATTGCTTAATCCTGATTTTAAGATCTTTTTTTCCCCATCATGGCTGCAGTTCTTTTGGGAGTCTTGGAGCAGCAGCTGAGAGATGAAGCTTTCCAGGCAGAGATGGAGAGAAAGTTGGCACAATTAATCAGTGAGGCCACTGGGCAAAAACGTCGATGGAAAAGGGCCAGCCTTGCAGGTGTTAATACCGTGCAGGTGAGTGATGGGACAATAGTCTAGTCTAGTTTGATGTTAAAACCAAACCTTTAGCTCCCTTGATTACTGCCATAGATGAATGTCTCGATGTCTTCATTGAGCTAAAAACAATTAAGCTTTTTAATGCTTTGCAGGGTAATCGCCTTAAAGAGATAATAGCATGACTGCCATATCTCATCTCTGCTTTGTGCTTTAGTATTTCTAATTTATTATTCATAACTTTATTCATTGTTTTCCCATTTTGTTGAATTAGTTCCGAAATGAAATATTTGGAAAAAATAATTTTTGAATGAACAATCTAATGCTGAGCTGCCCAATGAGTTTTTCTTCACAATTCATCCTTTTTCCTTTCAGATTACTCACATTAGAGAGAATTTATTATAAAGACAATTTATAATCTCAGGTTTATAGCTTAATAGGTTACACTAAACATACACATTAACATTTACCTCAATATTTAAATTTGAATAATAAATTGGAATACAGTGTTTAAAAGGACACTATAGGCACCCAGACCCCTTCATCTCATTGACTTTGACTGGGTGCAGTGTCCCTCGTTCCTTAACCTTGCATTGTAAAGCATTGCAATTTTATAGAAACTGCAGTATTTACATTGCAGTGTTAAGACTGCCTCTAGTGCACTTTCTGCATTTACAGAGTTTGACTCTGTGAAACCACACAGGATGTCCTCACGCGTTCAAAAGCCCCATAGGAAAGCACTGAGACATGGCCTTACTAGCCGTAATGCGTGCGCAGCATGCTCATTAGATTCCTGGATCGCTGAAGGAGAAGCCTGATCCAGCGACAAGGGACCGTGGAAAAGAAGTATAAGGGTGTTGCAGCGAATGA
The DNA here is from genome assembly GCA_933207985.1 of Pelobates cultripes. NCBI lineage: Eukaryota > Metazoa > Chordata > Amphibia > Anura > Pelobatidae > Pelobates > Pelobates cultripes. The sequence continues at coordinate 224,246,858 of OW240914.1, forward strand.
TATACTGCGATTTTGCTAAGGCATTTCATATAATTCTACATGGATTGTTCCAATATATAGTAAAAGCAATTTTTTTAGGTGAAAATGTCAATTTGAGCATTATAGTAGTGCCTATTAATGGAAAGTTTAAGTTGGAAAATACTTGGCCCTTAAAGGATCTGTTCTGGGTCCACCTCTGTCCATCCTGTTTATTAATGCTGATCTGGTAAGTAACATCAGAAATTAATTTGTCAGTGTTGGCAAATGACTCAAAAATTGATAAGATAATACAGTGTGAGCAGAATATTACTTTGCTGCAGAGGGATTTGGACAAATTAGGGGACTGGGCAGTCAAATAGCAAATGAGATTTAATATCCATAAGTGCAATGTTTTGCATTTTGGGATGAATAATGCACAAGCAACTTATACCTTAAATGGGTCAGAGTTCAGGGAAGAATAACATGATTAAGTGAGAATTATTGAGAATTCATTGTGAGTTTCAAATCTAAAGACAAAGCTAGATTGGTTCCATTCCAGCCACTTTGCCCTTAAATCTGAATTTTACTTTGAGTTTACTTTGAATTCTGATCCATTCTCACTTTTGTAAATAACCCTAAATATGAGAAGGACTTTGGAATAGCTATATACAACAGACTATGCTGCAATGCGCAATGTCAGTCAACAATTGAAAAAGCTAGTAAGATGTTGACATGAATTAAAAGTGGCATTAATTAACATGTTGAACTTATCATTTTGCCTCTTTTTGAATGAATGGTAATATCTCACTTTGAATATAGAGTGCAATTTGCGTCCTCTGTTATAAATAAGTATGTTGCAAAACTAGAGAATGGAAGATTTTAGTTACGAAGGAAAACTAGAATCTTGATGGGGTATCCCACTTTAGGTGAAATGTTATCACAGTGTACAAAGAGGGCTCAAACGTTTCATTTCCCACTAGCCTTTGGTGACTAGAAATTCACTCCTTTTGCATATGGTTTACACTGATGAGTAACTTTTAAGGCCTGGCTAGTATAATAGGACTTCAAATTTTAAGGCCTGGTACAAATTTCAAGGCCTTATAAAAATATATTTACATTTTTAAACAGCATCTAGATACTTGTTGTTGTTGTTGAATAATAGAATATGCACATTTGTATGTGATGTAATAGCTTGTTTAACATGGAGAAATCTGAGTGACATTTTGGAATCCGCAAGTAATTTATATGTAATTTTGTGCCAAACTAGAAATCACTAGAAATCACAAGTTTACAACATAGACTTTGAGGGATGGGCTTAGACTTAGTATACGTCATAAGTAGTTCCTGTAATTACCCTTGTATCAATTAAAGAGAGTTTTTTTACAAAAGCGAAAATTCTAAATGAATTCAAAGTGAATTTCAAAATTAAGACCAAAGAAGACAAACAGAAAACATAGCTGATTTAGAGAATATTCCAGCTTGGCTAGTTTGAGCTTAAATTTGAAAATACAAATTTAAATTACTCGCTGTAAATGTATTACTAAATTACGTAAACTGTGAAGTCAGTGAAATGTATTACCGAGAACCTTTAAATTCCATGTGTTAAAAAGCAAAAACATCACACAGTCAGTTTTCCCAGGCCTTACATTGTTTGCACAATCCACTCAGAACTCTGTTTGATGTTCCAGGTAGTAAACGTATCACGTATGGATGGATCTGACGATCCTGTGCAGCTGATTTACTTTATAGAGGATCAGTATGGGGATCGACTCTCCGCAGCTAAGGCATCAGACTTAATTAATGAGGTGGACATCCAACGAGCAGCTATTATTATGGGATATCGTCTTCAGGGTGTTGTTGCTCAACGTGAGTAGAACATTGTATAAGCCTATACAATGCTTTGGTATTGATGGTTGAATTTCATATCCTATTTGTGTTCTAAAATGTAAGCTCTAGTGCAAATGGACCATTGTCATAGTATTGAATTAGGGAGCCATCTACTAAAAAGGCTGAAAGACCAAAATGGGGTCTTTCAGCCTTTTGCCACTTAGGGCCTCCACCCACAGCTAGTGAATGGCTGTGTTTTTTAAACATATTACAAGGAAGGAACTGCGAGCCGGTAGCTCCCTCCTTGTAATAAACTGAATGAATGAATGAACAAACGAACACCAACATTTGGTCTTTGTTTGTTCATGCGAAATTTCTATTCATTCATTCCACTTTCTGACGAATGAATAGACGAAATTCCAGTCTGAATATCGGACAATAGCGAGTGCCCAAGTGTTTAACATGGGCATGCGCGGGAAATTCATAGCGCTATCTAGTGTGGGCCGATGGCGTGTCCCACAGGGCCTTCAGCTGCCCACACAAAGATGGCAGCGCCCAAGACCTAAGTTGACAAAAAAAGGCATTTGGGAGTGATTAGGGGGCAATTAGATGTAGTGGAGTCGGGAGGGGGGTTAAAAAAAACAATAGATGCGGCCATAACGGTGCTGCTTTAAAACATACATATATTTAGTTCTAGATGTAAATTATGTAAATGTGTGAATTACGGATTATATACTTATATACTTGCCTCTTTTTTGATATATGTGTGTTCATATATTTTGAGTAGCTTAACCTCGCCCTCAATGTCTATAAAGGCTTTTGATTAATGTTTCTTTCTTTGCTATTATAGCTTTAAACCAGGTACCTGAGTCTGACCGCCAAGCCCAGAACTTGTGGATTATTGTGGGAGTGGCTGTCCCAGTTTTGGTGGTCACTGTCATTATCGTTATCCTTTATTGGAAGCTATGCAGGACTGACAAGCTGGACTTCCAGCCGGACACAATGAGCAACTTGCAACAAAGACAGAAGGTGACTGTTAACTTTGAAATCAACCAGAATGAGTTATGAAATCTGAATTTGCTAAATTTTGTCTAATTAGGAAATTTGGGGATATAGTTGTTTTATTCTGACAGAACTCACAGTATAAAGTGCCATACTTTACTAGAACCTTGTTTTCCTTTGCATAGAAAAGAACACAGGACTTGTATTACCAAATAGCACTCATTGGAGAATTGAGCTACTAGCGGGACCTGAGTCTTCTTACTCAAGCTAGGAACTTTTTTACAGTATCAGCTATGGTTAATCCAAGACCAAACAAATTTGGTCCCAACTTGTAAAGTAATAAAATGTGAGCAGGATATTGCTTTGCTGCAGAGGGATTTAGATAGATTGGGGGACTGGGCACTACAATGGCAGATTAAATTTAATGTAGAGATATGCAAAGTTATGTACTTCCGGGTCAAGAATGCACAAGCCACTTACACCCTAAATCAGTGATGGCGAACCTTTTTGAGCCCGAGTTCCCAAACCGCAATACATGCCAACGTTTGTTTACTCATGTGCCAACACGGCAATTAAACCTGAATACTGATGTTTAAATTTAGAAAAAACTCGTACTGCTGAATACACACACACAGACTGCTGAATACACACACACACACTGCTGAATACACATACACAGACTGCTGAATACACACACACACACACACACACACACACACTGCATTGAGGGATAAATTGTATGTGTTTGTGTGAGGGGTGCTGTGTGTGTGGGGGGGTAGGGGTGCTGTGCTGTGTGGGGGTAAGGGTGCTTTGCTGTGTGGGGTGAAGGGGTGCTGTGCTATGGGGGTAGGGGTGCTGTGTGTTGGGGTAGGGGTGCTGTGTGTGTGTGTTGGGGGTAGGGGTGCTGTGTGCGTGGGGGTGTGTGTGTGGGGGGTAGGGGTGCTGTGAGTGTGTTGGGGGTAGGGGTGCTGTCTGTGTGTGTTTGTTGGGGTAGCGTTGCTGTGTGTGGGGGTAGGGGTGCTGTGTGTGTGGGGGGTAGGGATGCTGTGTGTGTGTTGTGGGGGTAGGGGTGCTATGTGTTGGGGTGCTGTGTGTGTGAGGGGTGTTGTGTGTGTGAGGGGTGCTGTGTGTGTGAGGGGTAGGGGTGCTGTGTGTGTGTGGGGGAGGTAGGGTGCTCTGTGTGTGGGTAGGGGTGCTGTGGGGTGGGGGTTCTGTGTTGGGGTAGGGGTGCTGTGTTTGGTGGGGTAGGGTGCTGTGTGTGTGTGGGTAGGGTGCACTATGTGGGTAGGGGTGCTGTGTGTGGGGGAGGTAGGGGTGCTCTGGGGGTGGGGGTGCTGTGTGTGGGGTGGGGTTGCTGTGTGTGTGTTGGAGGTAGGGGTGCTGTGTGTGTTGGGGGTAGGGGTGCTGTGGGGTGGGGTGCTTTGTGTGTGTGTGTGGGGGTGTAGGGATGCTCTGTGTAGGTAGAGGTACTGTGTGTGGGGGGGTGGGGGTGGTTTAAAAAAAAAAGTTATGCTAAATCTGTATCCCCCCTCCCTCCTGCTTATTTATAATGAAGGAGGAGGGGGGACAACGCCATCCCTGGTGGTCCAGTGGTGGTAAGTACTGCTTCCAGGTCGGGAGGCAGGGGGAGGGATCTGTGAAGCAGCTCCCCTGTTCTCCTGCGCGATGCTGTGTGGAGCGTTGCCATGGTAACGTGCAGCAACGTTCCACACAGATTGCTCACGGGAGGACAGGGGAGCTGCTTCACAGATCCCTGCCTCCCGACCCGGAAGCAGAGTAGGCGTCTGCCGTTTTGGGCAGGAAGGTGCCTATTCTGCATTGATGGCGAACCTATGGCCGCGTGTCCACAGAGAGGGCCTGGCGTGCCACCTTTGGCACGCGTGCCATAGGTTCGCCATCACATATAAATGGTAGTGAATTAGGGATTACCACACATGAGAAAGATTTGGGAATTGTTATAGATTGCTATACATTGGACACATGGTCACGCATTTAGGCTGGAAGAAAGGAGATTTAATCTAAGTCAATGGAAAGGTTTTTTTTTACAGTAAGAACAATAAGGATGTGGAATTCTCTGCCTGAAGAGGTGGTTTTATCAGAGTCTGTACAAATGTTTAAACAGAAATTGGATCAATACTTCCAAAAACATAACATACAGGTTTATAATTCAGACTGGGTTTTTTGCCTTCTTTTGGATCAACAGTAAAAAACAAATGTGAGGAAGGCTGAACTTGATGGACGCAAGTCTCTTTTCAGCTATGTAACTATGTATGTAACTGCTTTTGGCAAAACCCCACCAATTTGCCCATACACAGGCAACATTTGTATCTGTTCCACCTACCTTTTGCTTGTATCTCATTCACACAACCTTTTTATTTTTACAGCATAGGGAGTTTTTGTGCGATGGTGCACTGGTAATATGAATCTGGCTGACATGTTTAAAAAAAAAAAAAAAAAAAAATTTTATCCGTTCAGCTGGCTTTCTGCATGTGTCCTCCACCCAGGTTTCAGATTATTTCCTTTTTTACTGTGCATGGCATCCGTCTGTCTGCCAGAGCTGACTTGCCTTGCAGGTCTCTCCTGCACTGTCCGTAATCTGTTCTGGCAGCTTCTGTTAGGGCTTTCAGGCTACGTTTTAAGTCCTTTTTCTCTCTCAATACTGAGAATAAATTAACTCTTCATGGATGTCTCCCAGTAGCATAATGTCTGACTAAAGAAACCCAGCTTGTATGAACTACAATTCCCATCATTCTTAGTTTATAACGGTACACTAATCACAAGTATGAAATTATATATTGTATTTTTTGTTGTTGTAATAGTTTTGGTTTTCTTTAAAATTCCTTTATACATATAAAGGTGTGATTGGTTTTAATGGACCTCATCTCAAAATGGGTTACTACAGCAGGGGTCAACCAGGAGCCTGCCAGCTGTTAACAGTGCTTTCATTTAGTGGTCTATAATGCCTAAATGTAATGGATCTCTTTCTTGAAATGTCGTTTATTCTTTTTTGTTCTCTGTTTTATTCCTCCCAGATCTTAGCTCCTCACAATACAGTGCTACAGCCAATCCTACTTGTAAATTTGCCCCAAAATGAAACTTTGTTACCTCAATAATTAAATGTAATGTATCTAGAAAAAATAAATCAAGACGTACGGGTTACGTGAGTGGGTGAGCTTATCAGTGAGCTCATCCGAGGCAAATAGAGTAAGCAGTCCAGTGCTGCTGCTGGGGATGTGAATGTCTAATTAAAGCATGTGTGTGCCACCTGCTGGCACTTCTTAGATATGTGGGAGAAATGTAGAATGAAAAGAAATAATGTTAGAATTCCTGGCACGCCAGAGTAATTTTTTAAGGTGATTGTGTGCTGTTTCATTAAATGGTGGCTAGATTTTCTGATGCAGTTAATTTTGCTTCTCTTGCTTCAAGAGCTTGTGTGGCATTTTGTAGTCATAGGATCATGGGCGTCCGCAGGAATTATATCGGAGGGGGCATAATTGTAATGACATACATGCTTTGTCCCTTTTTGACAGTGTCATGAAAGGGAAAGGGCATAGTCATTATTACATAAAGCCAGGGTGAATAGTGTTTTTTTACAACTATGGTGTTGGGAATACATGTTTGTATTCCTGACACTATAGTGTTCCTTTAACCCCTTCAGGACGGAGTCAATAGTACACGTTCTGATCAAAACAAAACGTAAACAAAAACTGGAATTTGCGCTATATGTCTGTTCACCCGTAATTCACCGATGTCACATTAAGTGCACCCACACTTATTATATATCATTTTGTTCAGGAGAAACGGGGCTTTAATTTATCATTAACTATTCATATATGGAACAAAATTTATTATGAGTAAAATTTAAAAAAATTAGAGAATATAAGATTTTTTTTTTTAAATTTGTATTTCCGTCTGACATTTTAGCTGTTAATGTCATAATACTGTTAGGTTTTACTGCAAAAAAAAATGCACATATTTGTAGTCAGCGATGTCTCATGAGTACAAGAGTACCCCCCATTAACAGGTGTTATGGTGTTTTGGAAAGTTACAGGGTCAAATATAGAACGTTCCATTTTCAAATTGAAATTTGCCAGATTAGTAATGTTACCTTTGAGATGGTGTTAGCCCAGGAATGAGAATTACCCCCATAATGGCATACCATTTGAAAAAGTAGACAACCCAAGGTATTGAACGTGGGGTATGTTTAGTCTTTTTTAGTAGCCACTTAGTCACAAACACTGGCCAGAGTCAGCGTTCATATTTGTTTTTGTGTGAAAAAAGCAAAAAACTAATATTTGGCCAGTGTTTGTGACTAAGTGGCTACTAAAAATGATTGGACATACCCCATTTGCAATACCTTGGGTTGTCTACTTTTGCAAATGGTATGCCATCATGGGGGTAATTCTTATTCCTGGGCTACCATACGCTCTCAAAGGCAACATAACCAATCTGGCAAATTTCAATGTAAAAAAAATGAAATGCAAGCCTTATATGTGACTCTCTAACTTTCCAAAACACAATAAAACCTGTACATGGGGGGTATTGTTATTCTCGGGAGACTTCACTAAACACAAATATTAGTGTTTTAAAACAGTAAAACATATTACAACAATAATATAGTCCATAAAAGTACCGTTTGCTTGTAAAAAATGCAAAAAACTTCAATTTTACTTAAAATTTCATCTTTGTAATACAATTTACCAGTTTGAAACACTAATATTTGAGTTCAGCGTAGTCTCCCGAGTAAAACAGTACCCCCTATGTACAGGTTTTATGGTGTCTTGGAGAGTTACAGGGTCAAATATAGTGCTTCCGAATTAAATTCTCTGCACTTTCTCCCTGTGTTGTCAGGCATGTCAATCAAATTTTAATTAATCAAATCACATAATTATGTTAAAAGATTACTTAAATATACACATAGAATTTTAATATATATGCATTTATAGGTATTTAAATTCTACGTGTATACTAATATAATCTTTTATGTAATTATATGTATTTATCTATATATATATATATATTTGCGGTTATTTGTATTTTATATATAGATAGATATATACAGAATGTCATTCTAAGTGTATTTTGTTACCAATATATATATATTAATAACAAAATACAGTTAGAATGAAATTACATATGCATATATAATTTTAATAAAATCTTGTTTCAATATTTTATTTTATTTTTTAATTATTTTATTTATTTATTAATGTATTTATACATATATATAATATATGTTATATATCTATTATATATATATAATATATATACATATTATATATATGTAAATGTGTTTAATTTATTTTAAAACTTGTCTAATTTTTTTTTTTTTTTTTACAGTTTCAACCAGCAGGGGGACTGTCTGATATTTCAGACAGCCCCCCTGCTGGCAGATCCATAGCCAGCTATAGGGGGCCATATTCGCCAGGGGAGGCCTGCCTAGGCGGTCTGGCAGCCCTCCAGAAGAGGATCGCAGCGGAGGTAAGTAGCTGCGATCCCCTGGGGCTGAAAGACGTTACGGCGTTCTATGCCGCCGCAACGGCTTTAAAGCCGCGACGGCATAGAACGCCGTAACGGCGTTAAGGGGTTAAGCAAATTAAAGGAACATTCTGGTCACCATAACAACTTCATCTAAAAGAAAATGCTATGATGCCAGGAAGCCTCTGGGTGCTCTCTTTCCTTTAAGGGGTTAAACCGCTCTCAAATGGTTTAACCCCAAAGGCTTCCTCCAGCTCTAGATCTCCAGGTCGCTCAGTGGTATTCGGCTTCTGAAACAGGAAGTGCAGATTGACTTCAGGCATGGGTGCTGCAGATTGGCTAGCGTGGTCAGTTGACGCTCTAAGCCAATCGCTAATTCCTGGTTCATAAAAATGTTTTGCTTTTTTATGAATGGGGAGCTACTGATTGGCTTAGAGTGCCAGCTGACCGCTCTAGCCAATCAGCGACACCCCTACCCAGCGGCACTCTGTGCTTCCTAACACTCAGTAAATAAAAGTGAACATATTAACACTGATATTTGTTGTTACCTGAGGAGATGAGAAGGTCCAAAGTTTCCCTGCCAGGCCCAGGTACCAAAGCCTTATGATGTGGTGTCCAGAATAAAGTGGAGGGTTCACTTCACTTGTCCTTCCTGCTCCAATCTCCTTTTCTTCTCCTTCATTTGACACAGTCTTCTTTTTCTTCTGACACTGTCTTCTCTCCTCCTTGGCTCCTTTACCTTTCTGCTACTTTCTGCTTAATTTGCGCCCTTCTGCTCCTTTTTCTTTCTGATCCCTTTCTGCTCCTTGCAGACCCTTTCTGCTCCTTCTCCTACTTTACATTTGTGCTCCTTCTGATTCTTTCTGATCCTTTACCTGTGTGCTCCTCCTGTCACATTCTGCTCTTTGCAGGCCCTTCCTGCTCCTTGCTGCTAATTTCTGCTCCTTCTCCTACTTTACGTTTGTGCTCCTTCTGCCCATTCCAGCTCATTGCTGACCCTTTCCAGCTCCTTGCTGACCCTTTCTGCTCCTTCTACTTTACCTTTGTGCTGCTTTACCTTCCACCTCCTTGCTGACCCTTCCTGCTTCTTGCTGACCCTTCCTGCTCTTTGCTGACTTTTCCTGCTCCTTGCTGCCCCTTCCAGCTCATTTCTTTTCCTGTGTGCTCCTTCTCCTACTTTACCTTTTGTGCTCCTTGCTGCCCCTTTCTGCTCCTTGATTTCCCTTCCTGCTCATTTCTTTTCCTTCTCCTTTCTGCTCCTTCTCTTACTTTACCTTCCTGCTCCTCACTTACCTGATCTATAGGCTGCCTCCCCCCATCCCTCACTTACCTAATCTGTATGCTGCACCCCTCCATCTCTCACATACCTGATCAATAGGCTGTCTCCCCCCCATCCCTCACTTACCTGATCTATAGGCTTTCTCCCCCCATCCCTCACTTACCTGATCGTATGGGCTGTCTCTCCCCCCCCACCATCCCTCACTTACCTGATCTGGTTGCCCCCATGTCTCACTTCCCTGATCTATAGGTTGCCCCCATGCCTCACTTCCCTGATGGCTGTCCCCATGCCTCACTTCCCTGATCTATAGGCTGCCCCCCATGCCTCACTTCCTGATCTATAGGCTGCCCCCCATGCCTCACTTCCCTGATCTATAGGCTGCCCCCCATGCCTCACTCCCTGATCTTGCCCTCATGCTTCCTGATCTGTAGGCTGCCCCCCAATGCCTCACTTCCCTGATCTATAGGCCGTCCACCCACGCCTCACTTCCCTGATCTATAGGCTGCCCCCCATGCCTCACGTCCCTGATCTATAGGCTATCTTCTCCCCCCTTCCTCTCCCCCTAGGAGTTGCTGGCTGCATTCTGTGCTGCTTCCTTGCAGATTCAGTCAGGAGAGAGAAGCAGGGATATGATGTAGCTTCCTATGCCTGTCTCTCTCCAATACACACACCGGTATTGCACTGTATTTTCAATCTCACACGAAAAATAGCATAACAAGCTGAAAAATCCAGGGTGGGTCAAGTGCCCCCTCTTGCCCCTCCCTGTGGACGCCCATGCATAGGATGCAGATGAAATGCTACTGATGGCTCTCAGTGCATAAGGTTTGAGGGAGCAGATGTCCCTGTTTTGAAATATTTAATGTGTTAATGAAAATCAGAAGAAACTATATAGCTTTTACTGTAGCCCTTTCTGTGTTTGTTTTTTTCTGTACCATCCAGAAGAGCTACCTGGCTTTTTCTAATATCTGAGACATGCAACTGTTAGAGGTACTGGACATCAACCATTGTGGGTTTTATTCTAAAACAGTTTTACTATTAGTTCTACTATACAGTATACTTTGATATGTTTTCTTATCATTTAAATATTTGGGGGACCATATTTTTCTTTATAAGGGAAAATGGTTGTGTTTGCTCAAGACCTTTGATACTAACTTGAATAAAAGGCCTTGTCACACTTCACACTGCTCCTCCTTTTTCTTATATTATGTTAGGTGGGTTGTAAGACGTAGTCTGAGCATTTTAACTGTACATGCGCAAAATATTTAGGCAGGTTGATTACAGGTATACAAGCTTCTTGTTAATACAGCACATCCCATCTAGCAGAGAACATTGCATGTATATTGAATAAGTTCTGTAATTAACCTCTGTACTCTATGCACAGGCATCTCATGTATCTTTCATGTCCCATTAGATGCTCCACAGGTCTGCGCATTGGTATTTGCTACCTTCTCTTCTTCACTCAGCTAATGCCCCATATTGAAGACTTTTTATCAGGCAGTTAAGCTTTGATTTCCTAATATGTTTTAGATCTGAAACGGAATAACTGAGCTCTTGCTTTCAACAGCTGTACATGCATATTGAAAAGGCTCATTTTCGCAGTAGGTCATGCAGAGTGGCGTCCACAAACTTGGGGTTCATTCATTAACACCAGTGACATGAACAAAGAATTGTAAACTTAAATACATTATTATTATTTTATTATTTATATAGCGCCATCAGATTCCGTAACGCTCTACAATGGGTGGACTAACAGACATGTAATTGTAACCAGACAACTGGACATACAGGAACAGAGAGGTGGAGGGCCCTGCTCAATGAGCTTACATTCTAGAGAGAGTGGGGTATAGTGACACAAAGGGTAAAAGTAGGGGTACAAAGTAGGTTGTTAGAAAAGTATTCACTGAGGGCTTAGTAGGTAAGTTTGACAGTTACAGGAGAGGAGTCATGGTGGGTGGGTGATAAAAACCTGCCTATAGTTTAATTGATATGCTTTCTTGAAGAAGTGAGTTTTCAATGATTTTTTGAATGAGTGGAGACTGGGTGAAAGACTTACGGAGAAGGGAACGGAGCTCCACAGAGTGCAGAGGAGTTGCTGCACTGGAGAAATCTTGTAGGCGAGCATTAGAGGTGGGAGTACCGACAGAGGATATACGTAGGTCTATGGCAGAGTGTAGGGGCCTCGACTGGACATACTTGTGTATTAGGGAGGATAGGTAGGTTGGACCAGCATTATATAGGGACTTAGGAAAGGGTTAGATTGAAAACTTTAGTGAGAGGAAGAGCAAGAGAGTGAGAAAAAGTGCAGATAAGATACGAGGGAATAGGATCAAGAGAACAGGTGGTGGGGCGGGAGGACCGGAGCAGATCAGAAACTTCTTCTGCTGTAGCAGGTGCGAATGAGTGTAGAATGGTGGATGAAGTGGGGTTGGGTGATATATTGGTAGGGGAAGGAGAGAAATTAGATATCTCATCTCTGATTGATTTGATCTTCTTCAAAATTTGTGGCGGACAAGGTGGTAGAAGGAGGGGGAGTAAAAGGGTGAAGAAGAACATCAATAGTGTGAAATAGGTATTTGGGTTGATGGGACAGTGTACTTATGAGGGTGTTAAAGTATTTTAATTTTGCAGCGGAAAGAGCCAGGCTGTAGGAGCGCAGCATAAATTTATAGTGGAGGAAGTCCAGCAGCATTCAGTAGTTCTAGAACATTTTTGGAGGTAACGGGTCAGCTTAGTGTGCCAGGGTTGTAATTGGGGGTGCTTGCTGCGTTCAATTGTAGGAGGTGCCATGATGTCGAGTTGAGAGGAGAGAGTTCAGTTGTAGAGTGAGGTTGCAGAGTTAGGGCAAGATAGATTTGAGATGGGTAAATAGGGAGTGTTTGGAGTTTGGTGGAGAAATGCTGGAGATGAAGGCAGTTGAGGTTTCTGCGAGATTGGAGAGTTGAGGGTGTTGAGATTTGGGTACGGGGTATGCTGATTGTGGCAAAAGCGGCCTCGCCACTGGTTTTTGGAGGGGACAGGTGATCCGTTACAGTGATGTCAAATGTTAGCAGATGGTGGTCAGACAAAGTAAATGGAACAGTGGAGAGATTAGAGGTGGTGCAGAGATTGGTGAAGATGAGATCAAGAGTGTTTCCTGCTGTATGGGTTGCTGAAGTAGACAACTGCGTGAGGCCAAAGGAGGAGGTTACAAAGAGCATAAATTGTTTATTTTTAAAAGGGCACTCCTAAACTCCTGAAACACTTAAAGGGACACTATAGGCACCCAGACCACTTCATCTCATTGAAGTTGACTGGGAGCAGTGTCGCTGTTCCCCATAGTTCTGCAATGTAAAACATTGTAGGTTTTGAGAAACTGCAATGTTTAAATCGCAGTACTAAGACTTCCTCTAGGGGCTCTCTATCAGACAGCAACTAGAGGTGGTTCCTGGAGTCTCATAGAGTTTGACTCCGTGAAATTAGGCTGGACGTATTCTGGCAGTGGAGCGTCTCTTTAATAGTATATTAGCCTAAATTGTGAAATGTGGCTTTCATTTACTTCAATTAAGTGTTTAGTGAAAACATTTTTATATTAAACATTGAGCAAACCAGGTGTTTACTGAACAATATTCTAATCTATTTTATAACATATAATAAATCTACTTGTTATAAAAATCATCTTAACAAAATGTTACCGTGGACCTGTAAAGCTTTATTCTGTTTCTTATTTATAGATAGAAATGATACTAAAAAATACCAAAAAATAAAAAAACAATGATCAGCTTATACAAAAAGAAGATAATGTTACTTTTTTTCTAAAGCACAATAGGTGCATTTAACGTGAGATGATGGACCGATTGGGCACATCTTTGATGTAAAAAGCTAAAACTAAAATGATTGTAAGTGCTGAATAAACATATAAACCACAATTTAATGATGGCACTGTCACTGAAGGTCCCATGTTTTATGAAAACTCTGCTGGGTGCCTCTGGGAATGTCTTTCAATTTCTCTATGGTCAGGACGCAGCAAATGTCAGAGAGAATTATGTCAATAAGATGCCTCATTACCCCCAAAACAACAGGCAATAATAACATACTTGGAATATTAGCTTTTTTGCATACTTTGAGAATTTCGACTGAACTGGGGAAGGCCTTAGAGTACAATCATGGAAGAGATATCTAACCTCTCTCCCTCCCCTTCCAATACATCACCCAACCCCACTCCCTAAGCTGTTCTATGCTCTTTCGCACCTACTACAATGGAAGAGGTTTCTGCTCTGCTCCAGTCCTCCCGTCCCACAACCTGTTCCCTCGATCCTATTCCCTCATATCTCATCCACTCTTTGTCTCCCTCACTTGCTCTTCCTCTCACTAAAATGTTCAATCTCTCCCTTTACTCCGGCACATTTCCTTCACCTTTCAAGCATGCAACCATAACGCCAATTCTGAAAAGCCCAACCTTGACCCCAACTCCCCATCCAACTACCGCCATATATCGCTGCTAAATCTCACCGCCATTACTCTGTCTTAATTCTCCTTGATCTTTCTCCTGCCTTTGATACTGTTGATAATCAACAGCTTCTCCGCATTCTCCGTAATTTTGGTCTATGGGATACTGCTCTCTCCTGGTGCTCCTCCTACCTCTCCCAGGGCTTTTTCAGTGTTTCTTTCTCTGGCTCTGCCTCTTCTCCCCAACCCCTTTCTGTTGGCGTTCCTCAAGGTTAAGTCCTTTGTCCCCTACTGTTCTCTATTGTGGGGATATTTATGGGATAATAATAGTAACAGTGAGAATCGCCCACTAATTCAATTCTCAGATCCCAAAGAACGTTTATCGTAAGTGAAAGTATTTCATATAAATAATATTCACAATGTATAAAAATAGATTTTATTTATAATGACAAATTAATTAATAATAATATTATGCAACATGCATGACAATAATCAATGAATATCCAGTATAAAATGATATGCAATACAAAGAAATGGCTACACACGTCTCAACGGCTAAAACAGCATTATCTGTCAAGACTTTATTTATGACTATCTTTCACAGACATAGAGAAAGTTTTACGCAGAGAACAGAATTCCTCAGAGTGCAGCATAAGGTCGTAAAGTTTAGCTGACAGTTAGAATAACCCTTTCAATGCTGGCTAGATCTCCTAGATAGTTAAGATCTATTCTTATGTCATTTTAAATAAAATAACATTTAAACCAGTTCATTAGTCATTTCCTGGAACCATCCAATAAGAGAATCTACCATATTTTATAAGCAGATTTTAATTTGTCTAAAAGATATCTTATCTTAATTTAGAGCAAATCAATACATCTGGATAAAAACAGCGGTATGCTAACACGTGATAATATCACATCAATATATAATTATTCTTAATTCCACCTGCAGAATGGAATGTTTATAACTATATATTCTTAGTTAACTAAGATTTCTTAATATGGAAATCTGACCGTGCTTTATCCAGTCATATATAATGCTATTAATACATTTTAATTTTAATTAATTAAATGAAACCAGTATAATTACCAGTTGAGTAGATATTTCATCCGATTGGTAGTCTCAAGAACTTATTTGGATGTCTCTCTGCATGGAGGTTGGAGTCCCCAAACTTCCAATTCCTCTCTCCTCTTTTTCTTTCTCCTTTGCATTCTTTTGTCTCTCAATCTTCCCTTTGTCCTAACTTTTAAAGGGCCAGACTCTCTGTACGTCATCAGTTGATAACCCAATAGAAGCACTAGAGGTGTGGTTATCTTCCAGATCGCAATTTAGTTATTTGGTCTATAGAGGGCAGTCTTGTCCCACTAAACATACCTATCCAGGAAAGAGTTAACTTTTCCTGGTGGCTATTTTGACGTCATTTTGGCCTATCTAGATAGTGGCCATAACTTACGTATCCTTCACAGATCAAAGGGTTTCTTTAAGTTTTGTCCAGACTATGTGTCTGGCAAATCCTGCTATAATTTCTAAAATGGCAGATCATGAACTAAGTTTAACCTTAAACTTACAATGGTACCTTATACATATATAGACAATAAAATTTTATTATTTAATCTTCTCTGTCACAAATGTCTGGGTTTAGAATTGATTATATTCCATTAGCATTTTAGACAGTCTATCCAACCCCCCTTTCTTTATCACTTGGCTTGTATATACTATGCATTCCTTTAGCTCTGGGAAAATGGTTAGTTTTACAGATAGAAATCTTGTGTCTTTTTGTTAACTTGAAAATAACAAAATGGAGTCTGCTCTGTTCAAAAGTGACTCAGAATATACACTTTTAATTTCTATCATAGCACAAGATGTCTACCGATATAAATACCCTGACATAACCCCCCTTTAGTGCATTTCGTAGCCAAAATTCATTTAGCTTATGAATAAGCACTATAGAAGTTACCAGACATATTGTGCAATCACATCATTTCTAACATAGGCCCGTGCGTGGAATGAACATTTTTGTATATATTTGTACCTGTAAGAGTTTTGAACTTTACACTTAGTACAATCAACCATAATATCATTATTAACATAGTACATTATTTTTATTTGAAAAATGTCTTTGGGAGTTACATATGGTATGGTCAATAAAAAGCAAATCTCCATACGTTCCAGATCAATTAAGAGAGGTATAGCGCTCCCCATCTCAAAGGCCAGATTTAATTGCATAGGCTCAATTGTCTCTCCATCCACATTGGCAAGCATTGCATGAACAATATCCTTGGATACAAAGTACAGAGGTATGCGTCCCCCTGCCAATTCGATCATTCCAGTTTGCACTTCGTCGAGAAAAGCAAGTGTGCGGAACAATATTGGGTCATGCAGAAATATAAGTTCACGCTTAAATAAGTCATGACTTTGGTGCAACTCAGTGGATTTGGCAATTAACTCCGAATGCAAATTTGTTGTAACAACTGTGTCTTCCACAATAGTTAGCACGTCTTGGAGAAGTGTTCTTTGCTGTTGTATCACCTGATGAATATCGTTAATGTGTTGCTTTAGCGCATAGATTTCCATATCCAGCTTTTGGACAGTAATAGAGTTGGCTGCAGACATTCCAGTTGCGACAACTGCACCAACAGTGGCACAAACTAATGCAACAATTATGGTGGTGAGGAACCTTTTGGGTCGGTTGCTCATCGGAATAGAACTGGATACAAATGGTTTCCGGGCTTGCTCCAAGATGTTTTGCACACGGTCCTGTGCTCTTTGGAGGTGCATCTGGTTCCAAGTCTGTAACTCCGGAATCTGCATCGATGAAATGTTGTATGCCTTCTCGATGGAAATCTTGGGGTCCAAGCTGACGAACACACGTCGGGTCAGGATCCTCTTCAGAACCCTGGTGTCTCTTGAATCAGGATGCCGGAGGATGGTCCCATCTCTGCGATCGGGTCGGTCCGTAGCTCTTGGCACAGGAGCAGTACGATCCAGAAACACGCCACATCCTTCTTGGACATCTTTCGACAGTCACGGATCAGGAACTCGTTTCAGACTTATCTACTAATGATTCAAGGTTTGTTAAGCATACAAACTTATAACAGTGTGACATCACTTGGCCTAGGATAACACATTATTATGATTCATCAACATATGTATTCTCTCTAATTCTATTTTTATAACTTCATCCCTCACTACATTTATTACTGACTCTTCAGCAATATGCCTATAGCAATTAAACAAGCTAGTAACCTGCTTAAAAATGTAGTTATTGGATGGCGAGGAAATGGTTAATGACATGAACGTACATGAGATCATGGCACATCACAACAATTCACATCATACTATACCACGTGAATCAAGCATTCATCCAGGTTAGTCGTTCACCCTTCTGCATCCGAATCCACACCTATAATCCTTAATTGAGATTTAGGATGACAAGCACGCAACTGGTTAATGTGAACCCACTTTTCAATAAAATCACCATCCTTAGGAATTTTTATCTTGTACGCTACTGGGGAAATTTTGTCAATGATGACATATGGCCCTTTCCAAGAAGGTAAAAATTTATTTTCCTTGACTTGATTTCGCGCAAAGTTATACAGATAGACTTGATCTGTTATCTCATATTCCTTTTTCGTGGTTTTTAGATCGTAATAGGTCTTAACCCCTGTCGCTGCTTTTTCTAGATTCTTTTGGGCAAAAGCAAACGCATGCTGTAAATGCTTGCGCAAATCTTCGATATACTGATGCGTAGTGGCAGCATTGATCAAGTTATGATCCGAAGTACGATATAGTAAATGCTGTGGTAAAACCATCTTTCTTCCTGTCATCAATTCAAAAGGTGACAATTTGGTAGCAGTGCTAGGTGTAGCTCTAATCGCCATTAAAACTAGGGGCAATTTAATGTCCCAGTCTTTACCAGACTCCTTAACATATTTCTTCAGAATATTAACGATAGACTGGTTATATCGCTCTACCCCCCCGCTAGACGCAGCGCGGTATGCAATATGTAGCTTTCGTTTAACACCTAGAATGTTCCACATCTTAGCCATTACTTCGCTGGTAAAATGACTACCTCTATCTGACTCAATTCTTTGAGGCAGACCGAACCTGGAAAAGACATGGTTAATCAACAAAGTGGCGCACACGGTACTCGTGTTCTCTTTACAAGGCAAACATTCTATCCACTTTGTGTACATACATGTAACGGTTAACATGTATTTGTTACCTCTTGAAGATCTTGTTACAGGACCTATAAAGTCAATTTGAATATCAGACCAGGGTAATGACACCCCCCTCTTCTGAAGTGGTGCACGATGGGTTGGACCATGGGGTTGATATTGCGGACAAATCAAGCATCCCTGACAGTATGTCTTAACATCCCTTAACATGTGTGGCCAATATGCATAATCACGCAATATCTCATATGTGATCTTATCACCACGATGCCCAGATGTAGGTGCATCATGTGCGTGTTGGAGCATTAACCCTCTGTATACAGTTGGGACTACCCATTGTTGTATACCATGTTTAGAAGTTCTGACCAGTAACCCATCCATGATACTAAATTGGACTTTATATCTCATCAAGATTCGTAAATCTTCATTATCTTTGCAATCCTCATCTGTGATGGGATTGGCAGTAGGGTCTTCTATATGTCTATAGAATATACCTATGACGGGATCATTCTTTTGACTAGTAATCAGGTCCTCACTAGGAGCTTCTTGACTCCATTGCACGACGTTTAAGTCGGCATTATCTCTAGCCTGTCGTCTAGTTATGGCTTCAACATGAATTGAACCCATAAGATCATCAATATTTAGGGTTTCACCATTGATGGCAGCTTGTTTTGCCAGTGAATCGGCTAAGTCATTACCATCCTTGTCAATACCTTCTATTTTAGAATGGCCTTTGGTTTTCTTCCAATATATGGTTAAACCATTTTCCTTAACCAACTCATCGATTTTACAAAACAATTTTCCATGTTTAACAGGTTTGTTATTAGGTTACGTTTCCAGCTAGGCAGATATTCGACAAAACTGTTGCGAACATAGTTGGAATCAGTTATGATGACGAATTCTTTGATACCATATTCTATTGCCATTTGAATGGTCTTATATACTGCACAGAGTTCGGCTATCTGACTGCTTTTGGGACCAATATTGTATCCTATAGATACATTGGGATAATCACCTGTCCAGGTGATTCCGATACCTGCAACTAACTTCCATTCAGCACCAGCGGCGTGGTGATATGAACAACCATCAATGTATACCCACGGTAGTGGTCGACAGTATTCCTCGTCATAAACTTTATAAGGGGATAGCAATTGCTCTTCTAGGAAGTCATCTCCGGTGTCATTATCATCCAGAGATAGAGCAGTACAGTCATGTAATTCTGCTAAACCTTGGGCAACTGGGCTTCTCTTATTATGTTTATAACGGACTTCTAACGGCCATCCCTGTAAGGATAGAGTCCATGCAGTAATCCGACTGTTAGAGAGATTACCGTCTCTAATTCTTTCACTCTGCAGATACTGTAGAGGTTGGTGAGCTGTTTCTACAATTATTTTCTCACCTTGGATATAGCTACGAAAATTTTGTAGTGCCCAGACAGTCGATAATAACGCCTTCTCACACGTGTTGAATTTAACTTCAACAGGTGACAAAGTCTTGCTAGCATACGCAATAACTTTGTTTAAACTGTCCTGCTTCTGATACAGAACAGCACTTATGCTTAAATCGGTATATCCTGTCTCCAGATAGAAGGGTTTACCCCCCTCTGGGTATGCTAAACAGGGTGCCTGAGTGAGCTTCCTCCTCAGTGCACTTACCGCTTGGTCCTGAGGCTCCCCCCAGTTCCAGGTAGTTTCCTTTTTAAGCAGGTGTAAGAGTGGTTTAGTTATTTCTGCATAGTTATCTATAAACTTACGGGAGTAATTAGTCATACCAAGGAACGATCTTAATTCCCTGATGTTTGAAGGTGTTTTAGCCTTTAGTACGGCTTCAACCTTCTTCCTCTGGGGATTTAATCCTTCAGAAGTTACCTCATGTCCGAGGAAATTGACATGGGTGCGACACCATTGTGCCTTTTGTAAAGACAGTTTAATCCCTGCCTCTCTTAACTGAGTGAGAACATGTCTAATCTCTAAGATATGCTTATCAAAGGAAGTGCTTTTCAGCAAGACATCGTCGACATATGATAACGTTCCTCTCTCGAGTGCGTCAGGCATAGCTTTATGCATGAACACAGCAAATTCATGACCAGAGTTTATATAACCGAAAGGCATACGGGTCCAGGTATACTGCTGCTTTCCAAATGTGAAGGCCAATTTGTATTGGTCTTCATTATGGACTGGTACAGTCCAATATCCCTGCGCACAGTCAATGGCAGTGAATATTTTGGATCCCTGCATTTGTACCAAACATTGGTCTATGTATGGCGTTGGCCAACCAGACATATAGACGCGTTTATTTAGCTGTCGTAAGTCAGCGCATAAACGCCATTGTCCATTAGGTTTCAGAATCCCCAAGATCGGATTATTATACGAACTGTGCACTGGACGTATAATGCCCCTTTCCTTTAAATTCTGAATGATGTCTTGTAGACCATCATATGACGCTAATGGGAGTCTATATTGTTTGATAAATACAGGTGGTAAATTTGGATCAGTTTGTATTCTGGCTACGTGGAGGTTAGTTAACCCACAGTCGTAGGAATCTTTGGCAAAAATATCTTGGAATTCCATTAGGATTTCCTTTAGCTGTTGCCGCTCAGCATCGTTGGAGCAACCGTCAGCTAAAGATATTTGCTCTTCTAGCCTTTCCTGAAATCCTGGAAAGATTTCAGGCTGGCCTATCTCATAGCTTCTTCAAGCCTAGAAGTTAGGTCAGTTCGGTGTTGACTTACCTTTTCTCTTTGGTCGTGATACTCTTGTGATTCCTGCTCATTGAGCGGATGATCGAAGGTGATAGATGCTTCTTCGATTTTACACGAGCCTTCTTTGACGTTGAAGGGATATACAGATAGGATAGTGAATAATCCTTCTGGGGAGGAATGGAATATTTGATCGATAATTTCATCCTCAGTTAAGTATTCGTCAGGGATGAGGCCTATAATTTGGTTTTGGAAACCAAATGTATAGTACTCAGCATCCAATGCTAGACCTAATAATGTTCCTTTTGGTAAAGTAACACTATTGGGTGTAACATTGTTGACCATGATATAGGTGGGGTTCTTACCAATACTTACCATTGGTGTATGCGTTACCACCATCTCTAATTGTTGTATCCTGTTGGATAAACAGATTAGGGCATCAGAGTTTTCCAATCTCTGACCCTCTTTGACCTGTAGGGGTAAAAGAAAATTACTTGTCCCCTGTGGGATGGTTATGTCATCAGGTACTTGGATACTTACCGCATATGGGAGTATTTGTCCTGATTTCAGGGCGTTTTCCTCGTGTAGGTATCCACAAGGATTACCTTTTAACCTTGTCCACAAGTTGGAATTAATCAGGTCAAGGTGTATGGCAAAGCGATGTATGACATCATTGCCAACGTAAACCTGATAGCGAGGTTCGTCTATCACTAGGAATAAATGTTTAACTGTCTTATTTCCAATGGAAATAGATAGTAAACATTTTGCTATCACATTGTAACTCTCTGATTCGCCATCCAGGTTCTGGATCCACCTGTCATGTGGGAAAGCGTACCTGATCATTTTAGGATTAGCGATCTGCTTTAACAGACTTCTGCTAATATAGCTGTTCTCACTCTTTAAGTCCAGCTTTGCATTCCTACTTCTTCCTAAGTCATTTATCTGAATAGGAAAGAATAAGTTGTTATTAACCCTTTCAATTCTGGCAAGGAATTGAGCATGACCTGCCAGATCTACAGATTCAACATAGTCCCTGTGGAGATAAATGGTTAAAACATCACCTTCCAGAGAGACATTCTGGATCCTCTCTGGAGCAATTCTTATGGAATGCTCATCTACAGGTGCGATTGTATCATTCACCTGCAGGATAGTCACGTCAGGTGACTGACTATTCCTAAAATGTACCTCAATCGAGTCAGGTCTTTCTTCTATCACATGGCAGTTACGATCAGATTGAACATGTGATTTCTCATAGGTTACTGGAACCTTAGCTTGTGACCATACAATTCCATTTACACAGTCAATACTTGTGTTAAGTCTTCTGAGTATGTCTATACCCAGAATCAGTCGGTCATAGGGGAGATCTACCACTATCACCGGGTGTCTAAAGGTTTTGTTACCTATTTTAAACTTTAACCAGGTATTGCCAATAACATGAAGGGCATTTCCTCCTACACTCAACAGAGCATTGGGGAAATCTCTTAGCTTCGGCTTATCCGTTGCTAAGTCCATTACCTGCTGGAAGTAGGTATTGGATAAGATAGTGGCTTGTGAACCAGTATCTATTAACCCTTTGAAAGGCTGGGGTAGTGAATCCTGTATTTCTACAGACATGTAATACCTTCCTTCATGTTCTTCTAATTCACATAAGAATTTAGAATGTGTCAACATATTACTTGTTTTCCATACATTACCAGTCACAGCAGTAGTTTCTACCTGTACTGAGGAATGCTCAGTCTTACCCACAAGCCCATCCTTTTTAGGAGTATCTTGAACTGTCAAGCGGGAACTAGTGGTCGGCATCTCATCAGATAACCCTTTCAGGTCTGGATCCTGGAAACTAGTGGCTGCTGGGGCTACTTTAGCCTTTGGCTGAAATGAAAAAACAGAGGAACACGTTGCGCCTCCTTCACCCGGAAGTGAAGTGACGGGATAGGCAATAGGTTTTCTAACACAACTATTGTTTGTTTGACTGTTAGTACCTGGAAAGGAAACAGGGTTAGGCATTACATCTACTGATAACCTAGCCTGTTTAGTCACAGTGGCTATTATTGCTGCGGCACCTGTTGTTGTTGCTGCGGTTGCACAGGTATTTCTGCAATTGGAGCTATCCCTAAAAAAGGATTTCTGGCAAAGACTTCGTTGATCTTTGTCATTTCCTCCATTAATTTGCCCATCTGGTCTGTCAATTGACCAACCTGACGACGCAAATTATTTCCCCCATTGCCGTTTTGTCTTTGCCCATTAGAATTTGGCTGGGATGGCTGAGACTGTTGGGAGTTATTGGAAGCAGATTGGTTATTTCTGTTTCCATATCTCCTATTTCCCTGAGGATTCCTTCTCCATTGGGAATTGCCTTGGTTCTTATTAACCCAGGGGCGTTTTTTCCCATTGGCATTGGATTTTTCAGAGTTATTAGAGGAATTTGCAGAATTGCTTCTGGTATTTTCCGGTTTCTGAGGTTTTGGAGATTTCAAAACCTCAGAATAGGTCCTCTTTTTCTGTTGGGTTTCTAAACCTAACTGAATTTTAGTCTCTGACACCATTTTATCACCAGGTTTCTTAACCTTTGGCTGATTTTCGTCATGTGCATGGTGTATAGTATACAATTTTATGCACTGACTGACTAGCCATTCTAATGGTAACTTACAATCGTAATCTCTTGCGAGATTCATTTGTATGTTTACTGGCATGGCATTAAAATACAGATCTTTGAAGTCTGTGCTTTCATACCTGGGTTTTCTTTGGGCCACGGAGTATGCATTTTTAAGAATTATTAAAAATTCTCTGGGGCTTTGATCTGGACGGCACTTTAAGTTATAAAGCGCCTTCTTTGCAGAGGCAATGGTTTTATACTTACCATATTCCATGATTATTTCATATTTCATCTTGGACCAGGACATTAACTGTATAGCTTGAAGACTTTCTAGATAAACACGACACATTGAATCAAAGGTCCATGTAATGAACCATTTCTTATGAATGTCATCATACATGCCCAATGAATTCATTGCTCTATCATAATTTTCCAGATGTTCAGATATATTTCCTGAACCTCTAGAAAATTGTCGGACAGTCTCTCTAAGGAATTTAATGACCTTTGGTGTTTCATAAACAGGCATCGTTGATTTACGACCTCTGTTTCTGTGTTTGGGTAAACGTCTATGCGATCTGTCTGCTGAAGAGGAATTAGACCCGTACAACAGTGCAGATGGCATATCAGTTACATGGCCTTCAGAGTGGACAGTGCAATCACTTTCACTCCCATCACTCTGAGCTTCTTGTTCACTGTCACAATTCTGATCAGCATCAGAATCCTGCCAGTGAACAGAACCATGTCTGTTTTCATTCCTATCACCCTGAATTGGACTCTCCCTCTCAAGTTTGGCCAAGACAGTCTTTTCAAACTGTTCTGCCCAAGATTGCCAAGATGGTTTGGCAATGTCATGAGATAGGGAATCTTGTTCCATAGGTGATTTTTAAGAATTACTCACATCTTTACTTACAGACTGTTTTATGAAAACCTGGTTTGGCGTGGGAAAATCATAATAAGGAGGGGATTTACAAATAGTCCTTTCTTGCATTTTTGTGCAACTTTTTGGCACAGAATGATGACTATTAACCTCACTGTCTAATTTCTGACTCTCCTTTTCATACTCATCCAATTGCATTTTAAGCTGATTTATTTCCTGTGCATATTTATCCATCAAAGCTTTCATTTCTTTTTCATGATCAGCCTGACGAGTTTTATGCTCAGCAAGTAAATCTTGGTATTTCCCATTTTGAATGCCCAAATCGTCACTGTACGTGTCCAATTTGGCATTCAGTGACTTGTTTTCATCACACACCTTAAGAAGTGCTGTCATAAAGAAAGGCCAAGAGTGTATTATGTACGCCATTTTCCTTTCTATGTTCTTTTGTTCAGCAATTTCTTTAAGATATATGATGATGTGTTCATCAGTTAGAATGGTGTGTTTAGCTTCCCATTCTATGCTTTTCAACCAAACCTCATAGGTTGCATCATTTTTCATATGTTTATGAATATGAACTAGAGCATGTTTTCTTAGGTCTTCAATTATTTCAGTATTATCTGTTACAGATGTATTACTGGATTCAGCCATATTTCTATACAGTGATTTAATCTCAATACAAAACTCTTTTCTATATCAAGATTAAATTGCATGAATTACACCAATATTATTATATATGAAATATAATTTCATTTAAACGATCTCAGCAGCGTGCCTCCAATATGTGGGGATATTTATGGGATAATAATAGTAACAGTGAGAATCGCCCACTAATTCAATTCTCAGATCCCAAAGAACGTTTATCATAAGTGAAAGTATTTCATATAAATAATATTCACAATGTATAAAAATAGATTTTATTTATAATGACAAATTAATTAATAATAATATTATGCAACATGCATGACAATAATCAATGAATATCCAGTATAAAATGATATGCAATACAAAGAAATGGCTACACACTC
Organism: Pelobates cultripes; assembly: GCA_933207985.1. Classification (NCBI taxonomy): domain Eukaryota; kingdom Metazoa; phylum Chordata; class Amphibia; order Anura; family Pelobatidae; genus Pelobates; species Pelobates cultripes. Next base: position 224,272,199 of record OW240914.1, read on the forward strand.
TCAACGGCTAAAACAGCATTATCTGTCAAGACTTTATTTATGACTATCTTTCACAGACATAGAGAAAGTTTTACGCAGAGAACAGAATTCCTCAGAGTGCAGCGAAAGGTCGTAAAGTTTAGCTGACAGTTAGAATAACCCTTTCAATGCTGGCTAGATCTCCTAGATAGTTAAGATCTATTCTTATGTCATTTTAAATAAAATAACATTTAAACCAGTTCATTAGTCATTTCCTGGAACCATCCAATAAGAGAATCTACCATATTTTATAAGCAGATTTTAATTTGTCTAAAAGATATCTTATCTTAATTTAGAGCAAATCAATACATCTGGATAAAAACAGCGGTATGCTAACACGTGATAATATCACATCAATATATAATTATTCTTAATTCCACCTGCAGAATGGAATGTTTATAACTATATATTCTTAGTTAACTAAGATTTCTTAATATGGAAATCTGACCGTGCTTTATCCAGTCATATATAATGCTATTAATACATTTTAATTTTAATTAATTAAATGAAACCAGTATAATTACCAGTTGAGTAGATATTTCATCCGATTGGTAGTCTCAGGAACTTATTTGGATGTCTCTCTGCATGGAGGTTGGAGTCCCCAAACTTCCAATTCCTCTCTCCTCTTTTTCTTTCTCCTTTGCATTCTTTTGTCTCTCAATCTTCCCTTTGTCCTAACTTTTAAAGGGCCAGACTCTCTGTACGTCATCAGTTGATAACCCAATAGAAGCACTAGAGGTGTGGTTATCTTCCAGATCGCAATTTAGTTATTTGGTCTATAGAGGGCAGTCTTGTCCCACTAAACATACCTATCCAGGAAAGAGTTAACTTTTCCTGGTGGCTATTTTGACGTCATTTTGGCCTATCTAGATAGTGGCCATAACTTACGTATCCTTCACAGATCAAAGGGTTTCTTTAAGTTTTGTCCAGACTATGTGTCTGGCAAATCCTGCTATAATTTCTAAAATGGCAGATCATGAACTAAGTTTAACCTTAAACTTACAATGGTACCTTATACATATATAGACAATAAAATGTTATTATTTAATCTTCTCTGTCACAAATGTCTGGGTTTAGAATTGATTATATTCCATTAGCATTTTAGACAGTCTATCCAACCCCCCTTTCTTTATCACTTGGCTTGTATATACTATGCATTCCTTTAGCTCTGGGAAAATGGTTAGTTTTACAGATAGAAATCTTGTGTCTTTTTGTTAACTTGAAAATAACAAAATGGAGTCTGCTCTGTTCAAAAGTGACTCAGAATATACACTTTTAATTTCTATCATAGCACAAGATGTCTGCCGATATAAATACCCTGACACTATCCATACTACCTCCTTTGGTAAACTCATCAGCTTCTTTGGCTTCCATTATCATTTATATGCAGATGACACACAAATCTACCATCCTCTCCTGATCTCTCTCCATCTATCTTGACTCTTTTCTCTAACTGCCTCTCTACGATTTCCAACTGGATGGCTGCTCACTTCCTTAAACTCAACCTGTCCAAAACAGAACTTCTGGTCTTTCCTCCCTCAAGTGTTGCTACTCGTGTGTCTGTCTCCCTCCAAGTCAATGGCACCACCATCACCATCGCTGCCTAGGTGTTCTCTTTGACTCCGACCTAACATTCACCCCTCATGTCCAGTCGATCGTCAAATCATGGCGCTACCATCTCAAAAACCTAGCTCGCACCCTCCCCTATTTAACACCAGACGCAGCTAAGGTGCTGGTCCATGCCGTTGTTCTTTCTCGCCTTGACTACAGCAATCCCCTTCTCAGTGGTCTTACGTGTTCCCAGATTGCACCGCTGCAATCTATAATGAATGTGGCGGCGAAGCTAATTATCCTGTCCTCCTGTGCCTCCCCCCTCTGTCAGTCCCTACTTTGGCTTGCAGTTAGATATAGGGCTCAATTTAAGATTCTGGTGCTTGCTTACAAGTCCCTACATAATGCTGCTCCAACCTACCTATCCTCCCTAATACACAAATATGTCCCGTTGAGGCCCCTGCGCTCTGCCTAAAACCTACGCCTATTCTCTGTCCGTACTCCCACATCTGATACTCGCCTTCAAGACTTCTCCATGGCTGCACCTTTTCTGTGGAATTCCCTTCCCTTCTCCGTAAGACTTTCACCCAGTCTCCACTATTTAAAAAAAATTGTTGAAAACACACTTCTTCAGGAAAGCATTTCATTTAAACTGTTAGAGGGTTTTCATCCCCCACACCCCCCCCCCCATGACTCCCCTCTTGCAACTGTCAAAAATAACCTACTACGTTCTCAGTGATTACTATACTAGCAATCTATTTCATTACCCCTACTTATACCCTTTGTGTAACTATACCCCACTCCCTCTAGCATGTAAGCTCATTGAGCAGGGCCCTCAACCCCTCTGTTACTGTACTTCCATTTGTCTGGTTAAAATTATGTGTCTGTTAGTCCACCCATTGTACAGCGCTACAGAATTTGCTGGCGCTATATAAATAATAAAATAATAATAACGCAAAGACGCTTGATATGTTAGATTTACAAAAGGTTGCATATTGTTCTTTTGGGTGTATTGTGACACCTAGTGGATATAGTTTTCATTGCATGCAATAACAAAACTGGGAATAACATTGGGGATTCATGTATAAAGAGCAGTTCAGGGACAATGTACTTTGGAACTCTCCCTCAAAATTGATTTTTAGACATACCCACTAGTGTCTAAATGAGTGAACGTAGACACTGCACATGTATGCGCTAAAATTAACCATTACTATATATAATTAAGTCACATCAATCATAGCACATCCATTTCTTTAGAATTAGGTGGCATGATTTATTCTTTTAGGGGATCTTACTAAACATTAATATGGTCTGCAAATAGAATAACGGGAAACTCACTCCCCAGGATTTTTAATAATGTGTTTATCCACAATATTTGAAGGACATCATAAATACGTCAATGCACTGGGCTTCTTTATGTGATAATCTGATAAATGGGCTGAGCTGACCTGATAAAACAGACATTCATACTTTTGTATTATCCAAGTCATACCAGGTATAAACAGTATTCATTGGCTAAGAGCCATCTGCTGACACTTGTTCATAAACAGTTTGACATGTTACCCTGCAGTTGGGGACGTCAGGCACCATAACCACTGAGGCATTGAGGTGATCATACTCAGAGTATCTCTTTAACAAATATTTATTTATAAAATTAAATTTAAAATAAAACATCCTCACCTCTTTGTCCTTCAACTAGGTTGCAAACTCATTGTTATTCATAGTTATAAGGTCTGACTTTGCAACTGGCAGTCACATAGACAAAACATACAGAGAAAGAGAATATTTCTGTTTCTGTGCCTCATTTGCAACGTGTGCCAGGGTTGTAAAATTGTACATTTTATATAAATCTATACAAGTTATAGGTGATTTTCAGTGTATTAATCAGCAGTGTAATTTTCATAGAAGTGACCGTTTAAGGCAGCCTTTTGGTATACATTCCCTTAACCATGTCCACCATGGCCATCCTTCACATGCATGTAATACAAAGTATAATACTTAGACCTGTGTAATTAACTATTAATCATTGCATCAGATGAGACTCTCTCTCATTGTGTTCTTTCTTTCTGCAGCTGCAGGCCCCAAATGTTAAAGGCTTTGACTTCGCTAAACAACATCTGGGTCAGCACAATAAAGAAGATATACTTGTCGTTCATGAGCCACCCCCACCTGTCCTTCATGGACCTCTGAAGGACTCAACCCCATCTGAGAATGGAGATGTTCCAACTCCCAAGTCAAAAGGATCATCTAAACCTCTTAAAGGCGGAAGGCATCGAGGAAGGTGAGTAAAGGAGGGCATTACATTACCAAAGACTATGCTTTTTGTTTTGTTTGGAGGCTCATTTTGTACACTTTATGTAGATATGAAGGTACTTCTACAAATAATCTACACTAGCCGCAAGTGATATATAAATTTCAAAACTCTTTTATATTGAGTAAAAAATTAAGTGTATGTAAACAGGGCAGGGAGACCATTAAGTCGTATGCATTTTTTGCATTAGCCAATGATGCATAATATAAATTGTGGTCCTAAATACCAATGTACTTAATCACAGCAGGATTACTCCTTCTGATGCGGGATCCTCTGCCAGTGAACCATCCAGTGGGAAGGAATCAGCGGGGGAAGGATCACCCAGACCTTCTGCTCCTCCTCGTGAGACTAACCCACGCTTAACAGTAAAAGGTATTGAGCCGTGTTCCTTCTCTCTTGTCTATGTTTGTGGAACTCAGATCCAGATCTGTCCAAGAGGTTCAATGTATTGTTCCCTTAGTATTAAATTATCACCAACTGAGTTATTTGGAAATGTAGCAATAAATGTTCTCCCAAAATCCATCCATGCTTTGATAAGTTACCTAGAGATCCACTTTATCAATGTTAGGATGGTCCTCCACTTCAGAATTGTTAATTGGTTTGTAGCATACTTTTGATAAATCTCAGACATTTACTACTAAAGTAAAATAATTGTTACTTGTATAGTTCAAAGTCTGTTTGTAGAAATTTTCAATTTTTCATAGTGTAGTGACGGACCTTGTTATTATGAGTTTTGTTTTTTTCATTTTGCTTATGCAGAGATGCCAGTATTGGGCAGTGGTATGGAGCAGCACTCCTCTGCCTCCATATTTGAACATGTGGACAGGATGTCTCGCTCTTCTGAAGCCAGTAGGCGCTTCCCTAGTAAGATTCAGCTCATTGCTATGCAGCCCATTGCAGCTCCTCCTCTACATGGCCTGTCTATGTCTGAGCGCGAAGCAGAGGCTAACAAGATCAACAGGGAGGTGAGAGACAGATTTCTTCTATGGAAGGAAGGTTTCATTTTGCAATATAAAAAAAATACATATACAACTTGTTTAACCCCTTCACGATTCTCTACGGAAATTTTCCATCAAGCTTGTTTTTGCGTTAAGGACCTTTGACAGGAAAATGTCCATCATTTACTAAGGTTAACCCGAAATTGCCGCAATCGCGGGGTTAACGCTCTTCTGGTCTGCCTCTGTATTTGTGAGCACCGGATCGCGCTGTCCCTGCAGCTGTGATTGCTCTGATAGGATGTCAGAGTTAGCACATGTGCTGCAGGGACTTCTGATCCGCCTCCCTGCTCTTCTCCGGTCAGTGTGAAGTGCAGGGAGATGGATCGGTGATGATCTGCTTCTCCCTGTAAAATAATTAAGTTAAATCCCATCCCCCTTCCCCCTGTTTTAATAAAATTAAGCCATTCCCTGCCAATTAATCACTAACTACAGTGATCAATTGGCAAGGACTACATTTTACTAATTTAACTGAGGGTTAATTGTTTTTTAACCCTCAGCAGTTACATTTATTTTTTAAATAATTTAAATATTTTAAAATTATATATTAAGCTAGCTGGGGGTGGTAGTTAGTGGGGAATTTGGTGTTAGGCTAATTAAAAAAAAAGTTTACAAAAACGTTTAAAACCCCCAGTTTACCCCCCAAAAATTTAATAAGTAAAAAAAGTTTAAAAACAAGTTTTACAAAGTAAAAAAAAAAAAAAACTAGCAGAAAAATTAAGGTTCAAAATATGCCTTTTGAAATACCCCAGGGTGTATTCTTTAAAAAATGGTATGCATTTGTTGAGTAGTTTGAATAACAAACCAGCTAAACTACTCCAAAATGGAACATGGACACAGCGTAAAACTTCAAAGTTAGAAAAAAACTGAATGACTGCGTCTCAAATGTGCCCCTTCACCATCCACATATATCTGGCAAAGGTACATACAGGGGTATTGCTGTACTCAGACAATAACCATAACTGAGCAACATATGATGCATTATACAGCCGTAGCACACATAAGGCTTGCAAAATATACTGATCAAGCTCACTTTGTGTGTCAAAAAGGCAGAAAAAATGCCTATTACCCCTGCACTTAGTACAAGCTAGTGGAAAAATGATCCCACACTAAGGTTCAAAATATGCCTTTTGAAATACCCTGGGATGTCTTCTTTAAGTAATGATATGCCTTTATGGTGTAGTTGGAATATGTAGCCTGCTAAAGTGCACCTAACACTAGAGCGCCCTATATCTCCCCTCCCCAATCCATGCCCCCATTCACCAGTGGTCAATAAAGTTAAAAAAAAAACCTTTATTCACTTATCTGATTCCAGTGCCAATGTCCCTAGGCACTGGCCAGGCTCCTCCTCCACCAAATCAGTCACTCAGGGGAACCTAATGCATATGTTTGTGTGCATTAAGCCTTCCCCATTTGAAAGCATTGAGGCAATGGGTATTTTCAGGATGCTGCACATTCTCATGAAAAGTATGAAGATGTCCAGCGTTGTTTCATGGAGTCACACCCTGTGAAACTCCAGGTAGTGCCTCTAGTGGTTCTCTGGTAGACAGACACTAGACGCAGGTTTTTTTTTTGTGTGTGTGACAATCTTTATTTTTCTTTAATATTTTAGTAATTCTGTTTTTGAGTATAATATATGACCAGTTATACAGTAAGCAATTAGCTTGTACATATTTTTTTACATATTTAAGTATGCATTCTGTTTTGAAAGGTGCAAGGCCTATAGAATGCGAATACAATATTCAGTCAGTTGAACAAATAGAGTAACTCATGCCATAGCTAGTTATCAATCTTTTTTTATCTAAAACAAAACAGTATCTTATCAGATCAAGGCTGCTGCACAGAGATGCAAAACTGTGTCAAAGTTGAATAATTTTGCTTCTGTCAGGGGATGAGGGGGTGTCTGTCTTGGTTCACCTGTGGCAATTAACATCAACCATGGGGTCCAGATCTGGGTAAATCTTTCTGAACGGCCCTGCACGGCAGCTGTCATTGATTCCATAGTATAAATCTCTCCCACCCTATCAACCCATTGCTGGAAGGTTGGAGCACCCATCTGCTTCCAAAGTGTGAAGATTTTAGAGTTCACCATCACCCAGAAGGGAGAAATTCCAGGGCATGGCCACAAACTGTGGAGCATCGCGCCAGTTTCTGACCCACCCAACACTCTGGATTATCTGCATTCATGCGGTGTAGGACGTCAGGGATTCTGTACCAATTAGTCAACAGCTATTAATCTGTTGGATTTTCAAGCATTTATGTTAGAATATGAAAATGTTTTCCCACTCGTGTTCAGTCAGTGTCACCCTAGTCTCCCATTTAGCAATAAACTTATCGAGACCCCTCTCCTGGCATGTCGTCTGGCAGTGCACAGTGTCTCAAATTGTGTGAGGTTCCTGTAGAATAGTTGTTTACTGGCAGAGGTAGAATAGTAGGTCTTGATTTGGTGTTAGTGGAATCCATATAGTTGCGACTCCATTTGGGGTGGGTAGCTAAATGTGGATTGTCTCAGACTTTTCCATATTTAGTTTTAGGTTCGAGAACTGACCGTACTCTTGGAAGATGTGCAGAAGGTTGGGTAAGGAGAGCAGTGACTTTTCCAGGAAAAAGACCATGTCGTCGGCATATGCTGCAACACAATGTTTCATGTGTAGACACAGTCTTAGTACTGCAATGCAAAAAGGTTGTTTTCCAAACACTGCAATGTCTTACATTGTAGGTTTAGGAGAACATGGACTCTGCAACCAGACCACTTCAACAAGATGAAGAGGTCTGGGTGCCTAAAGTGTCCCTTTAATCTTAAAAAAACAGAAACGAGTTGGGTATATATGTAGCCACATGCCACTGTGGGCACTTTAATTGCACTGACAGTGAATTCGAATAGTGATGTTCAACTATGTGACAACTGTTTTCCTAAACAGATTCAGACCACACTACGGCACAAATCAGAAATAGAGCATCACCGTAATAAGATTCGTCTTCGAGCAAAGCGCAAAGGTCATTATGAATTTCCACTGGTGGATGTAGTTGCCATGACAGACACAAAAGAGCGTCAGCGCATGTATCGCAAGGCACAGATGCAGTTTGATAAGATTCTAGACCCAATCACTGGTGTTCCCACTGTGTTTATAGAACCACGAAAGAGGTGAGTGGATTGTATTTGTATTAAATGTTAAGGCAAACCAATATAACATGTCTTTGTTGTTTTAATAAGTCTGCTGTGTTTTGATATCATAAATGTTTTTGTTATAAAGAGCAATTTTTATACAAATTGCTAAATGTGAAGTAATCCTGATAGAAACCATTGGAATCCAACTGCTGAGCTCCCCACATATAGTACTTGGTCTTAAAATTGCTCTTTAGGCATAACTCAATAACCTTTTAACCATGATGCATATAATGTATTTAAAAATAGTGTTAAAATTTTTAAAAAGTGAAAAGCATGTTCATCTTGGAAAGTCCCAGAGCAGCTGCTAATTCCAGAATCTATATATTCTGCAGTCTGACAAACGCCTTAACCAATATCAGTTATTCTCATTGTTTATATCCTATTAACTTATGAAAAGCAAGAGTTTTTTTAGCTATATAGTGAATATGAATTCGTAAAGAAGGATGGTACTATTCTCACATGTTAACTGGCAGCATTTTAGATCTGGACTACCCTTATGGGTGGGATCAGTCTGATATGCAAGTGGAATAGGTTCTCTTTGTAATGGCACAAGCGGGGCTCGAGTCCTGCAGGAACGCATGGGAACAGCGTTCCTGCACTTTTTCCCCAGCAGGAACGCCGTTCCAATTACTAGTCCTGCAGGACCCAGGGCTGGCACAAGCGGCCGCCAGAGCAGGGGGGTGCACAAATCCGAATCCCCTCCTGTGGCTGGGGACTCGGATTTCTAAACTCACCTCTCTCCCTGCAGTCAGCAGCCAGTGGAGTCGGCCGGCCTCTCCTGATAATGTCAGGAGGAGGGGGCGGGAGAATGCACTTTTGGTTGTTTTTTTCTTTCCCTCCTCAGTCCTTGTCCCTTTCTCCCTCTGCTCCTGTCCCCTTCCTAACTAAGCTCCTGTCCCTCTTCCTCAGCTCTTTCCTCAATCCCTGTCCCCTTACTCAAGCCCTGTCCCCTTACTCAAGCCCTGCTCCCCTCCTCAGTCCCTGTCCCCCTTCCTCAGTCCCTGTCCCCCTTACTCAGGCCCTGTCCCCCTTACTCAGGCCCTGTCCCCCTCCTCAGGCCCTGTCTCCCTCCTCAGCCCCTGTCCCCCTTACTCAGCCATGTCCCCCTTACTCAGGCCCTGTCCCCCTCCTCAGGCCCTGTCTCCCTCCTCAGCCCCTGTCCCCCTTACTCAGCTCATGTCCCCCTTACTCAGCCTATGCCCTCCTTCCTCAGGCCCGGCCCCCTGTCCTTAGCCCCTGTCCCTCTTCCTCAGCCCCTGTCCCCCTCCTCGGGCCCTGTCTCTCTCCTCAGTCCCTGTCCCCTTCGTCAGCCTGTCCCCTCACTCGGGCCCTGTCCCCCTTCCTCAGCCCCTGTCCCCTTCCTCAGGCCCTGTCCCCCCTTCCTCAGGCCTGTCCCCTTCCTCAGCCCCAGTCCCTTTCCTAAGCCCCTGCCCCCTCCTAAGTCCCTGTCCCTTTCCTCATCCCCTGTCCCGTTCCTCAGTCCCTGTCCCCTTCCTCAGCCCATGTCCCCCTCCCCCCAAGCTCCTGTCCCTCTTCCTCAGCCCCTGTCCCCTTACTCAGTCCCTGTCCCCTTACTCAGCCCCGTCCCCCTACTCAGCCCCCTGTCCTTACTTTTTTTTCGTGGGCGGGCGGGAGTGGATCTTGGGTGAGTTCCCGCACTTTTTTACCCAGAACTTGAACCCTGGGCACAAGTGAGCAAAAATTAGTTTGAGACCTGAGCTAGGCTTTACTGGAGGGAAACTATGGAGTTTCTCTAAGTTTGTCTGTTCTCAGAGTTCTCATATTCTCCGTTTTTGTTGCCGTGTTAATAGAAGTTGCCTGGTGACTTCTGTTAACTGATGTAAATCATTTTATTCATGTTTTTCACGAGTGGAGCCAATAGCATGTCCTTTTCTGCACCTGTATACATGGGTTTTTAAGATACATATATTTAATGTTTCTGTGTTGTTGTTTTTCTTCTTTAATTGCTTCACTTGTCTCACCACCTTCTCTTGGAAGTAGAAGACAATGGTAGTAAAGATAGGGTTCCATGTTTTCTATAACATTTACTTGCATGATGCTCCATGGAATGCATTATTGTACCTTAACTGCCTGGAGTCTCCCTTTAATTGAAGCTCCTTATGAAAAATGAATTGTGCAGAGTTGTATTAAATACCCAGATTGCTTACAAGATGTATACTTTATAAAAAGTTATTTCTTACACTTAATTTGTGGATAAACTTATCAAATTACTCAAATCTGCAAGAAAAACATACCAAATGATTTATCTACAGAAGTCAACATTAAAGTCTATGGGAAGTTTTGTAGATAAATTATTTGGAAGATGTATATTAGATTTGATTTATTTGAGAAGCTTATCAAAAAATAGTCAACATATAATAGAATGTGTTGTAACTGAACCTATTTTTAATGCATTATATAGGTGACACATTAAAAAATATGTGCAAAAAAGTGCCACAGCAAATAGACTCTTTAAAGACCAGAAAGAGACTCCAATAATTAGGAGTGGTTCTTGTCTATGGTCTTTTTTTTTTCTTCTTATCCTATAGTTCACTGTACAAATGAGGTTTATGGGAAATATAGTTTATCCCAAGGTGTAGTTGCACTCATCACATAAAATAAGTAGAACTGCTTAATAAGCTGGTTGCAGCCATATTTCATTTAACAATCTCCTGTGTCACTGATTTCACACATCAACAGCTCAGACTCTGGAGAGAGGTGGGAAGAGATATGCTTTGTATGCACACACACAGAGTTATCACAACACACATTTATGTTCAACAGATTTTAGATGGCAGAGGGGGAAATAAAATTCTTCTGTTGGCATCAGTGATCAAAAGGGAAGTCCTATATCTGCAGAACATTTTACAAATAGCTAACCTTATATTCCATGATGAAAAGGATGGCTTTGCACCACTTCCTATACAATAAGCATAGCTTATAATGGTTTTGTTAGTGACTCTTTACCTATTCCTGTGCTGGACTACTTACCTTACAGGAAATACTGAACGTGAGCTCCTTGCTTGACTGGCAACATGTGCTGCATGCATATCTTTTATGTTCTATTCTTTGTCTTCCTTTATGTTATTAAACTTGGACATAAAAAAAAAACCTGTTTTTTATTTCTTTGGCAGTTCTAGAGCAAGGCGCTCTCCCAAACAACGTCGTAGACAGCAGGGGTCTGGTAGCCCCCCTGGTGCAGACAGAGATCGCTTGATAACTACTGATAGTGATGGTACCTACAAAAGACCCCCAGGAGTCAGCAATTCTGCGTATGTGGTATGTTAACTGAATTATGTGTCAAGCTCACTCTTGTCTAAAGCAACTTGTATTAATAATGAGCATATTTGCCCAGTGTTCAGTGAATATTTCCATGCCATCTTTTTCATACATGCTCAGTTCCTCATGCACATACACATAAATACTCACCCTTGTGTCATAAGTAACCGCACCTCGGATTCCCCCAAAACTTCTCCTGGATCTGCTGGTCATAGGTGATGGAGTGCCACGTCCACGTGATGACACTGCTTACAACCGCATTAAAGGGAAGCCACAGCAACTTTGTGTCGCTCAGTGATTTTGCTTGGCTTGTGATAAAAAGTTGCCATCAAGCTCCCTGAGATTGAATCTCCGTGTAACAGACCTGTGCTTGCTTAAAACGTTTCTCCTGAACGCTCCAATCCCTGATATCTGGACTGTGCCCTGACTCTGCTTACTGACTTTAACTCCCATCACACAAATTATCATTATTAACTTTAAAGGACCACTATAGGCACCCAGACCACTTCGGCTTAATGAAGTGGTCTGGGTGGAAGGTCCATCTAGGATTAACCCTGCGTGCTGTAAACATAGCAGTTTCAGAGAAACTGCTATGTTTACTTTAGAGTTAATCCAGCCTCTAGTGGCTGTCTCATTGACAGCTGCTAGAGGCGCTTCCGCGCTTCTCACTGTGATTTTCACAGTGAGAAGACGCCAGCGTCCATAGGTAAGCATTGAGAATGCTTTCCTATGGACTGGCTGAATGCACGCGCGGCTCTTGCCACGCATGCGCATTCCGCCGATGATATCAGAAGAGCACAGGAGAGTCTCCAGTGACGAGGGAGCCCGGCGCTCTAAAAAGGTAAGATTTTAACCCACTTCCTCCCCCTTCAGCCCGGCGGGAGGGGGACCCTGAGGGTGGGGGCACCCTCGGGGAACTATATTGCCAGGAAAACGAGTTTGTTTTCCTGGCACTATAGTGGTCCTTTAATCTCTTCCTTTTGTTCACATCTGAGCGTACATATAATATATTTTAATTACACCGCTAAGTATAATATAAGTTGGTAATTAAATGATCTATTTTCACCTTATTTATCTGCGGTTGAGTTCCTTAGTACTTAAAATCCAAGGATTATAACACTTAGCATATATACATGCATACATAAATATCTGACCTCACACAGTCACACTCTTACTTACAGGCATGATTATGTACACTTGTGTTTATACAAGTTTACATGACACTCAGCATCTACAATCATTCATACACACAATCTCACCCATGATTACACACATTATTTCTCATACTTGCACAGGTACTCAATCAGTCTCATATATGCACATAAGTACACACCCACCTGCAGAAGGCATTTCAGCATCTCAGCAGTGATGAAGGGTAATCAGTGTGGCTTTTGTCGGCTGTGTTACTGTGAAGCTTCCTGGCAGGGTTGGGGTTCAGTGGCCTTGCCATTTGGCGTACTTGAAAAGTGGGGCCTCATCTTCGATATATGAATGGATTGGGTGCTGTGTGGTGGTGGATGTGATTGGACTTCATAGCTGTGTGGAGCAAGGGATGAGTGCATTGTTAACGGAACTAATATGGTGTCCATGCTTGAAGGAAAGAGAAATCTCTATTGCTGTCACTGAGCTGACAGGGTGATAGTCCATGAAATGGTGGCGGTAAGTAGTGGACTAGACGATTTCATAGTAATACAAAATCTTTAATTAGCCATTATCATTTTTCATGTCTCTTTTAAATGTTTCTTGGTCATCATTTGTGTCTTTTAACAAATATTTCCCTCTGTTAGTACATATAATTTAGGTTATGGCAGCTTAAATATTTGTGTGTTTTGAATCTAAGAAGAATCCTTGCTATTAAGTGAAATATGTAGTACTTAAGAATTACATTTCTTTTTTTTTCTTTTCTTTTTTTTTTTGTCAGTCGGACCCAGATCTCCCCTCTGACAACCCCACTCCAGTCTCTGATCTAGGGAAATTTCCAGGCTCCCCGCATCGCCCTCCACCTGCACAGTATGTGGCACCACAGCCTTCCATTGAAGAAGTACGGCAAACCATGCAGTCACTGCTTGATGACGCTTTCGCTCTAGTAGCTCCAAGTAGCCAAATCTCTGGAACACCAGGAGTTACACAGACCGGTGGTACTTCAGGGCAGCAGCCAGTTAGTAGTACACCTGCTCGTACAGGGCGGAGTTCTGCACCCTGGGGTAGTCCATATCCTGCTCATCAAGCATCGCATTTCAATGTAAGTAGCAGAGGTGCAATGCATGCAATGTATGTATATTAAATGATTTGATCTGCGGGGAGATCATATTTTAGAATCCCATAGTGCATGGATGTTGAAATTATATATGCAATTATTTCTTGAAGGTCTATAATGCGTCTGCAGTTTGTGTGCACTAATCCGGGGGAAAACCAGGACATACATATCAACCTGCTCGAGATAAGTGAAAGTTACACATCTGCCAACATTTTAAAATCAGCAGCTAAAATAGCTGCTGCCAAGAACTGTAACCTCCACTAATCTCAGACATTACTGGGACATGTATGTCCAAAATATCATGCGATATAGAAGGTACATAATGGTGAAGCATATATTTGGAGAAAATAATCTCAGGTTCTGGACACATTTATAAAACACTCGACTTTACTATGGCGTCTGCAGAACCCCTTGATGGCCTTATTTTCTTATATTATTTGGTACATAATTAACTTGTGAAAATACAGTAATGTAATAACTATTTATTTCATTTTCAGAGGTACGTGGATTATAATGTGACACAGCCGTCCGCTCCCAGTCTTCTTACTAGGTAACATCATTGGCAGTAAGATAGTGCTTGTGCAGTGCATTGTGGGTTTATGAGTAGGATGTGTTAATTATGGGGGCACTCATGTCTGCTGCACCATACTAACTGGACTATGTGCTTTTTGACAAAACGCCGACCTATCATAGTCAGAGAGAGCTGTGATTTTCCTACAGTATCTGGCATTGCTTTGTAAAACAGGAGCAATGTTATTGTATGGTACAGTCATAGCTCATTGAGTTTGAGCTGTGCTGGGACTGCTGATTGTATACACAGATTAGCCAGAGTCCTCAAGTTCATTTCTTCCTCCTGGCCAAAAAAAAAAAAAAAGCAGTTTCCATGGGTTCTCTAAGAAGGCTCTAGAAGTTATTCTTTAATAATAAATGTCTGCTTAAACAAGAATCCAATTAGCCATTTTGATTTATTTTACTCTTTACTTTAATTTGGCCTCAATTTAATTTTTCTGTATAAGCTTTTAAAATAATTTAATACTTTTGGACAAACTTTTAAAATATTTTAAGATTTTTTACATTTTTGATATATTAATATATTTTCACATACAATATTTGTTTTGATATTTTAATATTCTGAAAAAATAATTCTAAAAGTGTATCTAATAATATAAAATCTTTTGAAAAGCTTATCCTAAAATATTAACTTGAGGCTATATACTTGCTAGAGAATTTCAGATAATTTCTGCTCTATACACAAGAATTTGGGTCCAAGGAAACAGAGGAGAAGGTTCTAAGCCCTTTAAAACATCTTCACTTGCAGAACTCAAGGGCTGTGCAATTTAAAGTCACAGAAGGAACAGTCATCTGGCTCGTGTGCGATCTTAAAGGGACTCTCCAGTGCCAGGAATACATATCCATTTTCCTGGCACTGCAGGACCCTACAGTGCCCCTCTCCCTCCCACCTACCACTCCATGTTGCTGAAGGGGTTAAAACCCATTCAGTGACTTACCTGAATCCAGCGCTGGGTCAGGCTTCGCCCACGCTCCTCGTCGGCGGGGGAGACCTAATGCGCATGCAATTCAATACTTTCCTATGGGGATTGCGGCGACGCTGGAGGTCCTCGTGCATAGCATGAGGACTTCCAGCGTTGTTTAAAACACTTTTTGTGTTTTAAGAACATGGAAGTCCCTCTAGTGGCTGTCTAAAAGACAGCCACTAAAGGAGGACTTAACCCTGCAAGGTAATTATTTCAGTTTATAAAACCTGCAATAATTACACTTGCAGGGTTAAGGGTGGTGGGAGTTGGCACCCAGACCACTCCAATTGGCAGAAGTGGTCTGGGTGCCTGGAGTGTCCCTTTAAGGTTTTTTTTTTGGTCAATTATCACATGTATTTATTAAAAAGAATAGACTAGATCAGGGATAGTCAAAATGTACATGCAAGATAAAAAAAAGAAACAAACTTTAGTCATTAAAATTAATAAAATAAAGGAAAGGAGAGCAAAGTTGCGCCTAATTGAAATTGGAATATGCCAAAAATTATGCAAGTATAATGGAATAAAAAAGGTATAAAAGTCTTTAAAAAGAACGGCCAAACTGGATAAAATTAAACATTCCTGGGGGTTGAGTTCTTGTAGTTCCAGAAGTACATGTAAGACATAAGAAAGAAGACTCCAGTGGTACAGTATATAATCAGATATGTATACAATATTGTATAGGTTCTATTCTACTCACATTTACCAGAGCTATATCCAGCTCTGGTGTGTATAGCTTGAAGTGGATTGATCCCCACTTCTGGGATATGTGTGGTAGGTAGTTTCTCCAGATATTTCCAATGAAAGCAATTCCGGCCTTCGAAAGAAAAGAGAGATATAATATAATCTCTCTTTTCTCGCGGATACAACTTAAAGTTTCAAAAGGAACTGCACAGGGGAGCATTGATATCTCTACATAACAGCATTGATATTCTACATAACAGTATTAACTGAATGTGTAGCATAAGTATATACATATGAATAATTCAACATAGAGAGAATAAAATGAACTTAATAAAGGCAAACCCATAAAACCAATACCCAAACTGAAGGATAATATTAAACTGTAGATAAATATGTATGAAGAAGGGCACTCATAATAAAGCTAATATTGTTATAAATAAATAAAATAAATAGCAATATATGGAAAATTGGAAAGAAACAGCAAAATATAAAATGAAAATATAAATATAAAAATAAAGAAAATAAAGATAGAAATAGATGAAATACAAATAAATAAAAAAAAAATAGGGATTAAAAATAAACATAAATACATTTAAAAATGAGAGCAGTATTATAAAAAATTGTGCAGATTGAAATCCGCATTGAGACCTTGTGGGGCAAGAGCTAAGAGCTAAGATATTCTGATAAGTTAGATAAAATCGACCCGATACCTGAAACAATAGGCCTACCAGGTGGGTTTGTTTCATTTTGTCATGAGATAATTTATCGTACACTTTCGGATTGTTAAGTTGTCTCATAGCTTCATTGGTATACATTTCTTTAGAGAGTATAACTATACCTCCCCCTTTGTCCGCTGGTTTCATAACAATTTCTTTGTCTTTTTTCAGCTCTTTAAGTGAGTTAAATTTTGATCATCATATTTGTTATTTTTTTTATTTTGTCCATATCTTTCAGAACTAATTTTTCAAACATTTCTAAGGCACCTGATTTAGAGTTTGACGGATAAAACTTTCATAGTTTTTTTAAAAAGAGGTCGATATTATTTTGGGATCATTAGGTGGTTCCAAAAGGGGGGGTCGTTTGGTTATGAATAGGGTGGACATTTGAATCTCTATTGATAAAAAATCTCTTAAGGGTTGCTTTTCTAATAAATGGATTGACATCTAAAACAGCCTGGAGGGGTTTTAAAGCATTCGTGGGTGCAAATTTAAGACCTTTAGTTAAAACGGATATCTGAGTGGAAAGAAAAACCTTTTGGGATAGATTAAAAATTCCATGTTCCTTTTTGTTAATATTGGTTACTGTCTCTCTAATCTTTCGCTTTACTGATCTTCTCCCACTTCTCCTTCCTCTAAACTTAAACTTCTTTTCCTTATTCTTGTTGGATAAGGAGTTTGAGCTTGTACTCATTTCTAAAAAATAATCTTCATTATTGATTTCAGAGTCCACAGAGAGTAGCTGATATCTATTAGTGTAGTTATAGTGAATTGGTGATTTAGTTGTGTCATAGTTTTTGTATGCATATCTCAATCTCTGTGGTCTAGGGGTGATTGTTTTGGGGTTATTGTATTGTGTAGATGAATGAGCAGTGTATCCATTTAGGTTATGGTAGTGTGGTGAGGTGGGCTGTTGTTTAGGAATGTGTTGTGAAGTTTTACGATATCTGGGTGGAGACTGTTGGCGTTTTATATAATACTGGTTGGGCAATGGGTATTTTTATATCGTGGTTGGTATTGTTGTCTTTTGGGTGAATTGTGAAAGTGGTAGTGGTTCCTATTTTGAGCTAAATTGGAGATAGGTCTAGAGGTGTAGTGATCCTGGGGTGGGTGATCAGTGTAGCGGTACTTACCTTATCCGGGGGCCGGCCGAGGTCCTCTCTTCCCGCCGCGCGCGGCTCTCGAATGAAGGCGGCCACGGACCGCGAGATGCGGTCACGTGTCCCGCCTAGCTCTAAGAGCGTGCCGCGCGTCTCACATATTGGGGGCGTGGATATGACACGGGCCAATCAAAGTAAAATTTAGGGTATTTATACTTACCTCTACCTTAACTCCCTGCCCTGTCGTGGTTTCTGTTTCAGTTCCCTTTAGCGCTTGTTGTGTTCAGTTGTGATTTTCGTGCTTGACCGTGGCTTTGTATCTGACTCCGTTTATCTCTCTATCCCTGTTTTGTCTGGTTTGCTGGCTTACTGACTACTGTGTACCAGACCTTGGCTAGTTTTTGTTCTCGCAGTCTCTTTGTTCCCTGGACCACGGCTTGTTCTTGACTCTGTCTATTCTCTGCTATACGGCGAGTCCGGCCATTCTAAGGTCCGGTAAGTCATATCTGCTCTATCTGTGGATTGTTGGACTAAATCTTGCGTGTAGGGGTAAACCACCGTGACAATCAGTATGGTAAGGATATGACTTTGTCACTGAAGTGTATTTTTTTTTTAGGTGAAAGGACCTGATCTGTTTGTTGGAATATTCATGTTTACCACGAATATATTGTTTTAGCTTTATATGCTTGGTATCCATTTCTACTTTTTCTATTTTATTCTGAATGATTAAGGGTTTGTTTGTTTTTTTCACATGTATTTATTAAAAAGAAGAGACTAGTTCAGGGATAGTCAAAATGTAGATCTAAGATAAAAAAGAGAAACAAACTTTAGTCATTAAAATTAATAAGGATACAAGTAGGAAGGATAAGGTGAAAGTGAACTTTTTAACCATTTACCCCTACTCCTGAGTTGAGGGAGAGATCGCCAAGTTTGAACTTTGTTCTAAAGGCTCT
This sequence comes from Pelobates cultripes, assembly GCA_933207985.1. Classification (NCBI taxonomy): domain Eukaryota; kingdom Metazoa; phylum Chordata; class Amphibia; order Anura; family Pelobatidae; genus Pelobates; species Pelobates cultripes. Next base: position 224,290,764 of record OW240914.1, read on the forward strand.
ATTTTATTTTATTTTAGTACCGATCAAACTGTTCAAACGTAACAGATTCACTTTCACAAATATCTTATCATTACTACTTTTATCCTTATTATTTGTAACAAATTAAAGGTAACTTTAAAAAAAAAACGTGTTTTTTTTGACCCCTTAAGGACACATGACATGTGTGACATGCCATGATTCCCTTTTATTCCGGAGATTTGGTCCTTAAGGGGTTAAATCTTCAGTAGGATCCATCAGTTTTGATGTAATCTTTTTAAATACAGTGTAAAAATACAGGTTATGAGCAATTAAAGAATCAATGTGACTGCTAAAATAGCAGATTTATCAGTAAACTATACTTTGTTTGTCTATCTGACGACACATAACGTGCATAAGCAAAACATGCAACACCACAATTCGGCTCAAATTATTTAATTGCATGTAAGGACCTTTTTCTAAACGCTGTAGAATGTTACATCTTTGTGAACTCATATTAACTATTTTATTTGATTTACAAAAGTGGTTACTTATAAAAAGATAGATTCTTATAATCAAATGAGTACTCTTTAGAAATAATCCATGTAATTCGTGTAATTAGCAACCAAGTAAATCACACCCTAAATTCAAGTGAATTGTATTTGTGAAAAAAAGAGGAGGAACACATTTAGTAGAAACAGAAATTGTATAATATCACCTGAAAAATGTGACATGTATTTTTGCACAGGCATTGCTAGTCATTCAAGAAAGTAAATCTGTATGAGACTGGTGGCTGCCAGAACTGTGTGTTATGGTCATATTGAAGCATTCTGATTCCAGGCAGGAATAAAAATGCCTTCTATCACTCAGTACAATTTCCAATGTCTTCTTTAATATCTGGGCAATTTTGAGCTAATTGAGAGACTTGTTACTGGCTATACACATTATATATTAGTCACTAGTTGTTCTTAATGACGTTTTTTTGGAACAGAAGTCCAGGATTTGGTTCTGGTTTCCTACCCCCAGCAGAGGCAATACCATCAGATTCTCAACAAGCAGATACCCAGTATCCGGCTAGGGGAATGTACCCAGAGGAAGTGCCTTCTGTTGCAAGACCACGACCCCTCGGCAGCACTGCAGGTATGTGAGTGATGATGTCATATGTTGTGATGCGAACCATTAAACCTGATTGTACATTGTAGTGTTTTTAACTAAAATAAGCATTGTGAGTATTTACTACGATTCTGTTATCCACTTTTTACCCTTTTAATAATTATAACTTGGGTTTCTGCTAAACTGCCTTGATTTACATTAGTTAGCTTTCTAACAATTACTCACAATCTAATTAACCAAAAGCAGATGTTAGATCTCTGTGTTGTCTATTTTAACCATGAGTCCACTTGAGCCTAACCAATCCTAAACCTCAGCTTATTATTAGTCAGTTGAATTGTACTTTTATCCCAGAATTGTTATGTATTATGAAGTCAAAAATGATGGGTCCTGGGCGTCTTTAAATGGATTTAATGTAGCAGAGCTACAAGCTTGTCCATTGATAAAGGCATAAGGAGATGCTGAAATGTTGGGGTTAGATTTTGAGGCACGTGAGTTTTAGCTTGGTTACAGGGTCTACACATTACATTTAGTTTGCATAGCATGTTAAGCCTGTGTCACTACTGATTTATAATTGATTGAATTGGGAATAGGAAAACTACACTCTTCTCTTATTGCTGTTTTCCCTACAATTAATCTGCCTGCTATTGAACCTTGAGTGCCTGGACCAACCTTTACTTGTACCTATTAATTTATAATTGTCATTGCTGGCATGTTTGCATTTTTGTGTTAGATCAATAAAGTTGTATTTTCAATTGGCTGCTGTGCATCTATGCATGTAGCACTTGTGCAGCACGTTTCATTATATGAACTTGTATAATCACTTTCTCTCTGTTGTTAAAGGGTCTGCTCAGATTCACCAACTGACGCAGGTCGGAATTGCCAGCAGAATGGGGGCTCAAACCTCAGAACCTCAAAACAGAGTGGGACAACAGCCATCTACAGGTCCTGGCTGGTCTTCATATTATCATCAGGAAGAGGAGAACACACGAAATGTCACTCACAGAGATCCTGTAAGTGTCCAGTTTTAACAAAGTATTACATTGTCTATCAGAACACATACATTTTGTTCTGATGTAAGAACACATACATTTTGTAAGACTATTGCAAAAATTAGAACATTACCATTGATTACAGTTGGAAAATTAAGAGAAATAATGTAGTAATAATTGAGGGATTCTATGAATGTAGCTTTTTGTTTTTGGATTATAGTCTTTTAATACAGATGCATGCTTTTCAGTTATTTTTAGTCATTTTTTAAAAATAAGTTATTAAGTCATTCATTTTAAAAAAATGTGAGATAAAAAATGGCTTGCATTTTATTTACATTTAGAGTCACTCGCATGGACCCCAGGATTATGGAGCACCACAGATGTTCTCGGTGAATAGAGGCCCTGTACGTCAGCCTTTGCCCACCTCTCATCTTCCACCTCCCATCTGTTACCCATCAGGGTCAGCTGAGGACCTCCACCCTGGCCATTCTTCTGCATCCCTCATTAAGGCCATCAGAGAGGAACTTCTGCGCCTTTCACAGAAACAGGCGTCAGTGACCACTTACCATAGCTGATTGGGGCTGGGTACAGCTGGCTTAATGTCTGCTTCCTATGGAAGCCAGCACAGGTATGAGGAGCACAGAAGAAAAAGGAAGAGCCAGTGCTGCAACAAAGAAGAGTTTGGTGGACGTGTTTTGTAAACCAGATTGGAGCTGTTGTCTGCACATTGCAGTAAGGGCCGAATCAAGGCTACGATGGTAGATTTGCACATTCTTATACTGTACATGCAAAACCTAGTACAGAGGTTACACTGGTATAAACTCTCACATAGGAACAGGGTCTGTTTTTAGGCAGTTGGGGCCCATATGAGAATATTCTACTGAACATGGGAAAAACCTGGAGATGACAGTGGTCAAGGAAGGTTTGGCCAGTCACCTATGACTTAATTGTGGCCTAATGTGGAACCGCTTTCCTAGATGAACAATGTCAGGGGTGGTCTCACAGGTCCAGTGCTACTGAATAGTTTTCAGTATGCAAAAACTGCAAGACTAAAAAAAAAAAACAACAACAAAAAAAAAAAAACCAGTAGCTGAAAACAGATCGAAAAAGCTGCAGGGCTGCAAATTAACATTGTTTACTGATGAATCTTAAACCGATTTGTAATCGTTATCTACAAGGTCTGTGCAAGTACTTACCTTATCTCTGACTTTTGCTAACCTCAGACACCATAAGCAGTAGAGGATTAACATGTAAAACATCTGCCAGAATACTGGTGTTATGCAAATAAGAGGAAATTAAGCATAGCTGTGCCTAAGTGCTTACAATCACAAAGTGCCATATATAACACTCACAACAAGCAATAATAATCCCTGTATGATTTGAAACATGGAGGCACAGGGCATTTGGCTGGAAAACTGACACTTTAGTGAGATGTGGGTTACTTGTTAGCACTTGTGTTATGTTAGGGAGATTATGGGAGTCTTTTGGTCAGTATCAGTGTCTTCTAGGCAGAGCTAGATTTAATGCGACTCTGTCATCTTCTGGGGTCTGCATATTTTCCAAAGTCCCCTGATGGTGACTTTGCTTTTTGCAGTGCAGTGGCTTGGGGGTACAGGGGAAAGTATGTTTTACATACTTAAAGATGTCCCTCACACCTGCGGCGGCCATGACCATCTGGTGGATTTTCTTCAGCTCCTAGTGTTTCATCTGCCAGGAGCCCACATCAGTACTGTATTCTTACATGCATTGGAAAACACTACTGATGTAGTAGGATCCCGCAAGACCGCAGGAGTCTCCATAGATGGTGCCTTTTTTTCCTCACAGCCATCACTAGGGACAGCTGAGGGAAATGACAAAACTTGATGGCGGTAGTTATGCTTTTTCTCAGGTTTTGTCAGGCTTAGGAAAACTTTGTCTAATATCTTTCGATTGCATTGGATTTTCAGAGAAATTTCAACACAGTTGTTGTGAGTATTCCATGAATATGTAATCTTTATGAAATACTCAATTTTTTAGGGGGATCTGACAGAGCCACTTTAAGAAAAGCCTTTTAAATGCTGCCCAGCCAGCTGCAAACATACTAAAAACATTTCTTGTCTGGTCCTAATAAACATATCTACTTAAGCAAATGGCATATGCAGGTTAGATGAACTACTTTGTATGTAGAAAGAAATATGGATACAAACGAGAGGTTAACTTTTTTATCCCAACAGCTTGTCAATCAGTTTGGCTTTTAAAATCATCCTGGTATTGTTGAAAATGGAGTCTGGTCTATAGCTACAAGAAATCCAGCATTATTTTGTGCATCCCACACCAGGGACACGGATAGCAGTTTGATTTGGAAATAATAGTTAATCATTCACTAATCATGCCGATGTGCGTAGTTTATTGTTATGAAAAGTTGAATATTCTGCCGAAAGAAGACTTTGAAAAGTTTTTGACTGTAAAAGGAAAACTGTTAAATTATTTTCCTGATCATTCACCATTGCAGTATTAACTAATAGGTTAGTTTCTATCCTCACAGAAGAATTGATAGGGTACAACTGACCTAAAAAAAACCTAATAAACATTTACAAAAACCTATTGAGTAATCAATGGGACATCAACACTATATCTGCTCAGGCACACAAAAAGTGACCTCTAAAGGCTGCTGGTAGAACATGCAATCACATGGAACATCATAGATAAATAGAGCACTAGGTAGAAAATATGTTTCCTGCATTATGGCGATACTGTGGCTATAAGAAATGTTAGCTTCCTAAAATACAACTTGGAAAGATGTTTAGGCAATAATGATATTAAAAAATGACCTTCTCTAATACAGAGAGGATACACAATGAATAACACTTTCAAATCAGACATTGAGAGACTATAAGTTTCAGCATATAGGGCTGGATTTGCTTAGCAGAAGGAAGGATTACTCTCTTTACAGAATGGCGATTGTCCCATAAACTTCAAACTGAACAATAATTATTATTGCTATGAGAAGATAACCTATAGAGTTTATGAACAATAGAACTCTCAACTTTGGGTCATTAAACATAAATATCAAACCTAAGTGCTTACTCTCAGACACCAGCCTTGAAAAAAAATCTGAACCTAAATCATTGCCGAGGGATCAGTCCAGTCAGAAGAGTAGGTTCATAAACAAATCCGGGTCAGCCAGAAATCAGTCCGTACACAAGCATATGTTCAAAGGGTATATGAGAAAAGGACGTTAAGGAGACTTGCCAAAGTTGATGATATTGATGACAATAATTTGTCAGAGAGAATAATCCTATTTTAGCTGCGACAAACTAAGCCGGGTAGTACACAGGAACAGGTGTGTCAATTACTACGTGGTAGAACAGAGGCTAAAGGGAATGCACACTGAGTTGTTAAACAGATCAATAATTGAGCAATGAATGGATCTCTTAATCAATCTCGTAAAGAAACTTCACTTAAAACATGGTTGTATAGAACAAAGTAAATATCACAATCATTGTAAACTCTGTTTATGTGTGATAATGTAACACATACCCTATTATCAAAAAAGGATAGGGAAAAAAAAAAACCTTAAAACCCCACTGCCTTTAAGGATATGTTTCTGTCTGCACAACTGACTGCCTATTATTCTTACTCTAAAGGCTTCTTCATGCACTTCATCCATATGTTGTTTCTTATCACCACAGGGAGATGGTTTATATTACAGAAAGCAATGTGATACTAAAAGTGGCACACCCAGGTTGTTTGCTTGGTCTTCAGGTAATAAAAGGGTGAGCCCTGGCGTTACCTTTTACATTGCATGTACCACAGTCATCTCATTAAAAAGAATATTTAGTTCAGACTCCCTCCCCACCCCTTACTAAAAGGGGTACACCTAGGGAGTAACTCTTGCATATGTGCTGCTTGCTAGTACTTCATGGGAAAAATGGCCGAATCCTGACCAGCCTACAGAAATATTTGCCCAGTGAGCATAAAATAAAAAATTTAAATATTAACCCAGGCTGCTTCTGAACTGCTATGAAGGACAGGTAACAAAGCTTGCCCTATAGAAAAAGCATGATTCTAATTTTAGAATGTCATTATGTGTCATTTGTGTTGTGAGGGGAGGAGTTACCCATTAGTTAAAACTGTCATGAGTTGATCAGGAAACACTTTTATCTAACTTTCTAAAGCTGATAATGTTACTTTAGAATTGTGAGGTCTTGTTGATTTTTGGTGGATAGCTGTCCTATGTTTTCGTCTGTATTATCTAATGGAAGAATTTGGTTCCCCAGTTTTCTTTTCAAATACTTTTTTTAAGTTTTTTATTGAACATATTTTAAAACAATTTCAAAACAAAAATATAACAATAGTAAAACAATTAATGTATGTGGTAAAAGAATGGAAGGGGGAAAAACACTATTAAGGGATGTAGCGGATGTTAAAATATCAAATGTTTACATACATGAAATAAGATTCAGAGTATAATGAAATACATAAGAAAGGCATAACAGTTACCACAATATTATTACAGGGTGTGTGAAATTAAATATTGAAGAATTTCTGAAAAAGATTTGGACTGTGGGCCACTTAAGACAACACGCTTACTTTCTTGTGGTTGGATCCAGGCACAGAAACATACAACACGATACAAAGTTAATATCTTCTGGTGTTATCTGCAGAACATTTCTGTGTGTGATTACGTTTAACGGTACAAAGCAAAAATATATGGCTCAACATGACAGTCAATCAACTAAATATAAACTTGTGTGGAACTTCAAATGTACAATTCCATTATATACTAAATGATTTGTGGAATATACTTAAAGTGGAGCTGCCTCAAATATCTCCTGTTGTTCTCTTCCTCTTTCAGAATCTGTTCTTAACTTAATTTCTGGTCGGTTTCCATTTAAAACAAGACAAAGTAGGGACTATTTTAACTTGTTTTTTTCCTACACTTGACAAGTCTTGACAAAGGGTGGGGCTTAACGCAAGCTTCACTTCCTCTGTCAATCTAACAAAGGGCAAAGCTTGCCTTAAACTCCAACCATTGTCAAGATTTGTCAAGCGTATGAAAAATACATAAGAAAAAGTAGTCCCTATTTTGTTGTGTTTTAAAGAGAATAGATTTTAAATTAAGAAAAGAAAGTACAGATTCGAAAAGAGGAAACAATAATTGTAAGGTAAGTGTGAGGTGACCGTGCCACTTTTAAGCTCTACTGATAATACATAGTTTTAAATAACCCCTTTCCTCCCATTCACGTGCCATGCCTAACTAAATTATATCATAAAGCTCCACTTTCTAATGCTCAATTCTGTCCATTTTCATTTCTAAATGCACCCTCCTTACACACTCAATACAAAATCCTCAAGTAAAAGTCAAGTGAGCAATCCAGCCAGTAAGGAGGGAGGGCACTGAAGAAGTATTATTTGTAGACTGCAATGTCAGCCTTCAATATCCTTTTTTTGTAGCGCTTTTGGTTTACCTGTACTTAGTATGTATGGGTATTATTTTTGCATGCGTGTTGCATTTTAAGGAAGCTGTAATCCCAAAAATGTCATCAGGTTCCTTACAACGTGGAAGGTGAGTGTTGGCTGAACCTTGCAGAAAAAGTTATATTTTGCAGAGCGCTCCAAAGGTTTTCAGTGCTGTCTAGGAGTTCTTCTAGAACAGGCTACTTGTAAACTATGTTCTTCAGTCCGGAAAGTAATCATATGAAGTCAGGTTGTAGAGCCTTCATGGTGTTCTTAATCTATTCCTCACACCTTCACCTGCTATTGCATTCCAAAATTTTTATACAATATATGTTGGTACACAGAAGGATAACATTATTATAAAATGTCCAATGTCTTTTAATATTAGTCTTCTTAAATGTCTTTTTTTTAGTAACTACTTTTCTTAGAATCTACTTTTCATATCAGTAATTCTACTGTTGTAATGAAGAGGTAATATGACCTTTTCAGCACACTTAAATAATATATATATAATATATATATATATATATATATATATATATATATAAGTGATGACCATAAGCTAGGGAAAACTGTCTTCAGTCTAAGCAACTCAAACTTTGAGGGTAGTCTGGGTGTTGTGGACAATCATGAGTGCTTGGTGGCCATCAATATTTGATCTCACTTTTTGGCTAGTGTCTTTTTTGCCTGAAGGAGAGACCACCTCTAGTGAAATACCTTTCAGAGATGAAAACATTGGCAATTATGTATAAAGATCAATTCAAGGGTGGAATTGTCTCATTTTTACATTGTGTACCCTTATTGTGTCTGGTTACTTATTGACAGGTTTTAGGATAATTTGGGACACAACATTGTAACAAATTCATATGACACGTAGCAGAAGTGAAAGTGTAATGACGTGAATCTACGTGTGTATAGATATAGTTAGATATGGAGATTAACGTTTTAAACTGATAACAAAACTTCATAACTGTAAATGTTATTGTTCATTAAACCTAATCAGAAAAAATACATAAGTATAAATATTATTTACAAAAAAGAAAATTACCAGTCTATTCCATAGCAGTATATTCAGCGAACAATTACACAAGTAAATTATACATTTTAGTATCCAGGGACAGATGCTGAGGTCCTTTCTGAAACGAGGGCATATAATCAAGAGGAAGTGAAGTATAGTTATGGAGTGGAAAATAAAATAGCTAGATGCTCAGGTAGTATCTAAGCAAACACTTCTTTATAGAAGTCATATTACGTGTGGTAGCTGTAGTGTAAGAACATTAAAAAAGGGAAAAGAAAGTTGCTAAAACAGACAGGAAGGACTAGTTATGTGGGTAGAGAGCTGTAGAGTGAGGAATTAGATGTAAGTTATGTAGGACCAAATAACAGAGCCAAAACATATATATCGGAGCAAGAAATGTAAGAAATAAAAATAAACAACATGTAGTAGTTCAAAACTGTAAAACATGCAGCTTTCTATGTAAATACTTCACTCACACCTTCAAAGGCTTCTACCAGTTTGTTTAAAGAGACACTGTAAGCACTTTAACAACTTGATCTTATTGAAGTTGTTATAGTGCCTGCGGACTCTCATTCGGTAACATCACACACACATGCATAAAGCCGTGATAGCCGGCCGTAAAGGATCATTGAAACGATCCTCTATGGAGGAATTGTAGACGCATTGAGCCTGTGCAAATCAAAGATCTTCCACACTGGCTCAGTGCACACACTGCATGGAGCCAAGAAACCTCCTGGTCTGCGTCTTTGCTGATTGCAAACTGTGCATATACCTCTTGTGAGCTCTGGCACTATAACTGATAGTATCAGAGCTTGCCGTGGTAATGTGCAACAAGAATATACAAGGTCTTTACCCAGCGAAAGTGTAGTCTTGAAGAGCTTACCATTGGACTACCCTGGACCTCATATGGTCTAGTACAGGAAGAGGTCCATGGTTGGGCTTGTGACACCATGAGTCACCACATTGGGTGACAGCAACCCAACCTTAGAGATGCTGCTGCTTACCCCTTATGTGTCTCTTAGCTCTTCAGCCAACACTCAGCTTCCACGTTGTAAGGAACCTGATGACATTTTTGGGATTACAGCTTCCTTGAAATGCAACAAGCATGCAAAAATAATACCCATACATACTAAGTACAGGTAAACCAAAAGCTCTACAAAAAGGATATTGAAGGCTGACATTGCAGTCTACAAAGGTTTTCAGTGCTGTCTAGAAGTTCTTCTAGAACAGAATACTTGTAAACTATGTTCTTCAGTCTGGAAAGTAATCGTATGAAGTCAGGTTGTAGAGCCTTCATTGTGTTCTTAATCTATTCCTCACACCTTCACCTGCTATTGCATTCCAAAATTTTTATACAATATATGTTGGCACACAGAAGGTGCCAAAAGCCTGGATAACATTATTATAAAATGTCCAAAGTCTTTTAATATGTCTTCTCAAATGTCTTTTTTTTAGTAACTACTTTTCTTAGAATCTACTTTTCATATCAGTAATTCTACTGTTGTAATGAAGAGGTAATATGACCTTTTCAGCACACTTAAATAATATATATATATATATATATATATATATATATATAAATAATGGATATATAAGTGATGACCATAAGCTAGGGAAAACTGTCATCAGTCTAAGCAACTCAAACGTTGAGGGTAGTCTGGGTGTTGTGGACAATCATGAGTGCTTGGTGGCCATCAATATTTCATCTCACTTTTTGGGGCTCCAAATTTAATTATATAAACACATGAAATCCAGATGGAAACAGACAGCAATTGATGACACATGTAAGTCATGGACTGTGATGCATGTTTAATCCACAATTCTTAGTGGCTTATCCGTTGCCTCTCCTAATGCTGGGTCTCTAGGCTAGTGTCTTTTTTGCCTGAAGGCGAGACCACCTCTAGTGAAATACCTTTCAGAGATGAAAACATTGGCAATTATGTATAAAGATCAATTCAAGGGTGTGAAATTGATCCTGCCAGCCTCGGTCCACTGCCATCGAGTGTTTTCTGCAGAACCCACCACCGCCCACCTGAAATCCCAAACCGCCCACAAGTGGGAGGTAGGGACCAGGTTGACTACCCATGCTCTAATCCTTAACAAGCCCTAACCCTTATTCCCATAGTCACATATAAGTGCTGAAGAAATACTGTAGCACTTATTAAAACATATCTGGAAATGACAGGAAACTCAAATGAAGCAAGACATTGTAACAGAGTACTAAAAAATATAGGACAAAATAGCTGGGGTCGGAGAATCCAACAGTGTAAGTTTTCCAATTTGTCTGTTCAAATTGTACCACTTGTAATCTCTTTAGGATTTATGGTGTAGAAAATATACTTTTTACAAGTGTGAAGAGAATTTAAACTGAAAAGAAGGGTCAACTCTCCCATTTCGTTTGTAACTTTACAATTTATATTTTCATGTGTGCAAGATGATACATTGCTTCAATGGCAATAAAGTATGTAAAATGTTTTTTGTTTTTGTTTTTCTGTTTTGTTATTTTAGCAAAGGTTATGCAAGACTCCTCCTCCCTTCCTATACATACCTAGAGCTATAGGGGGTATAGGTAGGGCTATAAATTAGCAAAAATATCAGGAACCATGAGCCTATTGTGATCTCACTATATACGGACGACACGGATAGAGGCTCCTAACCACATGGGTAGGGAGCCCTATTGAAAACTGTGCTTCTGCTGGTCCTGTGTTTAGAGTAGGTGGCCACAATAGGATTATCTCCCTGCACTAGTTCATACAAAGGACTTGTTTTTTCTTTACCCAGGTAGTTTAATTTTGGACTATGTTTGACAACCTAAGCCACCATAAATCTACTAACCACAGACTAGAAACCTTGATTAATGAAGGTCATGAAGATCCACATTCTCCCCAGTTTATATGGTGCCAGGTTTTTGGAGATCCCTATTGTTGATCTTTTTTGATCATTTGGGCATTTTTACACACCTCTCACTCCATGTTTCATTACAGTCTTCATACTACTGAATTAATCACATCTAAAAAACAAACACCACAAGTCAAACTCCTTCTAGGCCAGACATTAGCATAAAAAAAATGTAATCGGACATGTTAATCTTTGAACATGTTACTGGAAAGAAGAAAGTGTACATTATATAAAAACCCATAGATGAGATTTTGGAAACATGGTACAATTAATAGTTGTTTTAATTTGCACCGCTTACTAGCCATCCGCTGTTTTTAACAACCTTTCACTGTAAGATGTGCTGGCCTCTCTGGCAGTGAAAGAGTTAAATAGTGGATAGTGAGGAGAAAAGTTGCCAGTAAAAACCAGAAACAAATTGACATTACAAGGCTGCATGACCACAAACACGTTTGTATATAAACAGCTTTGTGTATATTATTTTTTTTTGTTTGTTTCGGGAGGAAGACAACTGGCAGGACCAGGTTTGGGAGGGTAGGTTGCAAGGGATCTGCTGTGTTCTGAGATGTCATGGGTGGGAGTCGTTTTATTTTATTTCTATGTTTAATTTTTTTTATGTGCATGTTGGGGTGGGGTGGGGAGGGGCGGGGGATGTCTGTGGTGGGTCTCTCCACTGGTGTTTGGTGGTTTTGTCGTATGCCACATGATAGCTTGTGCATGTCATAAAATAAAGTCTAAAAAAAAAAAATAAAGTGTTTTTTTTTCTGTAGACTGCTTTATTTTTGGATATGTTTTGTTGTGAATTGTACACTTCTTATTTCCTCTCTGTTGGGGCAAAAATACATATTACTAAATATTGAGGGAGTTATTTGGCAAACAGTAAACCTAAATGTATGACAAAATAGACAAGCTTGGTAAATTCTCCATCTACCAATATTAAAAAAAAAAAAAAAAAATTTTCAGTTCACTGAAATACAATTATAATTCATAAAAATTATTTAATACCATGCTCTCAAAATGCAGACTTTAAAACAAATAAAAACATTTGAGTTTACTTTTGAGAATTTATTTCCTATTCACCTACAGCTCATTGCTTCGTAAATATATTTAGGAATTGTGTAGAACCAAGAATATGTAGATTTTAGTCAAAAAATACCCAAAATTGGAAAAGCTCTCTCGGTCACCTTTTTGTTAACACAATTCTGGCTAAATTAATAACCATAATTGATAATTGTATTCAATAAACACATAGCAATAGATTGGAAATGTACAGGGTTATTTACTATATTCAGAATTGTCAGGGTTTCCAACTGAAATTCAATTTTTATTTTCTTTTTTGGCCTTAAATTTTAAATTCAAAACAGTTCTCACTTTAGTGAATAACCCTGTTAGGCTAAAATAACCAAACTGTGACTGTAGCTCTGCTCAATATCCACTATTTTAATCTCATCTTTGACATTTGAATACTAATTTACAGCAATTCAAAGTTTAATGACTAAACATCATAATATTTTCAAAAATATCAACCAACCAAGCTGGATGAGGTTTTTTTTTTTTTTTTTTTAATAAAATGCAAAAATTTATTCAATACTTGATAAATAAAGGTCTTTTATTTGCCAAATGAAACTTACTAAGCATGTAACTTTTATATATATATATTTTTTAATTTCCAATTAAACAACTGAAAACTGGAAGAAAAAAAAAAACAAACCACCTCATAAATATTTGTGTTGTGTACAAAGATAGTCAGATTTCCTTGATCGTTATCTTAAAGCAGATATTGAGCCAACACACAATTAACAGACTGGTGATTCCTGTTTGATCCTCTCTATGTGCAGTTTTTGTCTCTTGGATCTTATAGAGGTCAAATAAATAATGCTATGTTTATTTTTTTACCAATAGAACATTTATTTTTCTAAAATTTGGTGTTTTATGATTTTTACAATAGTACATCTCACTCTCATTGCCAATCTGCTGTACTCAGTACATTGGTTTTCCTATTAAAGTCCCATGCCATTTTATGCTCTTACCAAAATATGAACTGGTGATGGCTAAACTAAACAGCCACAAGTATTTTGGGAAATGATCCCCACACACACACACACACACATCTACTGAAACACGGTCAACCTTCATGGTTTTAAATCAAAGGTAACTTATTTATGAGTTGCTGTCACTCAAAGTAAGACATATATATCTCAACAAGGTCTCACTAGACTAGAGTAACATTGAATGCAGCTGCAACTGAGCTCAGAGTTCAAAAAGGGAATGAGTGGTCTATTTCTGCAACCTTCTATTGGATCGCCAGGGATGAAATTATAATGTCCAAACCCCTTTGATGCTCTCTGACATACACTTCTGGTTTGAGGTCTTGTATGTGATTCTTTAAAACCTCTGAAAGGCATATCATTTGGCACTTAAAGAAACACTACAGCGTTAGAAAAACCATGCTAGATGGCCACCTTACCTTTAAATATACTTAAAGCTTACCTCTATTCCACACCCGCTTTGCCTTCCTGGCTGTGATAATCAGAATTGACAGTCTCAGCCAATCCAATGCGTTCCCATAGGAAAGCATTGGGAGGCTATTGCGCATGCAAAATGCATCTCTATGAGGAACGTTCAGCACCATGAATAGCGTGTAGACGTTGAACGTCAGTGCAGCACTGACCCAGGAAGCACCTCTAATGGACATCTGAATGACTGCCACAGGAGGTGTCCCTAGGCAGTAATGGACACCCCTACATGTCTCTGAAAAGTCAATATTTACATTAGAATGCCAGCAGGGACATGCTATAGACACGAAAAAACAACCATATTAAGCTGTAGTAGTTCTGGTGACTGTAGTGTCCCTTTGACATCTATAACATAATAAAAGACCAGTGAAATACACCGCAAACAGCACAGGCAACTCCAAGACATTGAGAAAAGTAGCAAATGAAGTCAATAAGCACTTGATCCAAGCAGAATCTCAAACAGTTAAAGGACCACTATAGTGTCAGGAAAAACTTTTTTTCCTGGCACTAAAGTGTTGATAGTCCCCCCAACCCTCATGGCCCCCCTCCTGCTGTGCTGAAGTGGGAGGAAGGGGTTAAATTCTTACCTTTCTCCAGCGCTGGGCTCCCTCAGCGCTGGGGACTCTCCTGCTCCCTCCGACGTCATTGGCTGAATTACTCAATGCTTTCCTATGGACGCTGGCATCTTCTCACTGTGAAAAATCACAGTGAGAAGCGCCTCTAGCAGCTGTCAATGAGACAGCCACTAGAGGCTGGATTAAACCTAATGTAAACATAGCAGTTTTTCTGAAACTGCTATGTTTACAGCAGGCAGGGTTAACCCTAGATGGACCTGGCACCCAGACCCCTTCATTGAGCTGAAGTGGTCCTTTAAGACAACATTTAACCAAACATGAGTTGTAACAAAAGATGCACTGAACTCTTCAAAAGGTTTTTGAAACTATCCTGGGACAGGCAAATGAGAGTATTAGTAAATTCACCCTGCCGTATGACAGCTTTGCATAAACATGTAACTTCAAACTATTTAAAAAATGTGGCACAGATGGGTTACAATGAATATCATTTGTATCTAACCTTCCAGGAGCCATTGAGGTCACCTCTAGTTTAGGCCAAGACTTGTTAGAATTAATCATTAAACATTCAGTTGCAGGAAGCCTGCCACACATGTTAAATTTGAGCTTTTACTAAAAATAATTAAAGGGTCAGGTCTCTGAAGAATAATCCATATACTACACAAGGATATCAGATTTATTCACTAAAGTGAGAATTCAAAGTGAATATCAAATTTAAAGCCAAGCTAACCAAAAAAAAAAATAAAAAAAAATAAAAGAATTATCAAAGTCAGCTATGCTTCCAGTTTAGCTACTTTGGCGTTAAATGTGAAATTCACTTTGAATTAATGACAATACTCACTTTAGTAAAGAACACTATATGTGTTTCACACATTCTACCCGAGGAGCATGTATGACACATCACTACTGATACAGATTGAGTGGGATTTACTGTGAGCAACTGCACAGTATTTTTGAGGCTAGGAGAGTGAAAGTATGATTGCTGTGTGTGTTCCGTGTGTATATGAAAATTATCTTATCAGTTATTGTTGTGTCACATCTTTTGGGATAACCGGTGGTGTACAGCCAGACCATAGTTTGCAGTTTTGGAGACATTTTGACATACACAAAGATCACCAGATGTGAAAAAGGAGTTACAACATTTATTTGCAAAAAAAAAAAAAGTTTCAAAATTTAGTAAAGTTACAGAAAAAGAAACAGTTTCAACTAAATCAGATATTTTTACATGATATATGCATTTTGATTTTCAGCTCAACGCATATCACTACCTAGTGAATAAACTTCCAAGATTTATTTTGTATTTACAATCAATTGTATTTCAGAACAATTTTCTGCGTTCAACAGTTCTGAGTTCCAACCATTGGAACAGTGAATGGATACAATACATGCCCATTGTTTTTTCAATTTCTGGGTGACTAAATGCTCAAATAAAACAGCATCAAGCTCTTTAAGTTTTTCTTATACTTAAATACAGTTTCTTGGCCGATTTCCAGTAGCACAGACCAGGAAAGTCTTTGTCCTCACAGTGACTCCAGTACTTATGCCTGTAGATATTTGGGTTCATTTGGGCGAAGGTCCATGACTTTTCCCACACAGTACAGGATGAGGGTGAGAAACCATAAGCTCCAACCAACAGCAGCAGCTATCCAGCCATAGCTGTCAACAGCCGGTACGCAGCATTTACTGGCCACAGTGCATATGTCCTCCGCTACAAGGCATAAAGATAGAAATCAGTGGATGTCCGATATACCAAGAGTTAACACAAATGATTGTCTAGTTAAAATGTTTTGTTCTCCTTAACCATGGGTGGCCAATGACTAGCTCTCTCTGATTGTTGTGGAACTCTGTAGTTGATACATTGCTAGGTGGAGCACGACACGGAATCATGGGAGGAAGGGCTGTCTGTTGCATCAGTGGTGTATCCTGGTTTTGTGCTGCCCTAGGCATGCCAAAACTCAGGCACCCCCCCCTTGCGCCACACTAAATACACACATTCACTAGCTAACAGACACATACAGTCACTAACAGACGCATACACTCTCACTAACACACTCACTTTTTCTTTTAAAAATTTAACCCCCCCAGCCTCCTTACCTTTGGGAATGCTGGGGAGGAGGGGGTTCTTCCTCTCCCTTGGGGTCCAGTGGCTGCTGGACGTCATATTCCGGCTCCCAGCATCACTCTGCTGGCGGCGCGCGAGGGAGCTGAGCAGAGAGCTCAGGGGAAAGTGCTCCCTCGCCAGCGCCACCTGCATGGATTTTTACCTAGCCATCTGCCCGCCCACCTGGACTGTTAGCCGCAAGGCTAACAAGACATTTGCCCTGGGCATTTGGGGGCGGCTTTTTTTGTGGATAGGAGTGGCTGTTTGAGAAATTGTATGTGACATATTTATGCAACTAAAATATAAATTAGAACAAGAACAATGTATTTTTAAATTTTATTTTTTACACAGACTGATTTCTAAACATATTTATTGTAGTTTAAAGACATTACTTTGGGTATTATTGCTGTGGAGCTCTGTTATACACTCAGACACACCAACGATAAGGAGCTTCTAGAAAAGAGGGACATTTGGGCCAAAATAGGGAAGGCCACTTCTAAATAGGGACACTTGGGAGGTATGCTTTAGGCCACCACTAGTTAAAAAGAAAAAAAAAAGTAAAAAAAAAAAAACACTTCTAGATTGCAACAATTACTTTGTTCAATGTGTGTACTATAAACTTGTGCGGCTTTGCGTTCTATTTAATTGAATGGGAAGAAGTTTATCAAAATCACAAGACATTTTGGCAAAACTAGATTACTTGAACACACAGTAATATAAAATATGTAATGTAAATACATATACATGAATGTTATGTTTGTGTTAAAATCAATTGTTACCACAGTATATTTTTGTGATTTGCAGAATAAAATTTGATGTGCGATATGAATTGTGTGTTACAAAAACAGATTTTGTGAATGTTTGTTTTTTGTGGTATGTACAACTTATTTTGTCTTTTACCATGAGAATTTAGCAATATTAGACTATGTTAAAGAGAATTGTGTATTACAGAAATTATATCTTAGCAAAACACAGAAACACATGTCCAAATGGCTACATTTAGGCAAAAATAGCCAAACTGTGGCCATAGCGGAGTTAGAGATTTTTTTCTAAATAAGCCATTTCTGTCTAAATGATACCAATCAGATTTAATTTGTAACAGTTTGGTGTTTAGTAAATAAGATATCACTGGCACTATGAATGGGAATAAGTTATCACTGTATGCATAAATAAGGAAACAATACCCCTAAAATGCAACATTTCCCCAAAAAGGGACGTTAGAACATGTCATTGGGTCCTCACTAAAAACAATATTGGTTTAGAGGTTTAAACCACTTCAAACATAGCTGATTACAATAAATTCTGTAAAATGACAAAACCTAAAGTCAGTTTAATTCGTTACAAATATATAATAACAGGCTGTGACCTTAGACAGACATACAGTTGATAATGTGACTTTTTAAAATGTTATAAACTGAAAAACAGATAATTGAATAGGTTCATTTTCAACAAAACGAACTGGAAATTTTGTGTTGAAATGTAACACAGATTAGAAAAATTTAAACTAGCTCAACACTCTAACAAATGTATATACTTACTGGGACACTGCAATAAACCGCTGACATCTGATGACGAGTCAGCTGTTGTGCCAGATGCTGAAAGAGAAAAAGTTAAATTATATCTCCGTACGAATTGGAAACAGATCGATTCGTGCAATGCTCACAAAATACAAACAAGATAACTTGCAATTACATTCTTACTGTGACATAGCAGGGAAGAATGACGTTCTACAAATTAGTACAGCCACAGTAAACTGAATTTTGCTAAATACAAATGTTTCATTTTAGCTGTAAAAAGTAAAAAAAAACAAAAAAAACACTGAATTGGATATTTTAACTATGGAGCTATTTTGGCCTAAATTTAGACATGGGTATTAAATCATGACAAGTCACAATTTAGGAAAAAAATACATATATGGTTATTCAGATACATATAAGGAAGATCTAAAATGTTAGTAAGCAAGAATTGGGTCCAGCAATTTAAAAAGGTCAAGAAGGACCTGTGACAATTATTACAGAGAATGATACACACATGGCTAGGAAAAAGTCAATTAGAAATTGTAGGCTAAAAACATTTGAAATTCTAAATTTACACTTTAGTAAATAAAGTTATGTTTGGTGCTCTGCATATGTCAGTCCCTATATGTGTATAGCACCATGATGGGTGGGTATGAACTACCACTACTGAGGCAACACTTGTGTGGCAAACAAAAACCCAAAAATATTTCATCCCTAGTCTATACAACCCGTTTTCACAATATATAAGAATTCCAGATAAAAAAAATTTGTCAGCTATAGCGGAGTGTGGATCATACGTTTTCCTAGTGCACGAGAGAACATTAACAGGTTTATTTACCAAAGTGAATTTCAAATTTAAGGCCAGAGTAGCCAAACAAAGCATAGCTGACAGAGAATGTTTCCAGTTTGACTATTTTCACCTGAAGTTCTCACATTAGTGAATAACCCTGTTTGTACAATTTACAGATTCACCAAACATTGTAGGAACCTTTAAACCAGTGAAATCAGCGCCATGTGTGAGAGCACCGAAATAAACAAACCGAAAGCTCAAAAGATATCTTTTTAAAATGTATTTGCCTTCAGGAAAATATAGCAACATGGAGTTAGTCATACCTGCAGCTGTCTCAGTAACAGCAAAGAGAACCTGCAGTACTATTAACTTCAGAAAAGTCTTCATGCTTGGACTGAGCAGTTAGTATCTTAATGTGACTGGCTTTCCTTCCAGCTTCTCTCAATGGTAGTAAGCACTGAACATACAAGGCTCAGGGTGGAGTAAGCTGAATACATAGCCACATCCCTCAATACAACTTGCAAAATCTCAGCAGGGGAGGGGCAGGGGAAAAGAGGTGTAGATTGCAAGGAAGACTCAATGGGACATTGTATGTTTTATTTATATATTATAGGGAGTAAAACCCAGGTATTTTATAAGCAATCTATTCACTAGATAATTATATGCACAATATTGACAGTTTCTACATTGTCTGATATGGATAGTGCACAGTTCAATAGCCATCATAGGTGTAAACATTGCATGATGCTATAGATACCTTAGGCAGTGTACATATTATGCTGGATTCTGCAGGCATCATACATGGGGAACAAATTGATTCTATAGGCATCATTGTTAATGTGTACATAGGATGCTGTTATAGATAGGCTATGTATAAATGTACTTATTTCATAGGCGTCATCTATAGGTACCCCATGTAGTTTATGGGGTAGGCAAACAGTGGCGGCTCTAGACTTTGTAAGGCCTTAGGCAAAACTCAAACATGAGGCCCCCACTAACACCCAAAGTGGGAAAAATAATAGGGGTTGCATTGTGTTTGTAAGGTGCTGTAGTGTTATTGAAGGACAAGCTTGCAGCGCTGGATACAGAGAGCTAATCTCTGTATTCATTGTTCAGAGGCGTGCAATGTCACGACTCGCTGTGCTGTGAGCTCTCCGACTGTAGTTATGGCAAAATTTGCAAACTAAATTAATTTGAAATAAACTAATTTAATTAGCATTTATGCTAATCATTTATACACGACTGCGGGGTATTCTTACATAGTCCTGAATACATTACTGCCAGTGTGTGTATTTCTGAGTGTGTCTGGCCTTGTCTACCTCTGTATGTGCATGAAAGTGTGTGTCTGATCGAGCGTATCCTTGTGTGTGAATGTATGTCTTTATGAGTATGTGTCTGTGACCGTATGTGTGTGGGGTAGCTGCTTGCGGTGTGTGGTGTTTATGGGAGCTGCCTGTGACCTGTGCATGTGTGTATGATGAATGTCTTCAGTTTGTGACTGTGACAAGGTGAGTAAAGAAGTAACTGTGGCAGGGGGAGTGTGACAGGGTGAGGGTGTAAATGAGACAGGGTTGGGGAGGTGAGTGTGACAGAATGAGTGAGAGTGAGAATGTTAGGGGGGTGATTGTGACATGGTTGAAGGAGGGAGTGTGACAGGGCATGGAGAAGTTAGTGTGACAGGATTGGAGGAAGTTAATGTGACAGGCTGCATGTGGCATAGTTGGGGGTGTATCACAAGGTTGGGGTGAATGTGCCATGTTTGGAGGAGCCAGTGTAACAGAATGGGGGGAGGTGAGTGTGACAATATTAAGGGGGTTAATGTGGCAGGATTAGATTAATGTGGAAGTTTGGGAGGTGGAGGGGCAGTGACAGGAGGTAGGAGAGGTGGAGGGGCAGTGACGGGGGTAGGAGGGGTGGAGGGGCAGTGACAGGGGGTAGGGGTGGAGGGACAGTGACTGGGTGGAGGGGCAGTGACAGGGTAGGAGGTAGTAACAGGCTGCAGTGGGATGGGAGAGGCAGTGACAGGGGTAGGGTGGTGGAGGGGCAGTGACAGGGGTATGGCGGAAGGGCTGTGACAGCGTGGTGGGGATGGAAGGGCTGTAACAGAGGGTAGGGGGCAGTAACAGGAGGTGGGGGATGGAGGGGCATTAACAGGGGTAGGGGGGGTAGTAGAGGGTGGAGGGCAGGACAGGGGTAGGGGGGGTGGAAGGGCTGCAGCTGGTGGGGGGATGGAACAGAGGGTAGGGGGTAGTAACAGGAGGTGGGGGTGGAGGGGCAGTGACAGGGGGTAGGGGTGGAGGGACAGTGACTGGGTGGAGGGGCAGTGACAGGGGGGGTAGGAGGCAGTAACAGGCTAGTGGGATGGAGGGGCAGTGACAGGGTAGGGGTGGTGGAGGGGCATTAACAGGGGGTAGGGAGTAGCAACAGGCTGGTAGGGGGTGGAGGGGCAGTGACAGGGGGTATGGAGGGAAGGGCTGTGACAGCTGGTGGGGGATGGAAGGGCTGTAACAGAGGGTAGGGGGGTAGTAACAGGAGGTGGGGGATGGAGGGGCAGTGACAGTGGGCAGGGGGTCAAGGTCAGTGACAGGGGTAGGAAGGGATGGAGGGGCATTAACAGGGGTAGGGGGTAGTAGAGGGTGGAGGGGCAGTGACAGGGGGTAGGGGGGTGGAAGGGCTGTGACAGCGGTTGGGGGGATGGAACAGAGGGTAGGGGGTAGTAACAGGAGGTGGGGGATGGAGGGGCAGTGACAGGGGGTATGGGGTAGTAACAGGCGGTAGGCAGTGGAGGGGCAGTGACAGGGGGTAAGGGGTGGAAGGGATGTGACAACGGGTGGGGGGATGGAAGGACTGTAACAGAGGGTAGGGGGTAGTAACGGGGGAGGGAGGTAGTAACAGGGGGTGGGGAGATGGAGGGGCAGTGACAAGAGGTAGGGGGGGTGGAGGGGCAGTAACAGGGGGGTAGGGGGTATAGCAACAGGGGGAGGGGGATCTTAAATACCTTCCCTTGTGGTCCGGCTCTCTGGTCTTCAGACCACGTGGTAAATCTCGGATTCTCCAGTCAGAGTATTGCCGTGGTAACCCGCAGCAACGCTCTGACAGGCGGGAGATTGAGAGACACTTCAGTCTGCAGCTCACTCCCAGACTGACAGGAGGGGCCTTGCACCCAGTAGCATTATGGGCAAGCCGCCTGGCCTCCTCCTGTGTCATGGTAGACTACACCCTAAGACGATTTAGGCGGCACCAAGGCCCCTGTAAGCAAGGCCTTAGGCGGCCATCTAAATCGCCAAATTAGAGAGCAGCCTCCGTAGACAAATAGTTATTGCAGGCAGATGGCTTTTACCTAGGTAAATAACTATTTAAGCTTTAAAACACTATTTGCTAGGCAGAGAAATAGTTTTGCACGTTTCCATTTGCCTAAGAAACAGGTGCACATGCAATCTGGGAAAGTGGCTCCTTCTCATCGATAGGTACTCAGGCATCCCTAGAAAGTTGTCTCTGCTCAGCAATAAACAACCAGGCATCCTCAGAAAGTGGCCCCTTGCTTGCAGATAACTGCCTAGGAACCCTTCATGAAAGTTCCCCCAGCTTGCAAATAAGTGACGAGGAATCACAGAAAAGTGGCCCTTTCTTGGCAATAAATGCCCCAGGTACTCCAGAAAAGTGGTTCCTGCTCACTAATAGATTGGGAAAGTGACCCCTGCTTGCCAATAGATGCCTATTCTCTTCAGAAAGATCGCTCCCGGCTCACCAATACACACCCAAGCACCCCAGTAAAATGGCCCATTCGCCAGCGGCGTAACTAGTAACTAGGAATACCTCCATGAAAATGGCGGAATATAGTAGCAATATTAGGTAGTATATCAGAAATGATTTGCCCCACTCCAGATTTAGCACATTTATTTCTGAATTTTTTGACACTGTAATGCTGGAAACCATTTTAAGATCTAGGAAAGATAGGAGATTTGTAGTTGAGGCATACTTCGACATATGATGAGGTGCCTAAATTGATTAAATTGTCCTGTTAAGTAGCCAGCAATGTGTTGGTGGATTTTGGTGGAGGTATAGCTGGTAGATGACGCCTTGCTAATGTATGACTCATTGGTGATACACCTACTGTGAATTTTGTTATAGTCATGGGAGCGTACACGGATGTGATAATTGCTCCACTTGTCTAAATATAATTTATATATTGCTTAATGAAAAATCTCAATTATGTGATTATATACAGAATTTTTTGTATATTCTAAATATCTTTGATATCTGGGACCTGCATGTCCCATATTGCTTCCTTATTTTTTTACTTTTTTCTTTATTTCTTATTTTCAAAATAAAAAATCTTGATTCCATAACTAGAAACCTCCAGGCCCCGTTGTGAAAATTGCCCTGTACACTCCACCTCCATATGCCTCATTCCTTTGCCCCCAGCCTCTCCAAGTGTCTACTCCCCCCAGACCTGACATGTGTTTTTTTCCCTCCCCACAGCCCCTCTATGTGTCTTATTCCCACCTCAGGCCCCCCAAGTGTCTCATTCCCTCCCCACAAAGCCCCTCCGTGTGCCTCATTTCCTCCTCCCAAGCCCCTCCATGTGACTCATTTCCTCCCCCCAGTCCCTCCATGCGTCTCATTTCCCCCCAGCCCCTCCATGTGCCCCACTCACTCTCCCCCAGCCCCTCCATGTGTCCCATTCCCTCCTCCCCCCCAGACCCTCCATGTATCCCACACCCTCCTTACGGTCACAGGTGTCTGAGTCACAGCTACCCCTGCGACCGTAGTAGGTGCGCCACTGCCATTTGCCAATACTCTTTCATTTCCTTGAGGGGTTCCATGGCAGTATTTGGCAAATGGGCCACTTTCTGGGGTTGCCTGAGTGGCTATTGGTGAAAAGGGACCACTTCCCCAAGTTGCCTGAGTTGTCTGAATACTGGTTAGGAAAAAGGTGTTTGCCTAGGTAAATGGTGGTTAATGATTTTCCTAGACAAGAGTTTTTCCCTGAAAATACTATTTGCCTACCATGTGATCTCTGGTGGTTCAGCTGAAGTATGAACCCTGATCATCCTGACCACATCCCTGGTAGTCCAGTGGGGTAGCACGTGGTCTGCACCACTGGTGGGTGCAGACTACAAAATGCCCTTCCGGTGTTCTGTAACCCAGCAGCAGCACTCTGACACATCCACTGAATCCTAGAATCATGAGGGAGCCTTTCAAGAACCCCCTGAGGTAATCTATTTAGCATAGTTGCGTATTGGCAAAATAATAAATAATGATTTTGCAAGGAAGGGGGAGGGGGGATTGATTACTGATACTGAAGACCTTCAAAGTAAGCTTTATTATTATTCATCTACCAGCTATTCAGTTGTAATAAGAAACTGATTTATACACTAAACAATGATTTCTGGTAGACAACTGATTTGTAAACTGTATTCCTTTAGCAGAGCTAGAGATTTAATTTGACCAGTTAGCTCATGTTGTGCATATTTTCTCCTTAGGCTTGAATGTAATTCATTATTTTGTACTGATGAAGACTCATGAAGAATCACAAGTGATTTTAATTTTAGTGGTTTACATTCTTCCCCCACACTTAGGTCACCTTCATAGTGCAGTGCTTACTAGACTTGTTTTTAGAAAACAACAAACTGGTTTGTGCCAATCCATAATGAGAGCAGTGGCTCCACTGTTTCTATAAACAATATTTTTTAGTCTGATTTCCCACATCAACAAATATACTTTATAGATATCACATTTGCTGTTTGTAAGAAATAACATATATTGCACATCAGAGTCAAATAAATCCAGAATTTTCAGTCAATGTCACAGTTGTATGTAATTTCCTAAAACTGTGACTTATTGAATTGGTCAACTGTAGGGAAAGGCACCCACCAGGGATATAGAGAGGATTATTCACTTAAGTATGACCAAGAAGGAGATCGTAGTGTATGTAGAGCTTCTGGTGTGCACCTTTGCTGGGTGCAGAGCACAAGCTCCATGAGCTCTCCTGCATTAGAATGGGTTGTGACAGTGAGGCTCTTGGACCAGTGCTCATGTTGTGTTGGCATTGCAGGGGTTGGCTGGGGATATCCTTTAATTGCCTGTATTGGCCTTCACCCATACTCAGCACAACCCACCCATTTTCTTTAGTATCATACAGAGCCTAGCCATGTATTATAAATCAAATAAAGTAGCTCCTTAAATTTGTTATTGGCTTGAAAGCAAACATGATAATATAAATGTATTGCTTATTACAATGTGTTCCCATAAAATAACATATCCCTATCATAAAATAACATTCCAGATGTTTTTAAATTGAATTTCCTATTCTCCTCAACCAGCTTCTCCAGTAGTGGCCGGCTTCTATGAAAGGCAAAGGCCTTCCATTTGTTAAAGGGACACTATAGTCACCTGAAGAAACTTTAGCTTAATGAAGCAGTTTTGGTGTATAGAACATGCCCCTGCAGCCTCACTGCTCAATCCTCTGCCATTTAGGAGCTAAATCCCTTTGTTTATGAATAGTGATGTCGCGAACCGTCCACGAACTTGCCACGAACGGTTCGCCACGAACTCCGGTCAGCTGACACATCCCTGCCAATCTCCGGCAGACCCTCCCTCCCAGACCCTCCTACTTCCTGGACAGCATCCATGTTGAAGGCAGCTTCAACATGGATGTTGTCCAGGAGGTGAGAGGGTCTGGGAGGGAGGGTCTGCCGGAGATTGGCAGGGATGTGTCAGCTGACCGGAGTTCGCAGCGAACCGTTTGAGGCAAGTTCGCGAAAGGTTCGCAACATCACTATTTATGAACCCTAGTCACACCTCCCTGCATGTGACTTGCACAGCCTTCCATAAACACTTCTTGTAAAGAGAGCCCTATTTAGGCTTTCTTTATTGCAAGTTCTGTTTAATTAAGATTGTCTTATCCCCTGCTATGTTAATAGCTTGCTAGAACCTGCAAGAGCCTCCTGTATGTGATTAAAGTTCAATTTAAAGATTGAGATACAATTATTTAAGGTAAATTACATCTGTTTGAAAGTGAAACCAGTTTTTTTTTCATGCAGGCTCTGTAAATCATAGCCAGGGGAGGTGTGGCTAGGGCTGCATAAACAGAAAAAAAGTGATTTAACTCCTAAATGACAGTGAATTGAGCAGTGAAATTGCAGGGGAATGATCTATACACTAAAACTGCTTTATTTAGCTAAAGTAATTTAGGTGACTATAGTGTTCCTTTAAGCTTAGTAAATGATTCAATACTATTAGAAAAAAAAAAAATCTAATGATTTATTTCTAGACGTTTAATGTGTGCACTGGTTTGTTAGACATAATTTGTGCATGTTGCTTTATTTCATAAGGCCCAGATATATTAATTAAGATTACAGCAAACAAAGATATGGAGAATATAAAATAAACCAATGATAATGAATGGTAGGGATAGTAACACAGCTGGGACCTGGGAAAACAGACTTTAATGATTATGTGTACCAAGTGGGAATTTCTATACTTCCTTGTGTGGTTCACATCTAAGGATCGATAACTAAATGTACAAGATTCCATAGCTGACCTGCTCTCTCCACCATGGGTGTAACATGGAACATTTACTTCCTAAATTAAAGTGCCATCGGCATAAATGTGCACTATTTTACTTTGTACACTTTGAAAATGTAATTAACGAACATGGAGAATATAAAGGGATTGAGAATGGAGCATTGGGTTACTCCATGTGGAATTTTGAGAAAGTGGGAGGCATGTTTTAAGACATACTTTAAGGGCCCCTCCAGATAAGTATGACAGAAATGAGTTAAAGAGTCTAAGCACTTTAACAACTTTGCAATATTGCATATTTTAGAATGGAGAAACTACCTACCTTTTCAATGACTCACCTCACCTCTACTCCAGCGCCACCATTTCCTAATCTTCATGGATGTTACTCATCTCCAGTTGAACTCTTGCTTCTCCAGTTCTCTGCTGTGATTTACTCTCATGGGGGACTCTTCCCAAGCAGAGCAAAGCTTCTGTGTTAGCACCATGCCAGCATGTTAAAGGACCACACTTTTTCCTGGCACTATAGGGTCTTTAGGTTTCCCCCCACCCTCAGGGTCCCACTCCCGCTGGGCTGAAGGGGGCTGAAGAGCTTAAACACTTACCTTTCTCCAACACCGGGCTCCCTCGGCGCTGGGGAACTCTCCTCCCTCTTCGGACGTCCAGCGTCTTGTCACTCGCGGAAGCGTCTCTAGCGCCTCTCTGAAACTGCTATGTTTACAGCTGCAGGGTTAACACTAGATGGACTTGGCACCCAGACCACTTCATTGAGCTGAAGTGGTCTGGGTGCCTATAGTGGTCCTTTAACAAAGTGACGTTAGTCACTCCATTTCTATAATAACTAGCCAGTTAGGCTAGGGAGTTACTAGCAGCTTTGACTAGGGAGTTACCAAAGCAACTACAGCGCATGCAATGTGTGATCTATTCATGGAGAGCAGAATGACTACCTTTAGGAGGTCTTTTCTGCTCCCCCTTGTCTGCCAATTCTTCAGCATAGAAATTGTGTCAAAGAATCGATTGACAACTGCCAGAAGGACCTATTTTTAAATAGGTTTTTCTGTCAATCTTTACATTTGCTGGCAAATCTGCTAGTACAATATAGAGACAGATGTTTATGCTCTTTCAAATGAGAATAAGTTGAAATCTTTATGACATGTACGTACCCTTTAAAAAGGCAGAGATTTGTTAAAATATTTGCCTTTTATAAGCTATACCCTTGGCTGTCAGTTCTGTGCGGTCTGTGTCAGTTTCTGTCTAGATAGTGGGTGAACCATGTCATGCACAACTTGGGCTGAGCTCTCTCTCCTCTTCAGAGAGAGACAAACAGCACACTGCGCAAAACCAGCTTGCGGCTTTGTTAATTCGCTATGCACAACCAGCTTTGCTTTACTGTGAGCTAGGCTGTGTACATACTGATAGCAGCTGTGGTATGGTTGCTATAAACTCTTGTTGAGCTGTTGCTCTCAGCATCAAGGTAGTCTTGCTTGAAATATGTCCACTCCATTGAACAATGCCCCAATTTCTCAGTAGCAGAAACAATAATAGATTGTATTTATTTACTTTTTAAAATGTATTTTACCCAAGGGCAGGTTGATTAAAAATGGAAACTAAATAAATATATTTTAATTTGTATGTCTTGGCAAATACAAACACAAATATGCGATTTTACATAAAATTTAAACATATAAAGAGTTATTAAGATGTAAAACCTGAAAACAGGAACATTTATGTAATATTTGTCTCACAGTATACTTTGCTTTGCCAGTCTTTTAGAAAGGCCAGAGGGTTGTGGTTTAGTTGAGAGTATTGCGAGTTGTAGTTTAACCGTGGCTTGAGATTGTGCAAGTAGATTAAATGATTGTATTTGCATCTTCTTAAATAGTTCATGCCCTCTGTAATGTTATGTGCAGAATTAGCTGCCTAGTTTGTTATTACCTACAACAGTAGCCTGTGCTGACACAACATAGAGCAGCGTGTAGGACACAAAGGAGTAGTTGGTGCTAGAGGGGGCTTAAAACTAGCTAGATGCTGCTCCTCTCTGCTCCAATCTGCCCCATCTATTGGGAACCAAAATAAGAGAACTCCCATATCACCAGACAAAGATTAAGATCCCACAGGGCCCGCCTCTTGGCAGATCTAAACGTCAACTTCAAACCTTCTAAATAGTCCATTGATGAGAAGAACAGGCTAGTTTTTGTCAAGTTTTTTGCTTGAGCTAGCAGAAGATATCTAGCTCGAAAAGAAGAGGTGAAATAGGTGAGTTATTGGATACTCAAATCTCAGACTCTTTCGAAGACTTACTTATCTGCACATTAAGATACATACTTTCCACTTTTCCATGTCATCTCTGGGTGTGTGGGAACATTTCAGCTTTCATCTCTTTATGTACTTTTATTCAAAAAATGTTGCTATACATATTTATTAAAAATGATTTGGCTGAGGAATAGTGATCAAAAAATCTTTACAATGTTACCATCTAGAGAACCCTTTACTTTTTAAATCTGTGATAACCAAGTGTTAAAATAAATTAACTAACATCAGATCTAAACTAACAATAGTTTTTGATATATATTTATATAACATCACAATTTCTTTGGCTTGGCCGATGTTTTAATAAATTGATGATTTCATTACTTGATATAATACTAACCCCTTGTTGACACAATCTAATCTCACGCATAACATTTATTTATCACAGAAAGATGGGAAGGACGTTTAGAATTGATGCCAGGGGTTGAAATAATATTATTATGCATTAATTTTATCCCAAATTATTGTATGGTCAAGTTACTGCTTTTCACTCTGTTAATTAATAAGAGTATGGGACTAAAACTTGTATCCTAAAAAAATGTACACATTACAATTTTACAATTTAAATTTCTAAAAGTCCTGTATCCATGAAAATTTAATTTAATTTGCATTCTTCAGATTATCTTTTGTAACTTTACACCAATTTGCTTTAAAGTCCCATTTAACATTATTTAGCATTATTTTAAATTGTGTGCTTCTATTTCAGTTTTACTATAGAGCTGTGAAAGCAATCGTAATTGTAATTGTTGCATAAAAAGGGGGGGTTAGGGGAACAAACAGTTTATTGCATGTAAAATGTATAAAAATGTAATCTGTATGATAATTAACCAATATATACACACTGTATAGTTTAGTACAGTCTGACACGGATAGTTTCACATGACATCCACAGGAGGCAAAACAAACTTATGCATGTTTAACAATCAACTGTGAAAAATTATATGGTTCTACAAACTTCCCTAGATTTACACTGACATGCATAGATTTAGATTTTTATTAAAACTAAACAGTGCATGACAAAAATATTGTCTGTAGTAACTATTATTATTATTATTATTATTTATAAAGCTCCATCAAGTTCCGTAATGTTAGATATTAATATTAACTGGAATAAATATATGCAACCACCACAATGTAGCTAAACCCAGTTTGTAGTTATAATGATTGCCTACAAAGTACAAGTTTTACTACTAAAGTGAGAATTGTAGGGAATTCAAGGATAATTGTAGGGAATTCAAGGGATTTTCAAATTTAAGCCAAAATAGCTGAACTGAAAAAAACTCTCCAAGTGAGCTATGCTTCTAGTTTGGCTACTTTAGCCTGAAATGTTTAATTTCCTTTGAATTACTGACAGTTTTCACTTTAATGAAATACTGTGACACGTGGCTGATCTGACACATACACAGGGGCATAGGAATCACGTACGCAAATTGGAATAATGGGGGATATGACACTTGCCTTTATATTTTATATTTTGTACTATGTGTCTCATGCAGTGTTTGGACGTTCTAGTCCCTTGACGTTGGCTGAATCCTCACACAGGAAGAAGCACTCAAGATGGGGTCCCTTTTTCGGAGTGAGGAAATGTGTCTCACCCAGCTGTTTCTACAGGTGGAGGCAGGGTACTCCTGTATTGCTGAGCTGGGAGAACTTGGCTTGGCGCAGTTCAGAGATGTGAGTATCATGAAGTGTAAAATTACATCAATGTTCTCATAAGGTCATTCTATGTGTTCTTGGATTTCTGGTCAGAGCCAGATTTACATTTCAGTTGCTTGTAGGCACAAAAGCACCACTTGCTTTCCAACAACCCAAAAAATGCAGATAAGGTAAGTATAATAAACATTTTAACTGTACATTGCAGACCCAAAAAATCTATATTCATATTTGACAACTACATGTGCATAAATGTATGTGCATATCTCCACTCTACTTGTAAGATATTGTTTGAACCACTGATCATAGCGAGTATATGCAGTTGTGAACATGCACGCAGGGTAAAAGGAACAAAATAGAGTTAGGAACACAAACCTGTATTCCTATTGCAATACTTATATTGTCCTAATATTCTCCCCATAGTTGGTGAAATGGCTTGCTTTTTTCCAGCACCAAGGCTCTCTGGGTAGGTCTCCTCATCCCGCGATGTTATGTCAATGGTGTGGCCTAATGTGCATGAATCAATTCTTTCCTGTGGGAAATTTGATAATGTGTAACTGAGTAAAACTCTGTTAGGGACCTGGATGCGACTCTAATGGCAGTCCGAAAGACAGTCTTAGAGGTGGAGTTAACCCTGCAATGCAATCAGTGCCATTTTACATTGCAGGGCTTAGGGCACTGGGGCACCACACCCAGACTACTTCAATGAAATTAAGTGGTCTGGGTGCCTTTAGTGTCGTATTAAAGATCATTTTAGAAGTGGTTTGGGTACTGGGGGGTTAACATCAGGGATAGATTACATAGGGTGTTAAGAAGAACATAAGAAGGTAAGATAGTTAAGAAAATGAAAGCTGTTTATGATTATTGAATTTAGAGCTGAGTTAAATTTATTATTGGGGTACTTGAGGAGTTTAGTTTTGAATAAGAGTTAAACATAGGATTAAGGCAAAAGGTTTATTTTCAGGATTAGGCTTTGACTGCTGGAGTTTGAAGGGTTATTTGCAAAGTACCCACCCTCCTATGTCTTCTGTAGACCAGTCAGCCTCCTATAATGCAGGCAGAATTATACAATGTGTATCAGTGGGCAGATGGAAAGTGATCCCTTCTTCTTCCTGTCCAAACTCACACACAGATACTGGAGAAGCTGGAACAGTACTGGCCCCTGTTCCTCACACAATCAATACATCCCTAACCATAGGCGTGCGCACGGGGTGTGCCGGGTGTGCCTGGGCACACCCTAATCCCGCGGCACGCCTATGTGTTGAGACCGGCAGGGGGGATCTCAGGATCCCCCCTGTCGGCTCATGCATAAGCCTCCCCTCATCGACTCATCGAGCTCTTGCCAGCAGCTTCGCCGGGTTCCTCTCGCGAGATCTGAGCGTTGTCGTGGCAATGCTCAGATCTCGCGAGAGTGAACTCTAGCCCCGCAGGCTAGAGTTCACTCACCACTGGACCACCAGGGAAGGCAGAAAGGATCCCCCCTCCCTACATAAGTTAATAAGGGAGGGGGATATTAAGTAATCTGCCCCCACCTCCACTGGACCACCAGGGAAGGCAGCAGCACGGTCCCCCCTCCCTACATAATGTAAAAAGGGAGGGGGGATATTTAGTAACTAATCTGCCCCCACCTCCACCCCCAAAAATCACCCAAACACACAGCACACACATACACATACAGCACACACACAGCACCCACACAAACAGCACACACAAACAGCACCCTCACACACACAGCACCCACACACACACACACACACAGCACCCACACACATACAGCACCCTCACACACACAGCACCCACGCACATACAGCACACAAACAGCACCCACACACACAGCACCCACACACACACAGCACACACACACACACACAGCACACACACCACCCACACACATACAGCAAACAAACAGCACCCACACACATACAGCACACAAACACACACAGCACCCTCACAAATACACACTGCACCCTCACAAACACACACATCACCCTCACACACAGCACACACACAGCACCCTCACACACAGCACACAAACAGCACCCTCACACACACACAGCACACAACTAGTACCCTCACACACAAACAGCACCCTCACAAGCGCGCAGAAACACAAACACCCCTCACCCTAACACAGCACACACACACAGCAGTGTATGTGTGTGTGTATATATGTGTGTATATATATATACATACATACATACATACATACATATATATACACGGCTTGTGCTTGTGCTTTAGGGTGCACATCCTAATGCAATAGGCTGTGCATGCCTATGTCCCTAACACAAAGAGAGGCATTAAACAGACATTGGCTATACATACCTTGCTGCTCTAAATTAATTTTTATCCCAGTCCAGCAACGATACCAACAGAGAGCTCGACAATGTAATGCTAGTTTATTATATTTGTTATATAATTATTATGACACTCCAGTCAGTGACAGAAAAAGTATTTGGTTTATGGCTGTTGCTGGAGCTGCTAACAAACGAATAGTATTCACAGGGTTACACTTAAAGGGACAGCTCATTGAAGTGGTCTGGGTGCAGAGGTGTAAATAGAAACCACAGGGCCCCGGTGTGAAAATTGACCTGCCCCCCTTATGCCTCCCCATCTTTCCCCCCCGTACCTCTATGTGTCACATTCACGCCCCCAGTCCCTCCATGTGTTTCATTCACGCCCCACAGGGTGAGTGTGGCATGGTTGGAGGGATGAGTATGACAGAATTTGAGGGGTTAATGTGATAGGGTGTGTGTGGCAGGATGAAAGGGGGTGAGTGATGGAGATTGAGTGTGACAGAATTAAGGGTAAGGGGTAAGTGTGATAGTGCTAGAGAAGGTGAGTTTGATAGAATGAATATGGCAGGGCAATGGGAGGTGAGTATGGCATAGGTGAGTGACAGGATTGGAGGAGTTATTGTGAGTTTGGCAGGGTGAAGGGGGTGACAGTGTGTGTGGTGGGGTGACAGTTACGTAGCCACACATGAAGATAAACAGACAAACACACACTGACATACATGCAGATACACACCATATAACACATACAGATACATACACAGACACACATGCAGATACACACCATATAACACATACAGATACATACACAGACACACATGCTGATATACAGACACACCTACAGATACAGACGCACAGATACACACAGACACGCAAACTAACACACAGATACACAGACACACAGAATGACACACATTCAGATACACAGAATGAAACTCCTACAGATACAAACACTGACACACATACAGATACACAGACACACACTGACACATGCAGATGCACAGACACTTAATGACAAACATTCAGATACACAGAATGACACTCATATAGATACAAACAGTGACACACATACAGATACGTAGGGCAGACACACACATAGGGCACGACACACAGATAGAGACACACATACTTACAGACACACACACACACACAACTATATACAGACACACATATATACAGACACACATACATACATAAATACATACACACACAAACACACAGAGACACACATACATATAGACACACATACATACCGACACAAATACACACAGACAAACATATATACACACACATACATACAGACACACACATACATACAGAGACACTTACATACCGACACAGATACACAAACACACACATGCAAAATGTTTTAGTCACCCTCTTGTTTTCTACCTTTTAGGTGCAGGAGTGTGACGTCCTTGGGGTCCAGTGGCTGGCTCAGGCTGATGGGAGTCAGAGCTCCCACTCTGACTCCTTTTCCTCCCACATGGCGCTCTCTGTAAGCTGTGAGGAAGTGACCAGGGCTGTCCCTTCCTCCCAGTGTCTGACCTCATCACAGGGGGACCGGTTTCGCTGTTTAAGAGCCGCAGCACTGACCGGACCCCCTGGAAATACATTGCCATCGGGTGGCCCTAACAGCATGGTGCGGTGGTGTGTTGAAGGAACACTATAGAGTTAGGAATACAAACCTATATTTATAAAGCTATAGTGTCCCTCTCCCTAGCTCTAAATAGGCCCCCTCTCTTATTGACATAAAAATTAGAAAAAATAGAGATTTACTTACTTCCTTCAGCACCAAGGCGCTGCTCACCTCTCTTCCTCACATGGCATCATGAAGGAGGCAGGCATCCTCTGGCTTGGTCTAGTACAAAGCTCCTCATAGAGGAGCACTGGGGACCTATTGCCTATGTGCAGCGAGTGCCGCACATACTTTCAAACTTTCCCATAGGAAAGCACAAAGGTACATGCTTTCCTATGGGACTTCCGTGGCATGTGACTGAGTTTAACTCAGTCAGTGCAGTGGACATACAGCCACACCAGCTCGGGGTGCACAGCACAGTGCTACCAGTTACTGAATGTAGCTTGGAGGTGAGCAGGTAAGGGAGGGGGATGGGGGAGAGACACATGGAGGTGTTAGGAGAAAGAATGAGACACATGAAGGGGGGGAATGAGACATATGGAGGGACTGGGGTGAGGGAATGAGACACAAGGCAGAGCTAAGGGGGATAAATGAGACACATGGGGTGGGATGAGACACATGGAGGGGCGAGAGGGGAAAATGAGACACATGGAAGAGCTGTAGGGAGAATGAAACACAAGGCGGGGCTGGGAGGGAAATTAGACAAATGGGTGAGGCAGGGCTATTTTCTCACTAGGGCCCTGTGGCTTTTAGCTATGCCACTGGTGTGAGGCTTGGGTAAGAAAGGCGGAGTTGAGGGAGTGGAGAGGATGGTTTGGAATGTAGAATGAGATGAGAAAAAAGAAGTACAGAGGGAGTGAGGGACCATGCTTATTTGAAGGCATTTAACACGAGGACAGTTAAAGGTTTGATAAAGGGATAGAGCATAAGCAGAACAGGGCATGTTAGGGAGTACGTTTGCAACTTTTTGCATTTGTTGAAGTGGAGTAATCGAATGTTGTGGAATGCCAAGTATTAGGATGTTATAGTAATCAAGCCTGGGAAAGTGGATATTCAGTGGATAGGGAATTTTGCAGAAGAGATTAGTAGTGGGTGGATCTTCTGAATACTAAATAGGTGAAAACAACAGACAGAAGTGACAGTGCTCAAAGAACACACTAGGCAATGATTATGTGATTGCAATTGCTGGCAAGAGTGAAAAAACAGTAAAATAATGATGTATGGTGATAAGGGAATGTACCACACTATTTTCTGCACAATTAAAAAGATACACATTTTGTATTTTCACAAACTACCAGGGTAGAAATGATCATCCTATAGGGAATTAAGCATTTTAGGGATGTGTTTTAAATAGGATGACCAATGTGACACCTACTATGCTTTTCCAAGTTACTATACATATGATTACTGAAATGTGAAGCTTTAAATATATACAATTATGTATTATACATTATAGCATCATACAGAGGTCTGTGTCTGAGCAGCAGATATGGTCCATAAATGGCACACCTGTGGCAGTTATATCCCTTTGAAAGTAAACTACTCAAACACAGCTTTTTCTGTTTCTGGGGTTTTACAGACGATATACTGAGAGACTTACTCCACTTATAACACATGAAGAATATAATTAATGATATTCAAATAAGTGAGTTAATTTAATAAACCAATAACTTTGTCATAGAAACAAGAGACTTTTTTTTTTATAACAAAATAGCCAGACTGGGAAAAACCCTCAAACTTTGCTATTGTTTTTAGCTTAGCTATTCTGATCTAAAATGTGCTATTTCCTTGTAATTCTATCCATAATTCTTGTTTTAGTAAATACATAAACAAATGTAATCCATATGTTCACATTTTTAATGTAGTATATTGATATTGATAACATCAAACTTGGACAGATGTCCCCTATCCTCCAATATTGGTCTATTTAATTTTTTTTATTCATTTCAGTTGAATGTCAGTGTAAACAACTTCCAACGCAGATATGTGAATGAGGTTCGTCGGTGCGAGGCAATGGAGAGAATCCTTCGTATGTACCATAATTTATAAATGAATAACAAGTACTATGTAAATGAGAAGAGAGACATAAGTCTGTGATAAAACAAGACATGTAGTCTTTACAACACGTGAACATAAAAAACATCCCTTTACATGTATATAGAGAAAAAAGTAGACGGGGCTACTACATTTTGTTGAACTAACAACTGAATTGTAAAATATATACCAAAAAGTCTTGTATGTTTTTCTGTGTTGCCTATTTTGCACTTTTTTTTCCGGGGGTTTCACAACTTAATGAAATTACATTATGAGCTTTCTGAAGCAGAGAGGCAGTAATTCCAATTTCAGCAGATTGTGTTCTTCTTTAATATTAAATCAACACTCTAAACACCATAACCACTACAGCAGACATTTTCAACTTCTTTTGTGCCTTTTGTTTCAGACTTTTTTCACTCTTTTCTGTACTCCAAAGAATTTCTGTCATATTTTACTCCTCATTTATGTTTTTGCTGATTTTACGATAATTTTCAGTAAATAACAATACAAAAAGTAATATAATCAGTAAATAAGAATATAAACAAATAATGGAAAAAAAAGAGACAGGATAGCAATTTGATTATATATTATGCATTAAACAAAAAGCAATAACTGGAACTATGCTTACCTGTCACACAAAATCATCATACAGACACTGGCAAAAATTGATTGGCAAGAAATGTTGCACATTTGCTCCTTTTTGAACAAAAAAAAAGAACAAAAATGTAAATGTGAGAGGGGACAACTTCATGGAAAAAGTGCAAAGAGCAAAATTATGGCCCCCCCTTCCCTCTGTAATGCATACCTTCCAATATTTCAGATGGACACTTTCATTTTAGGGGTTTAAGTGGGTGTTAAGAGACATTTTAGGGGACTTAGTAATATCAATTTAAGCAACTAAAATGTAATTTTGAGCAAGAATAATGTATCTTATTTTCACAGATTGATTTCTAAATACATTTATTGTAGTTAAACCCTTAAGGACCAAACTTCTGGAATAAAAGGGAATCATGACATGTCACACATGTCATGTGTCCTTAAGGGGTTAAAGACACATTCCTGTGAATATTATTGCTGTGGAGCTCTGTTATACACTCAGACATGCCAAAAAATAAAGAGCTCCTAGAAAAGATGGACAATGGGATAGAGAAGAGAGACAGTGGGAAATTGGGCTCCGATAAGACCTGTCCCATCTAAATAGGGAAACTTGTGAGAGATACATAATCACTATGTCATTTGTACTTTTTCCATTGCCCTTCTTTCCTGTCATGTTCCTGCTGCTCTATATCTTTATCAATTCTAATCTCCACTCTTCTAATCAGCACTGTGCTAAGATCTGTGACTTGTGTCACTAACATGTGCAGCTTAACATTGAACATTAACATTGAAGCTTTAGATATGGCTGGTGGAGAAGGGGTGAAAAAAGAGGTTGGAAAAGGATAACTGGTCCTAACCACTGTTAACCACTCTATGGCAAACGTGGGTGTAGGTTTTTCAATGACAACCGCTTTCCTAGACCATCAAGGATTTTTCCCCTACCAACCCCCTGCAAAATTATTTGTCCATGATCTGCCCATTCCCCAACCCATGTTTCCTATAGTCATGGTTTCTAGGTTGAGATGTAGACAAGTCTGAAAACTACATAGAAACATAGAATGTGACGGCAGATAAGAACCATTCGGCCCATCTAGTCTGCCCAATTTTCTAAATACTTTCATTAGTCTCTGGCCTAATCTTATAGTTAGGATAGCCTTATGCCTATCCCACGCATGCTTAAACTCCTTTACTGTGCTAACCTCTACCACTTCAGCTGGAAGGCTATTCCATGCATCCACTACCCTCTCAGTAAAGTAATACTTCCTGATATTATTTTTAAACCTTTGTCCCTCTAATTTAAGACTATATCCTCTTGTTGTGGTACTTTTTCTTCTTTTCCTGCTGCTCTATTACATTGTCTGCCTACTTTTAAGTCATCTGAAATAATTACCCCTGAATCCCTTTCCTTAGCTGTTGAGGTTAGTAGGGTATCAAATATCCTATACTCTGCCCTTGGGTTTTTATGTCCAAGGTGAAACTATAAACTATAGACAGCATTTTCCTTTAGCTTTTCTTTTAGCTTTCCTCTAAGCTTAGTATTTATCTGTCATCATATTCAATATAAAAATAATTGAATAACTTTATCTGTAAGAGTATACATTCCCCAGCACTACTATAGAATTTTTTTTAGTGATTAGATAAATATTCAGATTGTAAAATAATATTAAACTTACAGAATTAATCAGCATTTATTTGTTGCCAGTGAGAATAACAGCACCAATAAACTTAGTATCTGCTTTCATTTTTCTACATTAAAGTCAATGTGTGCTTTAATGTGCGATTGGGTAACTTTTAGGATTTCTGGAAAGTGAGATGGAAAATGACAAGATTGTGATCCAATTGCCAGAGAAACTTCCACAGACCCCACTGCCACGGGAAATGATAGATCTGGAGGTGAGAGAGATAAACTAGATAGCAGGATCAGTGGGCAAAAACAGAACAATGCTGGCTGGGGTGGGTGGGCAATGTCTTCTATGCTCCCTTATCTTTGGTGTAATACTCCTAATAAAGCCACAGGCAGCCCGTTTGATGATCCGATATTCAGGAAGATGCACTCCTGCCCCACTTTTGTACCTTTTCTGGGCTCCCTTGGACGTTAGTACTGGGTGTTTTGGTAAAGTCCTATTTTTCTAGTTCCACTGGGGAGATAGCTCCATTTATCCTTATTGGCTACATGTCCATCCCTCATCCAAAACCTACCAAAATACAGTCATGTCTGCTTTACTCAGGAATGGACCCAGCATTTCCAGACCTGCCACTAGAATGAGTCAGGCAATATATTTGAATAACATGAATATGTATAAATACCCCTTATATGCATCAACAAAAATAAATGTGTAAAAATAGAGTGACAGGATCATATGTGTGGCCACGTGTATTGTAACAGGATGGTCAAGTCTGATTGAACCACAAAGGACTCCTAAGACCATACTTTGTGTAGAGCTGCCACTGGGGATAGGCAGGTGTGGCTAACTATTAGCCCTGATTTGTTCTGCACACAACTTTTTTTATTTGTTCGTAGAAGTGATTGCGATTAAATTTACTTTAGGTATCCCTAAGCACACGTATTACAGCCACAATAATGGATGATATTGAACAGGATTGTTTGGTACAGTCTGTCAACTTTACTTGACTGATTATCTGAACTGCTCCCAATTATTAGATGCTAAATAATTCTGGGGTAATGAGAATAGATCTTCGGTGTAGAAATCTCATTTAATTTTCTGAGAGTGTTTGTTCCATGACTAATGCACTTTTGGAGGTCCGGTTCGATGAGACTGCACTTTTAATAATGACTAACCATTTTCCCTGTAACAGACAGTCCTAGAGAAACTGGAGGGAGACTTACAGGAGGTAAACAGGAATCAACAGACCCTCAAACAGAATTTTCTAGAGCTGACGGAACTCAAGCACCTTCTTAAGAAGACTCAAGATTTTTTTGAGGTATTGAACTCAAGTATTTCTATTACTTACTTCCAGACGGATCCTCTTTGAGACCTCTATCACTCTGTCCCTAATTCCTATATTTTTTTCCAGGACATTAGAATGTACAGTATTCATGATCGTACCACAGATTTTCAAGCAGTGCTTGTGCCATAGAGCTGCCCTGTAATAAAATTTACACTATTGTGCAGTGTGCAAGATTATCTCACACTGCCCCACAGCCATTAAATGTACACATATATCAGTGTTTTATTGGAGATTCTAAGGTTAAAAATAAATACATAGAATGTTCCTATAATGTAGATTCAGCCCCCTCCCCTTTACAATTAAAAAATATATAACAAAGATAAACATTTCTCAGGCTGCTTGATTGTTCTTTCCCAGTAGGAAAAATCAGGCCTACATACAGGTAACAAAGTGTCTTGTGCAGTACCATGGAACAGATAGGTGACTGTTAAATGACTAGTTTTATTAAAAGTATAATACATTTTTTTTTTTTCAGGCAGAAGCAAATTTGCCAGATGATTTCTTCAGTGAGGACACCAGCAGCCTGCTGGAGCTCAGAACCGTTCCATCGGCGGCTGCAGCTGGAAAACTGGGGTATGTGCAGCCTGGGCCTGTTTTCTGCTCAAACCAGCAAATAGAGGGAACTGTCATAGTTTGAATGTTGTTTCATCATTGTTTATTATTGTAATGCGTGATTCAGTTTATATTGGTATGTATTTATCTTTTATCTCTGAACAGTCTGGTATGAGATAGGATTGTTCCAATTTAAGGGTTCTGTCCTGTCATCCTGGGCTGATTCTCTGGTGTCCTGCATCTTTGGACACCAGGGAACTATCCCTAGCATCCTTATGTCTGTCTATCTATCTGACAGTCTGTCTCCAGGAATTTGGCGCAATGGCGCAATGAAAAGAAAAGTTCAGCCCATGGACTAAAACAATATCAATATTTTATTTCAACTTGCATATAATGAAACTCAAAAATACAACTTTTTTATATTTTTATTCTAAACCAAGTTACTTTTGATATGTGTATATATATTTTATGTGATGGATTCCAAAATAGTCAGGTATCTCCTCTTTGAATTGATATAAACCATTTTATATTTCCTATATTCCTACACCCCTCTTATAACCACTATTTCTGCAAAATCTGTAATGCCGACTGCTTTGTATTAGCAGTAGGATTTTGGCAAACATGCTGTTAAACATCATAAGTCATGTTTATTTGTGGTTATATTTTTAATTTAAGGAGTCTCTCACTGTTATTATGAGATGCCGTGAACGCAGACTTTAAACAGATGTTTCAGTCCAGGACATTGTTTCTACATTTGTAGAAACAAGGTGACTAACCTACGGTTTGCTTAATATGGCTCAGCAAGGTGACCCTTCAAAATCCTGCAAGGTCCCTGATTTTCTGGTATAAGTTTGATCGATCAGGATTGTGCAAGTTGGACCAGATTTGTGCTCTCTTGCAGATTCACTGCTGGGGTGATTGGGAGGGAGCGAATGGCAACGTTTGAGAGGCTGTTGTGGAGAGTTTGCAGGGGAAACATTTATCTGAAATACAGTGAACTGGATACCACCCTGGAAGATCCAGTTACGGTAAGGAGCATTAAATAAGATTGGGCACATTTTATTCATGTTTAGTAAACAGCTGAGAACTCTCGCCACTCATTCACTAAAGCCTATTTTTCTATCTAGAAAACAGAGGTAAAGAAGAATGTTTTCATCATATTCTACCAAGGGGACCAGCTGAAACAAAAAATAAAGAAAATCTGTGACGGGTGAGATCAAATTTCAATATAAAGAGAACTATATACATTATCAGGGCAGGACTGGGGATAGTTAGCCGCCCTGAAAAATGATTTTATACCAGTCTCATTTTGCTTTGCGGCAACACCGCTTGCACTGCACATATACTCAAGCCTTGTATTGCTCTGTGTTAAAAGAGTGAGAGTTATTAAGAAGGAAACAAAAAGCTTGAAGGGCCTCTACATGTATGTATCTCCTTGGAAATGATTAGAAAATAAAATGCTGCTTCTTTAAGCATATCCCAAGTTTGTGCTCTCCCTGTTCTCCCGTCACATTTTATAGCTATATATGAAAGAGCACCTATGGTGTTATTCACATAACAGATAATACAACGAATAGTGAGCTAATAGCGACCACATTGCAGTTATTCACAACTGGACATTTTTTTAGATCAGTGCCAACAAAAACAACTTCTCTAAAGTATGCAGAATTGATGTTATATTCTCAGCTCAGATTGAGAACAATGAGAGTACTTATGATGACTAACGTGTCTTTTTATATTTATTTATCTATTTATGTGTTTGTTTTTTTTTGGTCCTTCTATATTAAATCATTACAACTGCCATCTATCCTGTGAAATAGAACTGTGTTTCACTATGCACAGAATAGAAAAGTAAGGGGCATGAATAGCTTAGAAAATTGTAATTTGGATGAATGATCTGCATGCTAGATTAAAATGTATGTGAACTCTACATGGAACATTTATTTTTTGCCTTTTCTTTAAAGTCCATCTACCATTTCAGTTACTGCTTCTTTGCTGCCCAAAGTAACATTTCTTTATTACAACACAACACATTTCCCCCATGCCATCATTTTCCTCATCCACACCATACTTGCTTGCTGTTAATTCCATCTACTTATGTTTAATTCTTCTATCAGAACAAGGTCCATGTTTTAACTCATAAATGTATCCATATTATTTTAACTCTTTCACACAACTCATGCAAATATTATATATTTTACAACTAGCTGTGCTGGGGAACCCAATTCTATTTTCATACCTTTGTGAGTAGTTGCGTCACAGAGGCTCAGTAGAGATTGAGAAGGGACTAGGTATGTGCCTAAATACTTGGTGACTTTGGTGAATGACTTTGAGCCAAGGAAGAACATTCACCAGCAGCCTGACTAGCTCCAACCACTCTGACCCACAGAGAAATCTTAGTTTGCCTGTCTGGCCCTGAAAGTTCTTGTCATCCTATCTATATTTTGGATGGATATAAATACATTGGCTATTTGTTTAGTTGGTGAGGAAAAAGTGACATCATGTGGGAAAGTTCTGGGGACTGAAGGTGAGAGACATGGCAACTGATTACAAGAGATATGAAAAGGAAAGACACACAAGAGGTAAGGCAGTCAGAAAAGACACAAAATAGGTGAACAGGGTGACGAGAGACTTGGCATGGCTTGGAATCCAACCAAGCATAGCACTCTTATAGGAAGTCTCATAAGTTAATGTATGTAGAGATATACAGTTTTGATATATATAGACGTAGGAGACTAGGCATCTCATGGGTTTTTCTTGGGCCTATATTATAAAGGGCTCAGGAGACTAGGCATCTCCTTGGCCCCATTACTGGGACAAATAAAAAGGGCCAAATATCCCTAGACTGTTTGATTACCATTCAACCTGCTGCCAATGTAGTAAAGGTAGGTGAGGTAGATGCTAATTTACTCCCCAGATTGTTATTAAACCTGGGGAAGATTTTTAGTAAATTGGGCTCAATAGTCACCCAGACCACTTCAGCTTAATGAAGTGGTCTGGGTGCCAGGTCCAGCTAGGCTTAACCCATTCTTTTATAAACATAGCAGTTTCAGAGAAACTGCTATGTTTATGAATGGGTTAAGCCTTCCCCCAAAGCCTATAGCGACTGTCTCATTGACAGCCGCTAGAGGCGCTTGCGTGATTCTCACTGTGAAAATCACAGTGAGAGCACGCAAGCGTCCATAGGAAAGCATTGATAATGCTTTCCTATGCGACCGGCTGAATGCGCGCGCAGCTCCTGCCGCGCGTGCGCATTCAGCCGACGGGGAGGAGAGGAGGAGGAGAGCTCCCTGCCCAGCGCTGGAAAAATTTAAGTTTTTACCCCTTTCCCCCTTCCAGAGCCGGGCGGGAGGGGGACCCTGAGGGTGGGGGCACCCTCAGGGCACTATAGTGCCAGGAAAACGAGTATGTTTTCCTGGCACTATAGTGGTCCTTTAACTGAATCATGCTTTAAAAGGATATGATTGAGAAATGGCTTGATTTTATCAGTTGATGTGCATCACAAGATAGCAGTGGTTTAAACATACAGAGAACTAGGGGACAATTATACAGACAATGGAAAAAAAAATTATGAAAATGAGGGGTCAGTTTATGAATTAATAAATAGAGTTACTGGTGTAATCTATCACGTTTTGTGGATCTATAACATACAGCATACCCAGTGGGGTTAGAAGATTGATGAGATATATAAAAAAAAATACAAAATAAGTTCAGAAGAGGGAAAGGATTGAGAATCAGAGCCGTG
This sequence comes from Pelobates cultripes, assembly GCA_933207985.1. Taxonomy (NCBI): domain Eukaryota; kingdom Metazoa; phylum Chordata; class Amphibia; order Anura; family Pelobatidae; genus Pelobates; species Pelobates cultripes. The sequence goes on from OW240914.1 coordinate 224,334,987, forward strand.
TGAAATGTAAAAAAGTGATAAAAAAACATACCTTTTTAAGAAAATGGGTGATTAGATGTGGCTTGTAAGTACACTTGATGGTAATCACATTCTGGGTTTCCATTGTAGTTTCATAATATAACTTTCTGCTACTTAACAATGAGCTACATAGGGGGTTGGGTAATTAGAAAGTGCTAACCTCACCTATTACTTTTCTAGATTTTGCATTTGTTCCTAGTATCAGTTATTTCTAGGTGGATATGCTAATAAAATATCTATTGCACACATCATGAGCAGCATTAAAGACAAAGAGTCCTTTGCATATGAAACATCAGAAAGTTCTTTATAATCTCCTCAGTGTTCATACTTTTGTCTAACAGTTTCAAAGCCACAGTCTACCCATGTCCAGAGTCAGCGACAGAACGTCGAGACATGGTAGCAGATGTAAACACAAGGATTGAAGATCTGAATACTGTGAGTGTGAATTCATTTTCATACAACATTCTGTTGTCTAGTACTATTTCTCCCACAGTAAGGTGCTGTATCCGCAGTTTTTGGATGTTAGCCCAGAATAAGTTTTTTTTGTTTTTTTTACAGTTTCAGTATTTTGTAAGGCTCGGCAGTACAAAATGAAATCAACATACTTTGATACCAATTGTTTGGCTACATCTCTTGTATGTAGTTTCCCTATTGAGAAGAACACATTTAATCTATACTGTACTTTTATGCTCTTATAGCATACTACAGGTTTCATGTTGAATGCCGTGTTGGGACATTATGTTTTCTTATTCACATAATATTAATTGATTTCATATTTCTCGTATTGTATAGTTACCTTTTTTTTTTCTACCTCACTCAAATGCACCTAGTGAACCATATATCAAAGTTTTTAGTTTTTTTTTTGTCAACCTTTCTTTTATTGAGGCATACGAGGTGGGGTACAAAATAAAGAGAGGGAAATGCAATAATGGTTTACAGTGGAGGGTTCGTACATCATTAACTTTAAGAAACTACATTTCCTGAGTAGCGATGCCTCATTTTTTTTCCCCGGCATGTTGTGTAGCAAAAACATATTATAGCCAGAAGCAATGCCTGTCTAGATAATCTATTAAAAAAGAATCAGTAGGATATATAACATCGTAGACACACATTAGGTGATTAAATTGTCAGGCTGAACATTCAAGAATATTGCAAGCTAGATAACTATCTGAATACACATCAGTAGAAAAAACAATTTGTAAGGAGGTATCTATGCTGAACAGTGGTAGCTGTGCTCAAGGCTAGACATATATGGCTGTGTGAGTTTACTAAAAGCATACATTTACACTTCACTGGGCATGCGACAGGTGTATACATATGTATGAGGTGCCTATGTTTGCCTAGCTGTGTAGGTTGAGTGTATTCTCTGAGCCTCACTGTGGAAAGAATCAAAGTTATTAAGATATCCTGGTCACATTTTCAGGATGACAGTAAATGCCCTACATTCTTAGTTTGGTTTTCTTCCCCTTCCCAATAAAAAGCACACATTCCATAACTTGACAAGAATGAGAGACATTTTAGAAAAATTTAAATTCTTTAGAAGGAAATGTTACTCACAGTTACTACCTTATTCGCCCTCTTTATCCTTAATATTGCTGTTTTCCATTTCCAGGTTATCACCCAGACTGAATCTCATCGGCAGAAAGTGCTGCTAGAAGCGGCTAAGAATCTGTGCATTTGGGGCATTAAAGTGAAAAAGATGAAGGCTGTGTATCATGTTATGAATTTGTGCAACATTGACGTGACCCAGCAGTGTGTCATTGCTGAAATCTGGTGTCCAGTAGCTGACAAAGAACGAATTAAACGAGCACTTCAACTGGGCATGGTGAGCAAAGCAAAACAGTGGTGGCCTCTCATATTTGCATAAATGTTGGAATATAGGCATATTCATTTTCTTGTTTTTCTTGTCCATGCATATAAACTTCTGCAGTTACCTATGCGTATTGTACCAAATGAAGTTCCCCCCTTAAATCTTTCCATGTTGTTCTCAAACTATTCCTTCTAAAAGGGATACGGTGGGCACCCAGACCACGTTATCTGAATCAAGTCCCTGTAGTTTTAACCCTACAGGAATGGCATTGTTTACATTACACTTTGACAGCCACTAGAAGTGGTTCCACCAAAATAGCACTAGCCTCTCAATGCTCTACAGTGGAAGAGCATGAGATTGGCTAAGATCATCAAGATTGATGATCTCAGCCATGAAGGCTGGGCGACTGCTGAGAGCAGCATGGCATGGGAGAAAAGGTAAGCAAACTATCTTTTTAACCCTCACCTAAACAGTGACTAGGACAGTATAGCGTTAGGAATACACGTTAGTATGTAGTATTCCTTTAACTTAATTGGCTATCAAATTCTTACCATGATCAACAAGATCTAAGTTGAATTTTCTAAGCTTTATCAAAGAGCACATTGTGTACAGGGCAATATTTTAACTGATATTGAGCTTGATAAAGAGTGTTTAGTGTTTGAAACAATGCTCTGTGCACAATGTGCACTTTAATAAAGGGATACTGAAGAACTGAGGACATGCTGGAGTATTGTTTATGGTTTACTACTTGAACTGAATGAATAAAGCTATACTTCTATTCATCCTCTAGTGTCGGTGTTGTTCCATACTCATGATTGTGGATGTACTTATTTTCTAAAAAGGTAATTTTCTATGTTTTGTTCCAATGTAAGCTTGTTCGTGAATTTTCTCTTTCTTCAGGAGCGCAGTGGTTCCACCATTGCTCCTATTCTGACCAACATCTACACGAAGTTGGAGCCTCCAACCTTCAATCGCACTAACAAGTTCACGGCTGGCTTCCAAAACATTGTGGATGCCTATGGTGTCGGGAATTACCGGGAGATGAACCCAAGTAAGCCTCTTGTTCTGCAACCATATCTATGACCTACATAACATGGAATGGACAGTCAAGGAAATGGAACTAATATATTGAGTTCAGCATATATTTTTTTTGTCTAACTCAACCAATCTTAGTATGTACTTTGAATTCAAAAGAGAAATGCATCCTTCTCAATACATACACCTGAAACCCTTGCCCAGTTTTGTGACCTTTTTAGATAAATAAGTGAAACATAATATTTTTTATTAAAGGGACGCTCCACTGTCCAAATAAAAATAAATAAATCAGTATTTAGGAGATATACCCCCAATTAACACACATGCATGCCTTTAATTATGCATTTTTAATTTTTCACACATCTAAAAACAGCTTATAAAAGCTGCAGATCTCTTGTCTGAAGACTTTGCAACCCTACCCGACTTGTTTCTCAGCCCATTCTTTCTGTGGCTGTCCAATCACAGACTTCCAAATGTAGCTCTATGAGAAGTCCTTGCAAAGCAGCAATTGTTGCATCTTGATCTTAGCTGCACTGAGATAAACAAACAAGGGACTAACAAGACCTGTTGTGTGACTGACAATAAGGGTGGGAGGGGGGGAAGGAGGGGGAGAAGAGGGAGTGTAACAAGGTTAATTTGTGAAAGTGTCAATTTCTATTGCAATCTGCAAATGAAGAAAGAGAACACACTCTTCAGGCATAAAACTAAAGTGCTTTACGTGTGTAGAGTGTTCCTTTAATGTCCACATGGTGACACAAGTTGTGGTCATGAAACACTGTATGCAAACTGAAACTTTCTCCACTATAGTATTATATTTGAATATGGCAAAACAGTGAAGTTACTGTTTAGTATACATTCAAATATTGCAAAATACATTTTTTATATACATTCATCACTTATTTTATTAGTGTGTCTAAAGGACAAGCTTATCTTTTTTTTAAATTAATTTCAATGTAATGAGTCTAATTCAAAGTTTTCTTTGCAGCTCCTTACACTATCATCACTTTCCCTTTCCTCTTTGCGGTCATGTTTGGTGACTGTGGTCATGGTGCTGTCATGCTGGCATTTGCCCTCTGGATGGTTTTCAATGAAAAACAACTGCTGTCTTCCAAGAGTAATAATGAGGTGAGACAACTGAGCATCAGCAATTTCTGATTTACCTTTTGTGTCATGATTTTTTCTTCTACATTGAAAAAAACGTAGGAGGGCCAGTCCTTATTTAGACCCCAAATCCCTCTTTTCTTCCTTTCTAACCTTAATGCCCCTCTTTTCTAAGAGCACCATAGAGTTGGTGTGTCTGAAGGAATAATATAGCTCTACAGCATTAATATTCACAGTAAGTTGTCTTTATACAAAAAAAAAAAAAAAAAAATGTGTTTAGAAAGGAGCCTGTGCAAATAAAATACATTTTTAAATTACATTTTATTTTCAGAAATTATTAGTAAGTCACTGAAAATTTCTCAAATTCCGGCCCTGGCCTCACTTTCAATAACAACCCTAAAATAAAGTGTCTCTCTTTGTCCATTGGAAATGTTGGAAGGCATGACTAATAATATCACTGTTACATCATCATCAAATGCATTACTTTGTACTAATTATGGACATACTGATTGAGATGTAGGTATTATTTTTATCGAGTCATTAACAGCATTTAGTGTACTCATGGCTTGAATGAGTCTGGATCCCATAATCACAGCAACGTACTGACAAAACCATCATTGTGAGTAAGGTACTGAAATCAAGACATTCTGGTCAGCTTTTATGTTGATGTTTTCAATTGCAGATTTGGAACACATTCTTTGGAGGCAGGTACCTAATTCTCCTGATGGGCACCTTCTCCATATATACTGGATTTATTTATAATGACTGCTTTTCCAAATCCTTCAACATATTTGGATCATCGTGGAGAGTACGACCAATGTTTACAAATAGCACATGGAAGTAAGTCTCAAAAATATAAAGAATATAGAGAAGCTCCTGAGGAAGTCTGGCGACGAAACGCCTTGAGCATTGAATATTGAGCACTATCTGGGACCCTGCATTGTGGTATCAGCGGCTTTATTGTGTGTGTGTGCTGATTGTTTACATTTATACTTTGGGCTATTTGTATGTGTATGTGTCATTGGCTTGGTGCACTTTTGGTATTAGTACTTTGTATTTGAGCATTTGCACTTTCACATTGTACTTTGCACTTTAGCATTTGCACTTCATTGCCCAGTTCAGCATTATGTATTAGTGAGCTGCTATAACTATGGGTTCCTGCTTATTACATGTTTTGGCACTTATTATTGTGCTGTTATTTTATTAATCTTGTATCAATAAATGACTATTTTTATTTAGACACTAGTTATTATTTATTGTTCTTGCCCTCATATATACCGATATAGTGACTGTGGCGCCCTGTTACTTTGTATATATTTTTACTTTATTATTGGATTTGGAGTGTCCAATTTACAGAGGCTGGCCTGCACTTGGTTTATATCTATTTTTATTGTTCACTCACCTATCTTTCCATTTTCAAAAATATAAATTCTTCAATCAAGTTTCATTGTAGCTCAAAATGGTGCTACATATATAAGTAGTATTATACTAGCCATGAAAACGTCAGTGTAGGAAGGAGTCAGAGGTGAATTTATATGACCACACAGGTGAACCCTACGAACAAACTAGACAAAGTGCATACAGAGAACATTCAATGGAGGTTATAAGTATCCTAGAAATTTGGTTGTTTTTTCTGAAATTAAAGTTTAGCATATACACTATTAGTGGATGGCGTAGAGCATGTGTTTGGAACAGCCTGGCAAACCACAAATTAAAACAAGTTTTCAAACTTACTGATACCTTAATTGGTTATACATATTTGCTGTGTGCTACTAATTGTTTGTAGCTGATGGACACCAATTGTCAGCCTGGTATGTTTTGTTTTCTTTTCTAGTGATGCTTTGCTTCATCAGGGAATTCAGTTACAGCTGGATCCTGCGGTGCCTGGAGTGTTCTCAGGAAATCCTTATCCTTTTGGCATTGATCCCGTATGTAAACCATCTTTAATTAATATTATTATAGTTTTTACGCTAAAGACAGTGATTTGCAGACATTTAAATGTGTCAAAAAAACTATGTTAATTTTGAAATGCCACTAGTACTATAGAGGGTGAATTCTAAAAATGTCAGTAATGTCAAATGTATTAAATATTTAATACACACTGAGAACACAAAGTGCTAAAAAGCAAGCAAGAAACATGCACTCAAGTGGGAGAGGTTATCATCGTTGGAATAATAAGAATTGTTTGGTTGACAAGTATCTGTGTACAATAATGGTGATATACTTTTAAACTGTTAATAATTTTTAGGGTTACAGAGTCAGAGCTTTTGGAAAATTTTAAATGCAGAATAAACCTCTAAACCACTATTCATTACATTGCATCTGTTCACCCTCAGATCTGGAATATTGCTTCAAATAAGCTAACCTTCCTGAACTCCTACAAGATGAAAATGTCCGTGGTCATGGGTATCTCGCAGATGGTTTTTGGAGTGATCATTAGTCTTTGTAATCACATGTAAGTCTTTCTTTAGCTATTGCAGGAATTAGCAGCTTTTGAACTTTTTGTGTGTTTTTATTTTTATTTGAAAAACTTTATTGAGTTTTACAAAATTTAGAAGAGGTAAGAGGATACAGAAAAGAAAAGGTAGGGGATGGGGTGCAATAACAATACATAGCTAATTTCTGTGCACATTACATTATACTAGGCATGATACATTTTATTATCGACCTCACAGTACATTCCCATGACACATTTTCTTTCAGTTGTGGTTTTTTAATGGGTAACACACAAACCGTTATGCTTGACAGCAGTGTATGTTCACTTGATATTAAAGCAACCAGTGAATTTGATTTAATATGCTTACAACACTTTTAACTACAATCCCAAAATAACCTGTTCTGATTTTCAAGCATGTCAACTAGTGATGTCCCGAACGGTTCGCCGAACATATGACTCTGTACAATCAGCCAATCAGCAGCAGACCCTCCATCCCAGACCATCCTACCTCCTGGACAGCTCACTAAGAATGCAGCTTCAAAATGGATGCTGTCCAGGAGGTGGGAGAGTCTGGGAGGGAGGGTCTGCTGCTGATTGGCTGGAATGTGTCTGCTAACTGTGAGGTACAGGGTCATATGTTCGCCGTCTGCGGCGAACCGTTCGGGACATCACTAATGTCAACATATACAGTATGTCTCTGTTAAAGAAACACTATAAACAACTTCACCTTAATGAAGCAGTTTTGGTGTACAGAGTATACCTTTAAGGTTTCACTACTCAATTATCTGCTATTTAGGAGTTAAATCACTTTTGTTTCTGTTTATGCAGTCCTAGTCACACCTCCCAGGCTGTGACTGACACACGCTGCATGAAAACAAAATGGTTTATTTTTCAGTCAGACGTAACTTACTTTCATTTTTTTATCTCTTGCTCTGTATATTTAACTTTAATTACACACAAGAGGCTTGTGCAGGGTCTAGCAAGCTATTAAAAGAGAACAAGATAAGAAATGATAAATTAAACAAAATTTGCAATAGAGGAAGTGTAACTATTAGATGACTGTTTACAGGAAATGTGTATAGGAAGACTGTATAAGTCACATGCAGGGAGGTGTGACTAGGTCTGCATTCAAAGAGATTTACATAGTTACATAGTTACATAGCTGAAAAGAGACTTGCGTCCATCAAGTTCAGCCTACCTCACATTTGTTTTTTGCTGTTGATCCAAAAGAAGGCAAAAAAACCCAGTTTGAAGCACAATTTTGCAACAAACTAGGAAAAAAATTCCTTCTTGACCCCAGAATGGCAGTCAGATTTATCCTTGGATCAAGCAGTTATTACCCTACATTGAAAGATTATATCCTTGAATATTCTGTTCTTGCAAGTATGCATCTAGTAGCCATTTGAACATCTGTATGGACTCTGATAAAACCACTTCCTCAGGCAGAGAATTCCACATTCTGATTGTTCTTACAGTAAAAAAACCTTTCCTTTGCCTTAGACGAAATCTTCTTTCTTCCAGTCTAAACTCATGGCCTCGTGTCCTATGTAAAGTCCGGTTTGTGAATAGATTTCCACACAATGGTTTGTATTGGCCACGAATATATTTGTATAATGTTATCATATCCCTTCTCAGGCGACGTTTTTCTAAACTAAATAGGTTTAAATTTGTTAACCTTTCTTCATAGCTGATATGTTCCATTCCTTTTATTAATTTTGTAGCCCGCCTCTGCACTTTTTCTAGTGCCATAATATCCTTCTTTAGAACAGGTGCCCAAAATTGCACAGCATATTCAATATGGGGTCTTACCAGTGATTTATAAAGAGGCAAAATTATATTCTTGTCCCGAGAATGAATGCCCTTTTTTCATGCATGACAATACCTTACTGGCCTTGGCCACTGCTGATTGACATTGCACATTGTTGCATAGTTTGTTGTCTATAACAATTCCCAAGTCCTTTTCATGTGTTGTTATCCCTAATTCGCTTCCATTAAGGGTATACGTTGCTTGTGTATTCTTTACGCCGAAGTGCATAACTTTGCATTTTTCAACATTAAATTTCATCTGCCATTTGAGTGCCCAGTCCCCCAGTCTATCTAAGTCCCTCTGCAGCAAAGTAATATCTTGCTCACATTGTATTGTTTTACAAAGTTTGGTGTCATCTGCAAACACTGAAACATGACTTTCAATGCGGTCTTCAAGATCATTTATAAACATGTTAAATAGAAGGGGTCCCAGAACAGACCCCTGAGGGACACCACTTGCCACCTCTGTCCAGCTTGAAAATTTACCATTTATAACAATTCTTTGTTCTACCCAAGAACAAGCATTTACATCTAGACCGATTTCCTTGAGTTTGAACACTAATCTATTGTGTGGAACTGTATCAAATGCCTTGGCAAAATCCAAATAGATCACATCCACGGCAACACCCTGATCTATACTTCTACTTACTTCTTCGTAGAACGCAATCAAGTTAGTTTGACATGACCTGTGCTTCATAAAACCATGCTGATTTTGCTGATAACCATGTTCTTCTCAAGGAATTCTTGAATATTATCCCTTAATAAACCTTTCAAATATTTTACCAGCCACAGAAGTTAAGCTCACAGGTCTATAATTTCCAGGCAAGGATTTTGAACCCTTTTTGAATATAGGAACCACATCTGCCTTCCTCCAATCCTCCGGAACACTTCCTGAAAGAAAAGAATCTTGAAAGATTAAAAAAAATTTAACTCCTAAAGATTAAAAAAAATTTAACTCCTAAATGGCAGAGAGATGAGCAATGAAACGTCACAGGAATGATCTATTCACCAAAACTGCTTCATTAAGCTAAAGTTGTTTTGGTGACTACAGTGTTCCTCTAATATAAAAAAAATAGGGATTTTTAAAAAAAACTTTTTTGTAGGAGGGGGAGGGGGGAAGGAGTGGTAGGAGGGTTCTCTCAACTTTGTTTTGCCTTAGTTCCCCTCAAATGGTAAAGGTGGCCCTGATGGTGATTGGGCAAGGACGTAACATGGCAAAATAAATTGCTTTCTACAATTGTGTTTAGTGAATGCCAGCTTAATGTCAGCTTTCTCATGTTTGTCTCTGAATATAGATGTTACTGAAACTCAATTTACAAAACTTTGGCATTGTATCTTTTCGGTAATCTATTCAGACAGCTAGGTTTGTTTTATTGTAACTGTACATGCTTTCTTTCATTGTTTCAAATCAATTTATTTTCCCCAGGTACTTCAAGAGACATATTAACATCATTTTGCAATTCATTCCGGAGATGATCTTTATCTTGTGTCTTTTTGGCTACTTGGTCTTCATGATTATCTTTAAATGGTGTACATACAATGTATACACACCCAGGCCACCCAGCATCCTTATTCACTTCATCAACATGTTCTTGTTCAGCTATGGTGACACGACCAATGCTCCGCTCTATGGACATCAGGTAAATGGAGCTGAAGCACAAAATAATTTGGAGCAAGAGTGAGCAACAACCTCCCAGAGTTCAAACTCATGTCATGAAGTAAATTTCCAGGATGTGTTATACATCTACCCATAAGTCTAAATGCTTTTATAGCTACTTAAAGAGGAATGCAGGGCAAAGGCAAACTCAGACAGTCTGTGCCCCTACCCTAAATTGTAATTATGTTCAACCGAAATGTCTCTATAGTGGCACACAAGTCAAACAATTATATAAACGTGCGGGTCTTGCCTTTCCTTTCAGGTTAACTTCCAGTCCTCTTGTTGGACCTGTGTCTGTGCATATAGGGTTTTTCTTTTTTATTGAGGTTAGCAAAATTAGATTATAGACAATAGATTAGACGAAAGTACGTTTCACAAAATTGTAAGGTAAATTACATGCGAGAAAAGAGACCTAATTTTTTGTTTAGCTACAACAGATAGGCTAAACTGACACATCTAAACGTAAAACAATTTGTTTGCTGAAAACAAGGTAGGCAAATATGGACAACTATCATTAAGACTAATAGTATTAGATGCATCGTACATGCCCAAAGAGGATAAATAATATTATAGCACTTGTTAAACGTGCCAGGGAAATTCGTAAGAAGTGTAACCACTGGAGATAAGTCTAATACTATTAATTAGTAGCAGCACTAAATAAAAAAGAATAATAATGTGAACATAGAACATAATTACTGAAAGCATAAAATGATATATGAGGAAAATGGTGTTCGCCATTATCGGAGCAGGGTGAAACACAGATACTTACTTGACTTGAGCATGAATTGTAAAGGCCACATACAGCTGAGCAGAGCAATACCGGCATAGGACATACCTGCATCCCCAGACCTGTAGTAGGGCCTGCATCTTTTCACCACAGACTTGTTGCTTCCAAAGGCCAAGTCTCTCCCCTACTGGGGAAATCCAGAGGGGGTTGATGGTTAATCGCTGCTTCCTGTGGGTAATCCTCTGTTTTCGAGTGGCCCTCGGCCCAGACAGGCCAACAGCACTTTGTCATCCTGGAGCTCGGTCTGAGCTTCACCCAGATTATTAACTCAACGATAACAGAGATTAAATGGTAAAGAAAAACATATATGCATGGGTAGGTTATAAAGGATTAGCCAATGTGAAAGTTTGGCACATTGGAAATAGGCCTACTAAAAATATTTTTAATTTGCATTCATTATATTTGCCCTGTTTTGTTTAATATGTGAATTTAAATGGGTGCTCTGAATATACATTATAACTATTACAGATGATTGTAGTGTGTATGAAGGTAAGAGTTTTTAGCACCCTCCTGCTTTCTGTCAAACTTTTTGGACAACAATGATTGGGCAGACTGGATGGGCCAAACGGTTCTTATCTGTCACATTCTATGTTTCTATGATGGATTGAACATTCTTGGGGAAGGTTAGCCCAACAGTCTTTAACTATCATTGCTGTCCAGTTGGAGGGGCTAGGAGAGCTCAGGTTTTTGTCAAATCACATGAAAAATGGTTTTACAAAAAAAGGGGGTAGCATCCAAATACTTTGCGTCTCATAAACCTTACAACGTCCCTTCATGTGTGCAAGTGTCGTTATTTTCTTTTTTTTGTTTCCACCAAAAATTAATTTAACATAAATCTTATAGTTTGAATAAAATGGGTTAATTTTATTCAGAAGAAATTGAAATTGCAAAATGTAGGGTTAAACTTGGACTTCCAAATGAGATAAATTGGTATATAAGTAAATTAGATGATTTTTCAGTTCAGTATCACAACAATTTTCATTTTACTAAATAAAGATCATAGAATGTAGCAATTAAAAAGCATGAATGATAAATCGGATGCCTCCATTGGTAATATTTGGTCACGCACATAACATCAATGAAAAAAATTAAACTTGTACACAAATCCTAACTGCACCAAACTAAGCGACTGCCTGTCAGTCTATGAACAAACTAATCGATTTGTTCAGCTGTTCCTAATGAATCGATTAGTTTGTCCATAGACTGACAGGCAGTCGCTTAGTTTGGTGCAGCTCAAAAGGATTTGTGCACAAGTTTAAAAAAAAAACTTAATATAATTTCTATCATTTTGCAACATGACATAATACTTCAAATTAACAAAGTCCAAGGTACATTTGCCTCCACCCTTTTATTCTACCAATTTGCTGATTTTTAAGACGGTATCTGTCAGTCTGAATTACTCTTTTCTAATTTACTGTTTTTGTACAGCAAGAAGTACAAAGTGCCCTGGTAATATTTGCCCTTATCGCTGTTCCATGGATGTTGCTTATAAAGCCTTTTGTTCTAAGAGCAAATCACATAAAATCCCAGCGTATGGTAAGTTGGGTTTTAAAAATGGTGTCTCAATGTCATTGGGAACATATAAAAATAATAGTATTGTGTAGAAGCATGTTGGATTATTATAACTTTTTTTAACATAGACATTTGAGCTACTAGGATGAGGGCTCTAGTGTAAATGAAGGCAGTGCGACTTTCTTCGCTACATACATAGTGTCCTCATCCCGATGCAGTTCTTTTGTTCGTTACTCCACAATGCAGAGCATTAATCTGCCTCCTCCCCTGCCAGCTGTAACCAGGTCCCCTGCTAAGTCTAATTTTCCTTGCATTTTTTCCCCCATCTTATTTTCCAGCAGAGCCTGGTCTTCTGTCCATCCCATGCAGAGCATTACTCTGCTTCTGTTCACCAACACAGCTATTCTGTTGTGTTGAGGAAACAAAATCCTGCCATTTCTATTTTCCCTTTCCCTAATTTGCACTATTTGCCTCAATTCAACATGCAGAATTAAGTGCTCTAAATGTTACCTTGTGCTCGAAATGGTTAAATATGTTTTAAGGCATTTACTATATATACAAAATTACTATGGGATATTTATATATGTCTATCTTTAGCCGGTGTTGAATATTTCCCTCTTGAATGGTTTATTTAGAGAATCTTAAAACCTAGAACAGGTATAGGCAACCATCGCACTCCAGGTGTTTTGGACTACATCACCCATGAAGCTTTGCCGGCATTATGGGTGTAAGAGTATTATGGGGGATGTAGTCCACAACATCTGGGGTTCCGAATGTTGCCTATCCCCGACCTAGAAGTACTCCTTCCTGTTATCCTCCATCTATCATCCACATGATTGTAGTACATTTCGGTACTCTTGCTTTAACTTTGTACACTCTTAAAGTTGCAGCCATCATCACCAAACCAACACCTGACTGAGGACACAGATGTGGAAAATGCCCAGAGCAATCACAACAGCCCTGCCATTCAAGATGAACATGGAGGACATGGAGGAGGACATGGGGAGCATGGAGAGGAGGTACGGGTGATAAGCAATGAAGATCAGACAATGTGATGGAACCAACTGACCATTTCTTATTGTCTCTACATTCTTGTAAATTATTATTTAATGTATTTAATGTGTCTCTTGGTTGGACAAATGTAGCATTTTTGAATCCCACAAATACCTGTAGAAATTACATGGAATCATATTTTTTTGGACACTGACTGTTGTAGTTGATATGTTTTTAATTAATTTATTTTTGCAGTATCATCACCACCGCCCAACCAAGAGGCAAAGCCAGGTTCATACAGCAAATATGATTGATTTATAGACTGCTAGCAAATGCATGGAGTACTTTTTTATTTTCCTGTGTTAGTTTAACCTTTATATAAATGCCATTGCAGTGAAAACCAAAGAGACATTGCTTATGGATGATGGTAATCTGCCCAGACCAAAACACATGCATATCATTGAGCTCTCAATATCTGGGGAAGGAGGGGAAGGGGGAGAAAAATGCTATATTGGAAGAGTTAAAGGACCACTATAGTGCCAGGAAAACATACTCGTTTTCCTGGCACTATAGTGCCCTGAGGGTACCACCACCCTCAGGGACCCCCTTCCGCCCGGCTCTGGAAAGGGGAAAGGGGTTAAAACTTACCTTTTTCCAGCGCTGGGCGGGGAGCTCTCCTCCTCCGATCCTCCTCCGTTCCTCCTCCTGGGCTGAATGCACGGCAAGGCGCGCGCATTCGCATGCAAGGAAAGCATGGCTATCGCTCTACTGTCACTCTCAGAAGAGGCAAGCGCCTCTAGTGGCTGTCAATGAGACAGCCACTAGAGGATTAGGAGGAAGGCTTAACCCATTCATAAACATAGCAGTTTCTCTGAAACTGCTATGTTTATGAAAAAATGGGTTAACCCTAGAAGGACCAGGCACCCAGAAAACTTCATTAAGCTGAAGTGGTCTGGGTGCCTAGAGTGGTCCTTTAAATAAAACTTAACTATTAATTTTAATCTTTAGATTTCCTGGGGATTTCGGTTACTGGAAATTGACCCTGCTGTCCACATTCTTTCTATATTTCAAATTTAATCCAAATAGAAACATAGCTATCATTTTGAATGAGCACCCACAGTCTCTTTAAACATCGTTATCTATGTATATAGTTTTTATGTGAATCCCTTCTTTTTATGTTACAGTTTGATTTTGGGGATATATTTGTTCACCAAGCCATTCATACCATAGAGTACTGTCTTGGGTGCATATCCAACACTGCCTCTTACCTACGACTCTGGGCGTTGAGTCTGGCGCATGCACGTAAGTAATGCTTTTTAAAAAATTCATTATTTAGCTTTTTCAACAAAAAGTTGTTTTCCAACTAGCTATACCTATTCCATTTATTTTATTTTTGACATGACTGAGAAAAATAAGTGTTTATTCTGCAGCACAAAATGAATGAATGACACTAGACCATCATGTTTCTCTTTGTAGAGTTGTCGGAGGTGCTGTGGACAATGGTGATGCACTTTGGCCTCTCTAGCGCAGGTTGGGTAGGGCTCATTGCAGTCTTTATTATATTTGCTGCATTTGCTGTTCTCAGTGTTGCAATTCTACTAGTTATGGAAGGTCTATCTGCGTTCCTGCATGCACTTCGACTCCACTGGTATGTTACTTTCTTGTTTTACAAAACTTAATATAGTTGAAAATGTTAACTTCACTGATTCAGCCTCAGGAAATTAAAATTTTTATGTTAGTGAAAAAAAAATTGATAGCAACTTCATTAATGTTTAACAGGCAATTTCCCAGAAGCTACATGCTAATGTAATGTGAAACTACATTAATATTGATAAGTTTTAACTAGGTGTATTACTCTATTACTAATTCCCATATAAAACCACATGTTAAACAATGTTTTTAGGTTTGACTCTCCTACACATTTGTTTATTGTTAACCAAGGCAATGTACGTGTATGTACATGTACATACCTATACATGTATATACATGATATATTTATAGCAAAGAATGTACAGTTTTTAGGATGCTGTTTACAAACATTACACGTAGTTTTCTGCACATAAACACATACTTCATATACACAAATACATTTTACTTTGTCCTTAAACAGTGCAATAATGTAGTAAAATACATTACATAGCTAGCAGAGGTGTATTTTTCTCTTTTTTGATGACATTTGAAGAGGGAATTGGGATGATTATGCCTATTAATTATGTATTTATTCAATTATTTCTTCATTAATTATTAATGATTCATTATTAATAGTGCAGTTTCCTATTTTCTGTCCACAAATTCCTGTAGCATTAAGATGACCCTTAAGTGTAATCTTAAAAATACCCTAGAGCGCTCCAGACACTTGTCTTTGTATGTCTGTTGAAATGCTGGCAATAGCCATTGTGGCATTGCGAGCTAATATGTAGCTTATAATCTATGCACAAAAAAGAAAGAATTATGAATAAATAAATAAAAATACCCTAGAGGTCGCAAAGAACTCGACATAAGAGCATAGTTACCAAACTTGAAGTACACTCAAAGACAAAAATGAAAAGAAAAAGAGGGTTACAATGTAATATTTTATTCAATTAAGATACACAATCAAATTAAAAATTTATTAAACTGTGCTACTTGGGAACCAAAACCAATAAAAACTGGTAATTATGAGCACGACTTTTCATGATTCTGGGGGGGCTACAAATGGGCGGGAGTCTACATATATGGTCATTTTTCCCTTAGTACTGTTGGGGGTTGACAAAGCTTAACAGCAGTAGCTCTCTACCGTGTCTTATAATCTTTTGACTTCGTTGTAATGTTAGTAAATTCAATTTCAGTGAAATTCCAACACAGTCTTTATGGGCATTTTATAAAGATTTTATCTTTATGAAATACTCATTTTTGGGGGGATTATGTTGGAATAAGATTATAGGTAGTCTTTAATAAAAAAAAAATTACATTAAAAAGAGCAAGGTGAAAGGTGTACTTTAGAGAAAAACGAACAATAATTTGGTTTTAAATTTATTTACACATTTTCTTGATGAAATGCTCCTTCAACTTTTACTCATTTCATTATTTATTTTATATATCTGCAATATTTCATCAGTATATGTATGCTGATAATTTTGGAACTTTAATATAGTGGAAAATTTATTCATACTTACCGTAATTTTCTTTTCCTGGCTATTATTCATGGCAGCATATACACATGGGTTAGCTCCTCCCCTTACAGCCGATAGGACAGGAATAAAACAAACCTTTAAAAGGCGTATCACTGCATAGGTCCCTCAGTCAGTAACAAGCTCCTACAGAAGCAAAACCAACACTGGGTGGGTAGTGTATGCTGCCATGAATAAAAGCCAGGAAAAGAAAATTACGGTAAGTATGAATACATTTTCCACTTTCCTGGCTAATCATGGCAGCATATACACATGGGAATACCCAAGCTTACCAGGGAGGGACAGAAACATACATAACTGGAATCAAATAATCAGAACAATTCAACACAAATTGGAACGGCACAAATGGGAAGTTCTCTTCTGAGATAATGCTGAAATCTAGGCCGATTGGAATGATAGTAAGCATCCTTGAGATATAGTGATAAGGAACTTGTCCTTCCAAATTGCTGGGGATATGTATCTGATTTACTGAAGGCTCCATCCTGAAGGCTCTTTCATTCAGTCTATTGTTGGCCCTTCTTCTTAGGTCCAGTATAGACTTCCATGTGCCTTTACTTTTAGCATCAGAAGGGAGGCAAACATTGTCCCAGGAACCGCTCTTGTTAAGGGACCTAAGAAATCACATCTTGGTCCAGAAGGTTTCATACATACTCCTTTGGTACTATACCTTTGAGTCATCTGTCTGAATTCTCTTGTGGGTATAGAGACTCCTGTGTCTGAAGAAAAAACTCCAGTCTATATCCATCTGAATGTGACAAGCCCAGGTATGTCTGATCAGAAAAAATAAGGCTCCTAGTACTGGAGGACAGACACAAGTTCATTGCTGAAGAGCAAAATTACTGCTTCAAATCTCTATTAGAACCTTGAAAGGCAGGTTACCAATTACCACGAGTCACCTATGGAGTCTACCCTGCAGGGTCAGTAATTCCATGTATCTCAAAAATACTGGTCACTGGAGGTTCTCCTGTCTGACCCTGAGGAGCCGGATTCTTGGATCTTCAGTCCTGAGGTACAAACACCTTGCATCCCTCAGCTGTCTTTTAATGAATTCATCATAAGCTTATGGAGACAGTCAGAGCATAACTGTTTTCTTACACTGCTTTCTCATCAGAACCAAAACATGGTGGACATTCAGAAAATACCTTGCATCTTTCCTTTGTAAGCTATGCCAGCATGTCCTGTGGCTGTGCAGCTATAGGTGAAGCTGAAGAAGTTACAATGAATGGGGTGTTTAAATCTTTGTGCCAGGATTGCACAAAACTGGCTCAGTCAGTGGTCTTATGTGTGAATAGTTCCTTTGTATATAGTTGAGAGGACATTTTTGGACAGTCGTGTGCTAAGACATAGTTTTTCGAATGTGGTTAGTGTGGGGATCATAACCCCTTGCGTAGTCTCATGGATATTGGACTTAAGCTGGAGGTAGGAGAAGAGGTCTGAATGTGGCAATTAAAATTGTGATTGGAGTTCAGGGAATGTTTTAAATTGCGTGCCATCATATAGTTGGAACACATGCGTGCAACCCTGTTCTAGCCATGGTTTATAGTTAAAGCTTGGGATGCTCAGGTAAATACTGCACAATGGGGTAGCTCTGGAGCATAGGTTTCCTGTACAGAGGTGGGTTTGGAGAGAATCCCATGTCTGGAGGAGTAGTCTAGTAGTAGCTAGTATTGTCTCCTGGTGAGACCGTGTCCGCTTTTTGGTCTGGAACATGTAGCACATGCCTTGTTTGCATGACCACTGGGATTCAATTTCTACCCAATGGGGCATCTCCACTGTGTAGTGGGCTGTGAGCATAAAGGAGAGCAAGGCTGCCTTATAGTGTAGTTTCACGTTTGGGAGGTTGAGTCCTCCAAGGGAAACTGGTCGTTGTAGGATTCCTGTAGCCACCCTAGCCCTTTTTCCAGCCCATATAAACTTTACTACCAATTTTTGGAGAATCAATAAGAAACTTTTGGAGAGGGGAATCTGTAATGTGCGGAGCAAGCAGAATATACACCATTTTTAAAATCATATTTAAACAGTCAACTATTATTTTTATTAGTTTGGAATAGAGAGGAACTGGGGCTTTCTTGAGAATTCTGTTGTAAATTTAGCCTTGGGTGGGCTGAACCTGACTGTCCAAAGGCCCCCCTTCTGTTCTGTTTTTTTCCCATCCCGATGCTTTTTATCCCACCCCCTCCACAGTTCATCTAACCAATAGATTTATATACATTGTTTTTTACATAACATCCCAAAGACACAAAGTGAGTTGAATTACACTCTACAGGTATATCTGGAAACATTAGAAAAGATAGACACATCTAACGAGTATTTGAAGAATTTGCATTCCAGGCATTACCCAGAACTTCAAAGCACATTTTGTTGTATGTATTTATTTATGAATGTTTAATGTGTTTATAGTGAAAGTATTTATATATATCTTATCCCTGTCTTCTTTTTCTAGGGTGGAGTTCCAGAATAAATTTTACTCAGGAACAGGTTACATGTTCAACCCCTTCTCTTTTGAGCGCATTCTGAATGGAACAGATGTTGAATAGATGCATTCAAATGTCCACAATTCTTATGTATGGTCCTGATAGTGAAGACGGTTTACAATCTAAACAAAAAGTTCCAAACAATTAAGAAGATAAAGATTCTCATAATTTTCTATATTTAAGTTTGCATATTATTAAAAATGATAATCCCTCTGCATCTGAGATACTCCAGCTGAGCTAACCATGAAGTTCCATGATCTCCAGCTATTTGTTGGCTATGTCAAGGAAAGAAAAAAATGAAAATCATGAAAGATCATGGGCAGTACATGGGCAGGTCTAGAAAATATAGTACAAGTTACAAGCCAGAAGAAAAAGTATCTACTCAAGAGTGTGAAAGTTATTTTACCCAATGTCATATATTTAAATAAAAAATTTTTTTTTCTTCCTGCCTAATAGATTTTGTTACATATGACCATTCTCACTGCATGTGTTGTTCATCTCTATATATCCCTCCTTATTTCCATCTTTATTTTCTTACAGTTTAGCTGACTTAGTAGACATCGATTTTTACATACTGTTTTATACCACATTTTTAACTTATTGTACCATTGGAGTTTCTCTCTTTTTTTTTCCATGTTTGGTTTTTATTTTTTTCATGTAGTAAATAAAGACAGTGGGGATACAGAAGGAAAGAGGGATGGGGACAAGTACATGCATATTCCAAAAACGTTGCAGTTTCAGCATACAGGCATCATAAGCAGGTATTACATGCGGTTAGTTATGCACATGAAGTGATGGATTTGACATCATTATATAGATCATATTGACATAGTATGTCTCCTTTCATCTATTCCTGTCTTATTTCTGGTGCATGGATTGGCCTATGTCATGTACCTAGTTGTTCTCATGTGCGGCATGCTTCACTTTTGTGGTGTATGGGGTGAGAACTGGGTAGGTAGGGGAAAACAGGTTTATGCTCCGTCAGGTCCGTGACACTCGATGGCCGAGAGGGTGTAGATAGTAAAGAGGGAACGTGTGTCCCAAGTTGATTTATCCCTAGCATTTTCAATTTATCTGCGTGTCTAGCTTTGTGCAAGGAGGCCTACCTTTTCTTAGAGTGTTCGTGTAAGGTTTTTCACTTCTGTGTTGTGGGTTTGCCAACTCGCCCACCTTTTGGTGTATGCGTCGGTTTGTCCATTCAGCCTGTATGCCATCTGTTCAAAGACTGCTATGGTTTCGAGTCTATTCCAAACCTCCATGGGGGATGGAATGTGTTTGCTTCTCCAGTGGGTGGCTATGCTAGTTTTTGCCGCTGTCAGTATGTTTACAATGATGTGGTTATTCCTGTCTGAGAGTAACTCAGGTGACAGATGGAGCAAGTAGCATTCTGGTGTGAATGGTATCTGGTGGATTGATACTAGTCTTATGGCTTTACTTATTGTCTGCCAGAATCTCTCCAGCATTCCCAAAATATATGTTGTATGTTACCTTTGTGGAACTCACATCTCCAGCAGGTTTGTGAAATTTATGGGTACATGGTCGCTAGCCTGGTCGGCACTAAGTAGCATCTCATTAGTATATTATTATATGCTTCCCAATGGGATAGGCTGTGGGATGCTTTTTTTTGTCATCTGCATAGCTTGTAGCCAAAATGGAGTGGGAATATTGATGTTGAGATCAGCCTCCCATTGTACTATGTATTTGTGTTTGCTTAGTGGGTCTTTATCATTCAGTTCTCTATAGCAGAGGGATAAAGGTTTTGTTTGCGGCCATTTGCCTATGCAGCATTAACCAAAGTTTGTAAGTTAGAAGTCTTCACATTGTCTGACTTGTAACGTGTGAAGGATATGTTTAAGTCTAATGTATGTGAATATATCTCTAGAGGATAGTGTGAACTCCTGCTGAAGGTCCAGGAAGGATTTTAGGCCATTTTCTTTATATAGCTGTGTTATCGATGTGATACCTTTTTGGTGCCACGTTTCCATATTGATATTTTCTGAGAGCTCCGAGATTGTTTCTATTGGGGCAAAATACAGGATGTTATTTACTCCTATAAGGGTTCTTGCCCATTTCCTCCAGCTATTTATTAGAAATCTTGTGCTCTCCATGTGCTTATTGTTTGTATTGTCCCATATTGTAAATGACCTCAGCAAGGAGTCTAATGTGTATGGTCGTATACATGCATTTTCTAAATGGGCCCATATTGGTGGTGTGGTGCGGGAGAGTATTTCCAGACATTGAGCCATGGCAGCTGCTCTATAATATGCTCTGATGTTTGGAACCCTCAGTGCCCATTTATTTGGTGATAACCATGTTAGACGTCTAGCTATTCTTGTTTTTTTTTTTCTTCCACATGTATGCATTGAAAAGGTTTTGAAGCTTATTTAATAATTTGTCTCCTAGTGCTATGGGTATGGTGTGGAACAAGTATAGGATGTGAGGAAGTGCCATCATCTTAATGGCATTCACTCTTCCCAACCACGAGATCTCCAGGTTTTGCCATACATCCAATTGTGTCTGTAATTATTGGAGTTATATTAATTTTATACATAGAGCTTCAGTTGGCCTGCTTCAAACATCTGAAGCAGACCAATTGTGGTGAGACTATACTGCCAAACTACAGGTGATCCCAGCCAGAGCCTTCTGTATAAGGCTCTGGTAAATGTGAGTGGTTCTGTATATAACAATTTACATTTACTAGAGAGTGAAAATATTGTTCTATGAAAGTGTTTCTCATTATGTTTTTATACAGACCCAAGACTTATTTATTTGGTATTTAAGCAACCAATACAGAGGAGTCTTTGTATAAGTATTTATGTTTTATTTGTGGTGTT
>OW240914.1:224360353-224452853 GCA_933207985.1 Pelobates cultripes
TATATAATTTTTTTTTTTTTTTTTTGATTTATATTTTTATGCTTGGACATGATGATGCTTAGAAATTCATGGGCATGTTGTGGGAATGTTCTGGGCGTGGTTTACTGTACCCTTGCTGTGTATATAAGTGGGCCATCTAGCCATAATAAAACCAGTCTTCACCCTTCACTAAGTCTCGACTACTGTTTGGGTGATACCGTGGTAACCTGTGCAAGAAGCTATAATCACTTTGGAGCTGATCACAACTGGAAGGGGTGACCTAGGTGGTAGTAACAAAATCTTCAGGAACGTACACCGCCACAGTGGTCTTGGACCGGGAATCCCCTAGTGTTTCTGGACTATGGAAAGGGAGGCTCGGCTGGAAGGCACGGGTTGGAGGGAGTTAATGGTAGTGACATAGTTCTCTTTAGAGGAAGGTGATGGTTTGGAGACATGTGACAGATCACCTTGTGACCTAGTTCTGGTACAACATTAAATCTCAAGTAGTGGAAAGTTAAATAGAATGCTATCTTATGAATACTTTTTCTATATCTTTGAAAGGAGCTCTTTTTATTAATATACTGTAAAAAAGTGTAACACTACTGATATTTTTTTCATTAAAAAAAAACACAAAACTTGTACTTTAGTCACTGACTATATAAAGATGTTGCTTTAATATGTCCCATAATTACTTCAGGAAATTTTTTTTGAAATGATACATTTACATAATTTGTCATGATCATATTTTGATTTTAAAAAAAAAAAAAAAAAAAAGGGGTACCACCAACTCCTCTTACTTGTGCATAGTAGTCAAAGGAACACCCCAATCTTTGATGGTAAATAGATCAATGATAACATTAGTACCACAGAGTGCCTACAGCCATATCCCCAGCGTCCTGATTTCTCCTGCAGGAGAATCTTGATAGTTGTATAGAGCTCGGATGCTATGTGCAGGACCATGCCCATTGACTAAGAGCATTAGAGTGCTCCAACCATAATATTACACAATTTTTTTTTGTTGAATTTGAAGGTTCCAGTAACAAATCCATTCAGCAGGGAAAACGCCACCCATCTTGACCAATGGTTTCCTGTTTTCTTCCAAAAATATGTTCAACTTCATAGTTTCAGAACCGTTAGATCACACCTTGGTAATCCCATAATTTCTGGCTTTGCCGTGTAGCTACTGGCTTTCAGAAGGGAAAAAATAAATCTAAAACTTCCAAAAATGTCATATTCTGAGGAAAAATTTGAAATCTGGTCACACTGCACAGCATACAAATAAACCTGCAGCTAAATGGACTGGCGTCTCATTCAAAAGCTTAAGGGACCAGTTTGGCACCATAACATAATTGAAAAGACTTTGAACCGTTTAAACCCCTCCAAATTCTGTGTTCCAGTGCCGAATCTCGCTTTCACCCTGTTCTTCCTTTTTCTCAAAATCTTTAAACCGGAATACTCTTGCAGAATTGGGCAGCGGCATTGCTGATTGGCTGAGAGCAATGCCGTTTGTGTTTTTGTTTAAAACTGCTTGCCTGTTTAGAAAAAATAAGTCAACTGATGCATGTCCCCATTTTAAATAGGTTTATTGATGTGAATCAACTTTTGTAGACTAGTGACTTTCACATCTAATTTTTGCATGAAAACAACTTTGTTTTCTTGGCGCTATAGTTTCCATTTAAGTCCCTCCCAAAACCCAACTCCGTGTCCAAACATAAACCCCCACTTGTTCTATAAGCCAGAGTGCAGCACCAAATCTTTGAATGAATTGGAGTAACACTTTAAAGCGGCACTGTCTGGGGACTCTGCCCAATTCGACATCTCTGCTTGCGGTCCGGTGACCCAGGGGATAGGTAAAGGTGAGGCTGGTTGCGCTACTCCTCTTGACCTTATGTCACTGAGCATTGCACTTCCATAGACACAGCTAATTACCTGCAGCCATCCCTGATGACAGCTGCAGGTTATGACACATGGGCTCCAGGATAAATACAAAGATAAATAGTCCATACTTTGTCTCTGTATATCTTACATGGGTTGGAATTTCAGTGACACATCAACAGTCATAATGAGTATTTTAAAAAGACTATATTTTTATGAAATACTCATTTTTAATATGGGGGACTGTGCTGCTTTAATTCTTTGACTAAGAGCATCAGCTTTGATATGCTAATGCAAAATGGATCTTTTACCTCAGTGACCTCTGTGAGGCTAGATCATGGGATGGAGTCAAGGAACTCTTATTTGTATGTCTTCATGGTTTGATGTCTTGCTGTATCAGAGACTTTTTTTTCCTTTTTTCTTTCCTTTGGTACACTAAAATCACCTGCTTAATATCCCCCTTGTTCTGCAGAAATCTCTTTGATGCATTGGCTCCAAGTCCTTTGAACATGTCCTGTGGTATCTGGCACCAAGATACTAGCAGCAGATCTGTTAAGTCCTGCTTGTTTTGAAGTTGGGCCTCCATGTATTGGATTTGTTGTTCAAACACATCCCACAGGTGCTCAATCTGAACACCATTGCAATAAAAGAGTGTATGTGGTTTGCAGCAATCTCTAGGGGGATATTATGTGTCAAAGTAACATCCACATAAATGTCAGGATCCAAGGTTCCCCAGCAGTACATTGCCCAGAGCATAACACTGCCTTCTGCTGGCCTGCCTTCTTCCCATAGTGTATTTTGCTGCCAACTCTTGCCCAGCTAAACAACGCACGTGCACCCAGCCACCCACCTGATCTAAAAGTAAGTGATTCATCAGACCAGACAAACTGCTTCCATGGTCCAGGGTTGACGTGTCCCTAATAACTGTGCTTTTGGCTGTTGCCTGGAGTCATCATGGGCACACTTACTCTGGTGCACTGTGTCTTCTGACACTTTTCTATCGCTGCCAGCATTTTCAACAGCTTGAGCTACTGTAGCTCTTTTGGGTGGCCCAGACAGGAAGCATTCGCTTCTTACATACACCAATGAGTCTTACTGTCACAGCTCCAAAAAGGCGCAATTTGAAAACCTTGATAAGAACCTTGCCTCGCAGTAGAAGCCTGTCCGGTCCCCTCTTCACACAGCTCCTGGCTGACACGGAATTGCAAAACTATATAGCCACACCCTCAAACATGAACGTGATGAAATCATGCGTGATTGATGCCCACACACCTCTTGGCGTCACAAGGTCAATTCTGACCAATCCTTGCCCTTAAAATAATTTTTTAAAAATTCTCAATTCTCTTTTTGCGCTTTCCATTTATTGGAAATCAGAGCGTTTATCTTGCTTTTTCTTGACCTTATTTCTGATATCCTTGATATATTGGCTTGTCTATTCATTGTCTTTCTGTATCCTTGACCTCAACTTTGCTCTGACTATTCTTTAAATAAGGTCAGGAACACAAACATGTATTCCTGACCCTGTAGTTTTAAAACCACCATCTAGCCCCTCTGGGCCCCTCATGCCTCCTTAAATATAACTATATATTACTGTATTCAAGCCTGAAGCTGTAGATCTGCATGCTGTCCGCTGACATCAGAAGTGGTAGCCTGTTCCAATCACAATGCTTCCCCATAGGATTGGCTGAGACTGACAAAGAGGCAGATCAGGGGCAGAGCCAGCATTATTCAAACACAGCCCTGGCAAATATGTTTCTATGTTTCAATCAGCATCTCCTCATAGAGATGAATTGAATCAATGAATCTCTGAGGAAAGTTCAGTGTCTGCATGCAGATCGAGGAGATACTGAATGTTTGGATGCATTTTAGGCAGCCATGACCCAGGAAGGATCTCAAACAGCCATCTGAGAAGTTGCCAGTGAAATTATCACTAGGCTGTAATGTAAACACTGCATTTTCTTTGAAAAAACTGTGTTTACAGCAAAAAGCCTGAAGATAATGATTCTACTCACCAGAACAAATTCAATAAGCTGTAGTTGTTCTGGTGACTATATAGTGTCTCTTTTAAGTTAAGTCTGGTTACTCAAATGCCCGGTAATACATATATTTTTAAGCAGCCTATATAATAACATAAACTGCATGTTAGGTCATTGTATATCCTGACACGTGGCCCCCAT
The DNA here is from genome assembly GCA_933207985.1 of Pelobates cultripes. NCBI lineage: Eukaryota > Metazoa > Chordata > Amphibia > Anura > Pelobatidae > Pelobates > Pelobates cultripes. Next base: position 224,364,385 of record OW240914.1, read on the forward strand.
GACCCTGATGCTGGTTCATCTGCTGTCCTTTCATGCCTCACTTTTGGTAGGTACCAACCACTGCATACGGGAACACCCCACAAGACTTACACTGAAGTGACTGTTCACTTTCCTAATATCACACCTCTTGACATGTGCAATTGTAATGACATAATCCATATTAATCACTTTACTGGTCAGTGATTTTAATGTCGCTGAATTGTGTGTGTGTGTATACATAGACTGCAAAACTGCTCTTAGATGTACCCCAGAGTCAGTATAAGCATTTTCTCTCCCAGCCTGCTCAGCTCAAGTGTTTGGTATGTGAAAAGCACTCTGAATAAAGCTATCAATAATGTGGTGCTGATCCTTTTGATTGTGTTGCACTTGTGAACTCTTGAACGACTGATTACTTCAACCCATTGTTTTAAAGATTACGTTTGCATTCCTCTACCATATTGGCTAATTTTATCTGCTTGATATGCTGGTTTGTCACTTGTCTCTCTTGGCTAATATTATGGGGCTGTGGTAGACCAGAACATCACTGACTTTTGTTCTCTTTATTTGACCAGTGCATTAGGCCTTTTCTCTGGTTGAGGTTGATGATTATTTGATGGCATAATCTTCAGAAGAGCAAAGTCCAGCTAGCCAAAGTCTGCATCTGTGATCATTGCTGTCCATGTCGGGAGGAAGAAAGCAGTCTTATCCCTAATCCCCACTTGCAAGGATGGAACCAGGCTACTGGGAACAAAGACCTACACTTTGTGACAAGGGGCACATATATGTACATAGCGTATCTCTTTATGCTGTGGTTTATACAAATGGGGATTCGGGATAGGAACTAGTTGTTGTGTAAGCAAAAACCTAAAATGCTAGACTTAAAGGGACACAATAGTCATCAAAACAACTTTTAGCTTTTAAGTTGTCTTTTGGTGTATAGATTATGCAACTGCAGCCTCACTGCTCAATTCTCTGCCATTATTATATTATGAGTTATGTCACTTTGTTTATGCAGCCTGTGACGAGAGCAATCTCGCCACATTGCATTGGAGAAGCCTGGTTGCTCGCCTGTTGCCTTTGGATTATGGCCCCATGTTAAAAGGCTTGATTTTTCCCCTGCAAAGACAAGAAAGCCGGGTCATTTGGTGCTTGCTCTGTTTGAGCAGTGATACCCGAGATGGCTATGCCATGGAGACTATTCGTATAATGAAAGACTTTGGCTCCATGGCAATTGAACTGTATGTGTGTGCTCTGAGCACCATTCAGTAATAATGTGCGCTCAGACCTAAGCTATCTGGGCATATGTTGCATGTCTGTATTTTATGTCATAAATGTAACCTTGTGTATTTTATTGTATTTTACTGTCTTTTTACTGCCATGTGTTTAATGGAGTTTTGCCTCTGTCTTTGGAGATAATTGGATTACTTCACAATTATCTCCAGGATAGAAGACTCTGTGGAACTGGTTTTGGGCAGAAAAGCCATGCTTCCTGTGGTCACAAAGGACTACGATCTATCTTTTGAACCACTGGACCAATTTGTATGATTTTGACGTATGTTTGTATTTGGAGTATGCTGATTCTGAAAATGTGTTTGTGAATGTGATGCATACTTTTCAAGTTATGAATAATGTGGAAAAATTGTATTTCTCTGCTTGTGCTAAATTACATTACCCATTGTGTAAGGTAATTGAATCACATGCAGAGGGGAGGAATTTGTGTGGGAGTGTCTGAGTGTATTGTATGTGTTTATTGATTGTGTTCCAAAACCCTGTGGGTGGTACTAATATGTAAGAATGTGTACATAAGCACAATAAACCCACAGCTCTGTCTGTTCACTGCTTGACCCTCAACACGGAGCTTTGTCTCGTTCTTGGGGGGATTTATTGTATGCTTTTCCAGTTTGACTGCTAGGAGTGTAAACCTATTCGTATGGTTTTTCCAATTCGGCTGCTTACAGCATTCATATGGTTTCCTGTTCGGCAGATTGGTGCTCTGCAGTAGCTGTGCCTGCATCTCTGGAAGGGGAAGATCTACTAAACGGCGGTTTAACCCTTTTATGCTGAGGGTGCCGTTACAAAGCCCTAGTCACACCTCTCTGCATGTGACTCCTAAACACTTCTTGCAAAGAGAGATCAAATGTTTCTGCCTTATTGTAATATTTTTAACAAGAATTTCTTGTCTCCACAAACTGTTTCATTGAGCTCAAGTTTTTCTGATGACTAGTGTCCCTTTAATAGCTGGCTTTCTCAACAGAGGATCATCAAGCCAAAATAAAGCTTTTGGGCTAGGGCAGAGCTAGCATGAGCCATATCTGCCTCCTTGGCAATATCAGCCAATCCAATGCTTTCCTATGACATACTTCTGATGTCAACCAAGCAGGCAGATCCGGGGCAGAGCCAGCAGCAGACTGGAATAAAGGTAAGATTTTGCTATATTTAAGTGGGTATGGGGGAGGGGGAAATCACTAGGGCCAGATAGTGTTTTTAACACTATGCTGTATCATGTTCCTTTAAATATGACCTTCTATATCTGTATAGCAGCAAATATATGCTCCCTTACATAGTTCTGCTCTCCATTTGTGCCTAGTGCCACTTCTATGAAGAAACTCATCTCCGTTATGTTACTCAACTATTTATAATATAATAATTTGCTATTTTTTTTTTAATAGTGCTTTCCTCCCTGTGACACTCAAAGCACTTTACAAGTTTACAAACATAAAGACATAAATGTTAGGAGTTTCTGAAGGTCAGCTGAGTGGGTTTTTTTATATATATATATATATATATATATATATATATATATATATATATATATATATATATATATATATATATATATATATATATATATATATATTTGTGCCTCTCTGCGCACGGTAAAGAGTTTCAGAAAGTAGAGGCAGTGTAGCTGAATGCCCTGGAACCGGAGTCTGTCTTTATTCTTGGCACTAGTATTACTCAAGTAAGGAGCACAACCATAAATATATACACAAAAATATCTCTATTGGATGAGTCCACAGTAGTTGGATATCTCGTTAAATATAATTAACAAAGCAAAAAAAAATCATATAAATGATACAGAGCAACAGCCAAAAATTTTGGACTTGCATATACGCCAAATACGTAGTGCATGAATTGCTAAATGTCAATATCTTATGTAGCTTTGTGAGCTACCAAATCATAACCCATAAGTCAATATATATACAAAAGCATACCAGACCTAGTGAGTAGAAGGGACAGAGTCAATCAATAAGCCCCCAACTTTTCATCAAAATGCCTTTATCAAGGGAGCCTGTTGAGAGAAAGTAAATACCACCCTTATATACCCATAAGAACACAATCATAGAGAACACCTGAAGAAAATGGGTGGCCACCCATAATGATTGACATCCTCCCAACCATAAACAGCTGATTATGGTTACCAAGGAAACCAAACGCAATGACATGAAGACAATTGCCATATACATGAAGTTCAGTGTACACAGGCATTAATAGATTGTGTTAAAATAAAACATTAGCATAATTATGTATTATACACAATGACACAATGTCAGAGTATAGGCATGTACCGAAATCTATAACATATATGCAGTCCCCCAATAATAATGAAGTATTTATCATACCGTCACAAAAAAAAGATGCATACATAAGTGGAATAAATAAAGTGATATAAATGAACCAGATAGGGACATTCCAGAATGCTAGCGTCAGTCAGATAAATCGAAACGGAGGCATGAACCACACTGTGTGCCTCAATTCACCGGAACGGAGGAGGAGCATGCGAGATGGAACACACCATGCGTTCCAGCTCATAAAAACCATGGAAGCCCGATCAGCAACCAGCGCATGCGCGGAAATAGTGATTGGAATGCTAGATGCGTTTCAAGCTGCTAGCGTTCAAAAGAGCTAAGAAAAGCCCCTCTGGGACGAAAAATCCAAGAGTTGAAACTCCTGTATGGGGGAAGATGCATGCAGGAACGCCTATCTAACCAAATTAATACTAGAAAGCAAAAAAATTATACTTGTTGAACAAAATAATTATAGTAACATAAAGGGGGGGAAAAAAAGGAGAATGAAAAGAAAATACAAAATAATAAAGGGTCCCTGAGATGCACATAATAAAGTTATAGAAATTAGGAAAAAGGACAGTAGTATATGGAGAACATTCTGGACATGAGCACAATTTTGTTAAAGCACCAAAGATTGTCCTATGACAATGTGTAGTGTTTTCAAGCCAAGCATTTTTAACCGGTAAATCCCACTAATACTCTAAGATCAAGGAAGCATGCTAATCTAGTCAATGCTCGTCATGACTTATATAGAAATGCTGGGTACTAAACACAAAAAGGAAGACTTCGGATCATATTAGCTTGATGAATCTAATTTTCCTGTAGGAATGCAACTTTGTCAGTTGGTTTTCGAAACAAATCAAAACTCCTACACACTTCGATTTTTTTAATTTTTTATTTTTTTATTTTTTTTTTTCTTACCAGGATATCCAAAAAGTGTACACTGCTGGCATCATATTCCAAAGTGAATTTGATACTTGGCACATATTGATCCAAATCCGCTTTGAATAATAGGTTTGCCTCTAATTATTCAAAAGAACCATTCTTGGCACTGACAGGAAGGATTTGCTGGCTGACCAAAGTGAACGGGATGGAATATAGGGTGTCAGGAGCTCTTTCAGGTACTGTGGGCCTTGATTGTTTAAGGCTTTGAAGGTTAGCAGGCCAATTTTAAAATATATATGCCATTTATTTGGAAGCCAATGCAGAGAGTGGAGAACAGGTGTTATGTGGCAGGAGAGAGTTTGATTGGTCAGTAGTCTGTACAAAATGCAGCAGCCAGTGTGAAGGCGATGGAGTTCTTTTTCTGGGAGACCCAAGTAAAGTACATTGCAGTAATCTAGTTGAGAGGATACAAATGCATGGATTAATGTGTTGGCATATCATCCGGTAAAACTAATAGTGTAATATCTTGGCTATGTTTTTCAGATGAAAGTAGGCAGATTTTATAATGCTAAGCAACTGTTCATATGGCATGTTGGGTCTGTGGTATCTGGAGCAAAGGAGAAGTAGAGTTGTGTCCTCAGCGTAACAATGATACCTTAGGCCATGTTGCCTAATGCCCCCCAGTGGTAGCAAGTAAATTGCTAATAGCATGGGAGACCAGATGGATCCTTGTGGAACTCCGCAGGCCAGTTCTGTTGGTGCCGATGAGCTTGGTCCTGATGTTACTCTCTGTGATCTACCAGTGAGGAAAAATTTAAACCAGTTAAGGACTGTGCCTCCTAGATCACAGATGTGCTGCAAGCGCTCTTTTAAGATACTATGATCAATGGAGCCAAATGCAGCCGAGAGATCCCAGAGGATTAGAATGGAGTAATTACCTTTTTGTCTCTTGCCATAAGGAGATAATTTAGCACTCGGGCTAGCGTTGTTTCAGTGCTGTGGTGACATCTGAAACCTGACTGGAAAGGATCAAAGATGTTCAAGCTTGATAGATGTGCCACTACTTTTTTCAATTATTTTCCCTAGAAATGGTAGGTTGGATACTAGTCTGTAATTAGTCATGCAGTCTGGGTCTAAGAGAGGTTTATTTAGGAGTGGTTTTACCACAGCTTCTTTTAGAGGATCTGGGAAGTCTCCAGTTTTTAGTGAACACTGCACTATTTTTGTGAGGGCTGGAGCGAGTGTTTAAATGTATGCAGATATAAGCGGAGTTGGAGCAAGGTCTAAGTCACATGTAGTAGGTTGTAACTTTTGCATGGTTCTTTGAACTCCCTTTATATCCACATGTGTAAAAGTGGACCATAAATTGGGGCAATCTGGCATTCCATTGTAGTGGTTCTGGTATGTAACTTTGGCCTGCTGTGATAGAGGCTTGGATTGAGGAAATCGCAAATTCTTCACACTTATCCTGAGAAAAGTTGGGGATATGCATGCTGGTTTGCAGAGCCTTTCTACTATGCAAAACAGTTGCCTAGGTCTATTGTGGGAGAGTGCAATTTTGCGTGTTTTTTTTTTTTTTTGTTATATTGAATTGATATTAGTTTAGATGTAGGTTAAGAGCAACTTTATCCTCTGGATCATGTGTTTATCGCCTGTTCTTTTCATTTCTCTGGTGCTATCAAACCACGGTGCATTGTTGTGGGTTTTGACAGTGCGTATGCGTGTTGGTTCAATGCTTTCTAGAGTATATCTCATGGTTTTGTTGTAGAGTCGGACTAAGGAGCTGGGGTCTTCACGGGTGCCCATTAGTTACCTTAGAGCCGTATGTGATTTTTTACATCCAATGGTGTCTTTTAATGAGCAGTGTTTGACCAGGTTCTGAGACTGGGGTCTGGCTGATTGTGATACAATGGAGAAGTGAATGGAGTGGTGGTCTGACCAAACAACACTGACCTTGGAATTGGCAACGATTTGTGTGAAGCAGAGTGCACTCATCAAGCTGAGGAGATCCTGCCCAAGCAGGGATAGGGTGTCATCTATCAAAGTGTTGAAATCTCCCAATATAAGCTATCTGGGGTGTTCAAGGATTAAGCTAGCCTGAAGGTCTGAGATTTCCTGAAGAAATCTCTTCCCATCTCCTGAGGGTCTGTATATTAACAGTATCTGGAATCCTCTATCTTCAAAAGACTGTGATTTGTGGACTGATATCGGTCTGGGATTTAAGGATTATTTCGCACAGATCATAACTCCACCTCCCTTGTGAATTTGTCTCGGGCGATGGAACACCGTGTAATTGCCTGGAATAGCTGCCTCTAGAATAAGCCCCGCATTTTCATCTAGCCATGATTCTGTAATGCACGCTAATTCGCATGTTTCAATAAGGTCGGCAATAAAAGCCGTTTTTGTTTTATTGATCTGGCATTGCACAGGATTGATTTGATAGGACAGTCTTGGGTTTGAGTTTTTTGCTCTGTACTTTGGAAACAGTGTGTCTTATAATATGAATCACACAAAGAGGTTTCCTTGATTTGATAGTGTGGTTTTTGTGGCTTCTAGGTTGAATCACTTCAGTTGGGTTTGCAGGAAGACAGGGTGGTTGAGCATCTGTAATAGTGTCAGGAGATTGAACTTAAAGTTTTGATTTTCATCCACGACTGCCCGTCAGTCCCTTTTGAAGATGCCAAGTGATTTTAGGGTAACCACTAGCGAGGAATTGAGTGCAGCAACTGCTTTTTTTGGGATCTTGGGGAATACAGATATGAAGGAGTGTTACAACAAGGGTACATAATTCATTGTTGCACGATAGAATATTGCTATTTAATATAACTTGTGTAGTGCATCAATAATTTGAACCCTGGTAGGGGACAAATGTCAGTGAGAAATTGCTATTTTGATCAAAAGCGGCTTCTGCAAGGTGTGAAAACGATTGCCCATTTGATCTATCAAAGGCTCTGCAAGATGAGACATTTTACACTTGAGCTGCCTGTATGTCTAGTTTCAATGTAAACTAACTGACTTTGACCATATGGCCTGAAACACTTAGTTGATAGTTCAATCCTTTTGATATGGTAATAGTATTTAGTTTCATGAAGACCATTGTGTTCCAGTATCCTATCCAATATAAACATTACTTACCCACAGCTTAATAATTAAGCCTCATTTTTATTATATTTGGAATAGGATACGCCCAATCTTTTAATTAAGCCTAAACATGAGTTGCACAACTTAAACCGTGTGGCAGGAATTGTGATGTCCGTCCTATTGGATCGCGGGTGGGGCGTGCGACATGTCTATGGAATGGGAAAATATTAACAAATTTGTAGATGCAAATATTTCTGTGGCAGGTACAAGAGAATCCATTTGGATTGATATTGGTCTGGAACAAAGGAGGTGGTCACTTATTTCATTAGGTATGCCTTAACTCCACCCCTTGTTAAAACTTGATGATCCACAGTTTGATTTGGAGGGGTGTGGGTGTAATTGCTTGGGGCCAGAATCTAATTCTATGTGAGTCACCATTTTTCCTAGCAGAGACCCCCTGCTGCAGAAGTATTTACTTTAACCCCTTAAGGACCAAACTTCTGGAATAAAAGGGAATCATGACATGTCACACATGTCATGTGTCCTTAAGGGGTTAAAGAGCTGAATAAGTGGTTAAGACTTGTTATTTTATCCCTTTTTGTTTTTATTTGTTGTTGGTGTAAATAATTTGTTTATCCTCTATATTTTTGTATGCATGTGACTATATTTTGCTCATAATAAACATTTATTAAGTTCTGCCTTTTGTCTGGTAAAGAATCTCGTTACTTGAAGAGACTAATTAGTAATTTTGCAATTACATAGCTACTGTGCTAAGGTATACATTTTTTAAAAAAATTTTTTTTTTTTATTGATTTACCTGGGGGACCAAGGCACCACATTTATAAATTGTCTTGGTGGTGGCAGCGTTAAAATAGTAATAGTTATATTCTTATGTTTAAGTGTGGGTGGTGTTAAGGGGGATTTTGTCATTATTTCTGGTCTAGTGCATATAAATAGTAAGCTTTAATACTTTCACCACCACAACTATGTGATGCTCACTCTTGAAGTAGGGTGCGTTCGTGACATGGAGTTTAGGTGATCATTTCCCCCAGCAGTGAATGAGTTTAAATTGCTTCTATTTTTTTTGTAGGGATGTTAGCAGTGGTGGTTGGTTACATTGCCCTTCTCTATAGGATTCAGGCCAGAGAGAGGTGTGAGATTTTGCACGTCAGGCTGCATTGTAGATAACCGATAAAATTGCTTGCATGCAGGTCATATTACAGGAGTTCAAAACCAATGTGTTTTAGTGAAATTTTCATCAATTAGTTTTCTTAGTGTTTAGAAATGAAATCTGAGCATTGCTGAATGCAAAACCCAATTTACACATGGAGGTGAGTTGGTTTTTTAGTTTAAATGTACCTCGTTTGTGGTGTTTTCGCTGAAGGTATCTCTTCCTGGTAGTAAGATGGTCCAGTGGAAGTACACTGCTCAAAAATAACACATCCTAGATCTGAATGAATTAAATAGTCTTCTGAAATACTTTGTTCTTTACATAGTTGAATGTGCTGACCACAATCACACAAAAAAAAAAATGGAAATCAAATTTTTCAACCCATGGAGGTCTGGATTTGGAGTCACACTCAAAATTAAAGTGGAAAAACACACTACAGGCTGATCCAACTTTGTAATGTCCTTTAAAACAAGTCAAAATGAGGCTCAGTAGTGTGTGTGGCCTCCATGTGCCTGTATGACCTCACTACAACGCCTGTGCATGCTCCTGATGAGGTGGCGGATGGTCTCCTGAGGGATCTCCTCCCAGACCAGGAGTTGGAAGATGCTTTAGTCCAGGACAGTCTGTGGTGGTCTGTGGTTGGTGGATGGAGCGAGACATGATGTCCCAGATGTGCTCAATTGGATTCAGGTCTGGGGGAACAGGCGGGCCAGTCCATAGCATCAATGCCTTTGTCTTGCAGGAACTGCTGACATACTCCAGCCACATGAGATCTAGCATTGTCTTGCATTAGGAGGAACCCAGGGCCAACTGCACCAGCATATGGTCTCACAAGGGGTCTGAGGAGCTCATCTCGGTACCTAACGGCAGTCAGGCTACCTCTGGCAAGCACATGGAGGGCTCTGCGACCCCCCCAAAGAAATGCCACCCCACACCATTACTGACCCACTGCCAAACCGGTCATGCTGGAGGATGTTGCAGGCAGCAGAACGTTCTCCACGGCGTCTCCAGACTCTGTCACATCTGTCGCATGTGCTCACTGTGAACCTGCTTCCATCTGTGAAGAGCACAGGGCGTCAGTGGCGAATTTTCCAATTTTGGTGTTCTCTGGCAAATGCCAAACATCCTGCACGTTGTTGGGCTGTAAGCACAACCCCCACCTGTGAAGGTCGGGCCCTCATACCACCCTCATGGAGTCCACTTCTGACCATTTGAGCAGACCCATGCACATTTGTGGCCTGCTAGAGGTCATTTTGCAGGGCTCTGGCAGTGCTCCTCCTGTTCCTCCTTGCACAAAGGCGGAGGTAGCAGTCCTGCTGCTGGGTTGTTGCCCTCCTATAGCCTCCTCCACGTCTCCTGATGTACTGGCCTGTCTCCTGGTAGTGCCTCCATGCTCTGGACACTACGATGACAGACACAGCAAAACTTCTAGCCACAGCTCGCATTGATGTACCATCCTGGATGAGCTGCACTACCAGAGCCACTTATGTGGGTTGTAGACTACGTCTCATGCTACCACTCGAGTGAAAGCACCGCCAGCATTCAAAAGTGACCAAACATCAGCCAGGAAGCATAGAAACTGAGAAGTGGTCTGTGGTCACCACCTGCAGAACCACTCCTTTATTGGGGGTGTCTTGGTAATTGCCTATAATTTCCACCTGTTGTCCCATTTGCACAACAGCATATGAAATTGATTGTAACTCAGTGTTGCTTCCTAAGTGGACAGTTTGATTTCGCAGAAGTGTGATTGACTTGGAGTTACATTGTGTTGTTTGTGTTCCCTTTATTTTTTTGAGCAGTGTATATTTCAATCCGTTGTATACATCAGTTTAGTAATGCCATCCGCTCAATTTTGGTAAATCCACTTGTGTGATATGTGGAGTCAATATTGGTCCTTGAAGTATTTTTGATGAATTATGAGTGTAAAAAGGTTAAAATTAATTGATTATTTCTCTGGGACTCGCACATCTTGTCATATCTTTAACACACTGTTTAGTCATGTTTCTGACTTTTCTTCCCATTTAGAAAATTTTCTCTCTGTCAATGCATTTAAACCAGAGACTACATTGGCTGCCCCCACCCATCTTCTTTCAGCTAAACCAAAAATAGGGTGACAAACTTTGTCCTGAAGCGGTGTGCCTTTATGTTATGGCTGCTGCTTCTAAAAATCTGCTAGCCAATTCTGTGGTTTAAAAGTTCATAGAAGGACAGCTAAATACTTCAGTCTTGTGCTCTTGAAAGCATTGCAAAAGTTGGGGGGGGAGGTGGGGGGCGAATACAAGCTTTATTCTCATTGGTTGCTGTCAGCCTATAAAAGAACTGCATATAGTACTGACACTCAATCTAGCGGTGCTGGTATTGGGAACCACACTCCAAAAGAACAAAGTACAAAAAATGAAAGTAATATCGTACTCACAAATATATAATGCTCATTAAATTATTTTTATTGTTCAACAAATTGTAATATTAAACCCACAAACAAAATAGTAAAGGGTTGGACACTGCCTACTGTGCCAATCCTGTGTCAGATGGATGTCAGGAAAAAGTGTATTACTATACAGCCGTCACTCAAGACACATTTGGGAATGTCAACACAACTATACAGGAGCTTGTACATTTAATGGGAAACCCAAATGCAAGAATCAAAATACTGGGAGAAAGTATCCTGTGCATGAATTCTGTATCCAATCCTAAACTGAAGCAGCAAGTTCTCTTTATGGTAAATCACAACAGTTCACTGTTAAGTAGATTTGCCAGGAAAGATGTACCGTATTTTTCGCTCCATAAGACGCACCTAGTTTTTAGAGGAGGAAACCCAGAAAAAAAATATTCTGAACAAACTGTTCCATAGTGTTTCTTACTATGGGACAGTTTGTTCAGAATATTTTTTTTTCTCCCCTGTCCCATAATGATCTTTAACCCCCCTTTCCTCTGTCCCATAGTGTTCTTTAACCCCTCCTCCCCTTGTCCCATAGTGTTCTTTAACCCCTCCTCCCCTTGTCCATTAGTGTTCTGATCCCATAGTGTCCCCCCTCCCATTGTCCCATAGTGCACTTTCCCTCCCATAGTGTGTCCCCCTGCCCTTGTCCCATAGTGTCTCCCCCTCCCCTTGTCCCATAGTGTCCCCTCTCCCCTTGTCCCATAGTGTCCCCCCTCCCCTTGTCCCATAGTGTCTCCCCTCCCTTTCTCCCATAGTGTCCTCCCTCCCCTTGTCCCATAGTGTCTCCTCCCCTCCCCTTGTCCCATAGTGTCTCCTCCCCTCCCCTTGTCCCATAGTGTCTCCTCCCCTCCCCTTGTCCCATAGTGTCTCCTCCCCTCCCCTTGTCCCATAGTGTCTCCCCCTCCCCTTGTCCCATAATTACTTACCTGTCTTGGAGCGTGGGCCGGCTTCACAGCGCGCTCCGCGGTCCAGGAACTTCTATTTCAGGTTCCGGTTTCCGGCGGGACTGAAAGGAAGTGTGCACACTGTGCACTTCCTTTCAGTCCCGCCGGAACCTGAAATAGAAGTTCCTGGACCGCGGAGCACGCTGTGAAGCCGGCCACGCTCCAAGACAGGCAAGTAAAGCTTTACATTCGCTCCATAAGACTCTCAGACATTTCCCCTCACTTTTGAGGGGGAAAAAAGTGCATCTTATGGAGCGAAAAATACGGTATATACACCAAAATGTAAAAATGAAGAAAGAATCCAAAAATAAGCAAAATTTGAAAAAAATTATATATAATTTGCATATGCAAAAAATAATCTATATATATATATAATTTTTTTTTTTTTTTTATTTATTTTAAATCTGGACTCAGTGGAGTGTAGGTTGAGATAAAGGGTATTCTGTCAGACTTGACTCTCTTAGTAGATGTACTGAGTGACTCCTCTCTGGAGAGGCGGAGTACTCTGTTCTTATGTTGTTCCAAAAGTCTAGGTGGATAACTTCTCTCAGGGAATTTCACACATCCATCTGAGGCCCTCACCTATGTTTGCGTATTGTGAGACTTTGCGTCTCACCCTTAAGAGTTGGCTGTATGGAAGGCCTTCTTTTAAGAATACGGAACGGAAGCTGGCATAGGTTAACAAATTATTCCCATCCGTGGGTTTCTTATAAATTGAACTTTGTACTGTTTTTCTGGTAACCTGCACATCCAAAAAGGGCAGCGTATATTTGTCACAACTTGATGTTTGGATCCATGTTATTTAATTTGGTCAAAAGTGTCCAGCTGGGTCCTCGTGCTGCCCCAACACATGAAGACCTAATAAATGAACCGCTTCCAGGCTAAACAGTATACAAAAAGTTCAAGAGTATAGAGGCAATCCTCCTCCAAGGGGTCAATAGATGTATACAAAGTCTGAACATCAAGGGTCACCAACCAGATTTCTTCAGTAGTACACTTAGTACACTTCAGTAGTACACTTTAAAGGGTCACTATAGGGTCAGGAACACAAACCTGTATTCCTGACCCTATAGTGTTAAAACCACCATCTGGGCCCCTCATTCCTCCCTAAATATAGCAAAATCTTACTGTATTCAAGCCAGAAGCTGTAACTCTGCATGCTGTTTGCCTCAAAAAAACAAACCAAAAAATCAAGCAGTCTGCTGATATCACCAGAAGTGGTAGCCTGATCAAATCACAATGCTTGCCCATAGGATTGTCTGAGACTGACAAAGAGGCAGATCGGGGGCAGAGCCAGCATGATTCAAACACAGCCCTGGCCAATCAGCATTTCCTCATAGAGATGAAATGAAGGAATGTTCAGTGTCTGCATACAGAGGGAGGAGATACTGAATCTTTGGATGCATTTTAGGCAGCAATGACCCAGGAAGGATCTCTAACAGCCAGATGAGAAGTGGCCAGTGTAATTATCACTAGGCTGTAATGTAAACACTACATTTTCTCTGAAAAGTGTTTACAATAAAAAACCTGAAGGTAATGATTCTACACACCAGAACAGAACAATAACAGTATTTTTTTAAAACATAAAACACAATGCACTGTTAATAATTATTATGCACAGTAAGTTTCAAAACTCTTTATAGGTAGTAAAGAACTGAAAATTGTCATTTGTTATGTTTGCAGCATATTTACTGAAATCAAAAGCTTTTAATCAAACTTATAACAACATTTTAACAGGTCAAGTTACATTTTAACATAGGACCCTTTATTTGAGAGCAGCTTCACAAGTCTTGCATCCATTGAACTTGTGAGTTTTTTTTGGACAGTTTCTGCTTGAATTTGTTTGCAAGACGTCAGAATAGCCTCCCAGAGCTGCTGTTTGGTTGTAAACTGCCTCCCACCCTCATAGATCTTTTGCTTGAGGATGCTCCAAAGGTTCTCAATAGGATTGAGGTCAGGGGAGGATGGAGGCCACACCATGACTTTCTCTCCTTTTATCCCCATAGCAGCCATTGATGCAGAGGTATTCTTTTCAGCATGAGATGGTGCATTGTCATGCATGAAGAGGATTTTATTACGGAAAGCATAGTTCTTCCTTCTGTACCAGGAAAGAAAGTGGTCAGTCAGAAACTCCACATACTTTGCAGAGGTCATATTTACACCTTCGGGGACCCTAAAGGGGATGACCAGCTCTCATCCCATGATTCCGGCCCAAAACATGACTCCACCACCGCCTTGCTGATGTCGCAGCCTTGTTGGAACAGGGTGACCATCCATCTGGACCATCCAGGGTTGCATGGCACTCATCAGTGAACAGGACTGTTTGAAAATTATTATTCATGTATTTTTCTGCCCAGTGCAGCCGTTTCTGCTTGTGAGCATTGGTTAGTGGTGGCCGAATAGAAGTTTTATGCACAGTTGCAAGACTCTTGAGGACTCTACACCTTGACGTTCGTGGGACTCCAGATGCACCAGCAGCTTCAAATTTGTTTGCTGCTTTGTAATGGTATTTTAGCAGCTGCTCTCTTGATCCGATGCATGGATCTGGCAGAAATCTTCCTCAATGAAACATAGAATGTGACGGCAGATAAGAACCATTCGGCCCATCTAGTCTGCCCAATTTTCTAAATACTTTATCTGCCTTTATCTGCACGAACCCGTCTGTGCTCTGAATCAGCCACAAATATCTTAATACTGCGATGATCATTGTAATAAACGTTTAACTCGCAAGTTGGAATAAACTTGGAATTAATAATAACATTAATAACTAAAAATAACTTAAAATAAAAACTTAAAAACCGAGTGTAAAGTCAGAGTCTATACTCCTTGCTTTTGGCAATTCAATAATATTTATTAATAAAGGCTTAATCAAACAAACACTACATATACATTTGAAATAGGCTAGTATATGTTGCTACTAAAACTAACATTGACTGAATGGAAAGTAGACTAACATGGTAGAACAGGCATAGACACGTGATACAGTTACCACTCCATCGATCAGCAGCTGAGAGTAAGAGAGAGAGGGTCTGTACAGTGGGGAAAGGGGGGAGAGAGAGAACGTGAAGAGAGGTAATTCAAAGAGAGAGAAAATGTGCTATTCACAGGGCTTTAAACAGGTTAGCCCCTCCTTCTGCTGGACACACCTCCCTTAGTCAATCCCTTAGGATGTAACAGAACCAGAGTGCCTCCTGGGGGAAGGGGGATTGCATTGAAAGGGAATGGAGGAGTTTATCAACAACCCAACTGATTTTGCCTTGTGAAAGGCCATGTGCTTCACAGAGGACTCCATTATTGCCTAAGGGTAGAATGGGGGCTTGAATCCCTGTATTAGAACACAATAACACTTCATTGGCATACAGTTTGGCTGTTAATCACATCCCCCCACTTATTACAATCATGCTTAAGTTTTCGGGAAATATGTTTTCATGCTATATATATTTCAATATCTATTTCACTCTTTTCAGCAGCAGAGAGATCCTATTTGTTCCCTATATTGCATGAAAATGGTGCTCTGCTTAATAATGTGGAACACCCTCCTTTAGTAATTTTTCTTTAAATTGGGCTCACCTGGCAATCTAATTATCACCGTTGTCCGAGATTGTTTTCAGTAATCAAAAGAGCCCTGAGACACAATGCCATTCATGAGTTAAACTGGAAAAACTAAATATTTAATCTTTGTGACACTTAAATAGAATTTGCATAATTTTGGAACAGGGTGTAATATTACAATTCGTTGAACGATAAAAATAATTTAATGAGCATTATATATTTGAGTATACATTCCAAATTGGTGGGTATGGATTTTTTATTTTTTTTTCCTTAAACATACTATAGTGCCCTGAGGGTGCCCTCACCCTCAGGGTCCCCCTCCCGTCCGACTCTGGGGAGAGGAAAGGGTTAAAACTTACCTTTTTTCCAGTGCCGGGCGGGGAGCTCTCCTCCTCCTCTCCGCCTCCGATCCTCCTCTTCGGCTGAATGCGCATGCGCGGCAAGATCTGCGCGCGCATTCAGCCGGTCTCATAGGAAAGCAGTTACAATGCTTTCCTATGGACACTTGCGTCTTCTCACTGTGATTTTCACAGTGAGAAGCACGCAAGCGCCTCTAGCGGCTGTCAATGAGACAGCCACTAGAGGATTTGGAGGCTGGATTAACCCTAACATAAACATAGCAGTTTCTATGAAACTGTTATGTTTTAGAAAAAAAGGGTTAATCCTAGAGGGACCTGGCACCCAGACCACTTCATTAAGCTGAAGTGGTCTGGGTGCCTAGAGTGGTCCTTTAAAGATCAAAGTTGCAGCTTGCTGATTTTTGTAAAATAAAAGGTTTCTACAGATTGAGTAATTTTTAAAGGATTCTGCATTCCATGTCAAGACTTTTTAAATACAAATTATTCCTTTAAAAGAATGATTTGAACAAATGTAGTCAGTCCTGGCTGTGCATTGAAAATAGAAAATTTACTTAACGTAAATTAATTCTCCCCCCCCCCTAAATTTAGTGGCAGAACATACCGTGGGGTGTGTACTTTTTATCAGGACAAGCAGACTGCAAAATAAGATTTAAAGGATCACTATAGTGTCAGGAAAACAAACTTGTTTTCCTGACACTATAGCATCCTCAGGGACTTGCCTTTATCCGGGCTTCCTTGGCGCTGGTGACCTCTCTAAAACTGCTATGTTTACATCTGAAGGGTTAAAACCTGGGTGACCTGACTATAGTGTCCCTTTAAATCACTGTTCTCCCTTATAAGATAGGCCCTGTAATATAGGGCCTATATAAACCAGGTACTCCAATACCTCTACTGTAAATGGCAAGAAAACAGAAGCCCAATCCAAATGCATAAATGTAAATTTAATATCAAATAACGGGAAGGAACCTGTACTACCACTATATTAAGGGGGGGGGGGGGATTTACGGTAAGTCATATAGTGGCATCCATACAGTGGGGATATAGCAAAATCCCAAAGGCAACAAAAAGAGTGGGTCATTATGAAACAGACATGGTACATTTGTAAGGCTCTTCTAAAATACAGAAGGTGCCATTTCTTCTTTTGCGTAGATGAGCTGGAACTGCAAAGAGGGCAGAACAATAGGTTGGTTAAACAATCTTTTAGATAAAACCTTAGGCAAGTAGGATGGATTCTGGTGAAGACTAACTTTGTCCTTATAGAAAATAGTGAATTATAATGAAGATAGAATGGATTTCTTTTAGCCGGTGTAATGACTACCAGAAACACTGTCTTGAGAGACAAACTTAAAGGGGCACTATAGGTGCTGAGACCATTTCAGCTTATTGAAGTAGTCTGGGTGCACTGTCCCAGCACCCTTAACCCTGCAAAGCTTATTATTGCTGTGTTCGATAAACTGCAATAATTGGCTTTGTCGGGGAGGTGCACCTCTAGTGGCGGTATACCAGGCAGCCACTAGAGGGACTTCTGGGCTGCTAGGTGACTTGGCGCCACCGGAATCCCCCATTGTATATTGCTGCACATGCACATTAGGTCTTCCCTGCCAGTTGACGTCGAGGGTGGAGGAGCAGAGGTGTACCCAAGTAAGCGCTAAGGAACAACCGTGCTGGACCCTTGTAAGTAACAGAAGGGGGAGGTGGGCACTATAGGGAGCTATAGTGCCAGGGAAACCACTTTATTTTCCTGACACTATTGTTTGCCTTTAACTGAAACTTCCTCCGAGGGTTCAAAGGGGGAACAACCTAATTCTTTAAGTACCACAGACAAGTCCCAGGTATGAAAAGTAGATTTGCGATGAGGCAGACTAAGAAGAATAAAAGTCCTGAAACCAGAAAATGGCTGAGGGCCGAGACTTGCATTTGAAAATGAGAGAAATCTCAATGTATCTTTCCTGGTAAAATATTTTATAAATAAATGTAGAAAAAAAACCTTTTGGAGAAACTTGTATCAACAAACGAAACACGGTGAAGGCAATCATGATCTTTACACAAATGCAGAAACATTTCAGATCCTTGGGTAAATCTTAGAAGTATATCTTCTTGTGGAATTTAGGAGTAGATCAAACAGTCTCTTGAATTCAGAGTTCATGCAGCAGCCAGGCAATCAATTTAAACATTTGAAGTGTCTCTTGGAAGTTATTGTTTTTTCCATCAGAGGAGTTGACATTGGAAGTTCTCAGAATGTTAAAGCCATCAGTTTTAAATCTGAAAAACCACTTGTTTGTCCAGTATGGAATGATAGCTTTTACCAATGCCTTCTCTACCCAGGTTTTCTGAAGAACCTTGCAAACTAGAGCCATCGGAGGCAACGGATAAACCAATTTGAAATTCCATCCAGGAAATGAGGACAGTCTTGTCTGTATAGGGAGGTGAAAACCTATAAATTTTTTGTTCTTCTGTCTTGCCATCAAATCCACTTCTGGCAAACCAAATTTTCTTACAAGACTTGCAAAAATATTTGGTTGTAGAGACTATTATGACCATTGTCAGGCTGAGATAGTCAGCAATAATATTGTCTGTGCCTTTTATATGAACTGCTGATAGAACTTCTAATTATTTTTGTGCTCATGCCATAATCCCTGCACAGAGCAGGTGAAGAGTTCTGATCTTTGTTCCTCCTGGTCTGTTCAGCTATGATGCAGTCATGATGTCTGACTGGATCCTGACTGCCTTCCTTGCAATCCAAGGCTTGAATATAACATGGTTTTCACCTCTCTGTAATTTGATGACTGGCTTGATTCCTCTGGAGACCAAACCCCTTGGTGAAATTGAGAATTGTGAAGATCTGCACCCCATCCTAAACTTGAAGCATCCATAGTTACAATGATCCATTCCCTTTGATGGAAAGGGTAACCTAGGGCCAAGAATCTTGGTGGTTTCCACCATGTCCGCTGCTTCTGACCTCGTGTGGATAGGCTGATATCTAGATCTAAATCTTCGTCCCTTGTAGACTAGTGTTTCGAGAATTTCCCATTGAAGGAGTCTCATCGCTGCCTGTGCCCATTTGACAGCTGTAATTGAGGATACAAAGTACGCAAGTTGTTGGAGGAGCAAGACTTCTTTCCTTTTATTTTTAACTTTATTTTTTTTCTTCTGAAGATGTAGATAAAGGGGAGATGGTATTTGAATCTATTACTAAACCCAGGAATTTAATAAGTTACGGCGGTTGATAATCAAGCCATGTTTTAAAATGTCTTTAAAATGTGAATTATCGTTTGAATATATTTTTCATTTTTGTACGAGACAAATTTGGCTTTGATAAACCAGTCGTCTAGGTATGGCACTACTGAAAATTCCCTTCCTGAGAAATCTTAAATGTCTTGTGGCAACTGCCATCAAGATGTGCAAGAATGTATCTCTCAGATCCCCAGTGACCGTGAAGTCTCCCTTTTGTAATATGTGTCTCACAGGCAGGATAGTTTCCATACAAAGATTTTGGTATGGAAGGAACGTGTTGATCTTGAGATCTAACAGTGGAAGAAAATATGAATCTTGCTTGGGGACTATATAAAAAGCTTTGGCCTTCTTGGTTGTTTGGGACCTTTTCAATGACAATTTATTAAATTTTTTTTTTTAAAGAATTGACATGGCTTCTGCAAGGAGTGATTTCTGTTTTGGAACGAGAGTGGTATGAAGATACCAGGAAATTTTGGCCTGGGTTTTTCTGTGAAACTGACCTTGTAACAGTTTGTGACAAACTGCCTGTGCCCAGAGTGGTACGTTCGTCTGAAGTTCTCAGATTCCCACAAGGCTCCAGTGATGGCGCTCTATCTCTTGCATACTCAAACATCAGCCGAGAATTGATGAAGGATACAAAATAACGGTTTTATTTAGGCCAAGTCACCTGGTTATATACACAACCCCCAGCATGGGGTCCTCATTCATAATGCTGTAAACCCGCCCAGGTGTCTATGTCTGGGCGTGAGTGAGTTTGCCTTTGCTTAAACGATCTCCCAGAAACACGAGGTACAATGTATAAAACCTATCAAAAACAGGTCCGAACCCCCACATGTTATATCGCCAGATAGCCCTGATATCGGCGCCCAAGTTGTCCAAATAGAGCTCAGATCTATTCAGTCTAGCTGGATCGCCACCGGGGTAATGTTTTGACCGACTGCACACATGGGCAAAGAGTCCGAAATAGTTTCATGGGAATTGTTCTTGTGGTCGATCAATGGTCGGGAGCTCCTTGTTTAAATTTTTTTTTTTTTTTTTGAATGCGGGCTTGCCACAGCTGTCTGGGATTGATCGTTCACCATAGTCTGGGGTACCTTTCTTCCAGTTACCCCAGTTAAAGGTGACCAGGAAAGTGAAGGTGGAGTGGCGCCATTTACCAGTTTGCGTGCATTCAGTAGAAGGAAGGTGCCGAACTGGGTTAATACAGTTCATTTTGGGCAAAGTCTTCGTGGTAGCCTAAAGGAGTTCTTCACACCGTTCTTTATTAGTTTTAAGATCCAAGGATTTGCAGGAGTACTTTCCCTTGCCTGGTTAAACCTTTGAAGTCTTTCTTCCACCTTGTTGGCGTCAGAATAATTTCTTCTTGTCTGTTGAATTTTCTCATAAAGCTTGGTGTTACCTGGGTTGTCTGTGAAAATTTTGATATCTGTCTTGATATCTGAACGACCTCTAATTGCGAAATTTAAACCCTCTATTCCCTGGAGTGTATCAATTCATTTTGTCTGTATTGTCCATCGAGTCTATCCAACCGGAAACCTCACTGATAAAGTATTCTATTTGGAAAGCATTGCTACTTGAATATCAACTTTGGTCAATTCCTCCCACTTCACTAGCTCTGTACACATTCTAAAAAGCTTAGGCTGTATAGGAAGACCTCCTGTAAAATTGAAGACACTTCTTCCATGAATCTACTAAGTTCCTCTGGTGGGAAGTCAAACACCACACTAGATGCTTGACTGGATATATAAGACCTAGAGAAGGCAACCTCTTAACCTTTCTACTGGTACGGTCCTGACCCTCTATACCCCAAACTCTGGCCCTTCAGATGTTGCTGAACTGTAACTATCATGATTCTCAGCCTATCTATTTCATTCATAGAATTATGGGAGTTGTAGTTCAGCAACATCTGGAGGGCTGGAGTTTGGGGAAGCCTGCTCTATAGGAATACTGCTGCTTACAGTTTCTTTTAATGATTTAAAGGTCTGTGCCAGATTATCCTGGAACCAATTAAGATATGATTGCATTTGCAAATTTTCTTTTTACACCTGTCTGAGAGTGGCGTAGCACACTCACTGCAGGAAAGATGCTTGGACTGATATGTAGCCTTTTTGAGTGCAGTCTTTGGCATTTTCTCCTTTTCTAATTTTTCTTGAGAAGTAGGGCTAGACATCTGGAAAATCAGAGCGTAAATAAAAAGTAAACATTTATTTGAATACTGAAGTCCCAAGTCTCACCGCTAAAAAAATAAAATCTCAATACCATTTAAATTCCGTAATGCACATGCGCAGTAGCGCTTTCGGAACTTAAGTGGATCACAAGACCTCACGGGTGTGCGTTCCACTGCTGTGCACAGACGCAAGACCTGCTTTGCGATAGGCGAGCAGCCCATGAACGCCTCCAGAAAATGCCAAGAATTGCACTTTGCATAAAACTTTGCAGCCTCCAGTGCTCCATAGCCTCTCTCGCCAGAGTAGGGTCTATCAGCTCACCATCCAGGGAGCTCTCAGACAAAATCTCCCTGGTAGCAATTGGTGTGCCTGACTAAACCAAAATGCAGTGTGCTCATCCGTCCTAGTGATGGGACAAGAAAGGACCTTAGAGATATTGGAGTAACCAGTTTATAAAGGCTGCTGAGGGATTATTTACTTTTTTTTTTGCTGTCTGTTTATCTGATAAGTACACGCTCCATGATATGTTCTGTCTGGAAAATATATTTATACAAATGTTCGTTTTGTACCCATCTGCGGTAAAAGAGCCCAAGTCAACTTGATTTCAAAGTCAGCCTTGCATACAGTAACTGATGTAATCCTGGTACTGTTTGTACTTCTGTCATAACATTTGGAAACTTTGTATTAAATGATTCATCTTAAAATTAGGCGCTTTAATGCATTTATAACCAGCCTTCTGGGTCTATTCTTTGGTGTCTGATTTGTGGCCACATTTTTTTTCATAGATATGAATGCAGTGTCTGTAAATTAGGACTTTACTACTTCTGTGATTTAAAATTTATCTTTTTCACAACCAATGGCAATTTTATTTTTTTCTTTCTTTTTTATTCGTGCTGTCTGGATGTAGCATGCCTAGGCAAAGTGAAAAGTAATACGTTCTTTTCAAACTCTCGCGTATTTTAATGGGCATTGGATACTTGGGGGGAAAAAAATACAAATTCTTTGATTTTATATTTTGCAATCTGCCAGTTCATTCCACGTCCTTTGTTAACATAGGCCCTGTTTTATATACATTTTATAGTGATCACTTTTATTTTAGTACTATGTTTTGTGTAATTTCTAGTAGTTTCTGACTACCCTATTAAGCGCACAGTCGAATAATTTATAAATATATTTGTAATGCAGGGCTCGACAAATTCCTGATGCCAGGTGGGTCCTACACCATTGGAGATTTACATGCTAACTTTTACAATACTGACTTCTTATACTGCTTCCAGAGACTCCTCAATTTACATATGTGCACCACAGAGCTCCACAGCCACAAAACCCACAGAAATAAGCAATAACCCGGAGTACAAGCGTGTTCCACAGCAATAGTACTCCCCTCTTTTTGTTGTTGCTATTAAACTAGATTGACATTTGTTTGCGATTACACTCCAGCTTATTTCAACTGGTATGAATAACACCAATTTTATTGAGTTCATGAAACAGCCCTATTTACTTACAATCTGGACTGCGAAAACTGCCATTAACCTCTGTGTTGGATTGCTTGTCGCCAATGTACTAATTAATATTCCTGGAAATATATTAACAAGAATTATGCGTCATCGTGGTTAGCCATCAGAAAGGGCCCTTTCGTTGAAAAAATCGCACATCTCACTAAAAGTAGCTACACTTTGAAAATCTCTGGAAAAACAAGCTGCAGAACTTACTGGAATATCCAAACGCGTTGTAGTTGACGTTTTTATAACTTTTGTTGTGAAGTGTATATAGTGTCTATTTTCGTACTAACCCAGTTTTGCGCGGTGGCCCCGGTCCGTATGTTCAAGTTGATGAGTCTTATTTTAGTAATAAAGTACCATTGTGGTTGTGCCCTGCATTGTGAAATGTCTTTGGTATTGTGGACAACGCAACAATGCCAGCTTTTAAAGGGACACTAGTCACCCAGACCACTTCAGCTCAATGAAGTGGTCTGGGTGCCAGGTCCCTCATGTTTTAACACTTCACATGCTGCTATGTTTACATAGGGTTAATCCAACCTCCAGTGGCTGTCTTCCTGACAGCCGCTAGAGGCGCTTCTGCGACGCTGGATGGGAAATTCGCATTCAGCGTGCAGAACGTCCATAAGAAAGCATTGATAAGTGCTTTGGTATGGACTTTTAGAATGCGCGTGTGACACTATCTAGTGATCCTTTAAGTATTTTTTTAGGTTTGGTGCGGATAGGTTTGATGGTGCACAGTGATTCCTGGGCTGCTTACAACAATATTCAACCGGCACTGAATTTGAGTCCTGCACATGTCAATCACAGTGATCCAACTTTTTGGTTCGTTTCTACAACTGGTACCCACACGCAACATATAGAGTCTTACTGGAAAAAAATGTCAGCATGGCTGAATGTAGGACAAATGAAAACACAGTGAATATTTAGCGTGGCCAAATGTACCATGTCAAAGAGAAAAGAACTGAAGTTGACTGAGAGTCAGGTTCCCTCCTCACAGAATGGAGTATCCTCCACCGATGCCTTAAAGCCTTCCCAAGATGGGAAATCCATGAACCAGAAGTTGTGCTGTAACCTAGAGACCAGATTACAATCATTGGCAGATTGTCAGGAGGTAGCTGGAAGAGGTGTGTGTGTGTGTGTGCATATATGTTTGTGTTCTGTGCTATTCTTGTAACGTAAACTTATATATAGCATGGTGTAAATTATAGATGTGAACAAATCAGTTGAAGTGTGCCCTAACCGTCGTATGCGGTAGGCCTGTAATAAAGACGGCCCCGACTCTCATATAATTTAAAATTGAGTTGAGGGACTGGTGGGTGGGGCATGCCGAACGTCTGAATCCACGGTGATGCGGGTAGAGGGGGGGAGTGCTTAAGTAGGATCAACAAGCCCCTCTCACAACTCCAGGAAAGCCTTTACATTTGTGTTCGGTAATATTTTTGTAACGTAAACATATGTATAGCATGTTGTAAATTATAGATCTGAAAGTCGTTTGAAGTGTGCCGAAACAGACGTATGAGGTAGGCCTGTAATAGAGGGTAAAAATTAGCAGTGTCTTGCCAAATAAATATTTATTGTATAGATGAAACAAAGTGCAAAGAAAATAACTCAAGATGACATTTTATCAAAGGCAGACCTAACTTCTAACACAGATTGAGGTATTTACAAAGCAAATGCAGATGACTTCCAGCGGCCCAAAGACTTAATTATGTGTACTGGAATATCATGACTAGAGGCGGTGGAGGCCATCCCTATCCGAAAAGAATGCCCAGAAAAATTGCTAGCGTTCAGACCTAGTCTGATCAGTAATATGCGTACATACCGCATGAACTTTCCTGTTAAGACAGCTTTGTGGAGGGCTAGCAGCGGGATGTAAGACTGAGGGCAGTATCCAATAAGTCAGACATGTCCTTTAACTGTTTCTGTATGGGTGGTGGTGTGGTATTGGTTTTCTGTATGTTTTTTTTTTTTATGGGGTAAGATGATAAAAAAAAAACCCACTAGGGTTATCTGTGTATAAGGTATACATGTGGTGTTGGATGTTGGTTGAATATAATTTAATGGTGGTGTGTGATAGTTTGAGATGACAAAAGGATGCAAAAGCTACCAGCGTTGAAATAGTAAAAAACTGAACCAAGTTATGGTCTAACATAAATCTCTTATACAGTGTGAAGGCTCTATTGTAAGACAGTTTTGTGTTTTCAAAGAGAGACCTGTTGATGCTGCAGCATTCATCCAAATGACAGGAGAATGAATAGACAATTGTGGTAAAAACATACGTCTGCCATTCCATTGCAACAAGAATTTGCACTACATTAATAAATCAGCAGTAGCCTGTGAATCCAGGCAAATACGGCTAAAGTCATTTGGCAATAGTGGAAGAAGGCAAGAGTCTAGAAATAATGGCTCTACGTTGCGGAATGATGCGTATTGCAAAATTTAGTGAGCCCAACAAATGTCCTGTTATGCAGAAAGTCGTTGATGGTTCGTAGGATACCATAAATTTTGCCTGAGGGGAGGCTTGCTTCCATGCTCACTGAATCAAGCAGGATATCCAATAAATTTACTAACGTGTCAGGGCCTTCTGTTTTCCTGTGAGAAACCCCAAGGAATGAAAAAAACGAGATGGCCGTAGTTAGATCACTGGGAGGAGAGGAATTATTCTCCACGAACAGAAAGTCGTCTAATGTATCACTGCATGGCATCTGCAATTGTTCAACAGGAGCCAACATAAGGTTTCGGCAAAGGTATCAGATATTTTTGGGCTGCTTTTTGACACGGTGAGCCTTGTAAAAAATATAAACCTTTCCATTTCAGACCATGCGACAGGCGTATGGGTAGTAATTTAAATGCATTGATGTCTGTCTTACTCAGCCAAGCCTCTATACCAGCTGTAGTAATGGTGTGTATGGCGTTGTCTGTGGTGGCATACTGAAGGGAAAATTCCTCGAATGGAATTAGTGAGTTAAGGCTTGGTGTGGCCAAGGACTGATCTAAAATGAGTGTTTCACTGAGGACTTCCCGGTGACTAATCCCGGGTTGATTCTCCAATTGGAAAATGGGGGTGCCTGAAAAGGTCCCAACAAAAACCCATCTTCCAATTCTCTTTATAAAAGAGCATCAAATGTTTCCACGTCAGAAAACGCTGATTGCAAATTGTTGGGATATGTACCAGACCTGTATGAAATCCCTCCGTGAAACCATCAATCAAGAAATCCACTAGATGTTTGGATGGGTAAGAAGCTAATGCGTGAGCCAAAGAACCAATGTTTACGGATGTCATACGTTTAGCATGACTTTTTTATTAGGACACGTGGACTTGGCATGAGCCCTAAAACAATGTGAACACTTATGTAAAAATCTGCAGGCACTATAGCCCCATATACCTACATTAACGTTGATACACACCTGCGATTTCCCAAGGTAAACGATAGGACAACAGAGTTTGTCCTTGCCTGATCTGTCCATCCTGGTCTGTCTCCTGGAAAGTCCCAGGTGTGGACTCTGACATGATGGGATAATATTTCGAGGCATGTGAAGTGGAAGCACAAATTGCACAAGCCGGTGTCTTTAGATCAGCAAAGTGTCTGCAAAATAGCTCAGTATCCATACGGCTCAAGTCAGTTTTAATGTTGTACTGAGCCAAGATTGCAGATGCCCTTGCCGAAAAGGACCAGTGGTAATCATAAAAGCATGACCCACAGTATTTATTTACCAAGTCCACCAGCTTGTGCAAATAAAGGTAGAGTTCCTCTCGTCTATGCGTGTATACTGAACAAATTTCATCCCGATATATATATACCAAATGCAATGACAAAATCGGGTATCGACAGTTTCTTATTGAGTCTCGATCCTATCAAGCCTATTGTTAACCTTGCCCATAGATGCTACCAGTGAGGCAACCATGGCACGAAGGCCTGAGTTGCCTGGACCACTTGTCCCCTCTTCCGCCCCTGAGTTATCGGTATTAGTCTACATTAGCTTGAATAGTTCAGCTTTTCTGGCCGTAGCAGGAAAAGGGATACTACGTCTATGAAGCTCCGCAGTAATACGAGGGATTGTCAATGATCTAATAGAAGTTGGGCTACCGATGTCGCCTTTTCGTGAAGGTGACAAGGACCTGACCGGAGAACTGGGGAGAGACAAATTGTCTATCTTCAGGTAGCTGAGAAATACTAAAAGAAAAACGTACCTGACACCCACGTGCGTGTTGATTAGGTCAGAAATTGGTCACAACCCAACACAAAATCAGAGACTTCCCCCACTACTGTAGTGGAAGAGCGGTTTAAGCTAATGATAGCAAAAAGAGAATGTTATATAGAGTAACGAAGGACTCCCCCTTTGTTGCGGAGAGTAAACCCCTTACCCTACACCTTACTCACTGGAAAGAATGTTTAGAGATTTGATTGAACAAAACGTAGGTGATCTAAGCCAACCTGAAAAGTAAGCATAGAGGAATCTCTGAAAATACTGGCATTAAATGACCAATCTAGGCACCCAGACCACTTCAGCTTAATGAAGTGGTCTGGGTGCCAGGTCCCTCTAGAATTAACCCTTTTTTTTTTTTTATTTTATAAACATAGCTTCAGAGAAACTGCTATGTTTATAAATGGATTAATCCAGCCTCTAAAGCCTCTAGTGGCTGTCTCATTGACAGCCGCTAGAGGCGTTTGCGTGCTTCTCACTGTGAAAATCAGTGAGAAGACGCAAGCGTCCATAGGATAGAATTATGCTTTCCTATGAGACTGGCTGCACGTTCAGCTCCTGCCGCGCATGCGCATTCAGCCGAAGAGGATCGGAGAGGAGGAGGAGAGCTCCCCGCCCGGCGCTGGGAAAAAAGGTAAGTTTAACCCCTTTCCTTGCCATCCAGCCCGGCGGGAGTGAGGGCACCCTCTGGGCACTATAGTGCCAGGAAAAAGTGTGTTCCTGTCACTATAGTGGTCCTTTAATACAGTACCGAAGTGAGTGGCGTTATATAAAACTGACCAGAATAACCATCTTAACCAAACTTATATTAATATACGTTAACAATAGGGGGAATAAGAGGCCATGTCTTTTTGAAGATAAGAGCTTCAATTAATTACCCACTTTTAAAAACATGGAAGCTGATCCATATATCTATATAGACCAACAAAGTGTACACTCAATTTCTGTAACAGCCTGTCAACATGAATTTCATATATGTAACATATATGACCACAATATACATATATGATGTAACTTAAATGCTCAGCTTCCCCTGTGGTAAAATATATGCAATAGGGCAGAATGCCCAGTGATGTCTGAGTAAGTAATTTAAATAGCTTGCCACACAAATTAGTTTAAAAGTAGATAATATATGTGATGTATAGGTCCCAGTGCTGTAACCCAGCAGCATATTGATACAATAGTATGACCAGCAATGAGCGTGTACAGCCGTTTGTATGTGAAATTATGTAGCAACAGGAGTTTCTCCCATGTGGGAGAAGTAAACAAACAGCCTGCAAATGAGGAGACCGTGGGTGGTCTGCGTCCGTGTGTTTGAATTCCGCCCCCCCTCCTCCCATAGAGCGGACAACGAGCGTGTGGATGAGGGGTGAAGGGACCGGAGACCGTGTAAACTTAGTGTACTGAGCACCCGAGTGATTTAGAAAGCAGTAGCTGGTTGCTGACTGTGGAACGCACAGACTGAGTAACAGGATCGTGAACCGGAAGTGATCGCCTGCCAACCGCCTGAATCCACGGTGATGCAGGTAGAAGGGGGAGTGCTTAAGTAGGATCAACAACTCCAGGCAAGCTTTTACATATATATACCCTGTTCCAAATTATTATGCAAATTCTATTTAAGTGTCACAAAGATTAAATATTTTGTTTTTCAGTTTAACTCATGGATGGCATTGTGTCTCAGGGCTCTTTTGATCACTGAAAACAATCTCTGACAACTGTGATAATTAGATTGCCAGGTGAGCCCAATTTAAGGAAAAAATACTAAAGGAGGGTGTTCCACATTATTAAGCAGAGCACCATTTTCATGCATTATGGGGAAGAAAAAGGATCTCTCTGCTGCCGAAAAGAGTGAAATAGTTCAATGCCTTGGACGAGATTAGATATTTCACAAAAACTTAAGCGTGATAATCGCAATATTAAGAGATTTGTGGCTGCATTGGATCAAAAGAGCAGCTGCTAAATTACCATTACATAGCAGCAAACAGATATTTGAAGCTGCTGGTGCCTTTGGAATCCCACGGACATCAAGGTGTAGCATCCTCCAGAGTCTTGCAACTGTGCATAAACCTTCTAGTCGGCCACCACTCACCAATGTTCACAAGCAGAAACGGCTGCATTGGGCACAAAAATACATGAATAATTGTCAAACAGTCCTGTTCACTGATGAGTGCCATGGAACCTTGGATGGTCCAGATGGATGGAGTAGTGGATGATAGGTGGACGGCCACCGTGTTCCAACAAGGCTGCGACGTCAGCAAGGCGGTGGTGGAGTCATGTTTTGGGCCGGAATCATGGGAAGAGCTGATTGTGTAGGTGTAAAGATGACCTCTGCAAAGTATGTGGAGTTTCTGACTGACCACTTTCTTCCCTGGTACAGAAGGAAGAACTATGCTTTCCGTAATAAAATCCTCTTCATGCATGACAATGCACCATCTCATGCTGAAAAGAATACCTCTGCATCAATGGCTGCTATGGGGATGAAAGGAGAGAAAGTCATGGTGTGGCCTCCATCCTCCCCTGACCTCAATCCTATTGAGAACCTTTGGAGCATCCTCAAGCAAAAGATCTATGAGGGTGGGAAGCAGTTTGCATCCAAACAGCAGCCCTGGGAGGCTATTCTGACATCTTGCAAACAAATTCAAGCAGAAACTGTCCAAAAACTCACAAATTCAGTGAATGCAAGACTTGTGAATCTGCTATCAAATAAGGGGTCCTATGTTAAAATGTAACGTGACCTGTTAAAATGTTTAAAAAGTTGGGGGTTGGAGCCATGTTTTCTAAGAGCTCCTGCACCGGTGGGCTAATAAACTCCAATCCTGGATAAACTACCGACCCACGGTGACCAGAAAGTGACGAAGGAAAAACCGGGGAACAGGATGATACCTGTCCCGGCCCAAAACAAGACGAAATTGCCTCAACCGGCCATGCGGCCTAAGCCAGAGCGGAGCCTGAAGCCTGGGGGAGATGGCCGATCTCCCGGGGGGGGCACGCTCGCATGCCTGAAACAGCTCTCGGAGTTAACTTCCACCTTGAACCCAGCGACCACGACTCACCGCACGAAGCAATTACTTGCAATACCCCGCAGGCCTAACTGGACATGCCTTCTCCGCCCACGCACTGCCCGAACTCCGCTCTGTCAAGGTCTGACCGGCACACTACATACACAGAGGCTTGGCGAGAAGACTCTCACACTGCTTTTCGGAGACGACATCCTGCTGGGAAGCTCCCCACGCCTTCACACCCGGAGCCACCGACAGGCCTACAAGGTCAGCATTGGCTGAATGAGAACAGCTGCACAGACCTGACGACCTCCACATGCCATTCTAGGGACTGCATCACCAGCACACACACGTTAATGGAAGCAGGCTCTCACCTGGAAGGACTATCCTATTTTGCCAGCCCCCATTAGGGTAGACAAAACGGCACTTACCAAATCAATGGGGCACAGGAGCCCATCTGCACCTGGACCCGGGGGTGTTCTCCCGTGAGGATAGCTGTGAAGCTGGACTCCCGTTCAAAGCCACTAAGTGGCAAAGAATGACTTGGCCTGGCATCACCTGGGCAACCAAAGTTTGGGCTTTCTCCCTTGGGCTTCTGTTTGTTAACTTTTAGTTATTTGATTTCTCTGCCCTGTTAACCGCATTATCTTGTGGCCAGTAGTAATTAATGACACGTAACTAATACCATGTGACACATAGCATAACGACTAGCGAGCATGTTAGTAGTGTATATGGCTACACTCCCTGCTTAGTACCTAATAATATCTTACACACCACACATCACCGCTAATGTTAGCGAACAACTATACACACAACTATTGTCCTACTCCTATTTTTACTAACGAGTCTTGGGCACTCATATAGCCTGTAGAAGATATATACATGTGCGGCAAATAGAACCTGACCACGCACCATGAATAGACTTAGGACCCAGCCAAAGCAGCACTGGAAATGTCAGGGACACTATGTCAGTATCTTAGTTTAACTGTTTACCTGGTGATGTCCCTGGTCACAGAGAATGAGCAAGACACATTAAGGGGCAAGTTCATGTTATGCCATTGCATATCATTTCATGTAATTCTATGTTAGAGCCTGAGCTACCTATGCCTCCCAAGTCGCTTACCTGAAGCGGAGTACACTTTAAACTACACAGACACCCAGGGGTTAACTATATTAACGACGCTGCTCAGACCCTCTTAAATGGTTCTTCCCTAAACACATTAGTTCTATACACACACCTTGCCTACAAGCTAGCAGGCCATCATGTTCGATGTGTTGTGGCCTTGTTCTCACAACAATAGAGCCATATATATTAGCCTGTAATGAAACCTACTTAATTAACAATGTTGTCCAGCACCGTTGGCATGCTTTATTAACTGTTTAATTCCCACTGTAGAAACCTACTCATTACATTAAGCTTGGTAATATATTAACCCCTTAACGCCGTTACGGCGTTCTATGCCGTCCTGCTTTAATTGGGCTTTAAAGCCGTTGCGGTGGCATAGAACGCCGTAACGGCTTTGAGCCCTGGAGCGCCCGGTATACTCACCTTACCGGCGCCCCGCTTCGGGAGGACTGCCTGACAGCCCAGGCAGCCCTCCCCCGGCAAAAGAAGCCCCCGGGGGCCATGTGATCACTCTCAAAGAGCGATCACATGGCCCCCTATAGCTGGCTGTGGATCTGCCAGCAGGGGGACTGTCTGAAATGTCACAGTCCCCCTGCTGGTGGGAAATGCAAAATAAATTAAACATGTTTTAAAATAATATATTTTGTGTGTAACATCATGTATTTTAATATTAATATAAGTATGTACATTATAGTACAGTATATAGTACAGTATAGTGTATATTAGTATTAAAATACACTTAGAATGTTACATATATATGTGTATATATTATATATCCGTATAATTACAATAAATAAAATATTGAAACAAAATTTAATATAAATTATATATACATATTTAATTTCATTCTAACTGTATTTTGTTATAAATTTGTAACAAAATACACTTAGAATGACATTCTATATATCTCTATATAAAATACAAATAACCGCAAATATATATACATATAATTACATAAAAGATTACATTAGTATACACGTAGAATTTAAATACCTATAAATGCATATATATTAAAATTCTATATGTATATAAGTAATCTTCTTAACATAATTATGTGATTTGATTAATTAAAATTTGATTGACATGCCTGACAACACAGGGAGAAAGTGCAGAGAATTTAATTTGCAAGCACTATATTTGACCCTGTTACTCTCCAAGACACCATACAATCTGTACATAGGGAGTACTGTTTTACTCAGGAGACTTCGCTGAACTCAAATATTAGTGTTTCAAACTGGTAGATTGTATTACAACAATGATATTTTAAGTAAAAGTGATGTTTTCATTTTTTACAAACAAATGGCACTTTTATGGACTATATTATTGTTGTAATATGTTTTGTTTTAAAACACTAATATTTGTGTTTAGTGAACTCTCCCGAGAAAAACAGTATCCCACATGTACAGGTTTTATGGTGTTTTGGAAAGTTAGAGAGTCACATATAAGGCTTGCATTTCATTTTTTTGACATTGAAATTTTCTAGATTGTTTATGTTGCCTTTGAGACCGTGTGGTAGCCCAGGAATGAGAATTACCCCCGTAGTGGCATACCATTTGCAAAAGTAGACAACACAAGGTATTGCAAGTGGGGTATGTCCAGTCTTTCTTAGTAGCCACTTAGTCACAAACACTGGCTAAATATTAGTTTTTTGCTTTTTTCACACAAAAACAAATATGAACGCTAACTTTGGCCAGTGTTTGTGACTAAGTGGCTTAGGTAAATGAGAAATAAAATTTGGAACAGTGTGTGTGTGTATGTGTATATATATTTATATATATATATGTGTGTGTGTGTGTGTGTGTGTGTGTATATATATATATATATGTATATGTGTGTGTATATGTATGTGTGTGTATATATATATATGTGTGTGTGTGTGTATATGTGTGTGTATATATATTTCTCATAGAAAAAAGGTGCACTCACAGGACTTCTTCCATCAGTAATTTTATTCTAAGTTGTGCATTACATTCGTAATCTTCAATCAACGTTTCGACCCCTAAAGGGTCTTTTTCAAGATCAATATAACAGTGAAATGAACATATATATATAGGTAGATAAATGAAATAATCACTTACCCAACAGGTGTGTGGAGATGAACTCCCGCCCGGCCGCCCGAAACCCGGAAGTGAATAGGTGCGACCCCGTGACTAAGCGTGATGACGCGTGTCGCAAGTGTCGTTGCTAAGCAACGTAAACAAATCCTACGGGATTATTTATTTTACTACGAGCTCAAAGACAGCTCGAAGAGAGAACATCAAATTGTGTGCCAAGTGCCAAGTGAATTTTAAAATAAGTCCTAAACCAAAAGGACACCTAAAAGTTAATAAACAATACCATGAAGAGGAATATATACAATATGGCCATCTGAGACTATAGACTGACAGCATATACCAGCTAAACTGTATACAGATGATACAGCAAGTGCTACTAATGTGCAAATTTATATTAATCAAAAATAAAACTAATGCCAAATAACTCTAGAAATATAAACTGTCAGAAAAAATATTCAATCTCATAGCACAATGAAATAATTGTGTGAAAATCTATACACAACCACTATTATAGAGCAAGCTGAATGTCTATTTATGTTACTAAAAAACACATTATGCAAAAAAAATTACCATACAATTAGTGCTGTTATTGCTACTAAATTTATAGCAGAATCTAGCCTTAAACATTAGTGATTAACTTATATGGCAATATTATCCATATTCATTAACAATAGAGCACCTGTTATAATGGAGGACTGAAGGTTTATTTAGGAAATCTATATTATACCCAGACTAAACATTTGATACATCTATCCTCCAAATAAATACATTGGCAACGTCGGAGATATAGTGTCTACTACTAACGTGCACAAGTATAACATGCAATAATTACCAATATATCAGATTCAATAACCAAACCATATTACATTGTTTGATTAAATAACCTGCAAATCAGAATAAATCATATCTAAATCCAAGTAATCATGTCCAATTCATAAGAACATCGAATACGTATTATATTCATTCAAACCTCTGGGAGTAACTGTATCTAGAGCAAAAATCCAATATGCTTCCCTTTGGAGCAATGTTCTAGATCTGTCACCCCCTCGAGGTAAAGGGGGGACATGATCTATAGCCATGAATTTCAATGTGGGAAGTCTGTGTGAAGCCGCCAGATAATGTTTGGCTACTGGTTTGTCCGTTTTTAAATCTCTAAAGGCTGTCATGATGCCAGATCTATGGCCTCGGATGCGATCACGAAGAGTGAGATCCGTCTTCCCTACATAGGATAACCCGCAAGGACAGGTAATAAGATAAATCACATGATCTGTAGTGCATGTGATGTGATGTGCAATTTTCATTCTTTTTCCACTATGAGGGTGAGCGAACGTGTTCCCAGAGACCATATGACTGCACGTAACACAACCGCCACATTTGTAGCATCCAGGCTTCTTGTGTATTATTTTTCTCTGGTAACTTTGTATGGGATCATTGCGGATTAGAATATCTCTTAGATTTCTATTTCTTCTGTAGCTGATAATAGGTTTCCTGTTGAAAATAGGAGGTAGAAGTTTGTCCGAATTGAGTATATCCCAGTGTTTTTCAATAGATTTCCGAATTTGTGTGGTACCTGTATGGTAAGTGAGAGGTAGGTAAATTTTAGGTGGATCTGAGTTAGGTTTAACTTGTATGTTGTTTTCCTCCTGTGACCATTTCTCAATGGCACGGGATTTTGCTTTTTCCAATGTTTGAATCTGGTACCCTCTTTCTTGAAACCTAAGGGTCATTTCTTGTAATTGTATTTCTCGTTTTTTCTTATCACTATTATATCGTAAAACCCGCATGTACTGGGATATGGGCAAAGCATCTTTAAAATGTTGTGGGTGATAACTATTGCTTGAGAGAAGAGTATTTCTATCTGTGCTTTTGCGATGGAGTGTGTGACCAAGTTTATTTCCATCTTTATATATGGTGACGTCCAAAAAGGGTATTTCTTTCTCACTGTATACCAGTGTAAATTTAACTGGTGACTTCAGATTATTAAGATGGAGTACCATGTCTTCCAGTTCTTTAGATGGCCCTTTCCATATAATGAATACGTCATCAACAAAGCGGTAGTAGGCTAGAATCTTGGTCTGAGTTGGTTTTAAAATGTGCCGTTGTTCAAATTGGAACATATAGGCATTGGCATATGAGGGTGCCATAGCCGCTCCCATCGCTGTCCCCGTAAGTTGTAAATAGAATAACTCTTCAAACTTAAAGTAATTACAAGTGAGTGCAATGTCTAAAAACTCCAGAAGGTACTCAATCGGTGGTCCCCTATATTTGTCAGATATCATGAGTATTTCTTTGAGAGCTTCTATACCTCCCATATGGGGTATGATGGTGTATAAGCTTTGTACATCTAAGGTAGCAAGTATTATATTGTCCTGTTCGTGGAACGAAATTCTGTGTAATTTGTTCAATAGATCTTTGGTATCACGAATACATGTAGGTAGTTCCAGGACACTATCCTTAATATGAAAATCCACGTATTTTGCTATAGGTTCAAGCAAACTTCCTCTGGCAGACACGATGGGCCTGCCTGGGGGGTTCTTGGTATCTTTGTGAATTTTCGGGATGGTGTATAATACTGGATGTATCGGATGTTCCACAAATAAATATTTCGATGTTAATGTGTCTACATAACCCATTTGTAAACCTATCATGATATGTTCCTTAATCCTCTTTTGAAATTTAATAGTAGGATCAAAAGTTAATCGTCGGTAAGTGGTAATATCTGTCAATTGTCGCATAATTTCTGTTCGATATTGACAATATGTCATGATGACAATGGCTCCGCCTTTATCTGCAGCCCGAATAATAATCTCGGCGTCTTGTTTTAGATCTTTGAGTGCTGCCCATTCTCCTTTGGTAAGATTCTGTCTGTGATCCGGTGGTTTCCTAATGATACGTTCATTATCTTTCTTTAAAACTTGCATGAAAGTTTTAATAGAGTTACTTGATGTTTTCATCTCCGAAGTGTATTTTACTTTAAATGGATTCTTCAAAATGTGTGATTGAACTTCTTTCCGATGTTCATTATTAATAAGCGTCCGTTGTAGTTGATACATCTCCACTTCCATCTTAAAAGGATCTGGTTTAGACACTGGGACAAATGTTAATCCTTTGGAGAGTACTGAATAATGATCTGGTGTCAAAATTTTGTAGGAAAGATTAAAGACATTGGTTACCTCTTTCGTACGGGTGGTTTGCCCTTGGAACTTATGTTTCTGTGTTCCCTTCTGTCCTCTACGTGGGACTCTATTCTTCTTATACCTCTGGTGTCCATTCGGGATATCCCCGGAGACTCTTGGGATACCGTATCCATTTCTAAAAAATGTTCGGATCCCCTCTGTAATTTATCCTCTCTATTATCAGCATCAGACGCTGACTCCCCAGAGCTGATGTCCACAGTTTGAAAAATAGGTTTTCTGATCCGATGTCTATATCTTGGTACTTGTTCCCTATTGGACGTTGATGTGCCACTAAGCCATCTGTAAACCTGATGATATTGATAGTCATGATTGACTTTAGCTAATTTTTGCTTTTTGAACCTAATAAGTTCATTTTTGTATTTGTTAATGTCGTCTTGTAGCTTTAACATTTGAGAAGTTACTGCTGAAGATTGCAGAGGTAATACATTGGCAATTTCAAACTCCTGAATGGAATTCTTTACCATAATCAATTCTTTACCTACCTCCTCGACCACTATAACCATCCAATCTAGGGAACATTTGTTAGCAATATTCATCCATTTTTTACAGAAATCTGGATTCTGTCTCCCTATTGTTGGTGCATTTCTTATCCTGAAACCTCTCGGTATCCTCTTGGATCGATAGTAATCGGAAATAAAAATGCCATGTAAATCAAGATCAACCTCCCGTCTCTTTAATTTCATAAGGTCGTTATATAAATCTTTAGCGGTATTAGTATGAGTTAATTCACTAGCCGTCCCCGGCCATAATACTGCTTGTGCTTGAATATCAGTGATAGTTAGAGTTTCTGCAGTGTCCGCCAGAGCTCCAGCTCTGGATAAAAAATCCTCCATGATACAAAATTCTTGAAAAATTGTTATTAACTAAACACACCGTTTAGTAAGTAAAACTCAAAAATTTGAATTAAATGTATTGGGGGTGCTCAAGATGGTACAACGCAATACCATAAATACATACAAAAATACTCTTGGCACTCACCCATTAAAAACTGTTTTCTTGTTTTCTTTGATATCTTTGCCTTGGTGCAAACCTCAGCGTGAATATGTATATTTTTCATAGAAAAAAGGTGCACTCACAGGACTTCTTCCATCAGTAATTTTATTCTAAGTTGTGCATTACATTCGTAATCTTCAATCAACGTTTCGACCCCTAAAGGGTCTTTTTCAAGATCAATATAACAGTGAAATGAACATATATATATAGGTAGATAAATGAAATAATCACTTACCCAACAGGTGTGTGGAGATGAACTCCCGCCCGGCCGCCCGAAACCCGGAAGTGAATAGGTGCGACCCCGTGACTAAGCGTGATGACGCGTGTCGCAAGTGTCGTTGCTAAGCAACGTAAACAAATCCTACGTGATTATTTATTTTACTACGAGCTCAAAGACAGCTCGAAGAGAGAACATCAAATTGTGTGCCAAGTGCCCAGTGAATTTTAAAATAAGTCCTAAACCAAAAGGACACCTAAAAGTTTATAAACAATACCATGAAGAGGAATATATACAATATGGCCATCTGAGACTATAGACTGACAGCATATACCAGCTAAACTGTATACAGATGATACAGCAAGTGCTACTAATGTGCAAATTTATATTAATCAAAAATAAAACTAATGCCAAATAACTCTGGAAATATAAACTGTCAGAAAAAATATTCAATCTCATAGCACAATGAAATAATTGTGTGAAAATCTATACACAACCACTATTATAGAGAAAGCTGAATGTCTATTTATGTTACTAAAAAACACATTATGTATATATATATATATATATAGAAATATAGTTAAGTTTGCAGTATGTGTACCGCAAAGGTTTTATATATATATATATATATATATATATATATATATATATATATATATATATATATATATATATATATATATATATATATATATATATATATATATATATATATATATATATATATATGTATATGTGTGTATATATATGTGTGTATATATATATATATATATATATATATATATATATATATATATATATATATATATATATATATATATATATAACCTTTGCGGTAGTAACATCACTGCAAACTTGTGATTTCTGTGGGAAACCAAGTCTTATGGCTTGACTGGTGTGCAGATTTTTGTTTAACATTGTATTAACTATCCACAGACTTCAGGTGTTTCCCCACCATAACCTTTTTGGTTTTTGCTTGGGGTGCATTGACGGTGTGGCAGGCTTATGCAATATATGATTATATAATGTAACTAAACCCCCATTATTTTTTGCCTACGTGAGTTTTTTTTTTTTAAATAAAACTAATACAATCTCTAAGATTTGAATTCATTGTTTAGTGAATAAGAGAGTGCGCTGGATTCTGTATTTTATATATAGATATATATAGATATATATAGATATATATAGATATATATCTCTCTTTCTCTATCCAAAGAATAATCCAAGATGCACTCTCAGGACTTGTGCAAAAAAAATTTCCGTTTTATTTTAAGTCATGTGCAAAAGAAAAATATATAATAAATAATATTTGGACAAAGACCCTATTATAGTTATTGCATAATAATGCCAGAAATAACAGATAATTTAATTAGACACTATAACTTTCCAAAATCCCATGAAACCTTAACGGGGTCGGGCATTGTAGTTCTCGTGTGACATCATGGCATACAAATATGTATGTTTTATTTCAGTAAAAGCTAACAGTATTTTGAAATTTACAGTGCCTCGCACTGAACATACCTAATGCTGAAATTTTAGATTTTGTTTTGGTTCATTGACCCAAGGTTATTGACCCTCCATGTGGTTTTTTTTTTTTTTTTTTTTCAAATTCACATTTGTGTTTTTAGTTATACATAAGAAAAACGAGGGGATACTTTTTCTTTTAGGGAGCGTGGACTTTATGGGAAGTAAATAGAGCTTTAGCAAACTTACGTTTCAGTTGCTAAGCTAATTTACACACAATCCATAGGTTAAATGGGTGCCACAGTAGGACAAACGGCAGACGTTGTGGACCGATGGGAACAAAATGTAGGCTCCCAGATATTAAGATCCAGCACAAGGAAGAAAAGATAATAAATATAATTATACTTTGCCACTTGCCTTTCAGTCACTAGGGGCATAAGGAAAGGAGACCTGACAGTGCTTAAGCATGGAAATCAGTTTGGACTGCACGGAAAGCCTTCTTCCAGAACAATAGAGGCACACCCTGCTGCCAGCACAATGAAACATGAGAAGGGAAATGTACACACATAAGGAAATCTGATTACATTTTAATTAAAATCCAGCCGCACAGCGCAAAATGTCCTAAGAACGTTTACATTTCCCGAATTGTAACCACGGGATCAGGAACATAAAGGTCATGTATTAAGTTATAGCAGAAGTTATGTCATGCCAAGTGGGTATGATTTGTTTTTTTTAAATTATGTTCATGAATATATGTCAAGGATGCTTTGAATGGTTAGCCAATAAAGATGGCATGATTAAGTTGGCTACCTTTTAACAAAGATCTAAGAGGTGAACTATGCCTGGGAAGCAATGGGTTAAATCCTTTTGATGTCCAGAGAAATATCCCATAATGGAATTGAAATTAAAGGGAAACTAATTTCTATTTCAAAGGCTCCCTTGATAAAGGCATTTTCGCCGAAACGTTGGGGGTAGTTTGGTGATTGACTGTCCCTGCTTCTCACCAGGTCTGGTATGCTTGTATTTTTTTCTGTATGTATTTGTATTTGTGGGGTTGGATTGTATTGGTATCTAATTTTTACTACCTATGATGACAGAGATATATATATATATATAATATTTTTCTCCAGAATTGTTATCATTAGTGTGTACCCATTGAATAAAGATTTTTTTTTTTTTTTTGGTATATAAACATTTATGGCTGTGCTCTTTACTCAATTTGTAGTTGCATGTATTTGGGCTTTTGCGGATAGAGCCTTATGTAGTTGAGTACCCTACATCCTAATATCATAGAGCTCAATTTGGAGCTAGCTTTTATGTAACATTGGAGTGTGCCTACCTTGTTTCATTTGTTACTTCTCAGGCTGTCAGAGTGCTTGGCGAATGGCACAACACTTAAAATGTATAATATACATACAGTGAAGGGTCACACTCTCAAAGTTTGTAAGCAATTTTTAGATGCGGTTTTATTTTTGTCATTTTTCATCCAATTTTATTCAGAGGTGATCTGGCCTAGTTACAAAGCAATCAAAAGCATATTTACATAAGTGTATAGCATACTTTTTCCAGCCAGGTTTTGGAATACATTAAAGGAGCACTATGGGATCATGAACACAAACCTGTATTCCTGACCCTATAGGGTTAAAACCACCATCTAGGCACCCTGGTCCCCTCATGCCTCCTTAAATATAGTATAATCTTACTTGTATTCAATTCTGCAGCTGCATGCTTTGTGCCTGTTTCCTTTAGACTTGCCTGATGACATCAGCAGAAGTGGAAGCCTGATCCAATCACAGTGCTTCCCTATAGGATTGGCTGAGAGCCAGCATAATTCCAACACAGCCCTGACCAATCCGCATCTCCTCATAGAAATGAATTGAATCAATGAATCTCTGAGGAAAGTTCAGTGTCTGCATGCAGACGGAGGAGACACTGAATGTGTGGATGCATTTTAGGCAGCCATGACACAGGAAGAATCTCTAACAGCCATCTGAGTTATCTTAAGTTATCACTAGGCTGTAATGTTAACACTGCATTTTATCTGAAAAGACGGTGTTTACAGCAAAAAGCCTGAAGCTAATGATTCTACACACCAGAACAAATTCAATAAGCTGTAGTTGTTCTGGTGAATGTAGTGACCCTTTAACTGCCCCTCATAAAAATAATTTTGCAGTCCTGTCCCTTCCACAGAGGACTTTTTCTCAAACCTGATCTCCTATACCCAGATAGCGTATCTCCAATGAGCGCTTCTCCCTAGACTTGTAGTGTTTGAGGAAAGTACAAGGTTTTATACACAGACCCCCAGCATGGGGTCTCACATATGGTATCCACAGAAAGTTGGTCTTCGAGCCCTCAATCCTGGAGAATAGCGGGAGGATGCCTGCTAAGTTTAGGGAGGCAACTAGAGTGACTGTAGGTCCCTTAGAGTTAATGTTTGTGGTTTCTGACACCTGGTATGAACAGAAACGTGAATATATCTGTTAAAAACCAGAAGAAGTTTGTGTTCTATTTTAAGAGCTAAATTGAATAGGTAAAGAATTTCCTCATAGAAGCTCTCTTGGGACAGATAGAAGTGCCAGACTATCTGTTGGTTAGTATATATAAAGCTTGTTTGTAGTCTTATTTTTTATATGTACAGTTGTGCTCAAAAGGTTGCATAACCTAGCAGAAATCGTGAAATTTTGGCATTGCTTTTAAAAATGACTGAACATACAAAACATATTTTATTGAAGGATAGTGATCATATGAAACCATTTATTATCACATAGTTGTTTGGCTCCTATTTAAATCATAACAGAAATCACCCAAATGGCCCTGGTTAAAAGTTTACATACCCTTGAATGTTTGGCA
This sequence comes from Pelobates cultripes, assembly GCA_933207985.1. NCBI lineage: Eukaryota > Metazoa > Chordata > Amphibia > Anura > Pelobatidae > Pelobates > Pelobates cultripes. The sequence goes on from OW240914.1 coordinate 224,406,375, forward strand.
TTGTTACAGACACACAAGGTGACACAAAGGTTAAAATGGCAATTAAAGATTAATTTCTCACACCTGTGGCTTTTTAAATTGCAATTGGTGTCTGTATAGTCAATGGGTTTGTTAGCTCTCACATGGATGCACTGAGCAGGCTAGATACTGAGCTATGGGAAGCAGAAAAGTACTGTCAAAAGACCTGCGTAACAAGGTAATGGAACTTTATAAAGATGGAAAAGGATAAAAAAAGACAGAGAAACTGGAATAGAGCCAATGCCTAGTACACTAAAAGATGTAGGGTAACCCCCAAATGGGAAACTAATAAGCAAGGAAAAGTGAAACGGTAGGGACTGGGATAAATTGTACCCTGATAAGAGTACCAGCTAGCTACAGGATAAAACCATGAAGTAGCTACCCGACCTGGAAAAGTAATACCTTTTTGAAATTTTTTTTTTTTATTGAATATAATAGAATAAAAACTGGGTGCTCGTGTACAAAGGTCAACAAAAGTAAAACAGTAGCAACTTTTTATTTCTTTTATATCTTAATATACATTACAATATTGCTAGCAATATCACTTTCAATGGAGAAATCTCATCTCTTATCTGTAATATTAACAAAGAGCATAAACAGGATTCTCCAATATAAACAATTATAGGTCTCTGACCACGCGTCTATAAAAGTAATTTTACAAACTGAATAATTAATAACTACATAAGCTCAACAGATCTACCTACACTAGTTAAAAATTGACTCCACGTAAATAAATATATAAAACTTCACACGTTTTGAAATTTCCTGGAATGGGTTAATCTGTTACACTTAAGGAAGAATTCCAATACGTCATTCAAGTATTTTAAACTAACCAATCAGAAATTTTTACATTGAACCAATGAGATGGAATCTCCTCCTATTTCAACTCCGTGCTCTGTACCGGCTGGTTCCCTTCTGAGAAGCCAGGTCGGCCAAAACGCGTGCGTCAAGGGGTCCTTGCAGTGCTACTCTGATCTGGGGTTAGCACACGGACTTGCCGCAGCGCTTAGGTTTGATTTTTCCACTTATCCACCTCGCGATCATGCTATATTTTTGTAGGGATCATGGTTTAATAGCCTAGCCGGACAAGCAGTAGGTGCCTTCCAAGGGACGGGAGGGAAGCTGTTAAGTTTTTAAGTGAACTGTATGTGGGAATTTATTTAAGTGCCCATCAAGGCACTGTCCTATTAACTCGTTATCTAGTGAGTTAGTTGAATCTGTTACCGCAGCAGTGTAGTATCTTATACCTATACCTGCCAAGCTTGGTAACGATTAAGCAAGTACGGGTATATCACTCCTCAAAATCTCGAGAGTGAGAACGGTGATAGACACCGGATCAGCTACGGCAAAGTTCTTATTGCAGTCACCGAAACCAGTATGGTTGGAGCACTCATCAGTTCAGCATCATTCCCACCTTTACCCATTGGCATAATAAGATTACAGGTTTAAATTGAGATATACTAGTAGAGTCTCATTGGGCTTTGGCCCCTTATTATTTTGCCTCTCATATTTTTCTTTTCTTTTCGCTCACCCCCTCCCCTCATTTTTACTGCTATGCTATTTTCCAGCTTACCGCATCACACTAATATACCTAGGCACAGATGCGTGCATGGTAATACCTATATCTGGTTTTGCTCTATAGCTCACCATGATACCAAAACAGGTTGTGTTTTTACTTAACTCTCACCAGTCTACAACGGAGTATTAATCTATTGCTATTACTTATAAGTTCCTAGTCTGGTAGCTACTTCATGGTTTTATCCTGTAGCTAGCTGGTACTCTTATCAGACCAGTCCCTACCGGTACACTTTTCCTTGCTTATTAGGATATAAAAAGATATCCAAAGCCTTGAAAATGCCAGTCAGTACTGTTCAGTCACTTATTAAAAAGTGGAAAATTCAGGGATCTCTTGAGGTCAGGTAGACCAATAAAGATTTCAGCCACAACTGCCAGAATAATTATTTGGGATACAAAGAAAAACCCACAGGTAACATCAAGAGAAATACAGGGTGCTCTGGAAAAAGACGGTGTGATTGCTTTAAGGAGCACAATACAATACTTGAACAAAAATGAGCTGCATGGTCAGGTTGCCAGAAAGAAGCCTTTACTGCACCAATGCCACACAAAACCCTGTTACATATATGCTCCACAACACCTTGACAAGCCTCACAGCTTCTGTCATATTGTAATTTGGAGTGACAAGACCAAAATAGAGCTTTATGTTCGCAACAAGGCCTATAGTGAAAAGAATACCATCTCCTCTGTGAAGCATGGTGGTGGCTCGCTAATGTTTTGGGGGTGTGTGAGATCTAAAGGCAAGGGAATCTTGTAAAAATTGATGGCAAGATGAATGCAGCTTGTTTTCAGCAAATACTGGCAGACTATTTGCATTTTTCTGCATTAAGGCTGCGCATGAGATGCTTTTGGACTTTCCAGCATGACAAGGCCTCCAGTGGTTACAGCTAAAAAAGGTGAAGGTTCTGGAGTGGCCTTTAATATCGAGCCATTCTGGGATGATCTCAAACATGCGGTTCATGCAAGACTACCAAAGACTTTACATGACCTGGAGGCATTTTGCCAAGACCAATGGGCAGCTGTACCACCTGCAATAATTAGGAACCTCATAAACAACTATTATAAAAGACAGCATGCTGTCATTGATGCTAAAGGGCAATACACCATATTAAGAACTAAGGGTATGCAGACCCTTGAACAGGTGTCATTTCATTTTCTTTGTTGCTCTATTTTGTTTTATGATTGTGCCATTCTTTTATAACCTACAGTTGAATATAAATCCCATAAGAAATAAGTGTTTCGCCTGCTCACTCATGTTTTCTTTAAAAATGGTATACATATTACCAATTTTACGTGACCGGAGGCTTCATATTTTGCATAAACTGTGAAATAAAGGTGAAATAAAGAACCAATCAGAACACAGAGTGTATATACGTGAAAGCGCATCCAGATCACTTCCTCTTTCTTTGCTGCGCCATCACAAGACAGGTCAGAGTACAGATTCTAAATTGTTTTAATTGTGCATTTTACAACTGTTCTACATTGTATGATTCAGTTTTCCTGTGGGGGTAGCAGGGGATATCTTTTATTTTAACATATTTAGTGGGACTATTATCTGTTGGGGGTTCTGTCCCCTCTCTCCACAGGCCCTCTTTTCCCTGAGGCGACCTTTACTTACCCCTCCCCCACCCTTCCTGGTGGCTACGTTCGCCACTTTCATTAGATTTCCTGTGCTGTTCGCACTGAATTCAGTGCGCGAACAGACAGGGCATTCACTTGGTTTGTGCATTTCGGCATGAACGGCCCGTTCGCAAGGTTTCCCGTTTGGGTATTTGCACGATCCACTATTCGTGGATCTCTGTTCGCCGAGTTCCAACCACAGTATACGTTCGGCAGTTCGTTCGTCAAAATTCTGCCAACCGCGTGCATTCTTTCCTTGACGTTCACCTGTTTCCCGCAAACACCTTTCACTGGCTTTTCTGTGCCAGTTAGCCCGGTTCTTGAGCGATCTGTGGCGGGCATTTTGTTGGTGTGTTTTATGGTGGATGTTAACTCTCATCAAGAAGAGGCTCTCGGCGTTGGAAGCTTGCAAATTGCAATCCAGCAGTGGTGATCTGCATATTGTCACAGGGACCTTTTCAGGTTGGTGTACTAACCCCTGGGCAGTGGGACTGCCAGTCAGTTATTCCCTAGTAATCTGGCAAGTGGTGAGCCCCCATTTGTGTAATTCCCAGAGTGCTGCTTAGCGGAATCTGTTGAAGTAATTCCGATCTCCTGCGTGAGCCCCAGTGATTAGAAGAGTCTGCTTTACCACGCCATTAGGCTGTGTGTAGCCTACTGACTTTTTTTTCACATCCCTCCCAACCGGTCCCTCTACCGCTCATACCTGTGCTTGTTAGTGTTAGTATTCCAATAACATGGGAGATACACAGACCTTCAGGCCATGATCAATGTGGCGGTGGCTGCATCCCTGGAAAAAACTATGGCAAAAGTGCTCCCAGCTGCCTCAAGTCGGTTACTACCCATGGCAGGGAAGACTCAAGAGTCCGATGACTCCTCCAAAGAGAGGACACACCCGGCAAAACATCATTGGAAGGGCGAGGATTCCAGAAAAGTAAGCGTTTACCTGGGATGATTCCTTGGACGAGGACAAAGATATGCCCCACTCCCTCTCCATCTTGGATGAATGGCAGGCAGAGATCTCAAACTCCGACGAAGGCGATTGGGGCTCCAACACCTATGTCAGGGAGACTTTTCTGGGTGAGCCCCAGAGTAAAGGAGAATGCGGAAACTACTACAATGTCCGCTACTCAGGACCAGGAGGTTTTTCTAGATGCCACGGGTCAGAGGATGTTCAACCCTAGAAATATGACACCACCGCCCCGGGGATTGGGCTCCTCCAGAACACCTTAAGTTCATGCACTTCTGGATCCCCAAACACGTCTGCAAACTGATGAGGGCGGAATGCCCCATGCCATCCCTCCCCGGATACGGTGGAGTTCACGCTGGAATTTGACCAGCTCATGCTGGCCTTTATGGAACGAGGTGGTCGCGACCCTCCCAGAAGGAGTTGAATAAACAGGTGAACATGTTCACCTCTTTGAACAGGGCCCACACCTCCATGCGCAAGGCCTTTCGAGGTAACCCTTTCAGGGGTGTTTTTTCCAGGGCTGGTCGGCAACGAGGCCGTGCCACCAGCCGATTTTTGCCCATCAGGCCACCGAATGGGACACCCCCCGCAGTTCTATCCACAACAATTCTACCCGAGAACGGGCACGAGACAATACCCCTAATACCAAAAGGGACCTACGTTAACCATGACTTCTGGCCATATTTCATTTTTTATTTTATTTTTTCAGAATTTGGAAAAACTGTCCACAGATGCATGGGTGTTAGACGGTCAAAGGTTACAACATAGAACTACAGACTTTATCCATACAGAAGCTTCTCCGCCATGGACGCTCATCTTAAAGAATTGGAGCGCAATCTAATCCGCGCTCGGACGAGGGGGATTCTTCAGCAACATGTTTCTCGTCCGCAAGAAAACCTGAAACTTCAGGCCAGTGATCAATTTGAGGGAACTAAACGCTCACGTTACATACTGTCACTCGTAGTAATCCACTTCCTACGAGACCTCCTACAAGAAGGGGACTGGTTTACGCGTCTAGACCTCAAAGACTCATACCTGTCGATCCCAATTCACAAAGACAGTCGTCCTTTCCTTCAGTTCCTATGGCAAGGTTTCCCACGACAGTTCTCTTGCCTCCCTTTCAGGCTCAGCTCTGCACCATGGTGTTTCACAAATTTGCTGAAACCGGTGGTAGCCCATCTCGGAACACAAGGGATCCGATGCATCATTTACCTGGACGACATGCTCCTGTTTTGCAGAACGAGCGACCTGGCATCACAACATACTGATTCTACGGTACAATTATTGGAATCTCTGAGATTCATTGTCAACAGGGCCAAGTCCACACTGACTCCCACTCAAACAATTCAATTCTTGGGCTTCGAAATAGACTCCCGGTCCGGCACGCTCCACCTCCCGTCTTCCAAAGTGACGGCCATCAGGAAAGAGATCGGCAGGGTGCTCAAGTTCAATTCCATCCCGCTCCGACAGCTAGCTCAGATCATTAACCTACTTTCCGCATTCCAAGCCATATTTCCAGGCCCTCTGCACTACCGTACCATGAAACGGCTGAAGACTTTCTTCCTCAGATGGAACCCCACATACAACCAGCTGGTTCTGCTGACGGACGAGGTGCGCCAGGAATTCGAAAGGTGGCTCAACTGCATGCAAGTATAGAATGGTCGAGCCATATTTGGCAACCACCCGGATTTCATACTTGAATCAGACTCAAGCCGATGGGGATGCATCCACAGGAGGAACACTGATGACCCGGGAGCACATGATGCACATCAACTGCCTGGAGTTGTTGGCTGGATCATTCGCTCTCCGCAGCCTAGCAAAAGGACAATCCAACTGTTGTATTCTGCTTCGGATGGACAACGTCTTTGCTGTACGCTACATCAATCATCTGGGAGGGATTCGCTCCCAGACATTGTGTAACAAAGGACATTTTTGACTTTTGCCTCGCACCAGGGCCGAACATCTACCAGGAGAGTCGAATCTTACAGCGGATTGATACTCCCGACGCTGGAGAGACGCCAGCGTCTGGCAATTAAATACACCGTTATTTGCTTGCCTTAACTATTGGATCTGTTTGCTTCGCGCAACAATCAACAACCCAGGTTTTACAGCTGGCTCCCAGCCCCGGAATGCACAGCGGTGGATGCCTTTACCCAACAGTGGCCGACACAAGGGGCTTATGCCTTTCCTCAACAATGATTGCGAGAGTACTACGGAGACGGGAAATTACGATAACCCTTCTGATGCCACTATGGCAGAGCCAACACTGGTTCCCAGACCACCTCAACATGTTTCGCGAGGATCCAATTCTCCTGCCGGACGACTCAACCCTACTCCGGGACCCAGTGGGGAACACACACCGTATGCTTCTAGACAGACGCCTGTCCTTAGTGGCCTGGACTCTTTCAGGGGAGCATGGTGTACCAACAATTTATCGTCAATGACTAAAGACCTACTCTGGGACTCCTGGGCCCCAGGAACACGAAAGTTACCCATCTGCCTGGCGATCTTTGACCAGTTGGTGCGTGGGACGGGACCTTTATCCCTCTACAGCTCCTGTTTCGGCGATCATGAACTTCCTCTCTTCAAGGAAGTTGTCATATCACGCCATCATGTACCGTCCCAGGGGAGAGCGGTTGGTAAAGACCCCCTGATCTGTCGACTATTACAAAGCATCAAACTGAGATGGCCTCCAGCTCCCAAATAACCTCTATGCGATGTGGATGTGGTACTCCAATTCCTGAGAAGATGGCCACCTAATGAACTTCTATCCTTACGACATGACAGCCAAATTTACCTTCCAACTGTGCCTAGTCTCATTCCAATGAGTCTCGGACGTACGCGCATTCGATACGGAGTCCTTTACTATCTGCCCAGAAGGCGTCACATTCTGCATTTCACGACGGACTAAATCCGATTTGTCTTCTGTCTTCTACCAGTTCCTTGCCTCGGATCCTCAACTATGTGTGGTTGCGACTTTGCGGGCATCTTTGATGGCTACGAAGACATTACGCTCGTCAACATCCCGGCAACTACTGGTGTCAGCCCTCACGGTCCGGTTTCGGTCACCATACTGTCCAGATGGATTAGATGGCTCATCAATCTATCTTGAATAGAGTCTACTTTTGGTGCTCACTCCGTTCGAGGAGCAGCGGCATTGTGAGCATTTATGGCAAGCGCGTCTCTTTCAGATATCTTACAAGCGGTGGATTGGTCTCACAAATTTACGTTTTGGACATTCTACGTCCGTCGTCTAACACCGCGTTTTCTCTTCTTCCTAAGCATTAAAATTGCAAAATATGAAGCCTCCTCTCATGTTGTAAAATTGAAGATTATGCTAACGCAGTGTACTAATAATCTTAATTTTAATAATGACAGGAGGCGAGTATTCCCCTCCCCTCCCCCTTTTTTTTTTTTTAATGGATATTCCCAACCCTGGTATGAGGTAAGTTACAAAGTCTTAGGATGTTCACGAATTCTAGTTCTGGGTTATGTCTATTTACTTGCATGTGAACTATTATGGGTTGTGTATCTTGTTCTTGCATGTGTGATTGCCTCTTTTGTGATGATACCTTATGGTTATATAACTTGGTTACTAACATCAGCTTAAGTATGCTCAGTAATATATTCGTATGGTCGGTTCTGTATCACTGAAACTAGTCTCTTCTTTCAGCTTAAAAAGTCCTCAGCATCGATGGGAGGAATTCATTTTCCTTACCGTTTTCAAGTTAGATTTCTTACAAAGTTAACCGATTAGTTATGGACTTGTGATGTTGAATTTGACAAGAGGAAGTGATCTGGTGCGCTTTCACTTATATACACTCTGACAGTTTTCTGATTGGTTATTTATGTCAACAGTTTTTTCTTTTTTTTTTTTTTTCTTTGCTGCTATGGACTTAGTAAAGAAAGTTAATGCAAAATACTTGTCTCCTGTCATTATTAAAATTAAGATTATTAGTACACTGCATTAGCATAATCTTCAATTCTCCAAGAGTATGCAAACCATTGAGCAGAACTGTATGTACGGTGACTATTTCTGTTCATACATTATTCTTTTAGTTAAATCCTGTTCTTGTGTGATGTAAATCAAGAGATTTACAAAACAGTACTGCATTTTCAAAGGTATTTCTGCTAAACGGTGTTTTGTAAGTTGTTTAATTTAATTTGGTTTATAAATTGCCTTGGTGGTAACTGTTAAAGGTGTGGTTGGTGTTAAGGACATTATCTTTATTTTTGGACCTATAGTCTTTGATCAAGTGGCTAAATTTGGATTTCTGATCTTTCTACCAAAACCCCCCCACAAATTAAAGTTAGAAAATTGTAAACATTTTTTCATATATCTGTAAAAATAGTACTCCATATTTTGTAACACTGATGTGTACAGGCCTTGTGTTAACTCCTTAAAGACAAAGGCTCTTTTTGAAATGCAACATGTTTGTGCCCAGGGCCTTTTTGGCACTAGTAGAAAACACTGGCCAAAGTAAGCATTCTAATTTGTATGTGTGTGAATAATGGAAAAAACAGATCTGAGCGATAATTTTGGCCAGTGTTTGTGACTAAGTGGCTACTAAAAAGACTGGACATACCTCATTTGCAATAACTTGGGTTGTCTACTTTTGCAAATGGTATGCCATCATGGGGGTAATTCTCATTCCTGTGCTACTATACGGTCTCAAAGGCAACATAACCAATCTGGCAAATTTTAATGTGAAAAAATGGAAATGCAAATCTTGTATTACACTCTAACTTTTGAAAACACCATAAGACCTGTACATGGCGGGTACTCAAGAGACTTTGCTGAACACAAATATTACGGTTTCCAAACATTACAACTTATTTCAACAATATAGTCCATGAAAGTGCCGTTTGTGTCTGAAAAATGCAAAAACCTGCACTTTCACAGACTATCGTTGTTGTGATAGGTTTTACAGTTTTGAAACTCTAATATTTGTGTTCAGCAAAGTCTCCCGAGTAAAATCGTACCCCCCTATGTACAGGTTTTATGGTGTCTTGGAAAGTTACAGGGTAAAATATAGGGCTTGCAAACCATGTTCTCTGGACTTTTTGCCTGCGTTGTCAGGCAAGTCCCTCAAATTGTAATTAATGAAATGACTTAATCATGTAAAAATATATGTAGAATTTAAATATATATATTTATATATAAACGTGTGTGTGTGTGTGTATGTATGTGTGTGTATATATATATATATATATATATATATATATTATTATTTTTTTTTTTTTAAGTTTTGTGTATATATTTGTATTTAGAACGTCATGCTAAATGTATTGATTTAAATATGTATTAATATCAAAATACAGTTAGAGCAAAAGTATACAGGTATTTTTTGAAATTTTTAAAATTTTATTTATTTTTAATAAAAAAAAATATATATATATATATATATAATAAACTTCATTGTAAGTGTATTGTAATATATATATTTAAAATACACTTAGAATATATATATATATATATATATTCCAAGTAGTTTAACTTTATTAAACTTTTTTTTTACTTTACAAACATTTTTACAGGCAGCAGGGGGACAGCCTGAGAGCTCAGGCAGTCCCCCTGCTGGCACTGCATGAGCCGGCTGTTCCGGCCATGTGATTGCAAGGACCCTGCGCCGGATCGTGCAGCTCCCAGGCAGCCCACCGGTTTGCGACCGGCGGGGACCCAGTAAGTCCCCTAGACGGCAGGGACGTTCTATGCCGGCCTTTAGGACCGCTCAAAAGAGGACTGCATAGAACGCCTGCTATCCTTAAGGGGATAAAGTGCCCGATCTGTCAATTGTTTAGAAGCTCTAAAACAAATATTGCAAGGTATGACTTTGCTATATTTAGCATGCAGAGATTACAACTTTTAAAATAGTCACAGAATCCAAAACTGCCATACACTAGTAAATATTTGTAGAAAGTACATTCCCCTGGTTATATAACAAAGAACATTTTGACACTTAACAATTTTATCCAAACCTTGGTCAAAATAATTTTTTATTTAATTTTGGTTTGGTGTTTTTACTCCTACAACCCCATAATCCTACAATCTGACATGAGCAGATGTATTTCCCAGATCACCCCGTTCAGACAGCTCTGTAATGTATGATTGCATTATGAGTGACTTCAGCTGGCAAAGTTCAGCACCGATCACTTTTCAGAGGGACATGCAAGGACACCCGGCCAGGGTCTTTTCGAATCCTGGGGGTCTCCCTGCATGTACATTTAAGGCATGACAATTTATGTCCGTCAACGGACTTCAGAGTTTTGCACTGCATAGACCTTCATGTTGGCCTTGGTTAAAGGGTTACTCTGAGCATCAAAACCACTTTAACTTAATGAAGCCATTTTGGTTTAAAGATCATGTTCCTGTCTCACTGCTCAATTCTCTGCCGTCCAGGAGTTGAATCACTTGTGTTTATGCCACACCTCCATGAGTAGTGACTCAATCTGCCTCCATGAAAAAATTAAATTTTCAATCTGATGTGATGGCACAGTGCATGTACTTTATAGGTTTTTATCTACTACTCTATTGAACTTTTAACTCTAACAGAAGACTCACGCAGTGTGAAAGTTACGTACAGGTTTGCAGTGAAAAACACGTTTTCCATAAAATAAGGAATAGAATAGATAATGTAGGTAAAAGTATGCTGTGAGTTTGCCGTAAAACATTATATAAGCTAGAAATTAAGGATAAGCATTAAACGTTAAGAAATACTTAAGGATCACTAGCTTGATGACTTAAAGGGACACTATGGTCACCAGAACAACTACAGTTTTCCTGGCTCAGTGCTGCACAGTTAGGCCAGGAAGCACAGCACTGCCGATTAGTGTCTCCACGCTCTGCATGGAGACGCTGAATTTTCCTCATAGAGATGCATTGATTCAATGCATCTCTATGAGGAGGTGCTAATTGGCAAAACGGCATGGTTGTGTTCCTGACCCTATAGTGTTCCTTTTAGTTTTTCTACCCTAATACAAAACAAATGCATACAAAAATGGCTTGTGTAGAATTGATGAGTCATTTTAAATAAGTCTGAACGTAAAAGTAACTATTTACGCCATTTTAGGCAATGTATCAGCTGTTTTATGTAGTTTAATATGCAAGATCAACAATAAGCTACTAAGACTCCATTCTAGAATTAACTGAACATATATTTGAGCATTGGAAAGTTACTAGATGTCTGTTTCTAGAGTAAATTGCAAGTCACTCTTGTCTTGGAATGGGTGCAACAGGGCAACTGACACGAAACACACCAGCCACAACCAAGTTTTAATCTTAGATAAGATGTTCTAGTGCTCACCATCTGTCAGCCAAATAGGAGGGTGTTTACCTTGCATGATCAAATGTGACTTAAAGGTGCAAATGAAAAATTACTAAAATATATGTAGTGAAGTTAAGAAACCCAATACATTATAGATATGTTTTTTTTGTGAGGATATAAAATTGCCATACGTATAAAGTAAAGATATTAAATCACTAACACCATAGAAATATGTCAAACCAAATGCTGTTTGTAGCATATGCTGAGTCATGTTCTTTAACTGGAGGAAAAACATGCTATTAACAGAGCAGGAGATAAGAAATTCTAAATTAAACACTGTGCAGTAAAGGAAGTTTGAAAGTGTGTATGGAGACTGTGTAGGACTCATGCAGCGGAGGTGTGACAATGGCTGCATAAACCAAGATTTAACTCCTAAATGGCAGAGATTTGAGCAGTTAGACTGCAGGGACTTGCTTCACTATGCATTAAACCACTTCATTTAAGCTCAAGCTGTTATGGTGTTTATAACCATATAATTTTATAAGCAAGTATAGTCTTTCTAATGTGGTGCAATAATATGAATCCTAGGACAGTAGGGTAAGAGTAAGTACTCATGCATACTCCAGTGTACAACACTAAGGTCTTTGCAAAATCTTGCAAGACTGTGGGATCCTCCATTGACTTTTTTTTTTTTTTTTTTCTGCAGCTGTTAGTAGTGATGGCTGGGGGAGATTACAAAACTTGAAAAGTTAGCTCCACCTTTTGTTAAGCGGAAAAAAAATACAAAGAGTATTGCCTACTTTGTCTTTGTATAGATTTTGATCACCTTGCAATTTCAGTGAACGCCGTCAATGAGCGTATTTCATAAAGTGGTGATAGAGCCACTTTAAGTGTTGGATATATACAAACCGTTCTTGTGTGCCATATCTTTAGATTGTCTATTATGTTTTTATGAAATTATAAAATGTCACATGTTTAAAACTGCTTTATAATTCGAAAGAGTTAATCAATTTATGCTTCTCCATAGTAATGGAATTTGGAGAACTTTCTTTGGCTTGGATACTTTTTATTCTGTTCAGTTGGTTGTTACTATCAAACATTGTGTTCAAGGACATTTTAAATTTAAACTTACTTTGCTAGATATTGCTTTACAATGAGGGCTGAATAAAAAAGGGGTTGTGCTTGGCCATCTTGGTCTGCTAAACTTTTTCCTGTTTATTAATTTATTTATTGCCTGTTTGCTTTTTGACTTTAACCCCTTAAGGACGGAGCCAAATGTACACGTTGTGAACAAAACAAAATTTAAACAAAACCTGGCATTTGCGCTACATGTCTGTCCAACCGTAATTCACCTCTTTCATATTAAATGCACCCACCCTTATTATATATCATTTTATTCAGGGGAAACAGGTCTTTCATTTAATATCAAATATTTAGCTATGAAACATAATTTAATATGAAATAAATTGGAGAAAATAAGATTTATTTTGATTATTTTAGTTCTACATGACATTTTAACTGTCAATGTCATAATACTGTTTGCTTTTACTGCAATAAAATACACATCTTTGTATTCAGCAAAGTCTCACGTGTAAAACAGTGCCCCCTATGTACAGGTTTTATGGCGTTTTGGGAAGTTACAGGGTCAAATATAGCACGTTACATTTGAAATTGAAATTCGCCAGATTACTTACGTTGCCTTTGGGACTTTATAGTAGCCCAGGAAAGAAATTTACACCCATAATGGCATATCATTTGCAATAGTAGACAACCCAAGGTATTGCAAATGGGGTATGTCCAGTCTTTTTTAGTAGCCATTTGGTCACAAACACTGGCCAAAGTTAGTCTTAGTATTTGTTTGTGTGTGAAAAATGCAAAAAACGCCAATTTTGGCCAGTGTTTTGACTAAGTGGCTACTAAAAAAGACTGGACATACCCCGTTTGCAATACCTTGGGTTGTCTACTATTGCAAATGGTATGCTATCATAGGGGTAAGTTTCATTCTTGGCCTACCATAGGGTCTCAAAGGCAACGTAACCAATCTGGCGAATTTTAATGTGAAAAAAATGAAACACAAGCTTTATATTTGACGCTGCAACTTTTGAAAACACCATAAAACCTGTACATGAGGGGTACTGTTGTACTCGGGAGACTTCGCTGAAAAAGTATCGCAGCAATATTGTCCGTCTAAGTGCTGTTTGTGCGTGAAAAATGCAAAAAACTTCACTTTTACTGGCGATATCATCGTTGTAATACATTTTACTGTTTTGAAACACTAATATTTGTGTTCAGCGAAGTCTCCCGAGTAGAACAGTACCCCCCATGTACAGGTTTTATGGTGTCTTGGAAAGTTATAGGGTTAAATATAGTGCTAACAAATTAAATTCCCTTTACTTTCGGCATGGGTTGTCAGGCAGGTCCCGCTAATTGTAATTAATTAAGATACCTAATTATATTACATAAATATATATGTAGAATTAATATATGTATATATATACGTATGTGAATATATATATATATATATATATATATATATATATATATATATATATATATATATATATATATATATATATACGTGTGTGTGTATATATATTTTTTAATCTTTTTTTTATATATAGGTGTATATATAGTGATATACGTATATATTTATGTATATAGATATATATTATTTCATTCTACGTGTATTTTGATATAAATATATATTATCACAATACAGTTAGAACGAAATAACACACATCTATATTTTTTTTTAACGTATTTACATATTTAATTTTTTTATATTTTATATAAATATATATAACTATATATTTCATCAGTATCAGTCTACGTGTAATAATATATATTAATAGTAAAATACACTTAGACAGTATGACAGTATTTGTGTGTGTATATGTGTGTGTATATATATATGTATATGTATGTGTGTGTATGTATATATATATTTATTTTTTTTTACACTTATTTAACTTTTTAAAATTTTATTTCTAGCCAGCAGGGGGACCACCTGTCATTACAGGCAGCCCCCTTGCTGGCAATGCAGGAGGCAGCTATCCCGGCCATGTGATTGTGAGGTCCTCGCAAGGACCTCACTCTCACATGGCTGTGGGGGCTGCCAGGGGGTCGGACGTGCCGCGGGGGGCTCCCTGGGAGTCCCCCCAACCGCGATCGCCGGCGTGGGATCGCCAGCGACCGGGTAAGTATAGAAAGACCGGAGGGCGTACTATTATGCCCGGCGGCGTTTAGAGCTGCCTAAAATAGGCCGTAATAGTACGCCCTCCGGTCTTAAGTGGTTAAAGGATCACTATAGTGTCAGGAAAACAAAGCCGTTTTCCTGACACTATAGTGCCCTGAGGGTTAAAACCCCTTCAGCAGCTTACCTTTATCCAGCTCCGGGCTCCCTCGGCGCTGGTGACCTCTCCTCCCCGACCGTCAGCTCCCTAGTGAAGCGGAATGCGTGTGCGCGGCAAGTGCCGCGTGCGCATTCAAAGAGTCTATAGGAAAGCATTTCTCAATGCTTTCCTATAGAGGCTCTGCGCGATGGATGCAAAATTCACATCCAGCATCACAGATGCGCCTCTGAAGTGGTCTGTCCCTTTAACTTATCATATCTGTAAGAATCTTTGTTTACAGTTTGAACTGGATATGCTTCCTGCTTAGCCATCCATCACTATTCCGTCATTGGTAACAAAGCCCTCCAACAAATTGCTGGGGTTTATTTTGTGTACTGTTGGATGCATTTTATCAGTATGCAATTGTACCTTCATTTTAATAAGCTAACTTAGTTGAAGAAATAAAAATATAAAGTTTTATATGATGCGTAAAACTGCATCTATATTTTTGTTGGAGGGTAAAGCTGCAAGAGAAATGTTATCTTTTGTAAATGAGCCACTTTCAAAAATCGGTTGAAAAGAGCACCATACACTTTTAAAGTATAGTTTTACTTAACTAATTAATGGAAAAACAAATTTAATAACGAAAGCAGTATTTTTTATTTTGTTTAGATTACATCAAATTTAGTTTTCGGTATCAGATAGCCATATAGTGTACAGGGGTGACATTCTTCCATCTTTAAGACCTTTTTTTCACTTTATATTCTGTTACCTCTAGACATTGTGTAATGTCATGTGTGTGGTGTTCATCTGAGGTTATATTGACCTAAATTTAAGACCTGCTAAGGAACTGGTGATTGTCCTGATATGTAAAACATGGCATTTAAAGAGGGTGTACTTTCTTTTTTACTTGACTTTATGTGCAGCAATACCGTCCTGAATAGCAAAGACATGGAAGGGAGACATCTCCAACATCAGTATTGGTTAAACTATAATCTATTTTTGCTCCTCTGGAATAACTTTTATCATCTGTAACTTAACTTTCTTTAAACATGGTCCTACAATGGAACTTTTTCTAGTTGCCAAGAATCTTCCCCTCTAGACTGACTTCTTTGATTTGTACCTTTTCGTATTCCTTTTACAAGTTTATTTTATTTTATTTTTTTAAATTGTCATCTTTGGTAAAATTTTGTATTTTGATAACTTTCTTATGATCATAATTGATATCCACAGAGAGTTTCAACCCTTTTTATTCTAAAAAAATCTGATCGTTGTCAAATTGATATTGTTTATTTTTAACTTTTAATCTGTAAACTATTAAAACAAATTTTTCTGAGAAATATTTCACTGTAAAATGTTAAGAAATTAAATTTATGCCTATGTGTTTGTGATCTTGATTCTTGAGCAGTCTTGGAAAGTAGTGCACAATGGAACTTAAAGGACCTCTATAGTGCCAGGAAAACAAACTAGTTTTCCTGGCACTATAGGGTCATTAGGTCCCCCCCACCCTCAGGGCCACCTCCCGCTGGTCTGAAGGAGTTAAAAACCCCTTCAGTTACTTATCATTCTCCAGCGCCGGGGAGCTCTCCTCCCTCTGCCAAAGTCTGCTCCGAAAGCACATGCGTGGCAAGAGCCGCGCGAGCATTTGAACCGTACATAGGAAAGCATTATTCAATGCTTTCCTATGGACATCCAGCGTCTTCTCACTGCGATTTTCAGTGAGAATCGAGGAAGCGCCTCTAGCTGCTGTCAGTGAGACAGCCGCTAGAGACTGGATTAACCCTCAGTGAAACATAGCAGTAACTCTGAAACTATGTTTTCAGCTGCAGGGTTAAAACTAGAGGGACCTGGCACCCAGACCACTTCATTGGCCTGAAGTGGTCTAGGTGCCTATAGTGGTCCTGTTTTCAGACTGAGAAACCCTTTGGGAGATCCCTCCCCAATTCAAAGTATATATTCTAAACTAGTGTTGGATACCCCTAGTCCAAAGGACACATTGTTCTTATCATTAGGAACAACCATGTAGTTATGTGTGCTAGTATGCAAGCTGGAGATTTTGAAAACCGAACTATTTTCATCATAATACTAGACAAACACTGAGAAATACACCATCACTTAAGGTTATATTACCATGTTTGCCTATGTGGTGCACTGCCCTTAGGTCTAGCTGAAAATTTAGTTCAGTTAAGACTGGACAGTCTTACTTTCTAAGTCCCGTTGAAGATGGACCCCATGCTGTAAAAAGTCTGTTTATCCTTGGGAAAAAATGCCTTCCAGCCTTGTGTCCAGCCATGGCTAGACATCCGTTCATGATACAAATTTTTCTGATCCAAGCATATTTCAAAAAAGGATTTCCTAAGATAACTGTCACACCAATCTATAGGGAATTCTAGAAATAGACATACAAATTCATTGTTAAGAAATCCTAAAATGCTAATTCTTTAATGTTTTGTATTTAATATAGTATTGGCTTTGATGTTCAAATTTCATTTTTCTCTTTAGAGTTGATGGTTAGAGTTCAAGAATGTGTATCTTTATAGTAACTAAAAAAAAAAGTTAATCTTGTTCAGTTCATCCTCCTATTAAATTGCTGTTTTCAATAAATTTTAAATTTTGCAGTTTTTTACTTTTTTGAGCAAACCAGGCTATGCAGATACATTTTGTAATTAGTGTGGCAAAAATAATTATGTAAAAAGTGTAAAGACAGTACTTATATTATTTATTTCACAATACCCGCCACGTTCTAAGCATTTAGGGAAATTTAAGTCTCTAACTACAGCTTTAAATACTCCTTATTAAAGCAGCGTTTATTTCGACATCAGGTAAACCTTGTGAATTTTAATCACTTATCCACAACTTGAACTTTGCCCCCAATATTTTCACAATTACTCATTGAAATAACTTCACTGAGATATACAGTCAAAAGTTGCTTTTGTATTGCTAAATGTGATGGTTATTTACATTGGTCCGCAAACATTCAGTAGCAAACCTGCAGTTGCGTAAGAGTGGTTTTTAAACACATGTCGGCAGTTTAATTGGCTACACCATGTGAGTACATATATTTTCTAGAAGGTTCTTCACAATTCTGTTTAATATTACAAAATCTAAGATGGCTGTTAAATTTGAAGAAATTAGAAGAAATTTTTGGGAAGTTTGATTACAAACTCGATAAATACTCTTAACCTAAACACACTAATAAAAAAAAGAGGTGTGAATACTATTTGTGGATCCATATATTAAGGAAAAGTCAAGTAATTTCCAAGCCACCATAAGAATATTTAAAGTGAGTAGGACAGTAAGTTGTAGACTTATAGTTCATTTGTGGCTAATGCAAAAATCTAGCACCATTACGTTTTCAAATATATAAATATATATATATATATATTTATAATATATATTTTGCCTTTCATTAAAAAAAAAAAAAAAATCACATTGGCATAAGAAAGGTCTAATTTTTGAAGACCATATTGCCCTTTTTGTGAGAATAAATTAGTATTTATACATAGTCAATCTTTTATAACTAGTCAATTTATTATGAAGAGTTTTTATTTGTATGTTTTAATGCTGTTATGTAATGCAATCACAATTTTTGGAATTATGTAATTTTTTTAATAACCAAAAGAAAAATATATTAGGCGCAAACATTTTGACATTTATGGGTGGTTCTCTATAAAGAGTAATTCTGGTAAAATCTTAAAGTGAAAATTCCATGGCAACAATGGAACATTCAAACTAACCCAGAAATAGAACTGCCCCATTGTTTCTTTTGCATAACCCTGTTGAAGGATCAAACTGCTCTAATTGATTTGCAGAATTTACTTTGTTGATATATAAATTAGGGTTGGCAGTATTTAATGAGGTAGAATTTTATGGCATTGGAAAAAGATGCAAGATCTTTTATATCTTGGCTATTTTGTTGAGTAAGGGCTTTTGTCCCCCCTTCATTCATTCCATTTTTTTCTGGCTAGCTCTGCAAGGCTTTCTCTCAAGATTAATGCAATGCAGTATGTTATGTTGGTTCTGTACCACTATTTTTCATATTTTAACTATAAGTTTATTCCCCACAGTTTCTAGATTATAAAAAAAAGAGCAATTTAAAAATATATATATTTTCAAGTGTGAAAATATTTTCTTGCTTGATTAAGTGTGTGTGATTTGTTGAATTTAGGATTCTACTCTCCCCCTCTGTGAATGGTTTAACCTGTTTAGACAGAAAGGCGTTGAGGCTGGATTTTTACAGCTCAATCTAGATAAAACCGGTTTGAGGCAGTTCCCAAAGGCTACAGTCCTGTGTGCTAATGGAGATGTGATTTCGTTTGAGATTGGTCTCACAAATCTTGTTTGCAGACAGTATTTAATCATTGTGATGGCAGCAAAATGTGGTTTCCAAACTTGGCTTAAATAAAAATGCAGCAGAAAATGCCTCAGCGAAGGAATTAAATACTAAATAAAAGCAAATGATAGGTCTAGCTGTTTGTTTCCAATTGTTTTATGATAGATTATATCTATCTCTCTATATATTTATATTCTCCTAAAACAATTTATAAAAAAGCTAATTCAATTTTATTCAACAAAATATTTTGACCTTGAACATGTAACTTATTTTTTTTTTTCTAACCAATTTTCAAAAGGCTTAATGTTCAGCAAGATGTATCCATTTTGTTTCTAATTCTGGGGTGGGGACACATGCATTATTGCTTTGTCATTTATAGCTAAATATTACCTCTATATTATAACGTTCGATACAACTTTATTCTTTTTTAAACTGCTTTGTAGATGGAAGGATAATAACCATTATCTTAAAGGTGTCCCATTACTGTCCCTCTTCTTGACTCTTTTGTACCTAATAAAATAGGTGTGTTGGTGAAATGAGGCCATAAAATGTTTATATCAAGCAAAATAGAATCCATTTGTACCCATATACCAGGTGCCAATGCTTGAAGTTACTTACAAATGCCTACTTTAGATACAAAATGAGATTTAATATTGTGTGTGAATGTATAGTGCTTCAGATTGCCATCCAAAATTGGTTTCTCGATGGTTGGAACATGCTGGTACATTTTAACTTGCTTCTGCTAGTGTCCCTGGTGCAGTGGACTGTTTGAATGCAAAGCTGATGTTCTTTCTAGTTAAGTGGACACAATCAAATTCATAAAAAGAGCTGAACGAACAATAATTGAACTTTGCTTTAGTAAGGTACACAGACGATGGGTAAACACTTCATAGCCTTTTTAAAGTTTTCATCCCTGTCAAAGTATCTACATTTTGGAAATGAAAGAAAAATACAGATTCTAATCTTTGATATTCACATGACCGCAAGAACTTTACTTCTCATATTTACTGAGCCCCCTTTCCATTTATATTTCTCTCTACTTTTGTTGCCACTTTATTTTGGGTTGAGGTCTGATCCAAACTCCATCTGCACTGGCTTGGCAATTTCTATTAGAAAGACACATACAGAGTCAGGTTCATTACCTGCTCCAAATTTTTTTTTCTTCCTACCCTTCCTGGAAAAAATTCACCACTACTGTCCAAGACAATTACAACAAGAATTCCGAGGGGTTTATTTAATGTTCCTGTTTCCAAAAGAAGACCTTTAAATTTTATATGGAAACCATACTTCCATTCATTCTCCAAAAAAGGAAATTATATGGATACTCTGGATTTAAAAGATGCCTACTTACATGTTCCTTTGGCAGTTGCTTCAAGAAAGTGTTTAACCCCTTAAGGACTGGACTGTTTTTGCGATGTTGTACATTTGCGATCAGGCATATTTTTACACTTTTGTGGTGTGTGTGTTTAGCTGTAATTTTCTGCTCTCTCACTTACTGTTCCCATACAAATTATATATTGTTTTTTTCAGGACAAAAGGGGCTTTCTTTACATACCATTATTTATATAATCTCGTGTATTTTAATTTTAAAAAAATAAAAAAATATGATGAAAAATTGAAAAAAATAATGTTTTTTGACTTTTACGTAAATCTTTTACTCATCTATAAAAGCGAATGAAAAAAACTGCTAAAAAGATTCAAAATGTTGTCCTGAGTTTAAAAATACCCAGTGTTTACGTGTTTTTTTTGCTTTTCTTTGCATGTTATAGGGCTATAGGTACAAGTAGGATATTGCGGTTTCAAAACATGCATTTTTAAAATTTATCAATAGTGACATTGTAACACTATTATCTGTCATAAATCTCTGAATAACACCCCACATGTACATATTTTTTTTTTTTTTTTTTAAAGTAGACAACTCAAGGTATTCAATATGGGGTATGTCCAGTCTTTTTTAGTAGCCACTTAGTCGAAAACACTGGCCAAAGTAAGCATTCATATTTGTTTGTGTGTGAAAAAAGTAAAAAAACTAAATTGAACGCTAATTTTGGCCATTGTTTGTGACTACGTGGTTACTAAAAAAGACTGGACATACCCCATTTGCAATACCTTGGGTTGTCTTCTTTTGCAAATGGTATGCCATCATGGGGATAATTCACATTCCTGGGCTACCATACGCTCTCAAAGGCAACGTAACCAACCTGGCCATTTTCAATGTAAAAATATTTGACCCTGTAACTTTCAAAAATGCTATAAAACCTGTACATGGAGGGTACTGTTTTACTCGGGAGACATCACTGAACACAAATATTAGTGTTTAAAAACTGGAAAACGTATCACAACAATTATATCATCAGTAAAAGTGCTATTTGTGTGTGAAAAATGCAATAAAAAGTAACTTGCACTGACAATATCATCGCTGTGATATGTTTTACTGTTTTGAATCACTAATATTTGTGTTCAGCGAAGTCTCCCGAGTAAAACAGTACCCCCCCCGTCACGTGCGTGGGCTATAGGCCCAGCCGAGACAGTGGGGAGAGTGTGGAAGTGACAGGGTTAATGACACCAGACCCCTGGTTACCTGTTGCTAATCCCAGCAACCACTCAATTAACCCCTGCAATCCCTTCTACACTAACCCCCTTTGTACATACTCTACTGCCACCACCAAGACTTTTAAACCCGGGCGTCTTAGGTTACCCCACACACAGGAGAATTATAGTATCACAGTTCTACTTTTACTGATAAAACATATATAGTTAACCCCTTTTGGTAACGTGTTTACCTGAGCTTTCCTCTGGAGAGTGAAGCTCATAGAGAACAGAGACACAAGCTGATTAAGTAAACATTTAATCTGACAAAAAGGATTCACAGTGCTGAGTACAAAATACAGAAATAAATGACATACAGATAACAAATTGCAAAACAGTACATAAAATAAAATAGGAGAAAACACAAGAAATTCCTTACATATATTTACCCCATATAGAATTCTTGTGGGAGTCTTAGATGGTATAGGTCTCCTAGAAGTTACTGACAAAAGAAAAATGAATAACTGACTTCCCTGGATAGTCCAACACCCTCATATATCTAAACTAGTTGTTTCTCAGTGGGCAGACCCCTGGGGGGGGGGGATCAGAGGGGGCTGGTCTGGCAGTCTATTGCCCACTCTATGAAATTCCTTGTGTCCAGCTCTGGTGATGGCTATCTAGATGTTTTATGGTCTAGGCCTGGTGCAAGATCAAAGACCACAATAAATGTCATCCCAAGGTTTACAAAAAAACAACTCTTAACATATATAAACACACATCAAACACCAACTCATGCTTTTGGCATGACACCCCCATGTACAGGTTTTAGGGTGTCGTAGAACGTTACAGGGTAAAATACAGTGCTAGCAAATTAAATTCTCTGGACTTTCGGCCTGGGTTGGCAGGCAGGTCCCTCAAATTGCAATCAATAAAATTACTTAATTATGTAAAAATATTACATAAATATGCACGTAGAATTTAAATATATATGCATATTTACATATTTGAAATCTAAGTGTATATATATTTATGTAATTTTGTATATGGACATATGTATATTTCGTATTATTTTTATTTATATATACATAGATATATATACAAATTCATTCTAAGTGTATTTTGATATAAATATATATTAATTTTAAAATAGAATAACATTTCATTTAGATATATAATTTTTTTCAATTTTTATTATTTTAAAAACAATTTAAATTACTTATTTATATTTTATTATATATATATATACATTATATATTATATACGTGTGTAATTTAAGTGTATTTTTAGATTAATATAAGTACATATTAATATAAAAATACACTTAGTATGACATTATATAGACATATATTATATAAATATAATATATGTCTATATATATATATATATATATATATATATATATATATATATACACACACACACGCATATATAATTTTTTTAATTAACATTAACTCTTTTTTATTTATTTTTTATAAAAATTCAGTGTGGGGAGACTGTCTGGGCTGCAGGCAGTCTCCCCACACCGGGAGCCACGCTGATCGCCGCCGGGGGAACGACGGCGATCAGGTAAGTACATTGGACCGTTAGGACGGTTCAGGACCGTCATCGGTTGGCAATGCAAAAATGCAATTAAAATCAGGGAAAAAGAATACAGGCACTTTTAGTTTAAGGCCTTGCCATTCAGCCTAGCCTTTGCACCGAGGAGTTTTAAAAGTGTCCTTCCTTTTGCAGCATATCTCAGAGAAAAAAAAACATTTACATTGTTCCATATTTGAATGGTTGATTCCTCAAAACAAGTTCCAAAGAACAACTAAGAAGAAATAATTAAACCACTATTCCATCATTAAGAGGTCATGGTTGATCAATTGGAAAAATCAGCTCACTCCTACATGTATCCAGTTTCTGGGACTCTTAGTTGATTTGAAGTCTCTTTCTCTGACGTTCGCGCGGGTCAGACAAAGGTACCGAATTGCACATTTGGTGGATCTGCCCACAATAGATATGGAGATATTCCACAATTGCACTGTTGTGGAAAATAGAATGACCATAGCTGCAAATAAGAAATCACTAACTAAACGCCTTCTCAGTACGGCTATTACCCTGATTCCCATCCTCTGGAAAAAGCCGTGAGCGCCCACCTTCCAGCAATGACTAACGAAAGTAGAGGAATCCTAAAACGCAGAAATTACTGCAGCCCTGAGGGACCACTCTGATAAATGTGCCTTGACCTGGTTCTCATGTAGCACACTAGATGATAGACCACTTCCACCCCAGAATGAGTGTACACAATCACATACCCCACTTTTTTTTTTCCTTCCACGCACTTGTATACGCCACAGTTTACCTTCCCCATTGCCAAAATTGGTAGTTTGATATAACTACATATGTGCAGCCTTCTGACAATGCCAGCTTCCACCATTAACCCCTTAAGGACCAAACTTCTGGAATAAAAGGGAATCAGGACATGTCACACGTCATGTGTCATTAAGGGGTTAAAGTTACCGGGTAATGGGCAATGCAAAGCCAAAGCACGTATTCGTCTGTAATTAAAAAGCATTGACGTAGCATGATACGACGACATGGTTGTGATTACTAACCTAATACGTGTTGTGATGCTTGGTAAACAAACCGCCACCTGTCGTGACCCGTTGACGAATTGTTTTCGCTCTGTATTATTTGTAACACTGTGTGTGTCTCTTTTTAAGACGTTCACTTTCTTCATGGTGAAGCACATCAGGAAAGCCATGAACGTTCTCATGTCTTTAATTACAGCTATGCAGTGGGCAAAATCACGGATTAGACCTTGCAAATTTGGTCAAGAAAGAGGAGGATTTGGAATTCGAATTCAGGTTCTAAAAAGGTCCGATATCAACTAGATTGGTAGAGAAAATTTTAATTTCTGTTCTGGGACTTCTCTTTCCAACAAAAGAAAAATAGATTACAATTGCAACGGACGCCTCAAAATTAATCTGAAAACCCTACTTCGTCAAGACATTTGATTCTTAAGAGGAGGCAGATCAATCCTCAAATTTTCAGGACATTATGGTGCTTTTCAATGTCATGGATCACACACACAAAACCATGAATCCTACACAAAGCAGTCAGAATTCAAACAGACATCACAACAGTCACCTATATAAACAAAATAGGTGGAACAAAAGTCAAGGAATTAAAGATACAATATGATGGATTTTCTCCAAAATGTTACCAGAATGTCAACATCCAAGATTTATCTCAGGATTTGAAAGCAGTTTCTCATCTGTTGTCGATGACTGTTTCAACATCAATCCATCCATTCTGACCATCCTGATAAAGAGGGTTTTTCTGCTGGGCTTAGTCGCTTTACTCTAAAAGTTCTAATTTTGTGTCTCATTTCCTGGTTTTGGATTTGGCTACCAATATCTTAATCAGGTGGGGGTTTTTTTTAAATTTGTTTTTTAATGCCATTTTGCTCAAATGTCCTCCTCACAATTTTTTTTAATTTTTTTTTTTTCCCAGCCTGTGATTTGGTTTTAGTACTCCGAGCCCTTTGTGATGCTTCCTTTAAACTACTGGAGGAAGTCACATATAAATATTGCATTATATTCAGGCCTTATCATATTCAGAAATGTTATGATCTTTCATCGGGATATGGGGATGTTGCATCCAGAGCCATCATTTCTACCCAAGGTTCTGGCTAAAACAATTAGGTGTAGCTTCACCTTCTGGACATCAAAAGAGCACTGGAAACGTAAATCAAGAGGTCCACTATTTTCTTGACATCTGACATTCTATTTGTCAACTTCAAATGTTCATTTCAATGTAGAGCATTATCTAAAGCTACCATAGCCAGATGATTGACACAATCAAGCTGGCATATGAAGTTAAGGGTCTCAAACTTCCATTTCCAGTAAAGGAACACTCTACCACAGATATGGCAACATCCTGGGCAGCTAAAGTTTATGCTTCTCTAGAATATATTTGCAAAGCAGCTACCTGGTCATTATTACATACATTTATAAAGCACTACAGGCTAGCCATTTTCTCTTTCTCATAAGCTGCTATCGGGCTTAAGGTGCTGCAGGTGGTCATTTGAGTTTCCACACCCAATTGGCATCTTGCTTTATTGCATAGGTATATCGCTCTCAGTCTCAGATTATACATGGGGGAAACATCTTGTTTGCCGTAAAGTTTTTATTTTCTTTCTATAGTATAGTGACCGTACGGATCTCCCTCCCTTTCGCTTTATACTTATTGATTATTTTTTTTGCAGTATTGCGTCTAGGTGTGGTTTCTTTACATGACTGACGTGTTTCAGCTGGGGCAACTTTTTTAAGGTATAATAGGGAGGAGCTTGCTTTTATTATTTTAACTTTATTGCCAGGTTTATTTGTCCAACATAGCGAAGAACAACCCACAGGTGCTGCCACTACTAAGGAAAAAAATATTTATGGGATGTGTTGATAACCGATCTTCTAAGCGTGCAACTAGAATTACCATGGATATTCATTGTGCAAATATGTCATAGATTGGAAAATGATGACCAGAGTATTTCATTAGCATTCTCGTCTCTGTTTAAAGTTGTATATAAAGTAGTTGCTGAGCAGTTATAATAAAGTTTCCTATAGAATTGTCTTTCACACTTTGAAATTCTTTTGCGTTGGCTAATTTTCAACAATTTTCTTTTGGGGTTTTTTTTTTTTTTCTTCTTATAACCTTAATAATGAAAAAAATTTATATTTATTTTTGTAGTTGGAGTTATCCGGTGTCCTGTATGCAATCAGGAGTGTGCTGAAAGAGACATAATAGAGAACTACTTTGTGCGTGACACTACAGAGGTCCCCAGTAGTACTGTAGAAAAGCCATCTCAGGTATGTACAAAGAAAAATAGCACTTTATCTGCTAGGAGTCTGGGTATAAATCTTTATTTAATTTAAATGAGGATTTGAAGCTGGCCTTTTCAGTAATTGTTTTAAATTCTTCCAATAAATACATAGCAAAGTATCATCATTGTTTGCTTTTAAAGTCTGTATCTTCAGGCCTCAAGAACTAGTTTCACTTTTGCCAGTCAAATGGTAAAATGAGCATTAAAAGAACTTTTTTTTTTTTTTTTTGTCTTCTGTATATATTGTATTCTGTCCCTCTGATTATAAATAAACAAAGATTTCTAGTATTAAAGGGCCAATTTAAGCCCCCTAATGAATGCAGCATTCTTTAGTGCTTCTGTTTCCATGCACGGTGGTGTGACAACCCGAGGTTCCAATTGTCGTCCACTGCTCAGCCATTTGCTGTACATATTCCTAATTTAGAAGATCTCCTTTTAGAATTTTGGTAAACTTGTTATGTCATTAATTTAGCTGACTGCTACATAACAGGGATTGGCGCCATGGCCATGTTGGCATCATAACCATTGCAGCAAAACGGTTTGAATTTTGATCAGGTGACCTTCCTTCTGCAACACATTACTCAAATCTATATTTTTTTTTTTTTGGATTTTTAGCAAGTTTGTACAAGCTGTGAGGATAACGCTGAGGCTCGTGGGTTTTGTGTGGAGTGCGTGGAATGGCTTTGTAAAAATTGTGTACAGGCCCATCAAAGGGTAAAATTTACAAAAGATCATACTGTGCGGCAAAAGGAAGAAGTACCCCCAGGTAAGAATTAAAAATATTTTTTTTTTCTTAAAAAAAAAAGTTGTTTGTTAACTTTGATATAGATATGGAGATTTATAAAAAAAAAAATTTCTTCTTCCTTTAGCCATTCTCCAAATGGCTCCATACCTCAGTATGTGAACATTTTTTATTTGTTTGACCCAATGTTTATATTTCACAGAAGCTGTTGGAGTAACTAGCCAACGTCCTGTTTTTTGCCCTTTTCACAAGAAGGAGCAGCTGAAATTATACTGTGAGACTTGTGATAAACTGACCTGCAGGGATTGTCAGCTTCAGGAACACAAGGAGCACAGGTATCCACTTTAAAGGGAAACTGCTTTTAAATGCTTTCTATAATAAGTAAAGGGGAAAATAAAAACATGCCATCAGTAGTTTCCTGAAGATAATCTGTTTTAATGGCTCTCACATTGTATAATTTGCAAAGCCCTTGATGGTAACATCACCGCTGTTCTTCCAGTAATCCCGAGGTGCAGACGAAGGTGCGAGTTACTCACATGAACCTGTCCATGCATGGATTGCAAAGTCAAGGCTTGACTCTGCTTTTTTTTTGTCAAGCAGAGTGTAATAGAAGCCTCTGTTTCTGTATCTTGTGGAGAGTCATGGACTCAGCAGATACGGTGGCTAACCATCCAGTTTTAAATAGTTGTAACTTTCTGTATTGCATGGTTGAACTTGCGTAATATTTATTTAATGGCCATTTTGAGTGTTTCATTTCTTCATTGCCTTGTTGATTTTTTACATCAGGGTGTTGTTCCAGAAGAGGGCTTTTTACACTAATTTAAACTGACTATTCTGTGTGTGATTGGTTGATTTCAGTCCTTGCTGTTATTGGTTGACTTGTTTACTATACAAGAAACATAGAAACATAGAATGTGACGGCAGATAAGAACCATTCGGCCCATCTAGTCTGCCCAATTTTCTAAATACTTTCATTAGTCCCTAGCCTTATCTTATAGTTAGGATAGCCTTATGCCTATCCCACGCATGCTTAAACTCCTTTACTGTGTTAACCTCTACCACTTCAGCTGGAAGGCTATTCCATGCATCCACTACCCTCTCAGTAAAGTAATACTTCCTGATATTATTTTTAAACCTTTGTCCCTCTAATTTAAGACTATGTCCTCTTGTTGTGGTAGTTTTTCTTCTTTAAATATAGTCTCCTCCTTTACTGTGTTGATTCCCTTTATATATTTAAATGTTTCTATCATATCCCCCCTGTCTCGTCTTTCCTCCAAGCTATACATGTTAAGATCCTTTAACCTTTCCTGGTAAGTTTTATCCCGCAATCCATGAACCAGTTTAGTAGCCCTTCTCTGAACCCTCTCTAAGGTATCAATATCCTTCTGAAGATACGGTCTCCAATACTGTGTACAATACTCCAAGTGAGGTCTCACCAGTGTTCTGTATAATGGCATGAGCACTTCCCTCTTTCTACTGCTAATACCTCTCCCTATACAACCAAGCATTCTGCTAGCATTTCCTGCTGCTCTATTACATTGTCTGCCTACCTTTAAGTCATCAGAAATAATCACCCCTAAATCCCTTTCCTCATATGTTGAGGTTAGAACTCTATCAAATATTCTGTACTCTGCCCTTGGGTTTTTACGTCCAAGATGCATTATCTTGCACTTATCCACATTAAATGTCAGTTGCCACAATTCTGACCATTTTTCTAGTTTACCTAAATCATCTGTCATTTGGCTTATCCCTCCTGGAACATCAACCCTGTTACATATCTTAGTATCATCAGCAAAAGACATACCTTACCATCAAGACCTTCTGCAATATCACTAATAAAAATATTAAAGAGAATGGGTCCAAGTACAGATCCCTGAGGTACCCCACTGGTGACAAGTCCAAGTTTTGAATATATTCCATTGACTACAACCCTCTGTTGCCTGTCACTCAGCCACTGCCTTACCCATTCAACAATATTGGAATCCAAACTTAAAGATTGCAGTTTATTGATAAGCCTTCTATGTGCAACAGTGTCAAAAGCCTTACTTAAATCTAGGTAAGCAATGTCTACTGCACCACCCTGATCTATAATTTTAGTTACCCAATCAAAAAAATCAATAAGATTAGTTTGGCATGATCTCCCTGAAGTAAACCCATGTTGTCTCTGATCTTGAAATCCATGTGTTTTTAGATGTTCAGCAATCCTATCCTTTAACATGGTTTCCATCACTTTCCCCACTACTGAAGTAAGGCTTACTGGCCTATAGTTGCCCGACTCCTCCCTATTACCCTTCTTGTAAATGGGCACAACATTCGCTAACTTCCAATCTTCTGGGACTACACCTGTTAACAATGATTGGTTAAATAAATCTGTTAATGGTTTTGCTAGTACACCACTAAGCTCTTTTAATAGCTTTGGGTGTATTCCATCAGGTCCCATTGACTTATTTGTCTTTACTTTTGACAGTTGAGATAGAACCTCTTCCTCTGTAAACTCACGTGTAATAAATGACTCATTTATCCTTTTTCTCAACTGAGGTCCCTTTCCTTCATTTTCTTCTGTAAATACAGAACAAAATATTCATTGAGGCAGTCAGCCTGACCTTTATCCTCTTCTACATACCTTCCTTCTTTTGTTTTTAATCTAACTAATCCTTGTTTTACTTTTCTTTTCTCATTTATGTATCTAAAAATGTTTTATCCCCTTTTTTTACTGACTGTGCTATTTTCTCTTGTGTGTGATTTGGAAGCTCTTATAACTTGCTTAGCCTCTTTCTGCCTAATCTTATAGATCATTTTGTCTTCCTCACTCTGGTTTTTTTTATAATTCCTAAATGCTAACTTTTTGTTTTTAACTATTTTGGCCACATCTGCGGAGTACCACAGTGGTTTCTTGAATTTTTGCTTTTACTGACAAGCCTAATGCAATTTTCTGTTGCCTTCAATAGTGCAACTTTTAAATAATCCCATTTCTCTTGGACTCCATTTAAATTGCTCCAGTCTGATAATGACTCCTCTATCCATATTCTAATTTTAGAAAAGTCTGTTTTTCTAAAGTCTAAAACTTTTGTTTTTGTGTGGTGTGACTCAGTCACTGTTCTTATATTAAACCACACTGACTCATGATCACTGGATCCTAAACTTTCACCTACAGTAACATCTGATACTAAATCTCCATGTATACAAGGCATGTATAAAAACCCTGTGTGTATCATTAAAGCAGTACGTGTTTCATCCTTTTATCAAGACTTAGATGAGGTTTAGGAAAACTGCTAAGCAGCTTATAATGACTCTGGACACCTGAGCTATATGAGGGAGGGAGACTAACAGGGATGCTCTGGCTGAGTCCAGAAGCTCCATTACACAGAGGAAAAAATACAAAGAACAAGTAATCCCTACTTTGTCAAAGTTTATCTTTTGACTGTGTTGGCACTTTAGTGACATTCCAACACAGTCTTAATGAGTATATCCTAAAGATTTCATCTTTATGAAATACTTTTTGAGGGTAAGGGGGAGTGACTGAGCCACTTTATTGTTACAGCCGACAGCAACGGGCAGTCCTCTTCGCATTAGGAAGAGACACTGTTACCAGAATTTCCTCATTCTCCTCTTTGGAATCTATTTTTATCCTATAAACCTGCAGGCAGTGCATAAGATACTAGACTGTGTTGGGTTACTAATTGTGTGATGTTACAGAGCTCCTGGACTTTAGCCAGCTGCTGGAGATGGGAATAGAGGTCCAATGATGGGTAATTGGAGACCTCTCAATGTGAAGTACAGTTTCATCGTAACATGTTGAAATGTAAAAATATGCTGTACAAGCATTTGGCTCATTATTTAGTGCAGCTATAACTGAGAGTCTCCAAGTAATTCCTAAATTTAGTTCCAAAAACCTGTAAATAATGCCTTCTGGAAGCTTCATCCTATTTTTAGATCTTGAACTCTTCACCTGATTCCTGTTTTGTGTTTAGACCAAAAACTCCTGAAATGAAATCCCTCTGTCACTCTATCTTAATAAATCTTTAACAATACTAAACAACGTGTTTATATAGTTACTTATTTGTGTGTGTCTAATATAGATATACCTATACATAGACCTATACATTGGCCCCTCTGCAGTGCGACCTCTACATCTGCTGGTTTATGTAGTGTTTAACCAGCCAGTCGTGGCATAGTATATGCATAGTATACAGACATAGTCCAGCTCGTTAGTTGTTGAAACCACACATTCAAGTTAGTAAGAAATGTAATCTAAAATATTTTGACCGACTGTGGAATGATTGGCAGTCGTGATTAGAAACTTCAGATCTCCTGGGATTTTCATGATCACTAGTCTCTAGGGTTTACAGAAAATGGTGCCAAAAACAATTGGGATATTGTAGTTGTGTGGTTGACAAAAGGGCACTTATAATGGAAATACTAATGGCTACTTCCATCAGGATTAAATGCCATAATACAAAGCATGTGTTTGCTCAATTTTGCTACAAAAATGCAGTGAGTTCAGTGGCCTCTACAGTCTCCAAATTTCAGTCCAATAGAACGCACTTGGAACAGGACAGAACTGGTAGAACAGGAAGATTGCAGAATCATATGCAGCCAACAAATCTGCAGCAACTGTGTGATGCTACCATGTAAACCTTAACCTGAAAAATGTAACAGTATTTATCAGAAAATGCATCCCATAATTTACCATCATGCCTATATTGATCCTGAAATCTAATCAAACTTGTTTCCACTGCCTTTGTTAACTTAAAGGAGCACTATAGGGTCAGGAACACAAACATGTATTCCTGACCCTATAGGGTTAAAACAACCATTTAACCATCCTGGTCCCCTCATGCCTACCTAAATATAGCAAATCTTACTTGTATTCAAGTCTGCAGCTGCTGGCTTTGTCACTGTTTGCTTTAGACCAGCCCACTGTCTGCTGACATCAGCAGAAGTGGTAGCCTGATCCAATCACAATGCTTCCCCAAAGGATTGGCTGAATGGACAAAGAGGCAGATGAGGGGCAGAGCCAGCACAATTCAAACACAGTCCTGACCAATCGGCATCTCCTCATATAAATGAATTGAATCAATGAATCTCTATGAGGAAAGTTCAGTGTCTGCATGCAGAGGGGAAGACACTGAATGTTTGCATGCATTTTAGGCAGCCATGACCCAGGCAGGATCTCTAACAGACATCTGAGGAGTGGCCAGTGAAGTTATCACTAGGCTGTAATGGGCCGAAAAGACAGTGTTTACAGCAAAAAGCTTGAAGGTAATGATTCTACACACCAGAACAAATTCAGTAAGCTGTAGTTGTTCTGGTGACTATAGTCTCCTTTTAATTAAAATTCTTAGTCTCTGGAATTGACTATGGAACCGGTGGTATCCGTTTGTTTCCAGGTTTCCACACCAAGTTTCTCTAAACTACGTTTTACAGATTTGTATATTGGCTAAACCCATAAATATATGCATGTTAGAATTCAAACTCACCATGTCCCAATGGTCCCCCAACTTTTAGAAACAAGCACTCTAAAACCTACAAACAAGGTTTTTATTTTGTTTTTTTTACAACAATTTATTAATGCTTTAGATTCCTTTGGGATATCAACACAAAAATGCTAGTTTAAAAGTATTGCTATGACAATGTGCCACTGTTTAGGTATTGAGATGGAACCTTTGAATGCATAGTAACTCTACATTTTATTGAAATATGAGTGTGTTGGTTATTTGTTTTTGTTTTTTGGTTCACTTAGTTGAGAGAAAGCTTGCAGTTTATGATATGGGTCAATACGGTTACTCCTGCTACTTTCTTTTTGGGGGTATGAACAGAGGAAGAAAACTTTTTTTTTTATATATATATATATATATCTTTATTTAGCTCACATACATATAAAGTTGAATCATTATCTAACAGTCTTTATATGTATATAGAATTGTGTTAGCCAAGCTCTCTTTTGACAAAATTGTATGGGGAGCTGGCAGTGGAACCCAGAGTCTCTACACCATAACCACCATGATGAGCTGTAGTAGTTCTTGTTATTAAAATTATCAGTGCTAAATGTCAAAGCTGTTAAAATTATTCATACTGTGTAAACACCAAGTACAAATGTACTTTAAAAGGACATTTGAAACAAAATTTGTACTATGTAAATGTGGGTGATTTGTAATATTGTAATCTATATTCAGTGTGAGGGGAGGGGGAGGGGTGTGCTACTAAATGTAGATGAAAAGTGCTTCTCTAACAAGCTTTACACTTCTCAGTGGCTCTAGTTTTTGTCAAAGGCACAGCTGGCTTTTTACTAATCTGTTTGCATGAATAGGCTCTTCACATGTGTAGAGTAGATCAAGAAATGCATCCATTTACTTAAAGGCTTCCATTGACTCCTGCTTGTAGTGTGAGTCTCTCATATATTTCTAGAGGAAGACACTGCCCATTAACAATTTAGTTGTGAGAGTTAATGGAAAATAATTACTGGCTGAATTTATTCCATTGCTTTTTATTGGTTAGCAATGTCAAACACAGATTTCTTCAATTATTGGCATCTGTGGAACAAATATTCTCATTGAAGTTAAATTCTGAAGAAACAGATGAAAGAAAAAATGTCAAATTCAGAGAGTGGATTTTTTTTAAAATTTTTTTTGCTCAAGACGTTATTCGTTTTGTAATAAAAATTCTAATCCGCCGTCATTATTATTCATAATTTTGATTTCCGTATTCGTTTCTCCAGTGTGTCAATCAGTTAAGCTTAGGCACACCCTCTTTCTACTCCATTAAGCATTTGATAACTTAATGAAGTTTGTTTGTATTCATTTATTTATTCTTTTGTTTTTCATTAAAGGGACACTATAGTCACCAAAACAACTTTTAGCTTAATGAAGCCGTTTTGATGTATAGATCATGTCCCTGCAGTCTCACTGCTCAATTCTCTGCCATTTAGGAGTTAAATCACTTTGTTTATGAACCCTGGTCACACCTCCCTGCATGTGACTTGCACAGCCTTCCTAAACACTTCCTGTAAAGAGTCATCTAAAGTTTATCCTTCCTTTATTGCAAGTTCTGTTTAATTTAGATTTTCTAATCCCCTGCTATGTTAATAGTTTGCTAGATCCTACAAGAGCCTCTTGTATGTGATTATAGTTACATTTACAGAGAAAGAGATACAATTGTTTAAGGTAAATTACATCTGATTGAAAGTGAAACAAGTTTGTTTGTTTCTCCATGCAGTCTGTGTCAGTCAGTCGAGGGAGTTGTGACAAGGGCTGCATAAACAGAAACAAATTGTATTAACTCCTAAATGGCAGTGAAAACCTGAGAAGCATGATCTACATGCCATGTTCTGCAGATCAGTCTGGTGATGGTTTCCCTTGTGGTTGTCCGAGAGCGCGTTATTGATTCTGGTTATTCTATTTTGGGTTGTTTTCTGGCATCCCTGACTCCTGGCTTTTCCTTATCGTTGTCTCTTTCTGTTTCCCTTGACCTCGACTATTCCTGTCTATTCTTTGGTATGTTAGTCCGGCCATTCTAAGGTCCGGTATCCATTACCTATCAGTCCTCTGTGTTACACAATTTTACGTGCTGGATCATTCTTGGAAATTACCATCAAAATGCAGAGGAGGAGAGAGATAGTTGGTGCCTTGTATACTATAGGCAGAGGTACACAAGGTGGAGGTGAGACAGTAGGTGCAGCCGCAGGTTGCAGATGCGCTGTACGGATAAGAAGCGTACTGTCACGAACGCACCCTACTCCAAGAGTTCGCGTGACGTAGTTGTGGTGGTGAAAGGGTTAAAGTTCACTATTTGTCTGCACTAGACCGGAAATAATGACAAAATCCCCCTTTTAAAACCACCCACACTTAAACATAATAATATAACTATTACTATTTTAACGCTGCCACCACCAAGACAATTTATAAATGGGGTGCCTTGGTCCCCCAGGTAAATCAATAATAAAACCCACCAAATATTACTCAGCACAATATTTAAGGAATTATAAAAATACTAACTAGTCTCTTCAGGTAATGTGATTCTTAAACAGACAAAGGCAGAACTTAAATGAATGTTTATTATGAGCAAAAATTAATCACTGTGCATATAACAATTTATGATAAATTATTTACACCAACAACAGATAAAACCAAAAAGAATAAAATACAGAAGTCCTAATTACTCACTTAGGTTTTTTCAAAGTACAACTTCTGTCCAGGGGGTCTCTGGCAAGGAAAGATGGTGACTCACTCAAAATTAGATCTTGGCCCCAAGCAAGTACACAAACACCCTTCAGGATCACAGGAGATATACCCTGTGAGTTGCCACGCCTCATCCAGGGGTGGATACTAAGTGACCACCTCCTTTGTGCCAGAAAACATGTCACATACAAACTTTTGGTTTTATATCCTCTACTGTACTTGCCACAGAAATAATAATTGCCTCTATGAATTTGTTATTGTTTTCCCATTCCAAAGACATGTTGCACGCCCCGCCCACGATCCAATAGGGCGGACATCACAAGTCCTGCCACACGGTTTAAGTTGTGCAACTCATGTTTGGGCTTAATTAAAAGATTGGGCTTGTCCCATTCCAAATATAATAAAAATGAGGCTTAATTATTAACCTGTGGGCAAGTATGAATGTTTCACTTGGATAAGATACTGGAACACAAGGATCTTCATGAAACTAATCCCATTACAATTTCAAATGATTGAACTATCCTTTACAAGGTACATGACAAATGGATGAAGAGACATTCAGACTTTTTCCAAGTGTAGAACCTCACACCTTGCAGATCCTTGATTACTTCACATCCATATAGTAAAATCCTTTTCACATTGCTATTCCATTCACACTACCCCTTCTGTCATCTGACCTCTGTGAATCCCAGCTTCAAAAGATGTAACACCTGTTGACCTCAGCAATAGCATCTCTGTAATTTGTGCTATTTACTACACAAATTACATTAAAACATGATATTCCATAGTGTAATAATAAATTATACACCCTTGCCGTGACACGTACCATGCGGTGATCATTCTCCTCTAGTTTCCTTTCGCAAGCAGCTATGTACTTACACAATTCTACAGGATATATGGCCATGTCGTAATGTCAGGATTACAGAATCATCCAGCACGTAGAATATTGTATAACACAGAGGACTGATAGGTAACGTACACCAGACCTTAGAATGGCCGGACTAACGTACCAAAGAATAGTCAGGAATAGCCAAGGTCAAGGGAAACAGAGACACAACGATAAGGAAAAGCCAGGAGTCAGGGATGCCAGAAAACAGGGAAGTCAAAAACAATGCCAAAGTCAAATAACCAGAATCAATAACGCGCTCTCGGACATCCACAAGGGGAAACCATCACCAGACTGATCCGCAGAACATGGCATGATATAACTCTACACACACAAACTGCTTCATTAAGCTAAAGTTGTTTAGGTGACTATTGTGTTCCTTTAAAATAACTTCCTTAATGTTTTCATTATTCTTTTACATCTGTACCCTTCCTCACCCCTTTGCATTAAATAGGTATCAATTCATTGAAGAAGCTTTTCAAAGCCAGAAGGTGATAATAGATACTTTGATTGCAAAGTTAATGGAGAAGAACAAATATATCAAGTTTACAGGGGACCAGATTCAAAACAGGCAAGTACAAAGCTTATTTATTTTCTGAAAGAAAGTTTGCTTTTATTTTTTTGTGCAGTCATTCATATTTTAGTAAAACTAATTCTTCAGGACTCTTGCATCCATTTTTGTTAACTGCAGCATTGGGTGAACCTTCTTAAACTGCATTTAGTGAGAGTCTGGATGTAGCTGGAATGTGATGTTATTTGTATGCAGATTGTTCACCACTTGCAATTACATTACCCTTTGCTGCATTGCAGTCTTTTAAAGCCAATGTGTTCTTTCACTTTACGGCAATCCTCGCCTTCATAGATCTATGTATATTGTATCATATAATAGTATAATATTGTGTGTGTGTGTGTGTATGCAAAAGATTTAAGCCGGTATTAAACAAATGCAGCAAAGTTTTTACATTTACTGTTTATTTTTATCAATTAACAAAATGCAAGTGTTGTAACAGAAGAAAACCTAAATCTAATCAATATTTAGAGTAACCACCCTTTGCTTTCAAAACAGC
Source organism: Pelobates cultripes (assembly GCA_933207985.1). Taxonomy (NCBI): domain Eukaryota; kingdom Metazoa; phylum Chordata; class Amphibia; order Anura; family Pelobatidae; genus Pelobates; species Pelobates cultripes. Next base: position 224,443,753 of record OW240914.1, read on the forward strand.
ATCAGTGTTTTGTTTTGGTACACTTGCACAAAGTCAGGGATTATGTATTGATAGTCAGATGTAAGATAGTTTACAATACAGGTGCTAATTATCAATGTAATATATAGGTTGAAACACAATCCTTAACTGAAAAAGAAACTGCTGTATAGGAAGAGTAAAGCTGTGTGAGGAACAGCCAAATTCTGCTAACAAGATGACGTTGCTGATGACCGTTTAGTGTCAAAAGTCATACATCATGGCAAAACTGAGCACAGCAACAAGACACAAGGTAGATATACAGCAATAGTAAGGTCTCTTCCAGGCAGAAATTGTAAGGCAGGCAGGGGTTTCCAGGTGTGCGCTCCCAGCACTTCTTAAGAAACCAAGAACCAATAATGTTGAAAACCAATGGCGCACAATAGATGGCCAAAAAAGTTGGCAGTTTGCTTGCTGCCTTACCCTAAAGACCTGCGGAACGGTATTAGCATGAGTATCTGCAGGCAATAATAAAGCATGGTGGAGGTTTCTTGCAAGATTGGGGTACTTACAAATATAAATGTTCTGGTGCTACTATATTGCCAAGTCTAACAAATCAGATAACCCACTTTTCTGCTCCTGAGAAAAAAAAGATATACTCTTCAAACTATCAAATTGCCAGTTAAATTCAATTGTCCTCCAATCCCGTTGTATAGATACTGAACAGTGGTAATATACACTTTCTTGGAATATTCTTTAGTGGCGAAAAACAAACAATGAAACAGGACGTGTGTAAATCAAGTAATACACAAAAATGTATTGTTCAAAATATGCTTACAGGACAGTGTTCATAGCTTATCTCCGTGAAAAACAAGTTAACTTGGACTTGTAGTTAAGATTCTGTCTCCATAAGGTTTCTAACAGGTAAATTCCTCAGACACTTGAGCAATCAGATGTATTTCATCCAAGTCGAGTTGGACTTTGTAAATGATTTTGGTCATCATTAATGTTCTCCTCAATTCTGTGAACTACAGGCATATACTTATCCGTCATGCAATACAAAAACAATCAGGGACGCTTCTGACTGGCCCTGAATTTATTTTGCTGCATGAGAATCAACCCAAACTTACAGCCAAAGTCATTGAGAATGATCTTCAACATAAATAACAAGGAGTCCTGGAAGCCATGGTATGGCCTTCACACAGCTCTTATTTTAACACTGAGTCTGTGTTGGAGTACATAAGGAGAAAAATTCAACAGAGGCTGCCAAAACACACATAGGAATTGTGGTTTGTTCAAGATATCGGTCACAGCTTATCTGCTTACAAAGTTGTATAGTGTACCTAGAAGAATTGATGCTGTTTGGAAGGCAAAGAGTGGTGTTGATTAAAATATTGATTTGATTTCGGTTTTTCTTCTGATCACTCAATTTGCATTTTGTAATTTGATAAAAAAATAAACGAACTTATCTGTTTTTGAAGGCATTCTTCAAAACCCTAGGGTTCCACGAGAACAAAATTGGGGGTTCCGCTGCGATTCACCCATCGGGTGGCCAAGAGCCACTCAATGGTTTTTCGTGAACAGGGGCTCAGTGTGGTGCATTGACCTTGCATTATTGGTTGATGAGAGGAAGTGACTGCCTGTCACTTCCTCACAGCTTCACAGAACGCACCAAGCGGGATGGAGAGAGGCAGGAGGGGATGGGGGGAGAAAACTGCTTCCGACCTCACACCCCAACAGCTAGCAGCACTCCTGCAGACAAAAGGGTAAGCTAACAGGAGGGTGGCTGCAATTATAAACATTATGACTTGTATGTGTATCTGTGTCAAGTTGTGTGTGTACCTGAATGTGTACCTGTGTGTCAGTGTGTGTATATCTGTATGTCAAGCTTTGTGTATCTGTGCTGTGTGTGTGTCACTGTGTATCTGTTAATGTTTGTATGTGGCATTGTATGCGCCAACATCCCAGAAATGAAACACCAACACACCCCTACAAAGACACCCCTGAACTCCAACTCCAAAATTATATATAAACACTCACACACCCTTCACAAAAATGTTTGCAGACTAGTGTGTATGTATATCTATGTATATTTTTAATTTACTTATTTTTTATTTGTTGCATTCTTGTTAATTATCTCTAATGCTTTGTTTTTGTCTATTCTTGTCATAGGATCCTCGAAGTAAACCAAAACCAAAAGCAGGTGGAACAAGATATAAAGGTTGCCATTTTTACATTAATGGTGGAAATCAATAAAAAAGGCAAAGCTTTGTTACATCAACTTGAGGTAACGTGGTTTGTTTTAACCAATATCCTTCTTATTCTTCTTCTTCTTTGTCCACTACCTGAATGTACCTTTCTTGAGCCGGTTTAGTGAGTGGGGAGTCACAATTTTTCTACAGTGAAAGTAGAAAAAAAGAGGAAGATCTACATTTTAATACACTCCTATGATTTTAACAAGAGCCTTATAAGTAAATAAAACCATAATAAAAATATTAAGGGCTGACTGAATAGTAACACTATCTTAAAGAATCATATTGTGTAAAGAGAGGCATAGTTAATGTAACCAATCAAGCTTCCTTGCAAAAAAGGCTGACATAATAACATTGCAACATAACATTGCTTTTTAATAACTGTAATTAAAAAATAAATAAAAATAAAAATATTTATATTCTGTACCCTAAGGCGACTTTAATGGATGCATTTTGACCGTCTGATCTAGTTTTATTTTTAATTTTGTTTTTTAAATGCACCTCAGGGGTGTTCCCTAGATGTGCAAGCAGTCTGCTTTTATGATGCTGATTGCACCTATGTGCTACGCAGCCCTGAATAAGATGCCTCATTTGCTGCTTAAGAAACTCCAACTGTTCCTGAATCTCCTAACTGTTCCTGAATCATCCAGACCTGATGTCATTGTTTTTGATGGCAGACTTAAACATTTGATCCTTCAGAAAAATGTATTCTCTAAAGCTGTAAATAATATCCTTGTTCCAGCTCTGAAAGTTGTCTTCTCATACCTGCCACAAGGTTTGGCAAGCGTATTTAAATTGGTGTACTTTAGATGGAGAATCCTTTTGGGTCGCCAGAGTGCTGAATTTTCTTTTGGCTGGACATAAGGGATTATCAACCAGTACTTTAAATGGTCAAATGTCTTCCCTTTCTCTCCTGTTCCTTTCTGTCGAGACACTTGTTCAGGCTTTGGCCTAAATTCACCTTGTGGTTCAACTTGTAAGTCCTCTGTTGAATTTGAACTTAGTCCTGTCGGTACTTCAGCACTGTCCCTTAGGACTTCTACATAACTTTCAACACTTGATGTGGAAGGTGAAATTTTGTTCTAATTTCTTCCCCTAGGAGGGTTTCTGAGGGTTCACTTCTATTGTTTGCTCCCTCTTTCCTGTATAGCAAGGTTTATTTGCTTAGTTTTATATTATTCTTTCCTAAAGTTGTTTCCACTTTCTCCAAGCTAGGATATGGTTGTACCTTCTTTCTACCCAAAGCCAGCCAATGATAAGGAGTAGGAGCTACTACACTCTATACATAGTATGTGGATGCTGCAAAGCATTTTGTTCACTTTTCAGGGCCTTGTGAAGATCTCAGAGCTTCAGCTGTTACTCTGGAGTTTTGAGATCTGACTGGATTACTGTTCATTCTACTATAGTCCTGGCTACCTCTTGCAAGCATGATATTTCCATAGAACAGATTTGCAAGGCATCGAATTAGTATTTTTGGTACACTTTTGCCAAGTACAGTATATACTCGAGTATAAGTCTAGTTTTTCAGCACATTTTTTGTGCTTAAAAACACCCACTCGACTTATACTCGAGTCACTGTCTGTATTATGGCAACTTAGAGAGCCGCGGCCGTCAGAGCCATGGCAACGATCCCACGGCAACCAGACCGCGAGACTTACAGTGGAGCTGACCGGAACGGAGGAGAAGGGAGCTGACAGGAGCTGCAGGAAAGGTAAGTAAATGCTTCCTGCCGGCCCACCCACTTCACAGCCCATGCCACTGGACCACCAGGGATTAAGATAGCCCCCCTCCCTGACCAGTTAACAAGCAGGGAGGGGGGACAAATTTTTTTTTTAAATAATAAAAAAAATATTAAAATTAAAAAAAATTAAATAAAAATGCCCTCCCCCCACCCAGTTCACACACACTACACAAACACACACTCTGCATTATATACACACTCTGCATTATATAGAGTATGTGTATATAATGCAGAGTGTGTTTGTATGAGTGTGTGTGTGTGTGTGTATATAATGCAGAGTGTGTGTTTGTATGAGTGTGTGTGTATATATAATACAGAGTGTGTGTTTGTATAAGTGTGTGTGTGTTTAATGCAGAGTGTGTGTTTGTATGAGTGTGTGTGTATATAATTATAAAAATCACAGAATTTCATAGCCCCAAGTTTTACCCTCGACTTATCCACGAGGCATAGCATATTTCACAATTGTTGGTCACAAAACTGCACTCGACTTATACATGAGATCGACTTATACACGAGTATATACGGTATATGTTTTATTTTTATTTTCAATTTGTCAGTTTTTATTGGTTTGTATAGGAGGAGGTTACAGAAAGGAAAGGGGGGAGGGAAGAATGATTTCATCATCACAGAATGTATACTCGTACAAGGTAAGAGTATACATTCTGTGATTACATATTCCATGCATACAAGGACATTGTCCCGGCATCTGGTACCACAGTCTGTCCAACACTATATACAGACGCATCGTATAAGTGGCACAATCCCATAGAGAGAGAGCTATACCCATTGTACCTCTCGCTCCACCCTGATGTTTAGTTGCAATCATTTGGTACGTGAACTCCACGAGTCCCACATATCCTGTGTTTTTAGGGAGGTTTGATTAGGGGAAATTGTGTTTTCAAGCCTTCCTCGTATGCGCTCTGTATATCCAGTTCAGTGAGTAATCGTTGGAGATGCAGAGGGTGAAACAAAGAAAACTATATGACCGAACAGGGTGAAGCGCAGACATTGTGATCTATATTGTAACTAGGTGTAATAGGCACAGGTGTGGGGTCGTGGTCCCCGGTCTGTCTGCTATGAAGACTTTGGGGGTTTAACGCAAGAGAGTTAGTGAAGGGTCAAAGGCATTGGTAATGTGCCTGTTAGTAACCATTGCCACATAAAGCCAAACCTGTTCGATTGGGTATCTTGTCCTGTCTTGTCCCATTATTTGACCCAGGGATAACGGTACACTGTTGTTCGACTGCTAATGGGCATCGTCTATTCTAGCCGTCAACTAGTTAAATGGAGGGATTACTTATTGGCATACATGGTAAATAAGTAAAGTCACCCCAATAATGTCCGTGGGACCAAGCTATACAAATTAGTAGTGGAAAACCTCATGTACATGAGTTGTATGGTTTAGCAAGTATGCAGTGTGAGAATATTTATGGGGTGATAAATATTAAAAATATTTTCATCTATGCCCAAGGGCCCAGATAATGGGGAAATACAGGTTGGATAGCTCCTTGACACGCAAAGCATTAGCTGATGACAGACGCGAACAAGTCAAAGCCCATGGGGACCTACGGCAGAATTAGACTGACCCTCCTCTCCCAAACCCCAGACAAACCCCCCGAGTAAAGGCCTCAAATGTACAAACACATAACGACGTAAGACGGGGGAAAAGAAAAAAAAAAAACCCGGCCAACGATACATACAACGTGGGAGGCCAGACTGAAGGCCCTCCCCCTAGACAGATGGGCTATAAGCAACACCCTAAAGGGCAGAACCCACGACTACAACAAGACGGACTAAAACCTCTCCATAAGAACCAACTCCCCCCGCAGACTCCACTGACTTAGTGCGAGCAATTACCGAGCTCTGGCCACCGTAGAGTGACAGACTTGGACCCAGACCAGCCAGACACGGCCACCTACCCCCTAACCAAGGAGGTCAGCTACACGACCTCCAGGTTCACACCTAAGAACGCCTCAATAGTGGTGTTCACATATTGTTTTAAGTTTCTGTTGATCATGTTATGGTTTACAAATGTATGTTTTTTACACAACTGTGTCAGAACAACGCTCTATCACACGGCTAATCCTTCTCTTAGCTACACAACCTGTGCACCCCAAGTTATACAAAAAGCTCCAAAACAGCACATTCAACTTCTAAAACTATAGTATGAAGATTTACACGCACAACATTAGAGGACTGAACACCCCACACAAGAGGCACACCCTTCTTAAAGACTTAAAAAGCACCCAAGCAGACATAATTTGCCTGCAAGAGACACCCTTCCAATGCACCACCAGCCCAGTCCTGGGAAAGGCAACGTAGCCGCACCAGTTTCATGCTACCGCGCCCACAAAACGCAAAGGGGTTTCCATCCTAATCAGCCGACACCTAGCCTTTGACGAAATAACCGTCAAAAAAGACCCACGCGGTAGGTACATCATACTGATCTGCACCATTAATAGCTCTACATACCCAACAGTCAACACATACATGCCAAACGCAAACCAAGGTGGGTACCTTCATAACCTCTTGACGTTCGTAACCTCAATGCAGACAGGCACAACGATCATCTGCGGGGATTTTAATCAGTTCCAAGACCCCGCGCTAGACTCAACGGCGAAACACACACCCCATAGGACCAAGGTACTCCACAGGCAATGCAAGTCCTTAACCAAGCTCCTACAGGCACACGGTCTATACGACGCATGGCGCACAATGCACCCAACCGAGAGGGAATGCACACACTTCTCCCAAGTACACAACACATACTCAAGAATAGACTGCTTCCTCCTACAGAGCGCACACCTGAACCGCGTGGTGGCATGCGAAATAGGGACCTCCGCCTGGTCCAACCATAACCCAGTGGAACTTACATTAGCAGACCATTATAACTACAAAAATAGAGGCCCTTGGAGGCTCAATGAACAACTCCTCAATGACCATCAATTGGTCCAAACACTACAAAAAGACATGCATGCATACTTCCAATCCAACGACACCCCAGACATTACCCTGCTAACCCTCTGGATGGCCCACAAACCGGTCATCAGGGGCATACTAATAAGACGGGCATCCCACCTCAAAAAACAACAAAACTCATACATACAGAACCTTAAAAAGCTACAAGACCTACATAGAGCAAACCAAATTGCTCTCTCCAGGGCCACGCAAGATTCAATCACCGACTTGCAAAAACAAATCAACACCTCCAACTTCCAGAAAGCAAGCTATGCACTGAAAAAATTGAAAGCAACTACCTTTGTCATGGGCAACAGAGCCAGCAAAACTCTGGCCCAAAGACTCAGGGACAAGCAAGCCCAAACCAGAATCCCATACTTACTCTCCTCCCAGGGACAGAAACTGCTCCAACCCACGCAAATCTGCAATGAATTTGCAACCTACTACAGCTCCCTATACAATCTAAAAGACAACCCACAAGTACCCCAGCCGACCCACAGCTCCATCTCAGAGTACCTCCGCAGAATTGACATGCCTAAGCTCCAAACACACCAAATAGCCAGCCTTGCGGCCCCCATCACCACCCTAGAGGTAACACAGATCGACACCATGCCAAAAGGCAAAGCCCCGGGCCCTGATGGCCTCACCAACCTGTACTACACCACCTTCAAGGACGTACTAAGCCCTTACATCACACGTGCCCTCAACCTAGCCACCCAACAGGGAACCTTACCACCTGAATTCTTAGGAAAATCACAGACGATCTGCCCAAATTTTAGACCTATCTCCCTGCTAAATGCCGATGCCAAATTATATGCCAAAATCTAGACGGTTAGGCTCAAAACACTCTTGCCTAGCTTGATCACTACAGACCAAGTGGGATTCGTGGCGGGTAGACAGGGCCCAGACAACTCCCGGAAAGTACTAGACATCCTCCACTACCTCAACCGCTCCAAACTGCAGAGCACGCTCCTATCCCTAGAAGCTGAGAAGGCATTTGACCGACTCAATTGGCATTTCCTTCATGAGGTACTGATGAGATACGGGTTCCCACCAGACTTCCAAAACATGGTAAGAGCCCTGTACAGCACCCCATCGGCCATGGTATTAAATTCGGCGTTTAGCTCTGCCACCTTCACAATTATCAATGGTATCAGGCAGGGATGTCCCCTATCTCCCTTACTATACGTGCTAGCGCTGGAACCATTAGCGATAGCCATCCGAAGCAACCAAAATATTAAGGGGTAAACCATAGGAGACCGGGAATACACACTTAATTTTTTTGCGGATGATATTCTCCTCACACTCTCCAACCCAACAATTTTACTCCCCAACCTCCACAAAGAAATAATGGAATATAGCAAACACTCCTACTACCAATTGAACCTGACCAAAACGCAAGCCATGTGCATAAACCTGTCAAAAACTGAGGAGGAACGATACAAGCTCAACTTCAGCTATGACTGGAGAAACGACTACTTAACATTCTTAGGTGTTAGGCTAACGAAACACCACTCGGGCTTATTCGCCACCAATTATATCAAGCTCCTCAAAGAAGTGGAACAAACGTTACTCATGGCTAGGCCGCATAGCGGCCATCAAAATGACGATTCTACCAAAAATCCTCTACATGTTCCGCTCCCTTCAAATCCCCATACAGCAGACATATTTACAAAGACTACAATCCCTCCTGATTAGATTCAGCTGGGGAGGGAAACACCCAGAGTCCCACGTGCTTTACTAATGCGACACCCGGAGAAGGGCGGTTTGGGACTCCCTAACCTTAAGGCATACTACCACGCAACGCAAATTGCCAACATACTCCATATGCACTCCACCACATACCCCCCCCAATGGATCCCCATCAAAGCAAGTTGCGGAGGACAGACAGACCTCGCAGCAGCTATGTGGACGCCCAGGAAACTGCGTAACACACCCCAGAGCACCTTGCCCACCACAAAACTAGTATACAACATATGGGACAACCATAGGGCCGCATTTTGCTCCGCCAGACCGTGGTCAATGGCAACGCCATTAAAAACGATCGCACTCTACAATAACACATTCCCATATAGAGCATGGCAAGCACATCATCACACACCTACACCAAATCTGCACCGAAAAAGGGCCACTCCCGCTCTTAACACTGCAAACCAAATACAATATCCCAACACAACTTACATTCTCACACTGGC
>OW240914.1:224457853-224460353 GCA_933207985.1 Pelobates cultripes
AGTCTTGAAATCACTCTTATAAAGTGATAAGTACGGGACACTCTGCTAACCCCATTCAGATTGTAGTGTTTATTTTAAGTGGCCGGTGTCAGGATTACTAGTAGATCCAGCATGCAGAATTATCACACCTAGAACTAAAGGTAACGTTTTAAACCGAGCCTTAGAATGGCCGGACTTAACGTACCAGAGAATAGTCAGAATACTTCTTGAGGTCAGGGATACAGAAGGAGACACAACAATGAGGGAAAGCCAGAAGTCAAGGATACCAGAATACAGGGATGCAAATTGATACACATTAGGGCAATGAAAGCGTCATCCTCCCTGCCCAATGGTTCAAATGTTAATTTGAATTCCGCAAGGAATTCCTGGTAGTTATACGCAATACTCATATTAATCTCCCATAAAGGATTGGCTGAAGTTAAGGCTTTACCTTTAAGTTGGTTCATTAGGTAACCAATCTTGGTTCTATCCGTGGGAAATGATCCCAGTGAGGCCTCAAAGTGGTACTCCATTTGATTCAGAAATCCCCGGCATTCTTAAATATTACCATAAAAATGCGGGGGAGGAGATAGGGAGATAGTAGGTGCCTTATGTACTATAGGTGGAGGTACATTAGGCGGAGGTGACATTCGGAGAACTCTCGGGCTGTAGATGCGCTGTTCGAGTAAGAAGCGTACTGAAAGCCAGGGCAAATTGATCCATACGGTGATCATTCTCCTCTAGCTTTCTCTCGCAAGCTGCTATGTGCTTACACAATTCTGCAAGATCTACGGCCATGTCGTAATGTCAGCATTACTAGTAGATCACACCTAGGACTAAATGTAACGTCTTACCGGGCCTTCGAATGGCCGGACTTAAAGTACCAGAGAATAGTCAGAATACTTTCCGATGTCAGGGATACAGAAGGAGACACAAAGCTAAATGGAAAGCCAGAAGTCAAGGATACCAGAATACAGGGAAGTCAAAACGAAGCCAAAGTCAGTATTACCTACTAAGGGAAACCATGACAGGGCAATGAGAAGAAGTAAAAATGTGTTTAAATAAGCCTCCTATGGATCCGATTGGCTGTAACCGGCCTTTGACCACAGAACGTGCATGTGCGTCTTTTGCATGACGTTGCACACACGTTGGGGTAGTTATTGCTGTGGGCGGACATGGGGCTATAAAATGCCATGGATCCGCAGCAGCCGGCATCCACCAACCTGTTGCATGAGTCAGGTATACTGGCGCATAGCTGCTATCTCTTAGTTGTTGCAGAAATAAAATTCATGGGATGATCAGACTGCCAGCATCAGTTAAGATTTGAAAGTGATCACTTCATGTTGTGTAAAATGTCTGGTGTGGTAACATAGTCAAACTTATTTATTTTGTTAGTAACACTACTTTTATAATATAATTCTGTCAAGTACTGGGATAGGGTTTGTGTTTTAGCAGAGTTTTGCCAGAGAAAGTGTCTTATTAAAATGTCACTGCCACTTCTGGATACAAGAAATCTCCGGCACTCACTTTGATACGTTCAAAGCCGTTTTAATGAATCCGCAACGTTTCGATCTGTACCCAGATCTTTATCAAGCTTGCTAAAGACCTGGGTACAGGTAGAAACATTGCGGATCCATTAAAACTGCTTTGTACGTATCACAGTGAGTGCCTGAGATTTTTTTCTTGTATGTAGATTATATGGGGTATGGTGACCCATGCTCAGTTAGCACCCTGTGTGTTTTGTGATTGAGTGCAACCCTCTTCTCTGTTTTTTTACTGCCACTTCTGGAGTCTTTGCATTTTGTTTATATACAAATACTACCCCAAATTGACCTGCCTGTCACTGTCCTAGGTGGCACCCAGAAAGTAGAAATATTTAACTGGAACACTCCCTACTTGGCATTGCCATCCGACAGATTAAGTTCATTATTAGATCCTGGCAGATGAAGCCACACCGAACTGCTCCATAAGAATCTATAAATTACACAAAACAATCAATTAATCATATATTTTTTGACGGAGTATAGCATAATCAAATACTATAATGTACCATTTGCCCTGAACTCCAACTGGGATTTGCCAAAATGCCTATTCACAAACCACAGTCCTTCTTGGAGAATGTCTTTTAAGAAGACAAAAGTAAACTTTTTTGGATAATCATATATCCATATTTAGAGAAGGACAAAATAAACTTTCAAAGAAAAGAACACTATCTCTACCATGAACCATGTAGGAGATTCAATTAATTTTCGGGATTGCTTTGCCTTTGGGTTCCTAGAAGCTGTATAGGGCACAATTAAATCAGAAAACTATCAAGACATTCTGTAGCGAAACTTACTGTCCTGTATCAGGATACTGTCTCCTTAAAAGTGCGTGCCTCGGCAGGATGACTACCTGAAACTAAAAAGAATCTAAAAGAATGGATGAGAAGGAACATTGGACTGTTCTGAAGAGGCCTTATTTGAATACCAGAGATGTAGAATTTGTATTGCTTGAAAATGCAATTCCAGTGCAACAGGCA
>OW240914.1:224465353-224542085 GCA_933207985.1 Pelobates cultripes
AAGTACATAGGACAGCTTGGGCGTTCTATGCCGGCGTTTAGAGCCGGGTCCCCAAGGGCCACATAAAACGTCCGCAGTCCTTAAGGGGTTAAAAGGACATAGGTTCCAGTACTGTTATATTCCAGCCACATCTGCTTTCAGTACCACCATCCTTCTCCCCCTTTTTGAGGAGTCATACTGGGGGTAACACCCATATTTGAGATGTGGTATCTTCAGGCTCCTACCCTTCTTGTCGTTTTTTTTTTTTTTTTAATTAATACCATATAAACTTTAACATAACTGAATGGATTTTGGAGAAAAAGGATAACGGGATAGACAAGGGTAGGGTCCTAAAATAGTATAGGAGTAAATAGATGCAACCCTTCCCAGCCAAGAGCATTCCATTTCTCTCCATCTCTTTATGTAAGGCGGGCCACACTTTATTAAAATTATACATATGCATATTGGTTAAGTTTTTACATAAATTTATACCTAGGTATTCCAAATAATCTACTCTCCATTTGTAATGATATGTGCTTTTTAAAATTACAATGTCTAAATGATTAATATGAAGTGGGAGGTCCTGAGTTTTGGATATGTTCCATTTATAGTATGAGACTTTAAAATCTTTTAAATTAGTTAAAGATGAGATCGGATTCCTAACAGTCAATAAAATGTCATCTGCAAACAATCCTATCATATGCATTGAGTCCCCGAATTTAATTCCCTATATCTCAGGTGTGGTTCTTATTAATTCGGCTAAGGGCTCCATTCCTAAAACGAACAAAAGGGGAGATAAAGGGCAGCCTTGCCTGGTTCCATTCGTAAGTGAGAACATTTCTGATTTGAAGCCCAAAGACGGTACATGAGCCGTAGGGTTTCCATATAGAGCAGAGATCACTTTAATAAAAGATGAGGGAAGATTACATTTTTGTATAATTTTCCATAGATAACCCCAGTCTATTGTCAAACGCCTTCTCCGCATCTAAAGATAAGATCAGAGAAGGCACCCTGATAGAATTAATGTGTTGAATTCGGTTAATAAACCTTCTTGTGCTGTCAGGAGCTTGTCTTCTGTGCACAAACCCTACTTGATCTCTCTTAATTATAAAAGGGATAAGTTTAGCCAATCGATTGGCCAAAACAGCATACATTTTAATGTCGTTAATTAGCAATATGGGCCTATAATTAGAGCATTTGTCAGGGTATTTGCCTGGCTTTGGCAAGGTAACTATCTTCTCACAAAGTGACTAGTCTGGCATCTCCCCTCCGATTTTGAATGAATTAAACAGTTCTACCATATGTGGCAGGAGAACCTTGATAAAAGTTTTATAGTGTAAAATAGTGAATCCATCAGGACCCTGGATTTTATCAGTTGACATAAGTTTAATTGCCTCGCATATCTCTTCAGCCGATATATTACAATCTAAACGTTCTAATTTATCCACGGATATCCGAGGCAATACCACTTTATCTAAACATTTATAAAAAAAATTTCCTCCATTGGCTGAGTAATGTCCGAATTTAAATTTGTTCTATAATTTACTGTAATACTCAGCAAACATGTTGCTTATGTTAGTTGGATGAACAATCTTTTCCCCTGGATCGTTTAGTAGATAGGGTTTTTGGGGGGGGGGGAGTTAAACTGAGCGTTCCCTTGTTGAGGCCCTGTTACTCTTTAAATAAAGTGTTTTTGTTTTGTTTTTTGTGGCGTCTCACCACAAGAGAAGTACGATCTATGTTAATTTTTTTAAAATGTTTCTTGGTATCCTCTATCATAGCTGATAGGGAAGCCAATGGACCGAATTTATTGGCTTGATTCAAATTGTATAGTTCCTTTTCCAATATTCTCAAATTGCTGCTGTTCTCTTCAAATAAGACGCCCTTGCAATAAAATGGCCTCTCAACACAGCCTTCTACGCATTTCAAGTCACCTTGTCAAGGACCTCAGGCAATGTATTGTTTGAAGAGTATCAGTCATAACCTTTTCTGTAATAGCCCTATTCTCAACATCCAGTATCAAGTTATTGCTCAACTTCCAAGAGCTGTTTGGAGTTGAGGATAAGGTCTCCTCAATATGCATAATAATGGAAGGGTGATCCGACCAGTTAATTTCCCAAATTTCTGATTTTGAAACATGTTCAATTGAAGAACTCTATCCTTGAATACATGTTTTTGGAGACCGAATAGTAGGTATAATCCTTCTATCCCTCATGTAGCAGTCTCCAGGAGTCAAACAACCCACATTCAGTCATATATTTCAAATATTTGTCTAGCCTGTTATTTGTTTTACTGTTTCTATGATGTTTCTGTTGTATTATATTTTATATAAAGGGTGGATAAAAAGTACATTTGACAATTTTTACATTTTCCACAAACACTGATGGCAAAATCTATATAATATACTGTGCTTATTCTGTTTTGAGGGGAAACTAAATTAGTTTCATTCCACTACAGGTGCTCTTTTGGTTTAGGTGAAAAATAACTGGTTATGTCTAGTTTCCTTTTTATTTTTCTAATGCAGTGAATGGATTAAATTTCAATACCTAAAATGGCTTTCACACATTTGTGGGTGACCTGCCCTCTTTCAGAGACTAAAATTGTTGATGGACATATTTAATCAGAAACTCTGCTTGTAGATTAGATAGTACTGTATTACATTGCTGTTCAGCTAGAAAATTATTCAGTGGCAAGGGTTGCTGTGGACTTGACCAGAAGTTATTTCTTTAAAGGAAATATGAAATAATCACTAATTTGGTTTTGAATTAAAAATGTATATAAAAACTTATACTGTCATCAAATTATATTGTTACCCAGCTGAAAAGAAACTTGCGTCCAAGTTTAGTCTTTCTCACATGTGTTTTTGCTGTTGATCCAAAAGGACAAAAAGCCCAGTCCGAAGCGCTTCCAGTTTTTCAACAAATTAGGAATACATTCCTTTCAGATTCCAAAATGGCAGTCTATCTCCCTGGATCAAGAAACGATTACCCCACTAATTGGAAATTGTATCCCTGTATGTTATGATTTTGCAAGTATTTATCCAATTGTTGTTTAAACCTCTGTATAGACTCTTATAAATCCACCTCTTCAGGCCGAGAATTCCACATCCTTATTATTTTTACTTTAAAAAAAAACACTTTCTCTTGACTAAATCTCCTTTCTTCCAGCCTAAATATGACTTTGTGTCTTATGTATAGTCCTGCTTATGAATAGATTTCCAGACAATGGTTTGTACTGGCCCTGAATATTTTTGTGTAATGTTATCATATCCCTTCTGAGGTGCCTTTTTTCCAAACTAAAAAGATTAAAAATGTTTAATCTTTCTTCATAACTAAAGTGCTCCATTCTTTTGATCATGTTTGTAGCCTGTCTGCACTTTTTCTAGTGCCATAATATCCTTCTTAGAACATTGGGACTGCCAGCATTTCACATTTACTTATAGGATTGCCAATTCTGTTAACAAATAGCTAGTTTCCAATGTTTCTTGTAAAATTTACCGACCAGCTGTTACTCAAGTGCTAGTGGCTATTGGTAAAGAGTAGCTGCTTTTTTTTCTAATGCAAAGTACCCTTCTTTAGCGACCGGGAATTACCAGAATACATTACTGTTAATGTGTCCAATAAAGTAAATGGGACCCATTAATAGCTAGTTGCTGCCTGGTTTTTAAACTTGTCAATAAATTTTAATTTAAACTCTCTCTACCTGATGGAAAGACAACATAATTAAGTAAGGAGCATAACCTAAATCATAAACATACAACAAACCAAAAATTAGATATAAATGATGCTGTGAATACACAAAACAGAAGCGGTGCAGCTAGATTCCACAGTGAAACCAACCACACAATTTCTCAAAAACAAATAGTAAAGAAGATGACACAAAGTGGACAGTGCAAGAATGTGAATAAAATAATGTGGAACAGGTATTACACTTGTACACAGTGTATATGTGAATTAACAAATATACACACACTGATTTAAGAACAATTGCACTTAAAAGAGGAATGCTTACATAGGGTAATATAGTCTGTATATAATACGTATAGAATCAACATAAGAGGTTTTTTATCTTTGAGCCTATATGAGTGACTTAAGTCTAATGGTACAGTAACTCCTCTGATGAGACTTTAATAATGTAATCTTCACAGCAACCGTAACATGGAGATAAAACGTATCAAATTAAAGTATATAAATGTATTCCAAACAAAAATATAATATACTTGCATATTAAAATGTAACAGGCTGCAATGCACTTCGACTGGATGCCTTCGTTATGTGCATAATACTGTCCTTTTAAAGCCCCAAATTGGCGCCAAAAATCGTCCGCAACACACCCTCTTGCGTGCATTGTGCCACTACATGTGACAGAGTACACACCCTCCCGGTTCGTCCCGACCAACACAGGTATTATTCTTTCCTCAACGTTATTCAGCACCTAAAAAATAACAAAATTGCTTTTATATTCTGTCCTTTTTAAAATACACATTTCGTATGGAAATATAAAAACCACAATGAAACAAAACTTTCTTCAAACCAAAGAAAAAAGCTCTATCTCTACATCCCTCCTCACACGAATAGTAGGGAGAAGCCAAATAACTTTATACAACAAAACACTCTAGTAATCTCTCTGCTTAATATTTATTATATACAATCCTAGGCAAGTCTCAAGTGCTATGATCGCTATTGTCGGTCAGCATACACTTGAAAGAATATTTTAATGAGAGCCATTTGCCAGCCATTATAGACTTTGCCACTTTGATTAAGTTATTTAAATGTGGACTACATGTAAGGTGTTTTTTTTTTTTTTTGTCTCTTTCATGCCCCTCCCCATCTTCATGCATCTTTTTTAATACTAAGCTCTCTTCTGTGGTACAGGCTCTAGCAAAGGAACGTCGCATGAAGCTTTTGAAACAGCAGCATGAAGTAGATGGATTTTCAAAACAACTGGAGCATGTGGTCTATTTCTCAAAGTGGGCTGTCTCTAGTGGCAGTAGCACAGCATTACTGTACAGCAAACGCTTGGTGAGTTAAAGCAGTTCACCTCTTCTTTCAGGTGGTCGTATATTGATGCTGGATGAAGTAGAGAGGTTAATGGACAACAGTAATGTATCATTTGTGCATGTAATATACCTTGTCTGCCTTAAGGTCACTGACAAATTTCAAAGACTGCTTTCATATTAATGCACATTCCCATTACAGGCTGGTTTTTGGTTCTTTAAAACATATAAACATTTATTTATGTATGATGCTCTTTAAATAAAAATTATAGAGTCAAGAACACAAACTTTTATTAATTTACATATAGTCCTTGCCCCCCCTTAAATATAGTAAAATTGTAACTTTATTGCAGTCTGCTTGTGCTGACCCTGCCCCTGATCTACCTCCTTAGTTGACATCAGAAGTGATGATCACAGCCAATCACAATGCTTTTTCATAAGAAAGCATTGGATTGGCTGAGATCGTCAATTCTGATCATCTCAGCCAAGTAGGTGGGCCAGGGGCAGAACCAAACACTGCCCTGGCCAATCAGAATCTCCTCATAGAAATGCTTCAAGTCAGTGCATCTCTATGAGGAAAGTTCAGTGTCTCCATGCAGAGGGTGGCGACACCGAATGTCCGTGCTGCACAGTAGTGTGCAGCACTTCCGCTTGAAGCACCGCTAGTGGCCATCTGAGGTGGCACACTGCAAAAAGCCTGCAGGGATGGACTATACTCGCCAGAACTACATTAAGAGGAGTTGTTTTGGAGGTTATAGTGTCGCTTTAAATTATGAAACATAATTTTGATTTTGAAGCACAGTAACACATTGTTCTAAATATTGTGTGTAAAATATAATTTCCACAGTTCAAGAATTGACTTCTGTGCACATCAGACTTCCATATTACCAAGACTTCCATATTTCAGTGGGCCACTGTAAAGTCATATCAATTCCTGTGTAATTACAGTGGGTGTGTGTAAGCTATCAAGAGGAGTGGTTTGTAATCTGGTCCTCAGGAACCTGCAACTGACCTGGTTTTGTTGATGCCTGCATAGGAACAGAATTGTGAAATTCCTACATTTTAGTCCCCTCGGACTGCACCAAGAATCATCTGTGATTTAAAAATAATTGAAAAACATTTTCTTTTTTTTCATTAAATAACATTTTATTCTCTTGACATATCCTTCTCAGTGGTTTAAAGCAGCAGATTTTAAAATCCTACTTTTTGTCCCGTTAAAGGTCTTATTTTATAATGTTAATAACAATGGTTTCAGGAAAATGTGTAAAATCCACCTTTGAGCTGTGAAAATGTTTTTAAACTTTCCCGAGGAGTGCTGTATTGGGTCAGTGGAAAAAATAATTTCTCCTAATAGTTAAATGGAGACCAAAGCACTGAATAAAAATAAGCAGTTGGCATAATTTCCTTAATCTGCATGCAATAGCACACAACAATGGATGTGATAAAGTTAGTTTTCTGTATGTGTGTGATATATATGCAATTAAAAATATATGTAAATAGAGTTAAACTGAGTTATTGTACATAAAGAGCTCTAGGTGTCCTTTAAAAGTCTATATAGTGTTGTGTGTTAACAAATTCAGCTGAACATGCACAGGAAAAAATCAAATAGTTTTGTCCTTTTTATTAGTGTTATTCATTGACCTGATTAAAAATATGTAGAGAGAGAGATATAGCCAGGCTACAGAAAAGTAACCATATGAGTTTTAAATGAATTTAGAGGAGCAAAAGTGGGAATGTAAGGGGGGAGAAAGATGGGCAAAGTCTTTGCTGGGGTGAATTGTAAATGTCAGATTTTATTAACCATTTAAAATGGGAATTATACAGTGCCAACATATTTACCAGAAATTAGTACCAATCTGTTTGCTATTGATCACTAATTGACTTTTAAAATATATATTTTTGAAAATGGGAAAACTGCAGATATGGTGAATGTTTTCATGCATTTTTCAGATTACCTTTCGTCTAAGACACCTGCTTCGTGCAAGATGTGATGTTACCCCAGTAACAAACACTGTGCAGTTTCACTGTGATGCTAATTCATGGGCTCAGAATATATTCAGTTTAGGTATTGCTCACATTGTTTTCAGTACTACTAAAATATATATATATTTTTGTGTATATATATATGTGTGTGTGTATATATATATGTATGTATGTGTGTGTGTGTGTATATATATATATATATATATATATATAAATATAAAAAAATGTTTGTATGTATTTTGACATATTTTGTTTATTTGACACCTCTGAAATAGGCTCTCTTGCTATTGAAGAGGGAGACCCCTCACAGCTACCGACTCCTATGGAGGTTCAGAGTTCTCAGGGGACACAGCCTGGCAACCAGTTGCCCAAATTTCCAACTCAGATCAACCTTGCACAGCTCCGCATCCATCAAATGCATCAGCAGATCATGGCACAGCGGCAACAAGCTCAGAATCGACCTGCCCCTATGGGGCTGCAGAATCCAAATATGCCCCCACATAATCCTCGTGTTCAAGGACCCATGCAAAACCAGCCTCATACGAATAATCAGGTTTAAAGCTGTTTTGTTATTGTCTTTTTGTGTTTTTTGTTTTTTTTTCCCTTGCCTTGAAAATACACAACCCTTTATTAGTACAGATATATATGTAATCGGTATGTTTTGTTATTTTATTTGAAAAGCAGTGACTTTTTCTTTTAATCTCCGCTTGCTATTTTATACATTTATGCATTAAGTCCTAAAGTAAAAACGGCATTGTCTTGACATACTTTATTTTTCTAAATAGATTTTTTTTTTCTTCCACTCATTCTGAATCTGGTATTCTCCATTTTTATGTACCCTTGGTGCAGAAGAAAAAGTAGAGGCTACTTGGTCATCTGTGAATTTCCTATGCTTGACAAATGGTGGATCTTAAATAACAGAATAGTCCCATAATGCTTATCTGTATGTCATGTAATTAGGTAGGGCTATGAAAGAGGAACTTTAAAGTAGCACTTCAATAATTATGACCACTATGGCCAGCTGTAGTGGGTATTGTGCCAGACGTGTCCTGGTGCCATCACATGAGAAGTAGCTAAAACATTTTGCTATAGATTAACCGCTTACGTGGGTCTCATTGGGTGCCCGAGACTACAGCACCTGATTCTGGTCTTCGTCAGCTGAAAAATCTTGTTAGCTCTATAGAGCTAAGCAATGCAAGACAGTGCTTATTGTCTAAAAATGTGAGCGGAGCGCTCGGTCAGTGAGTGTAGTCCTCAATCAGCCATGCTTCATTCTATAGAGACTAGATGCAGTGTGGGTGCCTGGGGAACCCAGTTAAGTTGTTAAATCATTTTTTTTATATGGTTTTTAGTTCTTACTGTGGACTTCTGCCAAGTTTTAGTGGTTTTGGTGTTTGAAGTATCCATTAGCATGCAAACAGTAATTAATTCCCAATGGGCTAAAATGTGTGTGTATATTAGATGTGGTTATCAAGTGACATGCACAAATCCCAAAGTAACGGATATGCAGGTGTAGTTACTCATATTCATTTTCTAAAAATAGCGGTATCTCATTTCTTGCATGGTTTTATGTTTTACTGTGATAATTGCTCGGATGCATTTTGGTTCTGTCACTATAATCTGCTGCTTCTCTTAAAATTGTTAGAGTTATGATTTGGTGTTGACCAAAAATTTAATTGTAAAAAAAAAAAAAAAAATTGTACTGCAACATCTAAAGTAATATCACAAAAAACTGTTTTTGTTATGCATTTTACTTTGCTATGGACACTAGTAGCTATAAAATCTGTTTCTTCCAGATGCAGCGGTTTGTAAATGTTCAGAACATGAACCCAAGAGCCAATGGCATGATGCCCAATCAACCAGTGCGATATCCTCACAATCTTCAGGCTGCACATGAACTGCAGAATATGCAGCACATGCAAAATATGACAAGGAGACCAGCTCCCAACCCTGTCCGTGTGGCATTTATGGCACAGCATGCCATGAAACAGGTAGAAAAAACAACAACCCTGTGCTGTTTCTTACGATCAATGAAACTGCACTTTTTAAAGATCTATGACATAAACATTTTTAGCATATTTTTAAATGTGGTTCAATGTTACTTGATGTGCTAAAACAGTGTTTTGTTGTTTTTTTTGTTTGTTTTTTTTTTATTATAGTGAAAGCATTTTATAACACCTTTTATTTGTGTTTTCTGTTACCCACTTTGATAGCAAACAAATTGTTTTTTAGTTTTCGGGGTTTCAGTTTACTTCAATGCATTTGACATAAAGGTACAAACTAAAGCTGTTGGCAATATACGCAGGTAGCAAATTATTTACTCTCCACTTATAAAAGGTGAATGGAAATTGAAACATGAAAGTAACGTTTATCCACCTCTCCATTGGCACAGAAGTTGGCAGTATAGTAAATCAAACAAATCTGAAGAGTAGAATTGGCATGTGCTTCAGTCTCCTTGCTTCCATGTGGCTTGGTTTTGTTAGAATACAGGATGCAGTTTTGTGGCTTATTATCCTCTGTAATGTGATGCTCATGTGCAGTAGTAATGGCTATATTCAGTGATGGAAGCACACCACATTTTCTGCTCCTCTCGGAACAGCAATAGTCAACACTCTCATTTTGAAGGAAAATATTTTTCTATTAAAAGGAGGAGGAACAATGTTATTAATGGTTCAGTCCTCCTCACTTACAAGTTGTGTGTGTTTAGTGCTTTTATTTGTCCTGGTGCTATAAAGCAAATTCTGAAGGAAATTGTCACTCACAAAAAATCCTGTTTGTGGTAGCAAGTATCTTTTAGACGTGGCTAGTTGCCCAAGACCTAAAATGTTGAGTCTTGATCAATGTAATTGTTGTAAGTGTGTATTGGGGTGTGCCTTAGGTGAGCACAACCCACAGCAGTGTTCCACACTTCTGTTAAATCATTTAGTGTATGCATTTGTTGTTTGTTTTCCCGTGATTGTAATGTTTGCAACATATTAAAGTCAAAATATAATAAATGTAACCGCAGCCGGTTCCCCTCTTTACCACTATAACATCTTAAAGCATAGAATTTAACAGGGTTTACCGTACAGAAATCTTAGCCACAATATAGTTCGTAAGGGTTCCTCTATATAATATATATAAAGTGAGAATACAATATTAAATAGGGATTGTCATGGAAGCAATAAAGTTTTTTTTTTTTTTTTTTTAATATTATATTATATATAAAACCTCAATAATCCATTACAATATTTAATAGCAGAGTTTATAAGATTAAAGTATCCGTAAAATAGAATAACATACCCTCATGGACATGTCAACCTCTCAGTCATGATAAAATGGAGCAGCGTCTCAGTCTCCAAAAATCACTTGTGTCCTAATATTAAGAAGTACACATTTATACCTTAGATTTTCAAGTAGGTCATGATAGGACCTACCTTAACTTGGCAAAGATACAAGGCTGTAACTTTGTTGTTTCATATGGGAATATTTTATGTTTAGACTAAAACTTAACGTGGAAAATTCCCTGACATGAGGATTTCCACTAACCTAGGACAAAATGGCGTCCTAAAGTCTGAACACCATATTCACTGAATATGGGTAAGAGGTCATTTATTAAAGAAACATTGTATGGAAAACAATATTTTCCATTTCTAACATTGTCAGTTTGCAAAATCTCTTAAAGACAAAGTACACAGTTTAAGAATACATCTTTTCATTCTAAATACTTGTAATATTTGCATATACCCATAACAAAATGTCTTTGCTTTAAGTGGCAGGTCACCGGAAGCCCTGCGGTTGTAAATTCATCAGCCAACAACTCTACGTCCACTCCGTCCAGTCCCACCATTACTAGTGTTGCTGGTAGTGATCGGAAGAGTCTCTCTTCACCCATTATTGATTTGGTAACTTCTGCTGCCAATTCATTCAACCTTCCTCCCTTGCCTGATGTAAGTTTAAATTAATAAATTGGTAATAATGAAATTGCACAAGTGATTTATGGGTATTTACTTTTTGTGGATAGTGGATCTATAACAGGTATATGTGTTAAAATGCAGGAGAGCAGCTAAAATCTAAATGTTGAATAAGTCCATCTGGGAGCCTACAATCGGGCACCATGCCAGTCCTCTGATACTTGAACACCAGCCAGTGAAACTTCCATCCATGCCAACATGCCATTTTCTACTATTTACAGCCAAGAGGAACATTTATTTAATCAAATCAAGGTGTTCTCCAATCATTAGAATATTCAATGGTTTTGTGTAGTCAGGAAATGTAGTCCACAGCATTTGCAATGGGAAATGTTGTGTAATGGAACATTTCATTTGATGCATAGAAAGGCAGGTAGTGTAATGTTGTACGAGGAGACCTTAGGATTTCTTTATGAGCATGTCTGCAATCTTTTTCTGTGAATGATGTAGAGCTGTCCTCTCGCAGATTAATTTATGGATAACGACTTGCAATGCCCTATCATTCACTTGTATGTTGTAACTTTTTTTTATTGACATTTTAAAGTATTTCACGTGATTTAATACAAGATTTTTATTTTGCTTCTGAAAGATCGACAGTACTGGCAACACCATTATGGATAACATGATGCGTAAAGAAAGCCATGTGGACAACCATCATCAGAGAATGCTGTCACACCGAACTGTACAGTCCCCTAATTCTTCTGTGCCATCGCCTCTAGGTACTTTTGGCTTCTTTTCTACCAGTAACTAAGCAACTTTGTCATATTTTATAGTTCCTTGAGTGATTATTTAAAAGTATGTATCAGCCTGCAGTTTTAATTACAAATTGTGATTAAGTGGGGCACCAGCAAATTATAGCCTTTCTTGACTGAAATTGGCCAAAATTTAAGTACCAAATGCCTCCCACAAAGGTTAATCCTGAATATTGGAGTTTTTCCAAGCATGTATTTTTAAGTATCCACTCTTACCGGTGTCTTTGAGAATGACCTTGTAAGCAATTGTCCAATAACCATTACATCTGTGTCGTCCACATGTGGCCGTTTGAGTTACCAGTTAAATTTAACCCCTTCCCGACCCAGGACGGTTCAGGACCGTCATCGACATTTTTGGCTTGCCGACCGATGACGGTCCTGAACCGTCCTAACGGTCTGAGCTACTTACCTGATCGCCGTCGTTCCCCCGGCGGCGATCAGCGTGGCTCCGGTTGTGGGGAGACTGCCTGCAGCCCAGACAGTCTCCCCACACTGATTTAGGACCCCTGTGGCCATGTGATCGCTTAACACAGCGATCACATGGTCACAATAGGTGTCCATGTGTCTGCCTGCAGGGGGACTGTCTGTGCTGACAGGCATTCTCCCTGCAAGTGTAAAATCAGAAAAAAAAATAAAGTTAATGTTAATAAAAAAAATTAAAATAATTATATGTGTATATATGATATATAGACATATATTATATCTATATAATGTCTATATATCATATATATAATGCCATACTAAGTGTATTTTTATATTATTATGTACTAATATTAATATAAAAATACACTTATAATTAAATTACACACGTGTGTATATATATAATATATATAATAACTATATATATTGTGTATATATATATTATTATAAAATATAAATAATAAGTAATTTAAATTAAATAAATTTTTTTTAAATAATAATAATAAAATTTAAAAAAATTATATAGCTATATGAAATTTTATTCTAACTGTATTTTAAAATTAATATATATATATATTTATATCAAAATACACTTAGAATGAATTTGTATATATATCTATGTATATAAAAATAAATACAAATAATAAGAAATATACATACGTCCATATACAAAATTACATAAATAATTATATAAATATACACGTAGACTTCAAATATATAAATATGCATATATATTTAAATTCTACGTGCGTATTTATGTAATATTTTTACATAATTCAGTAATTTTATTGATTGCAATTTGAGGGACCTGCCTGCCAACCCAGGCCGAAATTCCAGAGAATTGAATTTGCTAGCACTGTATTTTACCCTGTAACGTTCTACGACACCCTAAAACCTGTACATGGGGGGTACTGTTTTACTCGGGAGACTTCGCTGAACACAAATATTAGTGATTCAAAACAGTAAAACATATCACAGTGATGATATTGTCAGTGAAAGTTACTTTTTTGCATTTTTCACACACAAACAGCACTTTTACTGATGATATAATTGTTGTGATACGTTTTCCAGTTTTTAAACACTAATATTTGTGTTCAGCGATGTCTCCCGAGTAAAACAGTACCCCCCATGTACAGGTTTTATAGCATTTTTGAAAGTTACAAGGTCAAATATATGGGTCAAATATTTTTACATTGAAAATGGCCAGGTTGGTTACGTTGCCTTTGAGAGCGTATGGTAGCCCAGGAATGAGAATTACCCCCATGATGGCATACCATTTGCAAAAGAAGACAACCCAAGGTATTGCAAATGGGGTATGTCCAGTCTTTTTTAGTAACCACTTGGTCACAAACACTGGCCAAAATTAGCGTTCAATTTAGTTTTTTTACTTTTTTCACACACAAACAAATATGAATGCTTACTTTGGCCAGTGTTTTTGACTAAGTGGCTACTAAAAAAGACTGGACATACCCCATATTGAATACCCTGGGTTGTCTACTTTAAAAAAAATATGTATATGTGGGCTGTTATTCAGAGATTTATGACAGATAATAGTGTTACAATGTCACTATTGATAAATTTTAAAAATGTATGTTTTGAAACCGCAATATCCTACTTGTACCTATAGCCCTATAACATGCAAAAAGCACGTAAACACTAGGTATTTTTAAACTCAGGACAAAATTTTGAAGCTATTTAGCAGTTTTTTTCATTCGCTTTTGTAGATGAGTAAAAGATTTTTCAAGTAAAAGTCAAAAAACATGTATTTTTTTCAATTTTTCATCATATTTTTTTATTTTTTTTAAATTAAAATACATGAGATTATATAAATAATGGTATGTAAAGAAAGCCCCTTTTGTCCTGAAAAAAACAATATATAATTTGTATGGGAATAGTAAATGAGAAAGCGGAAAATTACAGCCAAACACAAACACCACAAAAGTGTAAAAATATGCCTGGTCGCAAATGTACAACATCACAAAAACAGTCCAGTCCTTAAGGGGTTAAATAACTCATTTTGTTGTTGTGTTTTTTGTTTGGGAGTTCAGTATTTTATTGTTCCAATTTTAAAAGAATATTAATTGAAAAACTGTAGTGTTAAGATTACAAACTTGTATTCCTAACGCTATATTGTTCTAGTAAATATTTAGATTCATGGTGGGCATCTGACATTATCTTTGTGCTGCTTGTACTTGTGTGCACCTTTCACTCTTACTTTGTCTTTAAAATCACTATAAACAAAAGAATTCAGAAAAAAGATATAGGTGTATGTATTAAGAATATATTTTCTCTAAAATGTATATATTTAATATCTATATCTAGATCTTTTAGAGAAAAATAAGTAACAGTCAAGTGACCATCTACTTGTCATGTTACACACAACTCTAGCTTACATGGTCCCTCATCTGTCAGTTGTTAATGCTGCAGACATAAGAATCTTTGCTGACAGCTGAGTGACAGGGTAGTGCAGGAGAACCCTCCTAGAAGCAGTTTTCCTGCTATCACTGTGCTATTCTTCTAGTTATCCCTAATCTTCCTCTTGCTGTGGTCATATGATATACCTCCGGACACCAATGGACTTGCAATGACTAGCATCATGGCGGAGGATTTTTGTTTGTGTAGTACAATAATACTCATGAACCTTGGTGATTGCGCTGGCACATTGCAGAAAATGCGAGTACAACTGTTCCTAATCCACAAAATATATAAATTGTTTGATAAATTATATATTTATTGCTTTAGGAAACATTGTTTGAGATGAATTGGTCTTGACAGGTTCACTTTCAGACAGGCTTTGGAAACTTTACAACAGCTTTTTTTTTATTTATTTTTTTTATTTTATTTTTTACTAGTTTGAATTTGGTCTGTTATTTGTGAGGGTAACTTTAAACAAACAAGATTAAACCTTATCTCTCAAGTAAATGTTCTAGGCATAGCTTTTCTGTCTGGGTCAACCATAACAATAATTGCATTTTATTCTTGCTGTACCCAAAGTATTTAACTTTTATGTGTAACTTTGGTATCTTTACAAAATATAATTCATTATTTTGGAACATGGGATATGTGTAGAGTGTAGAAGTTAAAATTCTAGCAGAACAAATGACTTGCACATGAGTTAGGCATTTAAAAAAAAAATGTATTTCAAAGTAAGGATACATTTAGAGCAATGTAAAAGTTGCTAGGAAAGAGACATTTGAGTATTCTCCTAGCTCTAGACATGTAGATCAAAACTAAGAAATATTTCTCTGTGGTGGTTACATTTTGATATTCTATTTATTTATACTGGTTTTGTTTTGATGCTCTATAAACATAGTTTTGTTTTTAAATTTAATTTGCAATTTATCTTAGGCATGCATGATATGCACAACTGCATTTAATGTACATTTTTATGTTTTACTAATGGGTAGTAAAATATTCAGAAATTTTTTTTTATACCATGTATGCTGTTCTTAAAGTAACACTATTACTCCCTATACAAACTTTTAATTACGCAGTCTTTTATTTTGCTAAATAGAAGACTTTGAATGGCAGCTTCAAGCACTCTGGGTATTCGAGCCAGGAGTGTTACTTCCCAGCTCTCATACCTTAGTATACTATATCATGCGTTCATGCATTTATGATTCTCTGTAGCAAAATCATAGACTCATCACGGCGAGTGCCATCCATGCTCTTCCGGTTCTCGGTCCTTCTCTATTAGGAGAATTGGCTGAGACGGTCATTCTGGAGGTACGCCTGCAGGATGACATCAGGCGAGAAAGGGGCAGTGCCGAACGAGATTCGGCGCTTGAGAGAAGTTAAGTAATTTGTTTGCCTTTTTTGTTTTTTTCTTTTTTTTGTTTATTTGGGGGGGGTGGTTTAACCTAATTACTGGGGTGGATCACTGAAACGAAGTAGGGAAATTAGTACTGTAGCATTAAGAATACAGGTATGTATTCCTAACACTACAGTTTCCCTTTAATGTTAATTTAATATCACATGATATTTTTAAAATAGGAAACCAGATAATTGTTGTTTGTTCTCTTCTAGGGTCCATGGCTGGCATTCATCCACCAATCCGTACGTCGAGTGCATCCAGCATTGGAAGCAGGGAAAGGTAATTACATGTTCAATTGAACTAGCACACAGAATCAGAATATGCATTGAGCTTGGGTTTGCTGATAGTCAGTTTGCAGCATTTTGTGTCATGGCAGAGAATTTTTTATTTTTTTTAATTTTTTTCATATATGCCATATTTCCTTAATGAGTTACATCTAACTAACCTTTTTTTCTTTCTTTTTATTTGGCTAGTTCTGGCTCTTCAGGCAAACCTACAGGAGGAGCAGATTCAACGCATAAGGTTCCAGTGGTCAGACTTGAGCCCATTAGGATTAAACCAGAGAACAGTGCAGAGAATGAGCCTTTTGAATACCCAGTGGTAGTTGTTAAACAGGAGAACAGGCGTAGACTGCAAGCATCCCAAAATGTAAGCATGAATCTTTTAATTGAACTATTAAAATTTGTTGTAAATTTAATTTTTTTTAAATCACATGCCTGTCTAATTTTTTTTTCAATTGTATTTAACGAAGATAAGAGCCATCATCCCCAGTTGTCCAGTTTGTGGCTAATGCCTTCAAATCATTCTTCACCAAATCTACCCAGCTGAAACCTGCGCACCAAATCCATCCATCCATCAATATGGATTATTTTTATTTCTTTTAATTTTTAAAAATAATTTTATCTGCTAGACCCCAAGTTAGTTAGAAGATGAATATCATAGGTCTACCAAAGTCCGTGCTGTCCATACATGGTTTTAAGCTGTTCAGCTAAATTTATCCTAATTCCTTTTACCAGTTCTCAAGCAAAGTGCAACAGTGCAGAATTTATCATTTAGGCTTTGTCCTCTTATCCATTGGCTGGGTTATTGTACTGTTCTGCAACTGTAATTGCTGTGAGAAAGTTGGATAAAATGAAGACTATGTTTGGATGTTTAATCTAGTGACTTCCAGACAGGTGTCATGGGATTTTATGCAATTCACTAGCTACCCTGAAACACGTCCGTTCCAGGATTTCATTCCATTGTGTATCAACTGTTGTGTACTAACTGTTGAATTTTTACTTTGAGATGAGTGTATTTTGTAACTGTGGCTCATTTTGGTACAAATCTAGAACTTTACTAAGCTTTTATATATCACATAATCATCATCTGACTTTAAACTTTTTTCTTTTAATATTACTCATAATTTATTCCCTCTCCCCCCACCCCAAAGTCTGAATTTTCAGGCAGCATCTTAACATCAATGTTGCTAGACAACAACAGAAATCGGATATCCAAGCAAGACACTGTCTCTAGGAGGGATGCACCAGACAGCACTGGCGACAGACATGTTGTGCAGGAAGGTCCTTACACCGCAACAAATGACTGGATGTCTCAGGGGCGGGCAACAGAGGGTGGCAAAGATGATGATCCTAATGAAGATTGGTGTGCAGTGTGCCAGAATGGAGGGGAGTTGCTTTGCTGTGATAAATGTCCAAAGGTTTTCCATATTTCATGCCATGTGCCTACACTGATGAACTTCCCCAGGTGAGTTGCTGTAATAGTATAGACTGAGCACCTCCACATACCATGAGTGGTGTCATGGCAGAGAAAAGAAAAGATAATTTTATATCTTTACAAATGATGAATCCTGAGACTCTTGTCTAATGCTACAGCATTTCCAATCACTTCTATCCTTATTAAGGTAAATTTTGACTGAGTAGGTCTACATAGATTCTGTCTTTGCCACGTACTAAGGATTATATTGTTCCTTCCCTAAAAATATTACTTGTTTAAGTAAAACGCCTAACATGATTTTTGAGGATTGCATGTTGCATATTCGTATAGCGTAAGTTGGGGTTGCACAGTGTGTCTGGTAACTAAATAAAACAATACTGTACTGTAGGGCACAGTGCTAAATCAATCAAGAGTATTTATGTCAGACAACCTGAGACAGTGTCAGTGACGCTCTTAAAATAATTACTTGTATAATTTTATTTATTGCAAGTCACCCTAAGAAATGGATATTTTTTTACTACGGGGTGTCTGACAATTTGTCTACTAAATTAAATGCAATTAAAAAAACACTTGTTTTGAAGAGTTTGGGTTTTTTGGTGGTATAGCAAAAATAAAGAATGGAAATTGGATATTTGACTACCTCACTGCAAGGCTTAAGACATTGTAATATCTGGAGACAGGCTGATGAGTAAAGTAATAAAACAGAACAAACATGCAGAATTCGGGCACTTTTCCAATGCATGATATAGGCCTCCGTGTTTTAAACCAATGGTATTTTATAACTAACTGGAAAAAAAAAACAACACAACATAAATGGATAATGCACTGCTTGTTTTACGGCTTCATACAGCCACCTTTTTAGAAGACACCGTGAAACAAAGGTTTTTTTTTAGGTCCAATCTGAAAATGGAAATTTGCTAGTAACAATTGATAGTTATTTATTATTCACTCCTCTAATAGTTTTTGTATCTTCATCCTGAATAGAGAATAGCAGACATGTCTATCAAAGTGTCTTAAAAACAAAAAACACTGTTAATGTTATACTGTGTAAAGAATTGAATTAACCTCATTTTACAGATATTACTGTTGTGGAAGGTTTTTAACCCCTTAAGGACCAAACTTCTGGAATAAAAGGGAATCATGACATGTCACACGTCATGTGTCCTTAAGGGGTTAAAGAGCTATGTTCTCCAAAAGTTAGTTGCTGGTATAATGTTTTTTTTTCTTCCCCATGCTGACACCATTATGTTTGATACAGCCACATTGATATAAAATGTTATTACCGTATATTGAATTTTTTTTATTTTTTATATCTTAGTGGAGAATGGATCTGCACCTTCTGCCGTGATCTTTCCAGACCAGAAGTGGATTATGATTGTGATGATCCGTCCCTCATGGAGAAGAAAAAACTGGCAGGAATTCAAAGCATGCCACCTATTGATCAACGAGTAAGTACTGTTTCAAATAATTTTAATAAGTACCAGTGCCATTACATATTTGCTCCTAGCAGTTTCTGTATTCAGTGCTGGAAAAGTTTTAATAATTGTGAATTAATTTAGTTGGTATGGGTCCATATGGAATTGTAGATTTATGTAGTGCTTTCAACTCCGTGTCTGGACAGGTACCTATTACAAATCATCATACAGTACTTCTCAATTGTTATTGCCACCACATAGCCTAAAAAGTGCAACTATTTATGAGCAAGATGTCGAGCCAAATAGTAATTATTGTGCAGATTGCTACATGGAATATAAAAATGATCCTGTTAATGCTGGATTTGGGGCTATTGCTTCTATGCTTAGGCCACTATTGTGGACTTGGTTAGCACCATGCCTTCTGTGCTCATACTTTGGTCCCCCGTTTCATAGACCAACTTGCATGGCTCACCTCCAATCCCCACCTTATTTGAGGATTTTGCCCCTCTTCAGAATTTTGACACTTGACTTCTCAAATGTCAAGCATGTTTCTGTGCTTTCCACACACCCCTAGTGATGCACCTGAGGATACTGTATCTTCATACATGATATGGGTTTCTGTGTGATACCTTGGCAGAGGTAGTGTGCCCTAATGCTAAGCCTATGGACTGTTGTATTGTAGCTAGACAGACCTTGTGCCTTAAAGGGACACTATAGTCACCTTAACAACTTTAGCTTCATGAAGCAGTTTTGGTGTATAGATCATGTCCATGCAGTCTCACTGCTCAATTCTCTGCCATTTAGGAGATTAAAAACTTTGTTTATACAACCCTAATCACACCTCCCTGCATGTGACTTGCACAGCTTTCCTAAACACTTCCTGTAAAGTCATCTATTGTGTATACTTCCTTTATTGCAAATATCTGATAGTGAAACCATTTTTTTTTTTTCCATGCAGGCTGTGTCCGTCACAGCCAAGGGAGGTGTGATCAGGGCTGCATAAATAGAAGCAAAAGTATTTTAACTCCTAAATGGCAGATAATTGATGGTGGGACATCTGTAGCACTTCCACGAGGTTTGTGACGGGTCTCGGTAAAAACCTCTGGATCCTTGAGGTGATCTTTCCATGGCTGCCACTTAAGCTTTCAGTACAGTTCCCACAACAGTTTTCATATGTCTTGGATATCCCACAATACTGTCCAGATAGCTACCTTTCAAGCCTGCGTGGTGTTTAAAATTGATAGGGGAAAAAAAAAAGTTTGAATCTGTTGAGCAATCTGTCAAATAATTTATACTAGTAAACTGCATATACAGAATGCAGTGTATTGCATGTACAGAAAATTGCAATGAAAAAGTAAAGAAGCCAAAAGTCACCAAGAAAAAAAAAATATGTAGCCACAGTGGGCTATACAATAGGCAGAATAATGGTACTTTACTGTCTTCAAAGCTGTCCACAGTACCTCATAGCTTGTAGGAAATTGTAAGAAATGTTTGGAGTTGATTTGATGCACAGTATGTGAGGCCTCTAGATGGGATAGAATTAAGCTTAAAGAGAAAGTAACTGTAGAGGAAGAAGTCATTTTAAGTGTTGCATTGTCTTCTTTCCTTCTCCAATTGGGAGGGACTACATCCAATATGTTATGACTTGTGGGCTCTCACTATCCTAAAGAAAATTGTCGGGTAAGAACAATGAAACGAGCGAACTTTTAAACTTGCTGTTGGAGATGTCACAAAAAGCCTCTAAATGTAAACATTACAAACTTGGTAAGTTGGTATTTCTTCTCAAAAATCTTTTCTAATATTGGTGTGGTTTCATTTTCTCTAGAAGTGCGAGAGACTTCTCTTACATCTTTTCTGCCATGAGATGAGCCTTGCCTTCCAAGACCCCGTACCACTTACTGTAAGTATGAGTGGGGGGAATTTTGTTAGTTTTGCCTACACATCAAGTGCAATTAAAGAAAAAGTACCCAAAATAGATTTACATGTTGACTCAAATCCTGATTTATGCTTCCTCTAGATTTACATTTGGTAGTTAACACTAACTCTATACCAACCGTACCCCCTAACCTTGGCTCCAACCATTCACCTACACTATAACTATGGATCGACTGACCTCAATTTTCCAGAGACAATACAGATTATCGGTCACCATTCAGGGTGATTACCGATATATGTTGCCAATATTCTGTACACTTAAAGTTTTGAAAAGCAAAAATTTTTACACAGATATAGCATTAAATGAACACTATCCTGTCAGGAACACAGTTTTGTATTCCTAATACTATAGTGTCCGTCTGCCCTCACGGTAATTGTAAATTACAAGACTGATTCAGACTATAAGAAATATTCAGAGCATGAACTCTAATAATTGGCAGAAAGTATCAAACAATCCCTACCTCTAATCCTAAAATTGCATTAACCCTTGCCTTTCTAACCCCAACTCAAAGGGATTTCCCAGCTCAAACAGTAGAGTGTACGGAGTGTGGTTGTACTTGAGATTGCAACAGCATTTCGCTTTGGCACGTGTTCCTGGCCAGATGTCAGCTTAAATTTTCTCTGGGTCCTACTATTTGTACTGCTGGGTGCTGGAAAGGAAATCGGTACAACAGGGTTCTGGATAAGGCAGTCACATAGGTTGATATGGGTTCAACCACAATAGGAAAGTCCTCTGTTTAAAATAGAGGCCAGAGAATCTGGCTAGAAACATTTCTAAGAGCCTTGTTCAAAGAAACAGATCAGGATCCCATCAAGCTCCCACATAATGTTAAATTAGCTTCTGAATTTGTAATGCGTCTTCAAAAAGTTCCAGATTATCTGTAAGATCATTGGGACTGGCTATGGTGAGATAAAATACAGTATAACTACATTTCTGGCAGATCCTCCATCTAGATAGTTTTTTGGGATTTACAGTTTGTAGAAGGATATCTGTTTGGTTCGTCCTTGGCAGAGAGGGTAAAAAGCCCTACCACAAGGAAAGACGAAATCAAAACTAGAGTAAAATTTTATTTTTATTTTTCTCAAAAATATTAGCCTATGTAAGAAGCATTTCTATAGAAGGTAATAAAGAGATGGGAAGAGAAAACCAAATACAAAAGAAAATTATCCAGAAGGAACAAATTAGATAGTCTGACGCTAGGCCGATGGGTGGAGCATCATCCCATTTTCTTTCAGTGTGGTAAAGATTAATGTCCAGAAGACCATTCTAGAAGAGGTTAATGTAGAAGAGTAGAATCTCAGGGTTTTGTTTTTTTTTGTTTGTGTGGCAAAACAAAATGTGTACTCGCCTTAAATTTAATTTACCTAAGGTTTAGAGGCGACATAAGTTCCCTGCCCTTTTAATTAAAATTCATAATTTTTGCAGTTTATTTAACTTTTTTCTCATTACATCTGTTTGTCAAAAACATCTACTTTAACTGTATGTTCAGAGCAGCTGTCTTAATTTAATGGGGAGAAATATTAATTTACACTGTTGCTGAGATAAAATGGTCCCAGTCTATTTTGGTCTAAAACAAAATATCTGCACTAGTAGTTGTAATACAAGGTTCCCTTTTTAATGCATGTTGTAAATCGGAGCTCAAACTTTCCATTAGCAAGTGATAATTTAGCCCTGGAAAGAAGAAATTCAGCTATGGCGAGTGTGATATGGACTCTCCAGATTTGCAGTTGCAAAAGGCAAGTTGTCAAACAATTGTAAAACAGTTTGACATTAGGGTGGCACAAGGGCACTCCTGACATCAAACCCACTACATTTGGCTATAGGGGTTATGGTGACTGGAGTTCTCCTTTATTTTGCCTGTGTTTACAATAGTCATTACCTAGTAGTTGGCTTGTGTCCCCTTCAGTGGCATCACTGATAGCAGATGTAACTTTTGTAATTTCTGTACTCTGTCCTCATTGGATGATATTTTTTCCAGGTGCCTGATTATTACAGAATAATCAAAAGACCAATGGATCTTTCCGCCATAAAACGCAAACTCCAGTTAAACAGCTCACCAAACTATTCACGTCCAGAGGAGTTTGTTAGTGATGTCAGACTTATCTTCAAAAACTGTATGGAATTTAATGAAGTAAGAGAAATTTATTTACATATTTGGGTGCTGCGATGTTTCAAATGTTATTTACATTTCAGATTCCTATATCCTTGTCATTTTCTTTTGAAGTAAAGCTTTGGAAATTTTAAATCAATATTTTTTTTTTTTTTTCGTTTTTGTCTTTTCACAGCCTGATTCTGAAGTGGCCAAAGCTGGTATCAAACTAGAGGAGTACTTTGATGGGCTTCTTGTAAATATTTACAATGATAGAAAATTCCCTAAAACTGGGCACTACAAGGATGATCTTCTTGCAAGTGAGGACTCTGATGATGAATTTGTGGTACCTCGAAAAAAACGCTTCAAAATTGACGAACGCTTACTTTTCAAATAAACTACTGCCTCCAAAGGATTCCTGCACATAGAACTTCATGTAAATAGGACAAATATAATTGTTTGACAAAATTAAAACACAATGTATTTTTGAAATGTTGCAAGACTCTGCACTTAATGTACAGCCTGGACATAGTGCAAAGAGGTAGCACACTGCCTTCTTTGGAGAGAGCTTCAAATGCATTTTAACAATTCCACAGACCTCACTTTAATCGGCATTGTCTGGACTTGGATGTGACCACGCATAACAAGCATCCTCAGGATAGTTTCAGTCCATAGTGCACAACTCAATGGTTTTTCTTACAGCTCTTCCTTAAATATGATTTCAAATTTGCTTTCCCTGTCGTGTCCTAACACTTTGATAGCCAAAGTGTAATCCTTTTCTGACACCTGGGGAGGGACAAAAAGTCTTATTGCAAAGATAAATCTGTATGACTTAAAGATCGGCTCAAAATGCAGGTTAATGTGTGTTTGACAAATACAAATGCTCCTGCAGAAAGCAAAAGCTTCACATCTACAACAGAAATGGCGATGGTTCTACTGTAATTCTTCAGCCTCTGTTTTATTTTATCTCCATATTTTTATTGCTTATGTTGCATACAGCCATATATTTGAACTTGAGCCCGCATGTGTTGGCAGTAATTGTGCTGAAACAGAGCTATCAGGAAGAAGACTGATAACTTTTTTTTTTTTTTTGCCCATCTAGGTCTAGTCTTGGGTACTTTTAGTTTGCACAATACTCCATGGGGAAAAGACAGATAAGGAGTATGCTGGTAAAATGTTTATTTATCAAAAACTGACGTTTTGGGTGCTGTTCTAATTATTTTTACAATATTTTGAGTAATCATGCAAATGTGTGTTTGGCATTCCATGTTAAACACAGGCTTTTTTTCCAATGAAGAACAGTGGGAATTGTATTTTTTTAGATTAAGCTCACTTTTCCCAGTCTTTTCCTTCATTGTCCCCAAAAGTAGTCTTGACCTGCTGGTTTTGTTAGCAGTAGAAAGCAAGCCTTCTATGTAGAGAATGCTCTAAGCACTAACCTTTTGGGCTTTGAGATTAGTCCATATGCTTTTTAATCAGGAAGGCAGGAATTTTGAATCCTCTCCACATTTTTGCCTTTCCAACTTCTGATTTGGCTATACCAAGTGTATTTTCTATGATTTAATTTAAGTGGTGAACTGACTTGAATGTTATCTGCGTCTCTAAAACATGTACATATGGTGGGTCAGTAGCCCTATAAAAAAAAAAAAAAAAAAATTATTTTAGGAATGACTTCCATTGTTTTGAAACAATAATGAAAAGTTTATTTAATTAATCTACACGTGTTTTAATTAAATCAGTATGATAATGTAGTTTATCAGACGTAAGTTTAAAAAAATTAATTAAAAAATCACTAATTACAAGTAGTGAAATATAGTGAAACAGTGTTACAATGGGTCAAACAGACCCTTAAAACCCCCAGCATATTGCTTTGCTATATCAACAGGGATTTAAGGGAACATGTCAAAATCAGTGTTGCATTAATAATGTCTCTCCAGGTGATTGATGTTTAAAAGAAAACCTATACATCTCCACATTATCAATGTTCTGTTTAAAAGCCAAAAAAAGTCCAACATGGTCTTCAACCTGCGGTTGGATTACAGTTCTTCAGAGCCTGATAACCAATAGCTGACAGAGAACATTTGTTTATTACAGTCAAACAGGATTAGGAGGGGACACGTTTTGGTGCATCTGGTAAACACTTAGGAAAGGATTAAATAATTGCTTCTATGGAGGTGGTTCTTGCGAAGTCTTTGTACAAGCCTCTCTGGTCTCCCAGTGTTTCACTACATTTAGTGTCCTAAACAATAGAAATTGCAAATGCAATTTGTCAAGCTATTTTTGTGGAAATGGTTTCGCAGTTGATTTGCATTATTTCTCCCCTGCACAGGCACCTGACACATATATACATACATTTTTATTTATATTTTTTTTCCATTCATTCATTATTGAATAAAATAATGTCTTAAAGTTTCTAAAATGCAAAGATGTTGATCAGTCAATCAAGTGTTATTTTTGCTCTTATCCTATAATATCTGTACCTCTTTGAAGGTGACAGTGGTGTTTCATAGGCATTTTAGTAATGTACAAGGAGCAGCAAATTGAATGCCATTTTGTGGGGTGGGGGGCTGTCTTTATTTAAAATAGACTGCATTACTTGTGAAGGAAGATGTAACATTTATTTTCTTAACCCAGAAGTTCTCGTTAGATGAACTGTGAGATTTGTGAAGACCAAGCTTTTTTTTTACTATAAACTTGGAAGGGAACTTGTGCAGTATACATTTTAATTGTTAGTTTGAATTGTCTAGTATGCCTACATCCATTTGATGACCGGTTCTGGGGAATTTGACCGTATAATTGTGAGACTTATTAGACACCAGATTTACCCCCGTACTTGCCTAGTCTTTTTGAGTGTTTCATATATTATCGTTCAATCCCAGCATTAGGGCAGATTAAAACTATTAGAGATGCACATTAATTTATTTTCAATATAAGCCTGTAAAGAAGTAATTGTTGAACTTACCATATGCATTGAACGCCAAGATTTCAAAAGCCATAAGCACTCAAATCTGGATTTTATACATGTTGACACCTCTGTGTGTAAAAAAACTAAAAAGTTTCTTTACATTTTGAACATGTATTTTTTTTTTATAACCAGTTTTGTCTCTGACCAGAATCACCTGTGAACAAGGATTCCCAATATATGATTCATATAACTGAATATAAATGTAATTATTTGTCAATGTCCTGGGATAGGTGTCACTACTGTGAAATGTTCAATACTAGAGAACTGGTTCATGCACCACAGGGTTTAAAAACTATAAACCACAGTTGCTTTTGGTGTTCTTTAGCTCCTTGTAGGTTTCTAGGTGGTTATGGGTGCAAGAACTAAGGAAGCCTTCAACATGAGGTTTAGACATCAAATTTAGTATGTAAATTACTAAACTGCAGATGTCTAATGTTGACTTTCCATGTGATGGACTAAAGATTGACAGAGGATTTAGGCAAGCTTGCCAGTTTTACCAATAAAATATGGGTCAAATTTAACAAGTGCGTAAACAAAGCTGTCAGAGTAGAAATATGCCGTTTAATTTCCTTGATGCATCACTACTTGTGTTATACTTGCCACATTTACTACTTCATGTATCATTCTGTGCGGGTAATGTTATTGTATTACAATGGCATAATCACTCTTCAATATTTGTCATGAAATTAAAGGGGAATTGTCACTTCCCTGGATTTATTTTTACGAATAACTTTATTTAACAAATGTAGATTTGTGAGATGAAATGTAGAAACCCACACTTCTTTATCACGGAACTGGGCATCTCCATCTAAATTCCCTGTTGGCAATTGCTGTTAGTAACTGCTTATGGCATACAGAAAAGAGGAGATCTGAAACTAGGTTTGGATTTCTCTTTTCATCAAGAGTGTGTGCCTTCTCTAAAT
Organism: Pelobates cultripes; assembly: GCA_933207985.1. Classification (NCBI taxonomy): domain Eukaryota; kingdom Metazoa; phylum Chordata; class Amphibia; order Anura; family Pelobatidae; genus Pelobates; species Pelobates cultripes. The sequence goes on from OW240914.1 coordinate 224,492,292, forward strand.
TTGCTAGATCTAAAAAAAAGAGCACCTCAAGCAAAAGGTTAACACAAATTCTAGGTGATTTCCAATATTTTTTATTGGTGTATTTTCCAGAAAAGTGATTTTCCCTTTAAAATGACCTTTGGAACATGAAAATCCCTATTGCTTACTGTAGTGCTTAAAGTGCTAGAAAGCTGTGGATCCAGCCCTTTTTGCATGTTTTTTTTTTTTCCTTTGCATTAAGCAGTTTTTAATACATTTAAAAAAAAAAAAAATCCTATACCCAAAGCTTCTTCTCATGTTGCAATGTCATAATCCATTTTGTATGCAGTGTTGGTGCACATTGCATATGTACACAAAGTAATAAAAACATTTAAATAAGATTCAGACAAGCCAATGTGTGTTCTTTCAGTGGCACCAAATCTAAGCATATAGCCTACATCATTTATATGGGGTCTGTGTTTAAAATCAATAAGAATGATTTCCCTATTATGTCCCATCTTACATTTAAAAAAAAAAAAAAAAAAAGTGTAATTAAGATGACCCTCAATGCTGTCATAACTCAGCTAGAGGAATTGTGGGGGGGAGGGGGCAGAGGGAGAGACTTTGGGTACAGGGCGTTTCTTTGGTTCATATTAAAGCAAAGGACAACTGCCAAAAAGGTGATTGCACTTGTAGCTTTCTAGCATTAAAGCTACTCCATACTATATTGAATATGATGCCAGACTGTCCAGGAACACTGTGCAACATAACCACCTCAACTACTTGAAGTGGTTTTGGTGCCTGGAGTCCCTAGAGCCCTATCACTTGTTCCATTATTAAATAGTTTCAAACAGGGGGGTGGGGGGGCGCCCCGGAGGTCCTGCTACTTTTCTGATGTTCTTTGCTTATGACTGTCAGTTGTCACATTTTTTGCCATGATGGGATACAGAGCATAACTTCACTTCAGTCATTGCTAGTAAAATGGCCTATGGGCACCAGGTATCCTAATTCACTTTTAAACTGTTCATAAATGGAGTATGGTGCCAGGGGACTTCACCATTTCAATTAACCTAAGGGGTTATAGTACCAAGAGTGTCAAAAAAAAAAAAAAGCTTAAACATAGCTTAAGAAAATCTATGATTCGGTTAAACGTCGTTTAGCTTTGTATGCTTCAGGATAAATTATTTTTGTTTTGTTTTTACAGTCAGGTAATTTAAAGAGAAAAAAAATTCTGAGGAAATTTTGACATTGCTAATCAATGTTTAAAGGTAACGCTAAAGTTCATTATTGAGCCCATTCAATTAAGCGCTAATAAAATAATTGAGATGACCCTCAATACTGTCAAAACTCAACTAGATGAATGCATTTAGAGTTTGGGAGGGGGAGAAGGTCTTTTACCAAGGCATAAATGGAGTTCTTAGCTATTTCAATAGGAAGCTAAATACCTCTAAAAATAGGGGATTGAAGGATAAAAATGACAGTGGCTCAGTCACTGATCATTATAGTTAATATTTGTGAGATGGTAGTAATTAAAGTATTGATTCCCTGACAGGCAATTTTTGTTTTAAAAAAATATATATAATAATGTGCCGAGGACGTTTTGATTCTAAAAATGGATTCACAGTTGCCAGTTTTAATTTTTTACCTTGGTTGAATCCACAATGCAAACTCAGCTTACACAGGTGATTTAAGAGTTATGTCTTCAAATGTGGAAGAACTGCAAGTATGTGATGCTTTAACTAACTTGGAGATATGAAAACCAAAGGTCATGGCTGCTTAGCACCCAAGTGAAGTTATCCAGGGCAGCTACCAGTGGCTTTTTGTAGATTTAAAAAAATTATATTTTGGGTATGAAATGTTGTAAGTAGAGACTGGCAAAACAGGACTATGATTACAACTCAATTGTCAAGCAAATTACAAATAGTAAAATTTGCCCATCTGTTGCCTTTCCCAATTGTTTTACTTGTCCCTAAACATTATGGAAGTTAGAGGTTCTTCTGAACATTTGCATTAAAGAAAAACTCTAATGTATTTGCAGATTATTATCTGTATGTTTGCTTGTTTGGAGGTGATTTTGATTTTTTCCTTTGTTACTTTAGTGCAATCCTTGCCATTTTACTAGGTTTGTTCACTGTCCTGGTGCAGTTTATTTTGTTCACTGTATACAGGAAAATTGTGTGAAACTGGTTAAATCTTTATTTTGAGAATCTCTTCTATATTCATGCAATTCTTATTCCATAAAATGAAATTAACTAGTGTTTGTAGCAGTATGTAACAGGAATAAGCTAAAGTTGTCTTCAAGGATAAAATAAAGTCCTTCTCTTCTTTGGTGTCTTTACTTGCTGTTAAACACAACATTGTATGTTTTCTATGAGTGAAGAAATAAGAAGGTCCCCAAGACACTATGAACTATAATCTTCTCTCTAAGTCAGATAAGGTGGAACAGGAGTGAAAAATATTGTATATACAAAAAAATACAAGGAGTCCTTGCACGCTGACTCACAAGAATCAGCAAGGCAGTGTCCAAATAATGCAATTTTTTGTTTTCTTTTTTTAATTGTATTTCCATTGACCAATACTTTCAGCTACACTTTGCAATAGTACAGGAATGGTTGGTTGACATTTCAGTCCCACCTGGGTACTTTGCTCAGCACTACTAAGAAAAGTTCCCAAGTGCCACTGAAATGTCGACCGACCTTTTCTTTGTTGCTATAAAGTATAGTGGATTGTATCAGTCAATGGATATCCAATAAAGAACTGGAACTTTTGGATCAATGACAAAGAGTGTTTTCATTCTCTTATATAGTCCCAATACCTCAAATTTCCCACCCTCCATCCAAAATTTTGTGCACGCTGAATGTTTGGGCAAGTGTAAACCTGAAATTTATTCTTGATAATTTTGATACAGCCTCTCTCATGGTCGATAACACTACATTACAGTATTACTATGAGAATATATTAGTAGTTACACAAGTGTGTTACTGTAATGTCAGCTATTCAGACAGATAAGCCTCTCTGCTAATTATGGTCTGTCGGACAGCCTATAGAAAGCAATAGGGTCAATAACTGTGCAGGCAATGCTAATATTACAGAGAGCACTACTTCATGTTTTGTGTTCCTTTATGCACTGGAGCACTAATATTGTCACTCTAAAACAAACGGAATGTGAACACCCCCATTACTGCTGCCCACCAACTCAGACTACTGACCTAATGATATCTTTCAGTAGAGAACCATAAGCATATCCTTAAACAGGGATTTTACCATCCAGGAGCATATAGCTGGAGCTAATTTTAAGCTCCAGAAAATTGTATGTGCAATGTCTATTATTTTATCACCGCTTAATCCAAATACTACATTCTGTTTTTGGGGGGGGGAGGGGGTTCGGGTTCTCTCTTACTTTCCATACTGCTAAATCTGGATCTGAAACTGAGGATTTTGTTTGAAGCGCTACTTCCCAGTATTACTTTATGTATAACTATGGCAAGAAGGAAGAGACTGAGATTTGGGAAGTCCTTGCTGCTATACGTATACCAAACCAGCGCCAGAAAATCTTTTTCACTTTTACATTTGAACTGCAGTGACAATGGTTCTTGTCTAGTGTATTGTGGAAAATGTATTCATACTTCTAACAATTTCTTTTCCTGGCTATATCTATTATAGCATAGCTCTAGGATTGGCACAGCTATTGAGGGTTGGAAATTTTATTAAAATTATACCTCCATCCTATGCCCTTCAGACTAGTAGCACGTGAAGGATAGATATGGGTGGTAAGATGATTCTGTCATTGATCTATCCAGAAAAACAAAATTGCTGTAAAATACTGTTCACTTTTATTATTTCTTTAATCTTCTTTACATCTGTTCATTTCACGAAGCCGAAGAATAAAATCGGTTTTGCCCATGCTTTTTTTTTTTTTTTTTTTAAGCTCTGTAACCAAAATAATCTCAAATTTTTTTTTAATATAAATTCTTTATTCAGTTTTTTTCACAAAGAAAATATATACATATACCTTAAGAACATCCATAAGAATAAACGCCAAAAAAAAAACATACTGGATACAGCCAAATAAAGACATAACAAGTAATATAGAATATATACCACTTATCCCACATATATATCCGCGTAGTCCGGAGGGGGTGATCGTGTCTGAGCCCAAAGGTCTCATGTATAGTACTATTGAGCTTACTGTATCTCTGCTAACCATTCCTGCCCAAAAACTTGTCTCTTAAAAATTTTTTTACTCGGAATACTCAAATATCGTTCCATTTTAATCTGAGTTAGTATTTGTTCCTTAATAGGTTCCCATAGTGAGCCTTGTGTGCTTTTCCAATTGCGAGCAATTCTTATTTTATATGCGACCAGACAATGAATTATAAAACTCTAATTTCTACGTGACATAGTCGGCCAGTGCATATGTAACAGTATGACCTCAGGCGTCTTATCTAGCATGATGTTTGTATTTTCTCTAATAAATTTATAGAGTGAATTTATTACATTTTGAATCTCTATACAGCTCCACCATATGTAGAGTTGTGAACCCTTCTCTCTCCCACATCTCCAACACCTGGCAGAGACATTACCATACATGTGTGCTAATCTCTTTGGGACTAAATACCATCTATTAATAACTTTGTAGTGGACTTCTAATAAATTCAAACATTGCACCTGTTTTCGTACTTTATTTAAAGCAATGCACCATTCTTGCTGGTCTAGTAAGCAATTGTCTTTTTGAGGGTAAATAATTGAATAATTAATATTTCTTATAACCTCTATTGCTTTAGCTAGTAATTTTACAGGAACTTCATTTAGGAAAAGAGATTTCAATAATTTTGGGGCTTTAGTCGGGACACTCATGTTTTTGCAAAAAATGTTTAATTCTTAGGTAAAAATCTCCGCATTCAATAACGAAAATTTTTGTATGATTAAATCAAAAGACATTAAATTATCTTGATATATAATCTGTGATAACTTGTGTATGCCACTCTCTTCCCACCTGGCCAGAGAGATATAATTAACATTGGCTTCTATTAACCCCAGGGTTGAGAAATCAAAAATTGCATATTTGAGACCCATTTTCCTTTTGATCTCTTCCCAAACCGGGAGCAACTGTGCCCATATTTTGTTGTTATTAACGTCAATACCCATTTTTTCGATTTTGTTTGTATTCCATAGTACGGCTAATGGGTTCTTAAGTCCCAACTCCATCTCAATTTTAAACCAGCTCTCATCTGTAGCAGTAATTAGCTGTGATCTAAACCTATGGGATATTACATTTGCTCAATACATAAAGGCTATATTAGGGAAATTTAATCCTCCATCGTTCATTTTTAAAGATAAAGTTGATCTACTAATTCTATTTTTTTCCCCCTTTATTAATAAAATTTGCCAGACTACTCTGCACTAATGCTAACCAACTGTGAGGGATTCTGAGAGGTATCATTTGGAATAAATAATTCAATTTTGGAATAATGTAGGAATTGATTAAATTTATACGTCCCCACCATGTGATCTGCAAATTTTTCCAAGCCTTGAGTGATAAATTTGTAGTCTTTAAGAGTCTTAGGACATTTTCTACCATCATCTATATTTATAGTAATCGTTATTCCTAAATAGTCAAATTTCTTAATCGTCCAAACAAAATCATATGTTCTTTTTATCCTCTGTTTTATCTCTTCTTCTAACTCAATACCCATCACTATTGTTTTACTGGTGTTTAATTTATAATTTGCTACTTGACTGTATATTTTTTATAATCTCAACATTTTAAGTAGACTGTTACCATAGAGCAGGGGTGCGCAAATGTAGATCCCAGATGTTTTAGAAAATACAGCTTCCATGGTGCTTTACCATTCTAAAGGCATGCAACGCATCATGGGAGTTGAAGTTCTACAACATCGGGGGATCTACCTTTTGTGCACCCCTGCTATAAAGGACTTAAATCTGAAAACATTTCAGGTTCCTCTCTGCTCAAAGCTGCATGCACTAAAAATATAATACAAATTGACCCTAAAAGTTGTACTTACAGCGATCTTGAGTATTACATTAGGATGTAAAGGGTACTCCAGTAAAAGTTTTTTACTCTAGGCACCATGACCACTTCAGTGATTTTGAAACTGAACATACAGAGATTAACCACTTAAAACCGGAGGGCATACTATTACGCCCTATACTAAGCGGCTCTAAATGCCGCAGGGCGTAATAGTACGCCCTCACGGTTTTTCTTACCCAGTTGCCGGCGATCGCAGTTGGGGGACTCACCTGGGATCCCAGGGAGTCCCCCGCGGCTGATCCTGCCTCCTCCGGCTCCCCCACCCCGGCCATGTGAGAGCGAGGACCTCACAATCACATGGCCGGGTTAGCTGGCTGCTGCATTGCCAGCAGGGGGACTGCCTGTAATCACAGTCCCCCTGCTGGCTGAATTCAAATAAACAACAGTTAAAATCAGTGTAAAAAAAATAAATTATATACTTAGAATATATATATATATACACACACACATATACATACACACACATACACTGTCTAAGTGTATTTTACTATTATATATATATATAATTATTGTTATATATATAATATTACAAAAAATATGTAAATACGTTAAAAAATAACATAATAAAAAAAATAGATGTGTTATTAGCACTAGCACATTTAACCCTATAACTTTCCAAGACACCATAAAACCTGTACATGGGGGGTACTGTTTTACTCGGGAGACTTCGCTGAATACAAATATTAGTGTTTCAAAACAGTAAAATGTATTACAATGATGATATCGCCAGTAAAAGTGAAGGGTTTTTTGCATTTTTCACACAAACAGCTCTTACATGGACAATATTATTGCTGTGATACATTTTACTGTTTTGAAACACAAATATTTGTGTTCAGCGAAGTCTCCCGCGTACAACAGTACCCCTCATGTACAGGTTTTATGGTGTTTTCAAAAGTTACAGCATCAAATATAAGGCTTGTTTCATTTTTTTCACATTAAAATTTGCTAGATTGGTTACGTTGCCTTTGAGACCCTAGGGCAGGGGTAGGCAACCTTTTAGCAGCACTGTGCCGATATAGGATTGTGATGACCCGTAGCATGCCGGTCCTATTTTTTTAAAATTGAGGTCTGTATGTTGCCGTATTCTGCTTGTGTTATTTATACTGTAATTGCTTTGTATCTTTGTATTTGTGCGTATATGAGCTATTATATTGTATATGTTCAGGAGTAGTTTGTGGTATTGTGTATGAAACATATGGATGTGGGCTGTGTATGGGGGCTGCTTGTGGAATTGTGTGTGTGGATGGACATGTCACATTGTGTGTTTGGTAGTGTGTGTATGTGTGGTGGCTGTTTGGGGTATTGCATGTGAGAGGCTGCATGTGGGGTTGTGTGCATGTATGTGGATTCTTAGCTGGTTACGTTTGTGCGGATTGTGTGTGTATGTTTGTTTGTGGGCTGTTCGTATTATTTGTATGAGGGGAGGGTTATTGTGCATTTCTGTGTATATCTAGCCGTGTGGGTGGCTTCCCTGGGTTCCAGTGGGGACCAGGCTGGCCAGGTACAGGTCAAGGACAGTAGCAGCAGCTGCAGGCTGCTCTACTACAGTGTGGATTCCGATTCACTACTGCTGGGAGGAAGGGATCTGAGATCACTTCCTCTACGTTCTGCAATGCATAAATTGAGGATTACAATTTAAAGAGACATGTACCAGTAAATACACCTCCCCAGTGTGGTCACAAAAAATGGGTAACATTACCAGTACAAAACTTGATAGTAATGCAACAGAGCGTAGAGTTCAATTGGAAATATACACTAAAACAAGAAAAAGATTAAAAAACAGCATAGTGCAAACTGTATAGTGACTAATGCATAACAGATGGATGTATGACTCTCACTCACATTATCCAGAGCCGTCCCAGGCTCTGTAAATCAGACTCAAAGGTGCCAAATATTGGCTAGCGATCCGAATGATTCAGATAGATGAGACTCCAAATGAAAGTATAAAATATATTTATTGTAAAAAATATATATTTAAAAATGTATACACTATAGGGGTGGAACCCAAAACAGGCAATAGTAAAAATGTAACAAAATCGGAATTCCACTTACCCCTATTAATATAGTAGCCCAGAGTGTGGAAATACACATAAAATAACAAATAACAGGTGCCTGTTTAGCCGAAACGCGTCTGCTTTGACTTTTGCACACTTGTTATTTGATATTTTATGTGTATTTACACACTCTGGGCTACTATATTAATTATTATTACACATATTAGCAGATCTCGGAAGCTTCACTGGGACTCCTGATAGGCCATAGTCTGTTTGGCTCTAGCAGCCTTGAGTGCCGTAGGTTGCCTACCCCTGCCCTAGGGTAGCCCAATAATGAAAATTACCCCTATGATGGCATACCATTTGCAATAGTAGACAACCCAAGGTATTGCAAATGGGGTATATCCAGTCTTTTTTAGTATCCACTTAGTCACAAACACTGGCCAAAATTGGCGTTTTTTGCATTTTTCACACACAAATATTACCGCTAACTTTGGCCAGTGTTTGTGACCAAATGGCTACTAAAAAAGACTGAACATACCCCATTTGCAATACCATGGGTTGTCTACTATTGCAAATGGTATGCCATTATGGGTGTAAATTTAATTCCTGGGCTACCATACAGTATCAAAGGCAACATAACCAATCTGGCGAATTTCAAATGTAACGTGCTATATTTGACCCTGTAACTTCCCAAAACACCATAAAACCTGTACATAGGGGGTACTGTTTTACACGTGAGACTTTGATGAATACAAATATGTGTATTTTATTGCAGTAAAAGCAAACAGTATTATGACATTGACAGTTAAAATGTCATGTATAACTAAAAAAAAATAACAAAATTTCTTATTTTCTCCCATTTTTTTCATATTAAATTATGTTTCATAGCTAAATATTTGATATTAAATGAAGGCCCTGTTTCCCCTGAATAAAATGATATATAGTAAGTGTGGGTGCATTTAATATGAAAGAGGTGAATTACGGTTGGACAGACATCTAGCGCAAATGCCAGGTTTTGTTTACGTTTTGTTTTGTTCACAACGTGTACATTTGGCTCAGTCCTTAAGGGGCTAAACCCTCTGCTGCTGGAGGTGTAACTCCACCTCCGGCAGTGTAATTGGGGCATTATTAACCACACCAGAATAATATACTTCTTGAAACACGACACATCCAGAAATATTTCAGGGGGCTATATACAAGCTTAACCCACACGACTGTAAACTCTATTCCAGGCTGCCAATGTCAATTCTGTGCATAAAAAAAAAAGTCTGGCGTCAGCACACACTACACTCAGCCAACCACGTGAAACTCATACCCTTGCAGGTAGAGCACCTGCAAGACTAAGCAAGCTCTCCCTATCCCATGTGATATTTCATGTCTCCCCAGCACTCCCTCCTCCTCATTTCTCTCCCTCCTTCCCATGCACTCTGAGCCAGTGAAATGGTCCAATCAAAGGCATTGGATCTCATTGTGGCTCCCATGACATCAGACGGGGAATGCCGAGCAGCTGTATGAAGATAAGTAAATTCTTTATTTGGAATGCTATAGATTCACTCTCAATACATGGATTTCTATTTGTGGCTTCCTGTCCATCATATCAAAGATCGAAACATCGTCCAGTGTTTTGAATGGAAATCTACATATATTATAGCAACTGCTGATGTAACATCTTTAACCTCTAATATTAAGGAATTAAGGAAATACTTACTGATAGAAGTTTGTTGAACATCATACAGGTAGAATTCCTGGTTAAGTGTATTCATTTTGTAATATTTAGGAAATCTCTTTGGTTTGACTCTGTTTTTTCTTCAGATATATGGCATTGCGATGGGCAAGAGGTTCGCCCCGAGTTTCACCATCCTTTATGTGTCCCATTGGGAATCATCACATGTCAGGATGGGAGATTTTTGTGGGGAGAGTTTAGTCCTATGGTGAAGCTACATAGATTATGAATTTGTCATATGGAATATATGTTTTAGTATACCCCACCTGCTTTTGCTTTTTTGAGTTTATTTCAAAATTTACCATATTGTGATCACTATTCCCCAAATGCTCCCCTACTTGAATGTTGGTTAAAAGATCAACATTGTTTGTTATGACAAGATCCAGACAAAGCATCCTTTCTAGTTGGTGTTTGTACCAGTTGTGACATAAAGGTGTCATTTAACACATTCAAAAACCTGATTCCCCTTGCTGAAGTACTAGTCCCTCTTTCCCAATTTATGTCTGGATAATTAAAATCTCCAATAATTAACGTGTTACCTCGATTTGCAGCTTTCTCAGTTTGCTCTAACAGCTGTTCTTCCTCATTAATATTTACATTAGGTGGTTTATAACATATCCCAACCAATAATTGATTTCCCTTTTTTTGCCCCAAGCAGATATTTACCCATAAAGCCTCCACCTTTTCCTCGTCACACTCCACATGCCTAAGATTTGACTTTAACTCATGGTTGACATATAAACATACCCCACCACCCTTCTTGTTTTTCCTATCCTTCCTAAATAACGTGTACCCATTTAAATTAACTGCCCAGTCATGTGTCTCATCCCACCATGTTTCTGTTATGCCTATTATATCATATTGTTTATTGTATGCTATTGCCTCTAGTTCCCCCATTTTGTTATATAGGCTCCTTGCATTAGTAAGCATACATTTAATATTATCATGAGTCTTTTGTACTTTTTGTGAATTATCAATATTACATACCTCCTCTGTTCTGAGTTTTCCCCTCCCCCCATCTCCACCCCCTTTGTTCTGAGCTAAAGCCCATCTCCTTTCCATCCTATCTCCATTTTCTAGATTGCTTTGACCCTCCCCCCTACAACTAGTTTAAAATCTCCTCCAACCTTCTAGCCATCCTATCCCCCAGCACAGCAGAACCCTCTTCCGTTTAGGTGCAATCCATCATGATAGGTTGTACCCAAGCGCAAAATCGGCCCAGTGCTCTAAAAACCCAAAACCCTCTTTCCTGCACCAAGACTTTAGCCACGCATTGACCTCTCTAATCTCCCGCTGCCTTTCTGCTGTAGCGCGCGGCACAGGTAATATTTCTAAAAAAAATTACCTTGGAGGTCCTTTTCTTAAGCTTACTTCCTAATTAATAATTTACATTTTACTTCTCTTTTTCATTCAGAACACATTGATTTTTTTAGACCAAACAAATTTCAAACCTATGGATTGTAGCCCTGCTGTTGACAATACTAGTACTCATCATCTTTCCTTGCTGGCAATAGTCCCATGGTTCAATTAATTTGTATGAAAATAAACATTTTGGATAAAAAAAGGTCTTTGAGTCTGTCTAAAATAATAAAAGAAAGACACATACAGAAAGTGTACAATAGAATAAAGGAATAGTCAAACATCTAGATAGTAGTAGATTCAACTATGCTTTTGTTACGCAATATAACAATCATGCCAAAAGAAACATTGGTAAATCTGACGGTTCCAATGTCTTTTGAAAAAAAAAAAGAGTACATTCTGATTTACTCAAATTTATTTGGAAAAATAAGCTGTGTCGAGTTAAATTGACAGTTTTGCAGGCATTAAGGGGTTATGGAGGCCTGGGGATGCCAGATTTTAGAAAATAATACTATGCTACTAATGCGGGTGCAGCTATCAAATTCAATATGGACTTTAATAAACCAAAATAGAAACTCAGAAATTATATCCACATTCAATCAAATATTTAATTTGGCTTCCCTGTTCAAAAAGACCAAAATTATATGAAATGTTTCCATCCACAAAAACTTTAATAAAAGCATGGGATATTCTTTTTAAAACTATAAAACTCTGGGCAGGGCTTGACCTCCAACTTGTCGGACGTGTTTGCCTGTAGCTCCTCACGATCTGAGCCACAAACACACGAAAACAGTGCAGGCTTTGCAAAAAAACAAGCTCTTCAACTCTAAAGCTGACACTCAACAGCCAAGCAAACCTTGATGTGCCCGAATCGAATGGACCGAAGGACAGTGCACATGAAGCCTACTGCATCTGGCGGGCCAACAGTGATGAGACGCGGCCAATCTCCTATTGGGAGGCACACAGCTCAGAGCTCTGTTATCCCCCACTTTGGGCCTGTGGGGGTTATCCCGGTCCCCACTGGGTCCGCTAAGCCTGCTCCACAAAGCCTGAAAGGAGGAAACTTGCAAGCCAGGCGATTCAGCAAAGATAGCCGCCACCTTGAAATCCCAGCACAGCTAAACAAGCCTGATGGGCCAGAGCTGGAGAGAGGCCTTCGATGCCATGTTCAAAGCAATCTGCCAGGCCTTCTGGGACCGTCTCGCTATGCGTAGACCCGTACTCACCCCTCCCGAGATAACAACCGCCTGTAAAGCAGCAGCCGTTACCTGTTCCTCTTCCGGGCTGGGGGCCCAACTAGAGATTCCTCCAAACCGCAGTCCACATACTCGTGGGGAAGACCGCTCCCGGAAGTCCCAGGGGATCACGATCCCGACACTTGGAGAAGAGGGATCCACGAACTAAAGGCACTTGCTCCCTTCACAGTCCAGAGCCGAAGAGACAGGGACCTGCCACGCAATCCATTTAATACACACACACAGACTGCTGAATACATATAAACTGCTGAATACACATACAGACAGACTGCTGAATTCACACACACACACACACACACAAATAGAATGCTGAGTACACACATACTGCTGAATACATACACACACAAACACACACACATACTGCATTGAGGGGTGCAGTATATGTGTTTGTGTGTATGTGTGAGGGGTGCTGTGTGTGTGTGTGAGAGAGGTTCTGTGTGTGGGGGGGTGCAGTATATGTGAGAGTGCTGTGTGTGTGAGGGGTGTTGTGTTTTGGGGGTGCTGTGTGTTTTTGGAGGTGGTGCAGTGTATGTGAGAGGGATGTTGTGTGTGTGTGGGGGATGCTGTGTGGGTGAGAGGGGTGCTGTGTGGGGGAGGGAGGTGCTGTGTGTGAGAGGGGTGCTGTGTGTTGGGGGGAGGTGCTGTGTGTCTGAGAGGGGTGCTATTTGTGCGTGGAGTGCTATGTGTGTTAGAGGGTTACTGTGTGTGGGGGGGTGCTGTGTGTGTGAGAGGGGTGAAGTGTGTGTGAGAGGAGTGTTGTTTGTATGTGAGGGGAGGGCTGCAGGTAGCAAATTGGTGAAGGAGTGGGGGGGGACACAGCCAACCCTGATGGTCCGCTTTTGGTAAGTATGTAGAACAGGTTCTGGCTACAGCTCTCCAGTCCTCCCTCGCGCAGAATGCGTGGCAATGCTCCACACAGCCTGCTCGCGGGAGGACAGGAGAACTGCTTCCCACATCCCTCCCCCTGCTTCCAGGTCCTCCCGACACGAAAGCAGAGTAGGCACCTGCCTGCCCAAAACTCTGCATTGCTGCCGACCAGTGGCAGCGGCCCCCTCCCCCTGTGACCTATGGCCGCGTGCCCACAGAGAGGGCCCGGTGTGCCATGGCACTCATGCCATAGGTTCGCCATCACTGGTCTAGGGTCATGCCGCTTTCCATTTTGAAACATTATCAATCGGATTTAAATGAATAGCATGTGAAATCAGTTTATAGTATTGAGAATTTTTTGGAAAATAACTCACTGATGACATTTCACATATTAAAAACAAATTATGATCTGGCGCCCCAGTACTCTGATTTCTAGAGCTTTGCAAGAAAAATGTGATATCTCCCAATTGTATCAAAAATTTGAAAAATTGAACAATTTGAATTTAGAAAAAATGTATTTCTTTATTTTATCGTGCATGAAAAATACATGAGGCAAGCAGTGCCCCAACAGCTATTGGCAGCATATCAGTCAACATTTAAGGACAATTGGTCAGCATATCTGAGCATTGCACATTTTATATTATAAAGTAATGTAATCAAATGTAAATAACTTCAGCAATAATAGAGAAGATTGCACACTTATCAATAAATGCAACCAAAACAACATCTGATGAGGCTATCAATGGTAGATTACACGATGTGTGCCTTAATTGTTGCATAGCATGAAAGGCTGGAGTCACCACCAGCTCTGGCAATGCGAGAGGTAAGAAAAATCAGCCTATTCCTAGTCGTAGGGAGAGTCTCTGTAGAGTACCCAATAGGCCCACTGAGTCCCAAAGTCCCTCCATAGGGCACGTTGTCCACAGACCACGTTAACAAGCTTCCCAGTTGTTGGGTGGGTATGGGCGCGGCACTCTCCAAGCCATAGTACCCATGTGCGGGCTGCAGCATAGTGGAGTTGGTGCATAGGGATAACTTCTCTAACTGCTCTCCCAGTGTAGGTCACTGGAACAGGCCTCAGGAATGTTGGTAAGGCATACTGAGCTGGAGCAGGCCCTGAGCAGGCTGCTGTGGATCTTGCCTGTCTTTGAGCATATCCCGGGAGTGTTCACAGAGGAGGTCGAGAGCCCTCAAGGATCTCCCACAGTGTCAGCTTGTGCTGTGTGATTCATGAAAACTGCATCAGGACCCCAGAAAGAGTTCACCCTATTGGCCAGTGGAATTGCTGCTGTCGCTGTCGTCCATTTTAGAAACCGCATGGGAGCCTTCTACCTACGACGTTGTGATAATTGTGATAAAATCCAATTAACTAATTAAGAATGATTGATTGATCACTAATGAGCAAATTAATCTATCATAGATAGTTAAGATGGCACTTGGCTTAAACTGTGTCGCACTAAGAAATTCAACTTGTGTCGCACTAAGAAATTCAACTTGTGTCGCACTAAGAAATTCAGCTTGTGTCGCACTAAGAAATTCAGCTATGATGACATTGCATAAAATGCTTAAACTGTGTCACACTAAGAAATTCAACATTGCCTGGAATATTCCATAGCATGTCTGGCCAATATCCAAAAAGGCCCACGTGCTGAACAGAGGGAATTGGTGCCAACAAATGTATGGAAAGATAAGAGTAGGGACATAGAATAAGATACCGCACGTGTCTGGCATGAGCCTTGGGTGGTCACGACTGGCCTGATCAACCATACTGATTACCTAATGCGCATGACAAGATACATGCTGGGCTGCACTGATAAGAAATCTTGGAAAAGTTACCAACTTGCTAAAAGGTATAAAAGACGGAGAAACTTGGCACTCACTTGGAGAACTACCCACCTGTAATGCGGACGCGTGTTGCTGGTCTCTACTGTTCCCAGAGAGGGTCCCTCCATGCCGACTGCCAGAGTTCTCCCCAGTCAAGTGCAGAGGACACAAGCCCCTCTAACGGTGATGTATACTTAAGCTGATATATCCGGATGCTAAGCTATTTTGAAGTGAATGCATGCAACTGCTTAATGAGAATTAAGCTTACTCTGTATTGGGTCCCAGGGGCGTACCTAGAGCATTTGGCACCCGGGGCGGATCCTGTGCTTGGCACCCCCCCAGTAAAAACCGCTGTCAGCCCCTCTTACAAAACCTCTGTCCTGCCCCTTCTACAAATCCTGTACTGCCCCGTCTACAAAACCCCCGCAACCCCCTTCCACAAATCCCCTGCTTATCCCCCCTTATAAAGACTCCTGTCCCAATGCAAACCCCCCGCCCCTTCTACAAAATCCCTGCAGCCCCACACACACATTTACAGGCAGACAGTCACACACTCAGTTACAGGCAGACAGTCACACACAGTCACAGGCAGACAGTCACACATACACATTTCCTCCGTGCGGCCGCACGGCACCCTAACTATCATGGGACACTGTGCGGCCACAGCTCACACAGCCCCCTCCAGCCAGGGCCGGTGCAAGGATTTTTGCCGCCCTAGGCAAAAGTAAAGTTTGCCGCCCCACCCATATGATTTGCCATGTTAACTAACGCCAGTGCTGCAGTGCCGCCGTGTTTACATTAAAAGGCCTGCAGGGACAGGCTATAGACACCAGAACCACTACATTAAGCTGAAGTGGTTCTGGGGACTATAGTGTTTCTTTAATATGAGGTAAATTAGAGCTTAGTGCCACGAATAATATACTAGATTGCCTACTTACAACCAGATGAGGAGGATGATGGGCTCTAGCTGCAGTCTGGCTCCACTGGTCTGGTGCAGAACAGGCTCTCTGGAGGCGGTTTGTAACTGTGGTCACAAAAATCAATGTTCTGGGAGAACGGGAAGCAGCTCCATTTTTTGGGGGTCCTTTACACAGCTCAAGGTCTGGGTCCCAGGGTCCACCTTCATGTTCCACCAATGAGTTTGTTCACAGGGGGTGGAGTGTGTAAGGGATGTCCTGATATGTGTGTAAGGAATGCATTGTGTTTGTATGTGTAAGGGCTGCAAGGTGTGTTTCTGTGTATGTATGGGATGCATTGAATGTGTGTAAGGGGTGCATTGAGTGTGTGTAATGAATGCATTGTGTGTTTCTGTGTGTGTAAGGGATGCATTGTGTGTAACGGTTGCATTGCTTGTGTATGTGTGTCTGTGTGAGTAATGCATTGTGTGTTTTTCTGTGTGCAAGGGGTGCATTGTGTGTATGTGATGAATGTCAATCTCTCCTCCAGCTCCAATTTCCTTCTCCTCCTCCCAATTTCTCTTTCCCCCCCTCCTAATTTCTCTTTCTCACCCCCCCTCCTAATTTCTCTCTCACCCCCCTTCTCTTCCCCCCCTTTCTCACCCCCCTTTCTCCTCTCTCACCCCCCATCACCCCCCCTCCTAATTTCTCTCTCACCCCCCTTCTCTTCCCCCCCTTTCTCACCCCCTTTCTCCTCTCTCACCCCCATCACCCCTATTTCTCTTTCTCACCACCCCCATTTCTCCTCTCTCCCACCCCCCCTCATTTTCTCTTTCTCACCACCCCCGACTTTCCTCTCCGCCCCCTCATTTCTCTTTCTCACCCCCCCCCCTCATTTCTCTTTCTCACTTCACCCCTTCTCTTTCACCCCCCTTCTTTCTCACCCCCACCCCCCCTTCTCTTTCTCATCCCACCTCACACCTCCCCTACCTTGGCGCTGTAGGTGGCTGCGGCCTGTATGGCCGGTGCAGGGGAGCAGCTGTCTCCTGGCCACGGCCCGGGACTAGCTGGAAGTGCACACACTGTGCGCTCCTGTTAATCGGCGGTACAGGCAGCTCTTTACCTTGACAGGCTCGGCATCAGAGGAGCTGACAGGAGCGCTCCCTCCTGTCAGCCTCTCCTCAGGCTGCGCCCGGGCGGTGCGGTCCGCCCTCATGGGCGCACCGCCCGGGCAAAGCTGCAGCCGCCTGAGGCTCTTCACAGAGCGCTCGGGCGGCTGCAGCATGGGGGGGGGGAGCCGGCGGGGCTGGCCATGGCACCCCCCACCCGGCTGGCACCCGGGGCGGACCGCCCCCCCCGCCCCCCCCTTAGTACGCCACTGTTGGGTCCCCTTGTGGACAATAAATTGTGGTGTGAATTCTTATCTGCAACTTGGTCTCTGTGTGGTTTCTTTTTCCTATAGCCCAAGACACTCATCTCGAACTAGGTTGTGTGCCCGCCAATATCGCTATAAACCTTATTAGGTAATTGATTATTACTTTTTGGATATTGGTGCTTCATGAATTTAATGATTAGCCACCAAGGAGAACCCCAGTAACCAGACGATACACAGTTCTTGGAGTCAACCGATTTTTATTCAGCAACAGCTGGCTTTTATGCAACTCCCCATGCAACGGGTTTCTTAATTCACATTCCAGGGGATTTTCCCTGGTGGACCTGAGTGGAGACATGGAACAAATAAACATTTCCCAAACTCCTCCTCTGTACCTGGGAGATGATTGAGTAAGAACAACTATTTAATTGCATTCAGTCGGTTTGGGGAATTTTCAAATCAGATAAGTCTTTGACATGAACAGAACAGTCTCTAATACAAAGAGGTGGCTGGTTCTGCCACAATAAGTTCAATTATATGGTCAACTATGCTGCTATAACGCTCGAAATCACATTACCTAACACAATCAAACAATGGTCCTGGCGCCTCAACTCCACCTTGTTGCAAAACCCGCAAATACGGGATCAATCCTACACACATTACTGGAATACTTTAACTTGAACACCAACGCAGTTGACTCGAAATGCGCTCTGGGCTGCCCATAAACCAGTCCTGAAAGGGGCACTAATCAGCCTAGCGACAAACCATGAAAAACAACAATTAACACACTTACAGTCCACACTGGAGACACTAAGAACCCTTGAAACGAGACTAAAACAAACTCCCACGCAGGAACTGACCACACATATCTCCAAATGCCAAGCAGATATCAAGGCATTCATGGGGAGAGATTCGATCAAAGCCATCCAGTGGTTGAAACAGCTCTATTATGAGAAATCTAATAAGACAGATACACTCTTAGCTCGGAAACTAAATTTAAAAAAATGGCCCAGAAACGAATAGACAAAATAATGGATTGAAGTGGAGCCAAACAGAAAAACCCAAACAAATAGCAGAAATATTCCAGAAATGGGGCGTGGCCTGAACGCCGATGGAGATGGCCGCCTAACTAAGGAGCTCCGTCCCACATAGCCACAACTAGTGCACA
The DNA here is from genome assembly GCA_933207985.1 of Pelobates cultripes. Taxonomy (NCBI): domain Eukaryota; kingdom Metazoa; phylum Chordata; class Amphibia; order Anura; family Pelobatidae; genus Pelobates; species Pelobates cultripes. Next base: position 224,510,764 of record OW240914.1, read on the forward strand.
AAATTCGCATCCAAGGCACAGAAACCTACCTGATGGGTCGTGCCAAGAGGTCTGATTCCCACCAAACCACGAGGGGATCACAGGGGGCTTCGCAAACAGGACCGCTTGACGGATACCTCCACACGCCAAGCAGACAGCCGCGTACCGCCACAGGCCACAAAATGGCCGACGACCGGACCTCAGCACAGCCGCCCGACACGCAGGAACCCTCACTGTCGGACATTCGGGCCGACATCAGAGCCCTAACGGGAGCCATGGTCACGAAAGCTGACCTGCAGGCATTATCAGCCACACTCCATGAGGCAATTAGATCGGAGGTAGCTACAATTCAGAGGGACATAGTAGCCAAGATGGACGCATACAAACCCTGGAAGCAACTCAACTTACAGCAAGTAGCAGACTGGATGCCACTGATGCGGCAGTAACAAAGCAAGGCAACATGCTGTTACAATTAAGAAGACAGACCGAGGACCTAGACAATAGGGGCCGAAGGTTGAACATCAGAGTCCGAAACCTACCAGAAGCAGCAGGAGAAGAAGATGTTTCGGCTACGCTGACTGCCCTGTTCTGGGAAATTCTAGGCCCGGACTCGCCGCTGCGCATTGACTTTGAACGCGCACACAGAGCCCTGAGACCGCGCAACGCAGACAATACACCCAGAGATGTCATATGCTGTCTCCATGAATACAGGGTAAAGGAGATGATCATGAACAAAGCCACACTGAAACGAACATGGCGATTCCAAGGAGCAGAGGTAGCCCTATACCAAGATCTCTCCCCTCTCACACTCGAGGCCCGCAGAGCGCTGAGACCAATGACACAACTGCTACGCAGTCGCAACATACCGTATAAGTGGGGATTCCCTTTCTGCTTACTGGCTAGACATAATAATGAGTGGCGGCCTTTACGTTGGCCGGATGAGGTACCGGCTTTTCTTCTTGGCATGGGCCTACCACGCACGGAGGTTACGGACTGGATTCTGAACCCGCTGGAACAGAGACCCAACCAGCCAGCCCCGAGAGAACCGAGGCGTCGCAGGGAAGACTCGCCGCTCAGACGGCCAGACCGCAGACCTCTCAACCCGGCGCAACACCCAGTGCAACCTAACGCCTCCCGAACCCGAAATGGAACATGGCAGTAAGGGGACAACAGGAGATGTGAAGATGGCCACCGACAGCCAGCACATTCACAAGACTTTCAGATAAGTACAAATGACTATTGATCTCCGACAGGACTATGGACTTGACACACAACGCACCAAATACTGCCTCGCTCGACAACTTATGGACGATGACGCCGAGCACATAGTCTAGAGTTGCGGGGACTGACAGGTGGGGACTCATTATTCGGGGGCAGCGACGCAGGGGATGGTATGAACTTAAAGGGGGATCACAGCTACCGCCTTACTCCCGGAAGGCATCCTCAGACGAGGTCATAACTTGGGGTGGGGGGCACTGGAGGGCCACATTCAATATCAACATCATTTTTTAAATCATTCTATTAACATTATGTATTTTAGATTCCATATAGACACACTCTTCCCTTGTGAAACCACTACTACTCGTAACCTAAATTAATAATCCCTTTGTTAATGAGATGAATGCAATACTTTGTGTCAAAATTAATTCTTAAAAATGCCCTCTTAGATCCTCCTTTCATTTTACAATACCCATCAATACCCTTCTTAACTAATTTCAGCAATAAAAGTCGGTGTTACTGAACTCCTTACTAAATTGAGATGCTTAGACATCTATTCTATGGCCATATGCTTAGAGTTAATAATATACGTTCTCTCACTGAATCTGACAAAGATTTTTAGGGGAAACCCCAAGTTATATCTGATCTTCTTTTCTCTCAGAATTTCAGTAAAAAAAACCAAAAACCTTTTGTTAGCTCTTGTCGTAGCAGATAAATCTTGAAAGAATTTTAAGTTACATAATTTATCTTCAGGTGCTTTAAAATATCTCACCGCCTGTACTATTTTTTGTTTAACAAAATAGGATGATATGCGTACAATTATATCTCTGGGGAGATCTTCCTTTATAGTGCTTGGCTTAAAAGTTCTATGCGCCTGCTCTCTAATTGTTTCCTCCTGGGCTTCAGGGATCCCCATCGCTTTAAATAAATTGAGGAGACAGCTTCACAGATACGCTTCTTATATGAATAATTTTTCTGATTACAAACCAAGGAGGCTGTTTGTCTCAAGTTGCTACTTTAACCTGTTTTACTTTATGCTTTATGTTCCTGTTTAGTTTTATCTGATTATATCCCTGTTACCTGTTACCTGATAACCCGCTTAGAGCATATTGCCTAAACCTTCTCTTCTGTTCTTTCTATAACTCGAACCTATAATTTCTTTTATAGGTTTTCTTGTTTCTTTATATCCTGTTCTGGGGCATATTGCCTTAATTCTGTTTTCTGTTTTCCCTCAAGATTCGTACCTATAATTTCTCTTATAGGTTTACCTTCATTCTCCTACCTATAACTTCTTTTATAGGTTTACCTATTTTCAACTTTGGGCTTATTGTCTAAACCCTTTTATTTCATAGCCTAGTTATTCTTACCGGTAATCTTAATTATTCGGTTCTGTTTTCTTTCTCTCTCTTTCCGATAATTTCTATTATAGGATATCCTGTTCATACTATGTCTAAGAACACAAATAAAGTACCTGAAGTAAACCCTGGCATAAGTCCCCTCTCTGACCTGCTCAGAATCATGATAACCTGTCTGCCTCCTTTTTATCAAACACTGCTTTCAGGTGTACGTAAGGGAAGGGTATGTCTGTCGACAGCGGTGGGGCAGTAGGAACATTAATGAGACGAACAGGAGTAACCTTTTCTATACACTTCTCCTGATAGGTACCACTCCATGAGATATCACCTTGTCTCCAATCAATAGTGGGGTTGTGTAGACATAACCAAGGATAACCCAGTATGATTAATGAAGTAGGAAAGGAAATGACCTGAAAACACGAATCCTCCGTGTGTAACAAACCAGAACGCATAGTCAACTGTTCTGTCTAATGAGTGATTAAAGGAAAAAATAAAGGTCTGCCATCTATGGCTTCAACGGCCAAGGGTGTCTCCTTCTTTCTTAGTAGTGGTAAGTGGGTCGTGACAGAACTCCTGTCTATAAAACTATCAGCTGCTCCAGAATCTATGAGCGCTAGAACGTCTATAGACTTTTCTCCCCAAGTTAAGGTGATAGGGAGGAGTTAGCGATTATGAGGCAGTATAGGGGATTCTGATATCACACCCAAGGCTGGTCACCTGAGCGACCTTAGGTGTGACAATTTCCAGACGCACAGGACAAGTCAATCTGAGATGCCCCTTCTGGCCACAATAAAAGCAGGGCCCCTCTTTTTTTCTATGGTTTTTTTTTTCTACTTCAGACAATTTGGTCACCCCTAGTTGCATGGGTTCAGTATCTGTACATTAAGAAACATCAGGTACTGAGGCCCTAGGAGTTATAGCAACTGTAGGATGCCTAACACGATTCCTCTGTTGGGCTCTCTCCCTTAACCAGTTATCAATGTCGATAAGATAATCAACAAGGTCCTCTAGAAGGACTGGAAGGTCTCTGGCTGTCCCCTCATCCAGTATGTTATCATTAAGACCCTCCATGAATGCATATACAGTTGCAAGAAAAGGTATGTGAACCCTTTGGAATGATATGGATTTCTGCACAAATTGGTCATAAAATGTGATCTGCTCATCATCTAAGTCACAACAATAGACAATCACAATCTGCTTAAACTAATAACACACAAAGAATGAAATGTTGCCATGTTTTTATTGAACACACCATGTAAACATTCACAGTGCAGGTGGAAAAAGTATGTGAACCCCTAGACTAATGACATCTCCAAGAGCTAATTGGAGTGAGATGTCAGCCAACTGGAGTCCAATCAATGAGATGAGATTGGAGGTGTTGGTTACAGCTGCCCTGCCCTATACAAAACACACACCAGTTCTGGGTTTGCTTTTCACAAGAAGCATTGCCTGATGTGAATGATGCCTCGCACAAAAGAGCTCTCAGAAGACCTACGATTAAGAATTGTTGACTTGCATAAAGCTGGAAAGGGTTATAAAAGTATCTCCAAAAGCCTTGCTGTTCATCAGTCCACGGTAAGACAAATTGTCTATAAATGGAGAAAGTTCAGCACTGCTGCTACTCTCCCTAGGAGTGGCCGTCCTGTAAAGATGACTGCAAGAGCACAGCGCAGACTGCTCAATGAGGTGAAGAAGAATCCTAGAGTGTCAGCTAAAGACTTACAAAAGTCACTGGCAAATGCTAACATCCCTGTTAGCGAATCTACAATACGTAAAACACTAAACAAGAATGGATTTCATGGGAGGATACCACAGAGGAAGCCACTGCTGTCCAAACAAAACATTGCTGCACGTTTACAGTTTGCACAAGAGCACTTGGATGTTCCACAGCAGTACTGGCAAAATATTCTGTGGACAGATGAAATCAAAGTTGAGTTGTTTGGAAGAAACACACAACACTATGTGTAGTGAAAAAAAGGCACAGCACACCAACATCAAAACCTCATCCCAACTGTGAAGTATGGTGGTGGGGGCATCATGGTTTGGGGCTGCTTTGCTCCGTCAGGGGCTGGACGGATTGCTATCATCGAAGGAAAAATGAATTCCCAAGTTTATCAAGACATTTTTCAGGAGAACTTAAGTCCATCTGTCTACCAGCTGAAGCTCAACAGAAGATGGGTGTTGCAACAGGACTATGACCCAAAGCATAGAAGTAAATCAACAACAGAATGGCTTAAACAGAAGAAAATACGCCTTCTGAAGTGGCCCAGTCAGAGTCCTGACCTCAACCCGATTCAGATGCTGTGGCATGACCTCAAGAAAGCGATTCACACCAGACATCCCAAGAATATTGCTGAACTAAAACAGTTCTGTAAAGAGGAATGGTCAAGAATTACTCCTGACCGTTGTGCACGTCTGATCTGCAACTACAGGAAACGTTTGGTTGAAGTTATTGCTGCCAAAGGAGGTTCAACCAGTTATTAAATCCAAGGGTTCACATACTTTCTCCACCTGCACTGTGAATGTTTACATGGTGTGTTCAATAAAAACATGGCAACATTTCATTCTTTGTGTGTTATTCACGGCCGTCTTTAACGCGGGGCAAACGGGACAGCTGCCCCGGGCCCAGTTACTCCTAGGGGGCCCGAAGCAGCTCCCCTGCGGGCCCCACTGCCTGCATTAAAAAAAAAGTTAAAAAAATGATGGGACCACAGTGCTGGTATTGCGGCTGCACCGCGGCCTGCACACTAAGGGGACCCACCGGGTGACCCATACACTTAGGGCCACCCAGTGAGCATATTTCAGCAGGGGTCCGATCAGCGCTGTGGCCCTTTAACAGCACGACCGAGCCCCTTGGGAGGAAGTGACGTCCGCAAATCACTTCCTCCCACCTCAAAGACATCGAGCCACACGGGAGGCTGCTAGCCAGGATCCAGTGAGGAGGGGGAGCAAGGAGAGCCAGACCCCCAACTCCCAACTACCCCAGCCAGCACACTGGACCCCAGGGAAGGAAGCCTTTTGCAAAGGTAGGAAACTGAAGAGTGTCTGTCTGTATGCCAGTATGTTAGTCTGTGTGTAAGTATGTCTGTGTGTGTGTCAGTATGTCTGTCTGTGTGTGTCAGTATGTCTGTCTGTGTGTGTCAGTATGTCTGTCTGTGTGTCAGTACGTATGTCTGTGTGTGTGTCATTATGTCTGTGTGTGTCAGTATGTCTGTGTGTGTGTCAGTATGTCTGTGTGTCAGTATGTATGTATGTCTGTATGTCTGTGTGTCAGTCAGTATATATGTCTGTGTGTATGGCAGTATGTCTGTGTGTGTCAGTTTGTATGTCTCTGTGTGTGTGTCAGTATGTATGTCTGTGTGTGTGTGTCAGTATGTATGTCTATGTGTATGTCAGTATGCCTGTGTGTCAGTTTGTATGTCTGTGTGTGTCAGTATGTGTCTGTATGTATGTCTGTGTGCCAGTCAGTTTGTCTGTGCATGTGTCAGTATGTATGTCTGTGTGTGTCAGTATGTCTGTCACAGTGTCTGTGTGTCAGTATATCTGTTTGTGTGTGTGTGTCAGTGTGTGTATCTGTATGTTGTCAGTATGTATGTATCTGTGTGTATGCCAGTGTGTATACCTGTGCATGTATCTGTATGTAGCCAATGTGTGTATCTGCATGTGTGTCAGTGTTTGTATCTGCATTTGTCAGGTTATGTATCTGTGTGTCTGTATGTTGTCAGTGTATCTGCATGTGTGTCAGGTTGTGTGTCTGTATGTGTGTGTGTCAGTGTGTGTAAATGTGTCTGTATAGCTGCATCTGTATGATTGTGTATATCTGTGTGTCTGCAAGTGTTTCTGTGTGTGTATGTGTATCACAGTGTGTCTGTGTGTGTGTTTGTGGCAGTGCATGTGTATATGCGCATACATCTCAGCATTCAAACGCCAACACTACACGCAAATACACACCTGCATTCAAACGTCAACACTACATATAAACACACCTCTTTTTTTAAACAACAAAATTATATATTAACACACCAGTGCATTCATAAACCAACACTACACATAAATGCATGCTTGCATTCAAATGCCATCTCCACATACAAACACACCCCTACATTCACACAAACATACTCCATACAAAAACATGCTTACACTCAAACACACAAATACTGCACAGTGCTAAATACAACCCTGCATGCATGGGAAAATGGTAGCGCCCCAGCTGTCAAAGCATTGTTGGAGTTGCACGACAGATGGGGATCTACCTTTTGCCCTCTCTTGCCCAAAATAATTCATACACCAGAGCCCTCTCTACTCTACGTCCGCCTCTGCGTTGGGGTGGGGGGCTTGATTGCATGCCAGGGAGGGGACGACAGGGTCCAAGCAAATGTTTGCCCAGGGTCCAATCAATATTAAAGACGGCCCTGGTGTTATTAGTTTAAGCAAACTGTGATTGTCTATTGTTGTGACTTAGATGATGATCAGATCACATTTTATGACCAATTTGTGTAGAAATCCATATCATTCCATAAGGTTCACATACTTTTTCTTGCAACTGTACTAAACCACTATTGGTCCAATCCACCTCAGAGGCAAGAGTGCGGAAACTAATAGCATTCTCCACTATAAATCTATTTCCCTGCTTAATCCTCATAAGAGATTTTAGCGGCACTCCTCTCTCTGCCAGATATTTAGCAGCACTCCTCTCTCTGCCAGGTGGATCAAACACCTTACAGTAAGCTCTTACAAAGGCCTTATAGTCATAAATCAGATCTTTGTTTTCCTCTCATAAATGATTAGTACATTCCAAAGCCTTGTCAGATAATTGGTGCATAAAGAAACCGACCTTGGATCTTTCAGTGGGAAAAGACCTGGGAGATGTTTTTTTAAAATGAAACTATCTGGTTTATAAACCCTCGACAGGTCTTAGGATCACCGCGGCCACCGTATCTAAGAGGTGGTGTCAGGTTTGTGGTCATACTGTGCTTACCAGAAGCTTCAATTACCACAGGCACAGGCTGGGGAGGCATAGGTGGAAGGTTTCTGGATAACAAGGTCTGAAGGGCTGAGCCAAATGGTCCATTGTATGGTCCATTTTATCTGATTTAGCCTGGCAAGGATTCTGTCAAGCTCCCAGTCCTGCAGGATCCATGGCCCTATCGTAATGTCACAGGAATTGTACCACAACACGCAGGAAGAGAGGAAACCCACAAAAGGTGGATCCAAAAGGCGTATTACCGAGCCTTAGAGTAGCAGGACTTAATATGAGACATGTGCATTCGTTATTGGATGAATATGATTTTGTCAGAATTTTTGGACTTTTTCGTACTCGTTTACTATAACATAAATGAAAGTCCTACAAACTAAATATATACGAAACGAAAGGGCAAATTATTGGCTTTTCGTTTCAGTTCTTTAGTTTAATAGACTCCGTGCTGCAGGAGAATTAACGCCCACAGCACTGAGGAGAAACAAAAAAAAACCTGGATCTCCCTGCAGCAGGAGACTTAAAGCGGCACTGTCATGCCGAACTTACCTTTCCCCAATCGCTTCCTCTTCTCTCCCTCTCTCAGGACCTGTTCTTCATTTCTACCTGTCTGCTCTAGTTTTCTTTAACCCCTTAAGGACACATGACATGTGTGACATGTCATGGTTCCCTTTTATTTCAGAAGTTTGGTCCTTAAGGGGTGAAAACATATGACAAAGTAGGGACTATTTATGTATTTTTCCTACGCTAGACAAGCTTTGACCCAGGGGAGGAGCAAAGTCTGGTCCATTTCCTGTGGTCAAAGCAGTTTTCCCACAATGTTCATCTTCCTCCTGCTGCTTCATTCACCATTCGAACGCCGGCGAAACTACTGAATTTCATCCTAATAGAATGAGAACAGTTTGTCCATTTGTGTTAGGACGCAATTAGGGAGTTTTTGTTTGGATCAGAACTTCATTTGAATTAATGAAACTCCGATCCTATTTGTGCCGGGAGTAGATAGCTCCCTAATTCCAACGGTATTAGGGAGCTATCTACTAAAAGGCTGAAATACCTAAATTGGTCTTTCAGCCAAATTTACTAATAGTAAGTAAATATTACTTAGTAATTAAGGGAGATTAAAATCTCCCTTCTGTCCCTACTCGCTATACTGCGAGTAATAGGCATGTCTACTAAACAGTGAGCATCCAGTGGCTGATCAATGTTGTAAAAAAAACAAAAAACAACATTCTAATAAAGTGCCCCTTTATAAATAATCCGTGGGGGCCACTAAACAGGGGGCCTACTGCCTCTCCCCCAGCCTCCACCTATGAGCGGTGGGTGGGGGCCCTAGTAAAAAAATACAGGGGGAGGACCTATTGCCTGTCCTATTGTTCCCCCCTGCCCCCCCAGCCATGAGCAGTGGGTGGGGGCCCAAAATGACATAGGGGGGACCTACTGCCTGCTCCTCCTGGCCCCCACCCCTGAGCAGCGGGTGGGGGCCCAAAATGACATTAGGGGGGGACCTACTGCCTCCCCCCCAAAAAACCCCACCCCCAAATGCCGAGGCAAATACCTTGTTAGCCTGGCGGAGGCTAACTGTAAATCCAGGCGGGCGAGCGGCACTGGCGAGGGTGCACTGATTTGTGAGCTCTCTGCTCAGCTCTCTCACGCGCTGCAGAGTGATGCCGGAAGCCGGAATATGACATTATATTCCGGCTCCCGGCATCACTATGCGGTGTGTGAGGGAGCTGAGCAGAGAGCTCACTAATCAGTGCTCCCTTGCCAGTGCTGCCCACCCGCCTGGATTTTTAGTTAGCCGCCCAACCACCTGCCTCCCTTCCTGTCAGAAGCCCAATTGGACCCCACGTAAAAAAATCCACCCAGCACTCCCAAAGGTAGGGATGCTCAGTGGATTTAAACTAAAATAAAAAAGTAATTGGTTAATGTTTGGGGAGTGGAGGGGGCTGACAGTGTGTGTATGTTTGAGTGATTGTGTGTGTCATGTCTGCCAGTGTATGTCTGAGTGATCAGTGTGTCTGTCACTGTGTGGCTGTCTGTCAGTTAGTGAGTGTGTGTGTGTATCTGTCAGTGAATATGTGTTTTTTCTGAGTGATTGTGTCTGTGAGGGCGCCTGTGTGTCTGAGTGATTGTGTGTGTGTCTGTCTATCAGTGTGTTTGTGAGTGAGTGTCTGTCAGTGAATGTGTGTGTGTCTGAGTGATTGTGTATGCCTGTCAGTGTGTATGTCTGCATCATTGTGTGTGTATGTCAGTGATTGTGTGTATATCAGCGAGTCAGTGATTGTTTGTGTCAAATCAGTGTGTGCATGTCAGCGTATCTGAGAGTTTGTCTGTCAGTCAAAGTGTGTGTTAGTTGTTTAACAGGAAGAGGTGTGGCATTCACAGGAAGGGGTGGGGTAAATGTAAATTAGGGGTGCCCGAGTTCCGTCATGCCTAGGGCAGCACAGATACTAAATACATCACTGCTTGGACCCATTCTCTTTAATATTTTTATTAGTGATATTGCAGAAAATCTTGATGGTAAGGCATGTTTCTTTGCTGATGACTAAAATTTGCAACAGGGTTGATATTCCAGGAGGGATAAGCCAAATGGCAAATTATTTAGATAAATTAGAAAAATGGTCAGAGCTGTGGCAACTGATAAATACATAAAGGGAATCAGCACAGCAAAGGAGGAGACTTTTTAAAAGAAGAAAAACTACCACAACAAGAGGACATAGCCTTAACTTAGAGGGGCAAAGGTTTAAAAATAAAATTTAGGAAGTATTACTTTACTGAGAGGGTAGTGGATGCATGGAATAGCCTTCCAGCTGAAGTGGTAGAGGTTACAACAGTGAAGGAGTTTAAGTATGCGTGGGATATAAGATGAGGCCTGGGACTAATTAAAAGTATTTCGAAAATTGGGCAGACTAGATGGGCCAAATGGTTCTTATCTGCCGTTACATTCTACGTTTCTAAAGCTAAATAATAATAATAATCCAACTTCACCCAGTGAGGGCACAGCACAGACTGAGCTCCGCAGGGCGGGAAAATGCTTATAAATCATTCCCACGCCCTGAAATTTGACTCAGAGCGCTCTGATTGGTTTGTTTAAGTCAACCAATAAGAGTGCTCTGATAGGTAATTCTTGAGTCTTGCAAGTAACCATGCATAAGGTTAGATTATTTTTTTTTAATAGCACCCCACTATGGGGCACTTTATTAGAATGTTGGGGGGGGGGGCTTTTTTTACAACAGTGAGCAACCACTGGCTGCTCACTGTTTAGTAAACATACCCCTACTCACAGTATAAGCCTTTCCCACCCTGTGGAGCTCAGTCTGCGCTGTGCCCTCACTGGGTGAAGTTGGATTATTTTTTTAGTGTTTGGATTTTATAATGTCTCTGGGCACCGTTGTTGGAATTGATCTTGGTTTAGCAAGTCTGTGGTATCTCTCCATAATTTCACTGATGTCTGATCTCTTCACTTCAAGTGCTTCAAATAAGTCCAGAAAGTATTTCTCCAGTAAATCTGTTGTAACCAATTCAGGGATGTTTCTGATTCTAAGATTATTATTACGTCTCGTCCCATCTTCTAGGTCTGTGATCTTTGCATCCCGGTCTGATATCCTTTTTTCTGTTTGAAATTGTTTCTCTTTCGTTTCGGTATATTGGAAATTTGCAGCTTCTACTTTCTCTTCCATCAGCTGTACTCTTGTGGGCAGTCTATTAAGATCTTCTCTGAGATTTTGAATATTCGTCTTAATTTCAAACTTGATTTGTTCTAATTGGTCATTTAAGCAGGATCTCAAGATTTCCACTGTTAAAAATGAGGTATCCATATTTGATGATAGATCTACTTGTGTTTCTGGATCTCTTATGCAGGAAGGTAGGGTAGCATCTGGTTTTGGCACATCTATCGATTGAGTAATCTCCTCCTTGCTTCTCTGAGGAGTAGGAGTAGAAAATCCTGATAATCTTTTTTTCTTTCTCCACTTCTGGAGCTTTCTTCTGCTCCTTCTTTTGTTGAGGCTTTGTTTCTTTTTTATTAGCCATTTTAATGAGTGCAATAGCCAGCAAAACAGAAAAAAATAAAGAATAAAATCAAAAGTAATACGCTTTGATTTTTGGGTTTTGCCCCCACCCCTCCCTTTTTTTCTTCTTCCTTTTTTTTTCTTCTCCCATTTCCTTCTCTTTCCTCTTTTCTTCTGTTTTCTCTGGGAAAATGGCAATATATGCCAGGCAAGGTTGATATCTTGTTTAGTTCAGTCACCTGGGATCTTAGAGGCACTTATATCAATTATATATATAATGCAGGCAGGTTTAGTATCTTGCTTAATTCAGCATCCTATAATCTTAGAGACAATTTTATTAATTATATAAATTTGTATCTAGTAGCTGAGACTTAAATCAACAGCGATCATCCCATAGCCTTATACTGAGACACTTACCGTGTGGATTTCATTGTTTAGGATTGGGATTCCTTTAGTTTGTTATAGATAAAAATCTGAAAAATAAAAATAAAAATAAAATGAAGCAAGATATATAGTATATATAGTAATCCTTAGTAATTCGGAAGTAGAGCCACCTTATAGTTATTTTCCAATACTGCTTAATTATTTATATTTTCCTGTGGTAAACAATACATACATTTTGGTATTGCCCAAAATTAACTAATTATTGGAATAAAATACACAAATTCATCAAAAAAACTTAATTCTAACATTTCTGTTCTAACTTCTGAACTGGTCCTCTTTAAACAATTTCCTGATACTATTGAAAAAGTTGATAAAATAATCATTGTTGTTTATTAATTGCTGCTACTACAGTCATACCTAGACACTGGAGGTCATCTGATCTTCCTTCTTTTATAGACGTTTTACACCTTGTTCTAAAAAACAAAAATTACAAACTTGCTCTAAGGCAAGCTTCTTCTATGTTAGAAGATCTCAAATATTAAACAAAGACTATTCATTATAAATGTCCTATGTTTATGTTAATTCTGTCATTTATTGTGATAAACTACATTTTGAATATTTTGTGATATGCCATAAATGAATTTATTCAAGTATTTCAATCTTCATTAAATATGTCAGACTTGTGTATATATAGCATGGATACCCTTCCCCCTTCCCCTTACTTTCCAAGAACTATTTCCCCTTATTTTATTTTTGTATTATTTTTCTATTATTATTCTTATTCCTTCTATATTTTTTAAACAAGTTATACTTAATATTTTGTTGAACATTTTACATATTTTGGATTGACAGATATAACAAACTCCAAAACCTATGCAATATTTCATATGAATATTTTTAATTGCAATGCTGTAAATGATTTTTAATTTTTTTTGTTCAAATTGTTTTTATTAGTAGGTTTTTATAGAACAATACAATATTGGAATAAAATAGAAACTTAACAGTTATAATATGGGGTAACAAGAATGGAAAGGGGATAAATCTAATTAAAAGTGTGAAATAATTTTTATATTATTGTATAAAAATTGGAAATGACAGTCAATCTTTTTATGATGTTTATATGTGTTTCAATATGGTATGAGAGAAATGTAAACCGATATACTTCCGAAACTGATTGTTAATCTATCTCTATGTAGAAAAAAATAATAATAAAAAAAAGTAAAATTTAATTTACAGATAATCATGTATTCCAGTAAAAAACAAAGAAAAAGTTACCAGCGCGCTCTCCTAAATCCCTATTATTATTATTATTTTATTATTTATATAGCGCCAACAAATTCCGTAGCGCTGTACAATGGGTGGACTAACAGACACATAATTGAGATCAGACCACTGGACGTACAGGAACAGAGGCAGTTCACGGCCCCACTCGATGAGCTTACATGCTAGAGGGAGTGGGGTATAGTGACACAAAGGGTTAAAGTAGGGGAATTACATAGTTTGTTAGAGAAGGGTTTATTGAGTGCTTGGTAGGTCATTTTTGTCAGTTGCAGGAAAGGAGTCATGGGGTGGGGGATGAGAAACCTGCTGACAGCTTAATTGATATGCTTTAATGAAGAAGTGAGTTTTCAAAGATTTTTTGAAGGAGTGGAGGCTGGGTGAAAGTCTGATTGAGGAGGGAAGGGAGTTCCACAGCATAGGTGCAGCCCTGGAGAAGTCTTGAAGGCGAGCATCAGAGGTGGGGATCCGGGCAGAGGATAGGCGTAGGTCTTGGGCTGAGCGCAGGGGTCTCGACGGGACATACTTGTGTATGAGGGAGGATAGGTATGTTGGAGCAGCATTATGTAGGGATTTGTAAGCAAGCGCCAGAATTTTGAATTGGGCCCTATATCTAACTGGAAGCCAATGCAGGGACTGACAGAGTGTGGAGGCGTGGGATGTGCGACCGGACAGGAAAATAAGCCTCGCAGCCACATTCATTATAGATTGCAGTGGTGCAAGCTGGGAACATGTAAGACCAGTGAGAAGGGGATTGCAGTAGTCAAGGTGAGAGAGAACAACAGCATGAACCAGTACCTTAGCCGCGTCCGGCGTTAGATATGGGCGGGTGTTCTTGAGTTGGAAGCTACAGGATTTGGCTATCGATTGGACATGGGGAGTAAAAGAGAGATCAGAATCAAAAAGAACCCCTAGGCAGCGAGCCTGCGAGGTAGAGGTGATAGTAGTGCCGTTGACTTGGATGGAGACAGACACAGGAGTAGCAGCACTTGAGGGAGGAAAACTAGAAGTTCTGTTTTGGACAGGTTGAGTTTAAGGAAGTGAGCAGCCATCCAGTTGGAAATAGCAGAAAGGCAGTCAGAAAAACGACTCAAGGTGGGCGGAGAGAGATCAGGGGAGGACGGGTAGATTTGCGTGTCGTCTGCATATAAATGATATTACCAAGGGAGGCAGTATAGATAGAGAACAATAGGGGGCCGAGGACAGAACCTTGGGGACGCCGACAGAGAGGGGTTGGGGAGAAGAGGCGGAGCCAGTGAAAGAAACACTGAAAGAGCGCTGGGAGACGTAGGAGGAACACCAGGAGAGAGCAATATCCCGTAGACCAAAATTACGGATAATGTGAAGAAGCTGTTGATGATCATCAGTGTCAAAGGCGGCAGAAAGATCAAGGAGGATTAGGATAGAGTATTGGCCACGAGATTTAGCAGCAATTAAATCATTGGATACTTTGGTCACAGCAGTTTCGACAGAGTGACCAGCGCGGAATCCAGACTGAAGGGGGTCAAGCAGAGAGTTGGATTCAAGAAAGTCTGTCAAACTGGCATACACAACTCTCTCGAGGATCTTGGAGGCAAATGGCAGTAGTGAGATAGGGCGGTAGTTGGATGGGGAGTTGGGATCAAGGTTGGGCTTTTTGAGAATTGGGGTTATGGTTGCATGTTTGAAGGGTGAGGGAAATTTTCCAGAGGAAAGGGAGAGATTGAAAATGTTAGCGAGAGGAAGAGCAAGAGAGGGAGACAAAGTGCGGATGAGATGCGATGGAATAGGATCGAGGGAGCAGGTGGTGGGGCGGGAGGACAGGAGCAGAGCAGAAACCTCTTGTGCTGTAGCAGGTGCAAATGAGCATAGGATGGCAGAGGGAGTGGGGTTGGGTGATGTATTGATAGGGGTAGGAGAGAGATTAGAGATCTCTTTCCTGATTGTAGAGATCTTCTCAGTGAAATGAGATGCAAAGTTTGTGGCGGACAAGGTGGTGGACGGAGGGGGAGACACAGGGCGAAAAAGAGCATCAAAAGTGTGAAACAGGTGTTTGGGTTGATTGGACAGTGTGCTTATGAGGATGTTGAAGTAGTTTACTTTTGCAGAGGAAAGAGCCATGCTGTAGGAGCGCAGCATAAATTTATAGTGGACAAAGTCAGATGCAAAGTGAGACTTTCTCCAGCAGCGTTCACCAGTTCTGGAACATTTTTGGAGGTAATGGGTCAACTTGGTGTGCCAGGGTTATAGTTGGGGGTGCTTGCTGCGTTTAACTGTAGGAAGTGCCAATGTATATTTAAACAAATGGAGGTCATTTAGTTACTCCAATGGCCATTGGAGGGAATGCCCGCCTGCCAACATCAAGGCAGACCCCTCGAAAGAGACTGACCACACAGCGTGAATCCATGGAACTCTTTTGGGCAGGCGCCTCAGGTGCAGTCAGTCAAAACTATGACCCCTTGCATCAGGACTTGTATATAAAGCCAGTTGTGGCTCCCATTAAACCAGTTCAGCTTCACCCACAACACAGAGCCTCGTCTCGTGCTTGTAGGGACCTGCCATACATGCTTCTTTACCACATGGATTTCTGCTTGGGAACATATCAGCACTACTCATACTAGGGGGAAAGGACATCTCTGGCGGCGGAAACCTCTGCTCTTATGGGCTGGCCGCCACAAGAGAGAAGGGAGAAAGAAGAGAGAAGTGGAGAAGAAGAGAGAGCAGAAAAAAGGGGGGAGTGGGAGGTTGGGGGGGAAGGGTAGGGGAATGTGGTGGATTGGTGTATGTCAGGTGGAGTTGTTCCGTCCAGATTTGTTCTGTGTTCTGATGTATGCTTTTGCTCTCCATAAGTTTAAAGGGTAATCCAGACGTGGACGCTCATGGTGCCTAGAGAGATATCAGCTATGCCTCACAGATGATGCCTAATAAGGCTGAAACGATCGTCTGGGGTATTTGTGTTTCTCGTGCAGAAGGAAATTGCTGGCATTTCGGATATGGACTGCCCGTATGGGTGGGACCAGTCTGATATGCTTCAGATATGTTCTCTTTGTAATGGCACAAGATGAGCTAAAACCAGCTTGAGATCTGAGCGGGGACCCACCGAAGGGTGCTGTCCATTCTCAGTATACTCTTGCGCCCCGTTTTTTTGCTCTCCACAAGTTTAAAGGGTAATCCAGATGTGGACCCCTTGCTCACGGTGCCTAGAGAGATATCAGCTATGCCTCATGGATGATGCCTAACAAGGCTGAAACGATCATCTGGGTTTGCTGTGTCTCTCATGCAGAGGGAACTGGCTGGCATTTCGGATCTGGACTGTCCGTTCTCAGTATACTCTTGCGCCCCGCTTTTTTGCTGTCGGGTTTGGGGGTTGCCAGATGCTTAGCCAGGTGGTGAGGGGGTGATGGGAAATTCATAATACCTGGGATCCCATATTTTATGGAAGTTTTTGGTCATGTCATGTATTAATGCGGATATTTCATCCATTTTTATGGCGTCTGTGATTTTGCATTTCACTGTTTCCATGGAGGGAATGTCTGGGCCACCCCATTTTTCCGCAATGGTGCATCTTGTGGCCCGTGCAATTCAGGCTATAAGTTTGTTTTGTGCCCTAGGTGTGTTGGTATGTGGTTGCCATAGTTGGGCGATATGGGTACATTCCCACCAAAGGTGGAGGTATGTTCCTTTTTGCCCACAGTCCTTCCAGTATCGGTCCATGTCTGACCTACCCATCTAGTTCATTTTAAGTTGGGTGAGGTAATGTTTTAAAGGCTTGTTCCTTATGGTTTACACAGATAAAGACTGTGACTGTTGCCTAGCCAGATGTCAGCCTAGTCGGACCAGTCGTCCACCGGACCTAGGTCCCTCTCCCAAGCCGACCCGTAAGTATAGCATAGTGCAGAGATCTGTCCTTTTTGGACTGGTTGATACATGCATGGTTTTTCAAAGAATGGGAGGGTCTTGGCAAGAGCTGTTTTGATTGATGGTAATTAGAACTGAGGATCAGAATTGAGACCGCATTTGTGGGCCAGTTTGTTCCAGATTTTGATGGTGTTGAGTATGGCTGAACCCATGAGGGGCAGGGGTGGTCTGGCTTGTTTCAGCAACCAAATCTCTGCCAAAGAAATTGTGACGAAGTGCCCTTCACCACTTGGTCCTGGAGAGGCCTACTTGCCAGCCTCCTCCCCTGGGACTATGACTCTTTCATGTATCTGGATCTAAAGCCCCTAGTCTACCTTCAGACAGACTATTTATGTAGGCTGCTTTATTTATCTTATGTTTTAGTCACCCTGTACCCATTATAGGTGCTGGGTGTGTGTAATGTTATTGTTGATAGTGTGTGTGTGTGTACTGTGTAATGTATTGCCTGCTCTCTTGTACTGCTGGGGTTTGCTACCAACTAGGTGGGTTTGGCTATGGAGCTTGTCTAGTGCCCTCTGTTGGTAGCAACAGCAATATGCACTACCTGAATTGCAAGACTGGTTCATTTGCATATTCGGGTAGATTTGCATATTGCTAATTCTGCAGGCAGGTGAGATATTTACTGTTAAATATTGTCTCCCCCACCCCTTTAAAAATGTGCCATTGTGTTGTGATAAGTCACTGTGTGTTGCCCTCTATGGTTTGGCTGTTTGTGATTTTATTGAGGTTTCACAACAATGTTATTGTGGTGACCCTATGGGCTGGTCCCAAGGGAAATAAAGGTTTAGACAGTTCTTCTTGTTCCCTCAAAACGTAGCCTTGTCTCGTTATTGGAGGGAGTTGTTATATTCACACTGGGGATTGTTATGCTCTGCATGCTCCTCTGAGCTTGAATCACTTAGCTCTTTTAAGAGCTTGTTCCTAACACGCTCTTCTTGGAGGAGGGGTCTTCACCACACAGTCCTGGATGCTGGAGGTTCATACAGGGTGGAAGGAAGAGTTCTTTCCCACACAGTCCTGGAGGACAGAAGCTGATCCAGGGTGGAAGGAAGACGGCGAGACTCCAATCAAGATACAGCGGTTGTGGAGTCTGCGGTGGTTGTGGTGTCTGCTGCACTGCTTGGAGTCCTCAGGAAGCGCTAGGAGCATCCGTCAACGGAGGGTACTCAGTCGGAGTACAAGGAGCTCCGTTACAGAAATCACGCTCAAGGTCCCCCCAATGTTTGATCCCATATGGGGCATGTAGGTTTTGTGCTTGGGCTATTTGTGATGCGTTGTAATACTGCATGAGGTGTGGTAAGCCTAGGCCCCTGGCTTTAGTCGGGACGTATAGGGTTTGGAGTTTGATCCTAGCCTGTCTATTGGCCCAGATAAATTTGTCTATAGTTGTTTGTAGCTCGTTAACCCTTTAAGGACACATGAAATGTGTGACATGTCATGATTCCCTTTTATTCCAGAAGTTTGGTCCTTAAGGGGTTAAAGTCAGGCCCTGAGATTGGTATTGGGAGGGCTTGGAAAAGATATAGGAGCTTTGGCAATACGTTCATTTTTATAGAGGCCAGTCTCCTCAGCCATGATATGGACATGTCTTTCCAGTGTTGTATATCTTGAGTGATTTTCTGTACAATTGGCGTGTAATTCAATTGGTAGCATCATGATACGTCAGAGGAGTAGGTTCTTTGCAAGTCATCAAGGAGTGATGGGGTTATGTTTATTGCTAAAGCTTTGGTCTTATCAAGATTGAGTTTATAGCCCAAGACTCTGGGGGTAGGGATTGTTGGGGGTCAGTAATGAGTAAATTGTCTGCATACGCCGCAGTTTTAAATTCTTCTTCACGAATCTTGAGACCTTGGATAGTCACGTCTTGTCGAAAAGTTTGCATTATCGGTTCCAAAGACAAGGCAAAGAGGAGGGGAGATAGGGGGCACCCTTGTCTTGGGCCGTTCCATATTTGGAAAGTGGGTGGGTGTGTGAGAGGGATAAGGAGGTTAGCTGTCTGGGTGGCGTATAGTATTTTCAAGGCGTCTTTGATTGGGGTCGGTATTACAAATTTGTGTAGGGTTGCAAATAGGAAGGGCCATAGTAGTCTGTTAAATGCTTTTTCAGCATCCAGGGAAAGCATGAGGATTGGGATCTGTCTAGTTTGGACTGTCCAAATAAGATTGAATGTCTGCCTGGTATTGTCGCTAGCTTGTCTGTTGGGGATAAATCCTACTTGGTCCTAGGTATGTGAATGGGCAAAAAATTTGGTTCGGTTCGACACTTCCGAAATTCAGGACTTTGGTGATTTGTGACTTCGTCAATTTCCTAACCCTAACACCTACCCCTACCGATACCCCTTACCCTACCCCCTAACCCTAACAATCACTTACACATCTAGGGGTAGGGTTAGGGGCAGTGTTAGGGGTTAGGGTAGGGGTTAGGTGTAGGTTTAAGGGTAGGGCTAGGGTTAGATTCCTGTCATCATTCCCGTAATTTTCCCTCCCTCTCGAAGTTGCACTACGGCAATTCGGTTCGGTTCAGCACTTACGAAATTCGGCACTTACGAAATTCGGCCCTTCGGAAGCACCCGAATGTCCGAATAGCCGAAATTCGTCTGAATTTACATCTGGAACGAAACAAATTGTACATGTCTACTTGGTCCGGGTGGATCAGTTTTGGACGGAAAGTGCCTAGTCGTTTTGCTAGAAGTTTAGTAAATAATTTGGTATCCACATTCAGTAGCGAAATCGGTCTAAAGTGGCCTGGGTCTAGTTGTGTTTTGTTGGGTTAAGGAATGAGGTAAATGTTATCTTGGAGCATGTCCCGGGGTATGGCCTCCCTTGTGAGAATGGCATTGAAGAGCCTGCAAAGGTGTGGGATTAGGGTCATGGCGAATGTTTTGAAATACAAACCCACAAAGCCGCCTGGCCCTGGGCATTTGTTCGGTTTGAGTGTTTTCAAGATGGCGACAATTTCTTCTGGTGTGATTGGTTCAGTGAGCATTTGTGCTGCTTCCCTGGTAAGGGACGGTAGTGGTATCTGATCTAAGTATCAGGTCAGGTCAGATTGTTCGCGTGTTTGTGGATCGTGGTCATACAGTGTGGCGAAATATTTCTGGAATTTTTTTGGTAAATATGAATTTTATTGACGTAAATGCAGTTGTTTACAAACGTGCAGATTTGGTAAGGAGACACGCAGGTCTCAAGCATAATGTTAGGTATCAATGTATCTAGTTTGACATCATGTTTCTACTCCCACAGAGCCCGCAGGCCTCGTTTTCCTAGGGTCGCATTTTCGGCACGTTTGTCAGCTACCTCTCATCCCAATCTCCTTTCTGCTGTAATTCCCCCTTCCTGATTTGTGTTCCTGTGCTCAGGATGTTGTGCGTCCTCTGGTGGGGTCGGTAGGATTATCTGGCTATACCCTGAAAAACTCTGGCCCCTAATTCCCCTGGGTTCCCGTGTTTATCGGAGTCCTGGAGATCGTGGGGGGTAGTCGTACCAACCTAGCGGTCAGAGTTGTGTGTTCCTTTCATGCGTTTGTATTTTTGATCTCTGTTAGTTGGACCGTCTCCCTAGCGAATCGCTAGGTTTCTCCTAGGTCCTGCGGTCTCCCTCTTCACGTCTCTGTCGTCTAAAAGTATGTGTTCGTTATTGCCTCCATCTAGTTTGCAATGTTCCTGGTGGACATTGTTCAAGTGGTGTGTATTGGACGCATGTGTGGCCTTTTCTAGTTGTTGTGTGGTTTGCCTATGTGAGTGCCTTGCTCGTGGAGGTAGGTGTAACCCTGTGTGTGTTCGGTCTAGTGTTGGTGTGGTTGTCTGCCGGTTTCATTTCCTGTGTCGATTGGTGTGTGTCTGTGTGTATTTGGCCCTCCACCCATACATGTGGTGGTGGTGTATCATGTGGCCCAGTCCATAGTGAAGTCTCATGTTTCCCCTGTTGTGGTGTTGCTTTGTGTCTTCTCTTGTCTGCAGCGGCTCTCCCCTTTTGTGTATCATTTAACCCCACTTGTCACCTCCTGATCCCCAGCGATGTTGTGGGTTTCGCTCGTCTCCTGCTCTACAGCGTCATCAGGGGCACCGCCCCTACTTGTGTCTTGCTCTGGATCGTGTTTGTGCGTTACCTCTGGTTGTGTCGGTGAGGGGGGGTGATGGGGGAGGTATAGGGGGGGGCAGTTGGTGTTGGGGGGGGTTGTGAGGCTGAGGTGAGCGGATCACCCTCTTGGCGCACCCGGATCCCCCATGTCCCTTCCTCTGCGTGGGTCTTACTGTGTGTCCTCTCGCGTCTCGTCATCTATACTATATATAATAGCCACGGTGACCACATTTCCGTGTGCCGTTCTCCTCTTCCCAGCAGGTCGGCTATCTTGGCTTCTGCATTCCGTATTTCTTCCACTTTGCATTTCCATTGTTCCATTGTGGGTGGATCTTCTTTCTTCCAATGCAGTGGGATCATTTAACAGATGCCTCATGATCGATTTTTTATATGTAGGAAGAGGTTGCTCCGTGTGGTGTAAAAGGGCTGCTTCCATTGTCAGTCATGGGGGGTCATCTAATATATCTTGTATTTCGTGTTCTATGCTCCTCCAATATGTTTGAATTTTCGAGCAGTCCCACCAGATGTGCCGTATTGATCCAGGACCCTCATTACATCTCCAGCAGGTGTTCGGGATAGTCGGAATGTATCGGCTGAGTAAGGATGGTGTGCGATACCAATGCGCTAGCAGCTTGTAGTTGACCTCCTGGAAGTGGGAGCTAGAGGAGCTCTTGTGTTGAAGTATCAAGATTTTTTCCCATTGGTCGTCCGTGAAGGGTTTAGTTGTCCATTCTTTCCATTGGCGCTTGTATAGGTTGTTTTTTGCGCTATTTCCCGTGATTAGGGTTTGGTACATCGCCGATACTCTCCCGTCTGCCTCCGGTACTTGTGAGCACAGTGTCTCGTACCACGTAAGGTCTCTGTGGATTTTAGCCCTATGTGGCAGGTTATGGTAGTAGTGCTTCAACTGGGTGTAATGGAATTGGTGCAGGAGCGTGATCGGTCTTCCGTCTGCTATTTCTCCTATCGGTTTCACTCCCGTATTATTAAGCATAATGTGAATGGGTATGTATCCCTCTTGGCTGTCTATCGGCCAAGCCGACGGCGCGAGTCCATCGCCCAGGTGTGGGTTATGTGTTATGGGGATTAGCGGGCTCGGTTTGGGCGATATCTGTGGGTCCTTTCTCAGTATGCTCCAGTGCTTCAGTGTCTGTGTAACTGGAGAGTCCTCTCCCAGAATTGTTTGTGCTTCCGTTTCTTTGTGCCACATCAGCGTGTGCAATCGATTGTCTGTGGTGTCTCTCCATAACGTCACCCAACTTTTGTGGGGCAAAGCTGTATGTAGTTCTCTCAACCTCTGTAGTACTGTGGCTTGGTGGTATCGTTTGACATCCGGTAGCGCCAGCCCTCCCCAACGTCTCGGAAGGCAGAGCTTTTCGTATCTAATTTGTGCCCTGTCCCCTCGCCACACGTATTGTATGAGCGCCGTCTTGAGTGTTGCGAAAAACGATTGTGGTATCGTTTGTGGTGTTGTATGAAAAAGGTACAGGATCCTGGGGAGAATATTCATTTTTATAACCGCTATCCTCCCCAACCATGATATGTGCGCATAGTTCCATCTCTTTAGATCTCCAAGGATGGTGGTTAGAAGGGGTGTGTAATTGTGCGCGTAGATGTCCTTTATGTCATGTGTGATCCATAGTCCCAGGTATTTCATTCGTTCATGGCACCAGTGGAATGGGAGTCCTCGTTCCAGTTGTGTGCATTCGGTCTTGGGTACGGAAACGTTAAGAATTTCACACTTTGTCAGGTTGAGTTTTAGCCCCGAGAGGCGCCCATAGTTTTCGAATTCGGTCAGTAACTGTGGTATGGACTCTACTGGATTCTTAAGGAAAAACAGCATATCGTCTGCGTATGCAGCGACTTTGTGTTCTTGCGTTTTGTAGCTGAGCCCTGTGATCCCCTGGTTGTTCCGAATGCGGTCCAGGAGCGGCTCCAGAGTCAGGGCAAATATGATCGGGGATAGCGGGCATCCCTGTCTTGTGCCGTTCCGTATATCAAAGCTATCTGTGAGAGCCCCATTCACCCTGACCCTGGCATTCGGCTGATTGTATAGCGCGGTTATCCAAGTGAGTAATCCATGTCCCAGGCCCATCTTGCGTAGTGTCTCCGTCATGAAGTTCCAGTCCACTCTGTCGAATGCCTTCTCCGCATCTGTGGAGAGTAGAAGTAGCTTCGTCTTTGTTTGTTTGGCTAGGTGCTGTACTGCGAATAGTCTGAGAGTGCAGTCCCTGGCCTCTCTCCCTGGTATAAAACCGGTCTGGTCTGGATGTACTAGTTTCGTCAGGTGGGTTTGGAGTCTCGTCGCTAGCACTTTGGAGAACAGTTTTACGTCGGTGTTAAGGAGTGATATTGGTTGGTAATTTCCGACTTGCTCCGTGTTCTTGCCCGGCTTTGGGATGACCGTGATGGTTGCCGCTAAGGTTTCCCTGTTGAAGGTGTGTCCTTCGTGTATGCTGTTTAATGCCTTAGTTAGGTGGGGTATGAGGATGTTTCCGAATTTCTTAAGGTATTCTATCGGGAAACCATCTGGTCCTGGCGCTTTCCCAGTTTTTGCTACCTTCAGTGCCTGTTTGAGTTCCTCTTCGGTGATCGGCGTATCTAGTTCCTCTGCTTCCTCGGGTGTGAGGGTATCCGGTTGAAAGCCCCCTAGGTAGTCTGTCGTTTCTGCCTTCCTCGTGGTTCGGGATACACTGTCGTCATCTCCACGTGTATTGTATAGCTGTGTGTAGAACCGTTGGAATTCGCTCGCGATTTCTTCTGGAAATTGAGTTAATGTGCCCTGTGTGGTGCTCAGTGCGTGTACCTGTGCCCTGCTTTGTGTTCCTCTCAGCATCCTTGCTAGCAATTTACCCCCCTTGTTGGCGTGCATGTAGAAGAATGCTCGTGTTCTTCGGATCGTTCTGGCGTGTTTGCTCTCAATAAGTTCTGAGAGTTGACGTCTGTTTGACATTAGGTCCCTGTAGGTCTGGTCTTGTTGGTCTCGTTTGTGGGCCATTTCTAGGTCAGATATCTTCTGCGTGAGGTCCGCTAACTGTTGTCCGATTTCCTTTTTCCGTCGGGAGGCCATACGAATTAGGTGTCCTCTGATGACACTTTTGTGTGCTTCCCATATCGTCATATCTGAAACCTCCTCGGTGTTATTCTCCGCAAAGTATTGTTTCAAGTGTTCTTCGAGTTGTGTCTTGAGTATCGTGTCCATCAGGAGCCAGTCATTCAGCCGCCATGCAGTTCTAGTTGGTCTGAACATGGGCGATGTCATCGTGACTTGTGCTGCACTGTGATCTGACCACGGTGTAGTGTGTATGTCTGCTCTCTGCATGTACGTGAGGCCTTCCTGTTGGATGAATACGTAGTCTATTCGGGAGTATCTTTTGTGTATCGTGGAGTAGTATGTATAATCCCGGTCGTCTGGGTGTCATGCTCTCCATGTGTCCACCAGTCGTAGGTCCCGGAGTGCTTTGTGTACCGTCCTTATCGCCGAGTGTGGAATGCTACTCCGTCCCGTGGAGGTGTCGATGAGGGGGTCTAGTGGGATGTTGAAATCCCCTCCGAATATGAGGATCCCCTCAGTGAACCGTGATAGCTTCGTGAGTGTTCGTCTGATGAAGCTAGCTTGTCCGGTGTTGGGCGTGTAGATCGTGGCGAAAGTGTATGTTTTTAGTGCTATTTCTCCCTTAATGAAGAGGTATCTGCCTCCTTCATCAATCTTTGATTCCCTTAGGGTAAATTGCAGGTGTGTCGCCAAGAGTATCGCTGTTCCCGCCTTGCGAGATGTCGGATGATTGCTATAGTAGTTTACGGGGTAGCTTTTGTCCTTGAGTAGTACGTTTGATTCCACTCTGAGGTGAGTTTCCTGTAGGAGGGCAACGGAGACCTGTTGTCTTTTAAGGCTTCGTAGTAAGTGAGATCTCTTTTCCGGGGTGTTGAGATCTCTGCAGTTTTGCGACCTCACCACTAAGGGCGCTGGGGTGTAAGCCATGTGTGAGCTCTCGGTATCCGTGTCGGGACCCACTATTCAGGATCAATCCGCTTTCCGACGGATCGGGCTCTGCTCGCTGTGGCCAGGAGGGTCCGGGCGCGCCTCGATGGGCTGTCGCTTAGGTGGGTGAGGGAAGAGGGAAGGAAGGGGAAGTGAAAAAAAAATGGGGGGGAGGGGGTGGGGGTAGGTGTGGTGAGGCAGGTGTCAGTAAAGTACTATAGAGCAAGGTGCCCAGGTGTGTCGTGTGTGGCCCTTTCCTCTAGGTGTGTCAGTGTTTAGGTGTTTCTTCTGCTCGCAGCCTTGTGTAGTTCGCGTGAGGTGTGTAATGGTGTTGAGTATTATGTGATACCCCAGTGTGGGGTGACTCCGTGTAACTGGTCGGGCAATCAGTGCCGTACCACCGGTTTACGGTCCCGGCTGGGCGTCGGCAGTGGCTCCCGCAGTAGGTTGGTTTACACGGGTATTGGTCGGGTAGTGGCCTAGAGCCTGGAGAAGTGTGTTGTTACCGTCGTTTCCTGACGTGTGGTATGTGGTTTTAACTGTCTGAGCCAGGAGACTGTTCGTCCCCACAGTGTTAGTAGCGCATGCAGTGCACTTCGCTCTAGTGCATGTTTGGCTAATGTATATCCCTACTGATGGGTCGGTAGGTTGGCGTGGCCAGTGTGGTCGATGGTCCTCTTGTCTCTCCGTCGATAGTGCTGGTGATCATCCGTGTCTGTTCTGTCTGTCGGTTGTCATGGTTAGGGTATTCGCCGAATGTATGGCTTAGTTCCAGTGGGTATCCCGGTCAGTACAGGAGTTTCTCATCTTATGGTCGGGGTGGACGTGTGAAGGCCTCGTAGTGGGCCCTGTTGGTTTTGGCTGCGATGTGGGAGAGGGTCACAAGTCCCCAGGGTGTCTACTTCCCCCTCCTCAACCTTGGGCTGGGGCTTCCTTCTTGTCTCTACATTTCCCCCTAATCTGGGCTGCAGTCTGCTATGTGGGGATCCCTAGGTTAGCTCGTCAAGCGCCTTCCCTCGGCTTAGTTTTGTATCCTCTGCTCTCTACGTGCCTCCCATGTCCATCTTGCACCGCCCCCCTCTCTTTTCTTCCCCTGCTCCCCCCTTCCCCCTTGGTACCTGCTTCTACTTCATCTGTCGTTTCCTTTTACTGTCGTATCAATAGCTTTGGGCGCATGCAACCTGTTGTAGGTGTGGGTTATTTATTTATTTATTGTATTTTTTTCTTTATTTTCTTTGTTTTTTGGGGGGGTTTTTTGTTTGTTTTTTCCCTCCCCCCCTTTCCCCCCCCCTCCCCCAATTACAAGTTTGGAAATGTGCCGTTGGTTGTGTGCCTGAGCTGGTCCCCAGTTTCTCCCTCCCCCTTCCCCTTCCTCCACCCTCGTCATCGTAAGGAGCTACTCCCACAGTGGTATATCAAGCACATAAGTCATAGGATCATTCCATACTCCCACATCCAGCCTATATCCCCATGATCTGTCCATATATGTATCAAATCCATGTGAGTTGGGTCCAGTAGGCATCGATATCATTTACTCAGTTCAGGTGGTGCATCTGTGGCATCTTAAGTGATGCCCCCTACCTCCCTCCCAGGCCCGGACTGGCCATCGGGCACACCGGGCAAATGCCCGGTGGGCCGCGGTGGCCATGGGCCGAGGCCAGCA
Organism: Pelobates cultripes; assembly: GCA_933207985.1. Taxonomy (NCBI): domain Eukaryota; kingdom Metazoa; phylum Chordata; class Amphibia; order Anura; family Pelobatidae; genus Pelobates; species Pelobates cultripes. The sequence goes on from OW240914.1 coordinate 224,537,584, forward strand.
GGGGAGGTCTCAGGATCTCCCCTGCCGGTCTATGCAGGGCCGGCACTATCCAAGCGCCGGCCCCGCTGTTTGCCATGGAGGGCCGGTGGGGAGATCAAAGATCTCCCTCACCGGCCCATTTAAACAGACCTGCGGCTGGGGAGGGAGGAAAAGGACCCGGCGGAGCTCTATCTTGTAGCTCCGCCCGGTTCCTCTCGCGAGATCCGGCGCGTTGCCATGGCAACGCGCCGATCTCGCGAGAGTGAACTCTAGCCCTCAGGCTAGAGTTCACTCACCACTAGAGTTATTTACCCCCCCCCAACACACATCATACACAGCACTCTCACACTCAGCACTCTCACACACATCATACACAGCACTCTCACACTCAGCACTCTCACACACAGCACTCACTCTCACATACAGCACTCTCACACACATCATACACAACACTCTACACAGCACTCTCACATTCAGCACTCTCACACACAGCACTCTCACACACAGCACATCATACACAGCACTCTCACACACTCATACACAGTACTCTCAGCACTCTCACACTCATCACACTCAGCACTCTCACACACATCATACACAGCACTCTCACACTCAGCACTCTCACACTCAGCACACTTACACACATCATACACAGCACTCTCACACTCATCACACTCAGCACTCTCACACACATCATACACAGCACTCTCACACTCATCACACTCTGCACTCTCACACACATCATACACAGCACTCTCACACACATCACACTCTGCACTCTCACACACATCATACACATCACTCTCACACTCTGCACTCACACACATCACACTCTGCACTCTCACACATCACACTCTGCACTCTCACACACATCACACTCAGCATTCTCACACATAACACACACAGCACTCTCACACTCAGCACTCTCACACACAACAAACACAGCACTCTCGCACTCTCACACACATACACAGCACTATCACACACAACACTCTCACACATCACTCTCAAACACATAACACTCAGCACTCACAACAGTCTCACATACATCATACACTGCACCCTCACACAAATCAATCACATACAGCACCCACACATACAGCACCCTCACACACACAGCACCCTCACACAGCACCCACACCTCACACACAGGATCCATCACACACACATACTGCACCCCTCACATACACACACAACCCCCGATACACTGCATCACACACATACACAATACTTCCAAACATATTTATATAATATATATACACATATAAATATACACACAGCACCCCTCACACACACATAGCACCCCTCACACACACACACACACACACACAGCACCCCTAAACACATTTCATTCCAGACACACACTAGATCCTCTACCCAACTCTGGATCATCTACACACATACACACACTAGATCTCTATATACACTCTGAATCCATTATATACGCACGCTCACTAGATCTCCTATACATATTCTGGGTCCTTCAAACACACACACACTCTGGATCCCCTATACGCACACTAGATTCCTTGTAAGCAAACACATACTACATTCCTTGAACACACACTCTCTTCAAACACTACATCACCACACTTGCTACATCCCCTAAACACACATTCTCTAAAGCCCCTAGCCACATATGCATTACATTACACCACAAACACAACACAACTAAAACCGACCTTATTACACAATACCACACCACGACCAGCTCACTCTGCACACACGCAATACCCCAAGCAGGCTCCAAACACATGCACAATACTCTTTCCTGGCCCTTTTGTCTCCTGGAATCCATTTATAGAGACACCAGAGACAAGTTGCAAGGAAACACAGTGCAAGCATGTTATTAAATTTGCTTGCACTGCGCAGAACAAATACAGGGCTTTTTTCTCATGCTAGAGCTCTTCAGCAGAGCTCTGTGCATGGTCTGCCCTGGAAGAGCATTGAACCAACATGCTCACTTTGAGAGGAGGCGTGTTTGTCATGAGTGATGACAAAACACACCCTCTCTGCCCCGCCCCGTTCTTAGTGGGCCGCTGTGATAAAAAAATGCCCGGGCCGAATTTTTTTCCCAGTCCGGCCCTGCAATAGACATCACATTTTTAAACTTTTTATGTCCTGTGTTATGTTGTCAATAGCATATATGTATACATTTTCTGTGGCACTAGTACCCACGTGTGCAGAGGTCCTACTCTAACATGATGCTCAACGTGGATGTCCCACTCCCGTGCTATCTGGTCTGGTGCGCAGATCCAGTGCTGCCTCTGATGTCACTGGCTGCACAGCAGCTGATGTACTGGCCCAAAATGAATTGGCACCCTAGAGGAGCGCTTGCTATGTGAATTTTGCATAGCAAGCATAGCCTCATGGGCCAGTGGCAAAGCTAAAAATTTTTTACCCATTTTAGTGCCCCTTAGTTTTCCTTTTAAGTACAGGCAGCTGGTGCATCTGGCATCAGTGAGATCTCAGCATTCGCCCGCCTAATTGCCGCCTTGCAAAATCAGTTCCCCCTCACAATGCTGAATCTGCTGATAACCTGAATGAATAGGCACCATGAGGGGGGAGGCGGGGCACTGTATAATGTAGAGGGGTCATGGCCCCTTCTGCCCCACCTAGTGACACCACTGTTTCCAGTTCTGCTATATTGACCTCAAGTTTAAAGTTCACATTGAATTTTCACTTTAGTAAAAAAATTCTGCCTTTGTTTAATATTATTCAGCATGTGGGTCCACTTTACAGGAGATTCTAGGGACTGGTCAGCAACCTGTTTTTTTAAATGCTGCAAATTCCCTCTTCTCATTAATTTGTCAAAGGGACTCTTCAGTGCCAGGAAAACAAACTATAATGCTTTCCTATGGACGCTTGCGTGCTCTCACTGTGATTTTCACAGTGAAAAGCACGCAAGCGCCTCTAGCGGCTGTCAATGAGTCAGCTGCTAGAGGCTTTGGGGGAAGGCTTAACCCATTGATAAACATAGCAGTTTCTCTGAAACTGCTATGTTTATAAAACAATGGGTTAACCCTAGAAGGACCTGGCACCAAGACAACTTCATTAAGCTGAAGTGGTCTGGGTGGCTAGAGTGGTCCTTTAAGAGTGTAGTGTGTATATTATATATATTTGGAAGTATTGTGTATGTGTGTGGTGCAGTGTGTTGGGGGGGTTCTGTGTGTATGTGAGGGGTGCAGTATGTGTGTGTGTGAGGGGTGCGGTGTGTGAGAGTGCCGTGTGTGAGTGATGGGTGTGAGAGTGCTGTGTGTGATGGGTGTGAGAGTGCTGTGTGTGATGGGTGTGAGTGCTGTGTGTGAGAGTGCTGTGTGTGATGGGTGTGAGAGTGCTGTGTGTGATGGATGTTGGAGTGCTGTATAAATGTTATTGTGTGTGTGTAGGGGGGGTAAGTAAAAAACAGTCTATTTCCCCTTCTTACCTTTAGCCTGGGAGGGAGGGGGGGTCCAGCACGCTGGGACTGGGAGGCGGGGAGGCAGTGTTCCCTGGTGGTCCTCGTGGGTGAGTGAACTCTAGCCTGTAAGGCAAGTTAGAGCTCCGCCGGGTCCTCTCTCCAGCCTGCCTGGCTCCCTCCCTCCCCGCCGGCGGCCGCATGTGGGCCAGTCAGGGAGATCCTTGATCTCCCCACCGGCCCTCCATGGCAAACAGCGGGGCCGGCGCTAGGAGAGTGCCGGCCCTGCATAGACCGGCAGGGGAGATCCTGGGACCTCCCCAGCCGGCCTCGGCCCATGGCCACCGCGGCCCACCGGGCATTTGCCCGGTGTGCCCGATGGCCAGTCCGGGCCTGCTCTTGCCCCACCATTTGCCCGCTTGGTCCTGTCCCGTCTCACCTTATCAGACCTCTATCCCCTTGTCTTGTGCCTTCCTTAATACACATCTTCAACTGCTCTCTCTCTCTCTTCTGGCATTGTAGATTCCATCTTAGCTCTAGTAATTTCCCGCATGGATTATTGTAACCCTCTCCTAATTGGTCTTCAGTCTGTAATGAATGCTGTCGTCAGACTGATTTTCCTCTCTAGGAAGTCCTCTCACACCTCACCTCTCTGGCACTGCGCGGTCAAGCTAATGTGACACCAGATAGGAGTGGAGTGTTTAGTACTATTTTTATCAGTTTAATACCTTCCGCGTCTCCTATCAGTGGTCCTGATACACACTGACACAGAGCAGAATAGGGAATGTTACCCCAACATGGGGTCACTTGGCAGATATGGATTGACACCTGTCCTCAGAGCCCCTGATACACACAGCTTACAAGATCAGAACAGGGAATGTTACTAACCTTCGGGTCACTTGCTTAGATCTTGACACCTGTCCTAGGATCCCTGATACACACTGACACAGATCAGAATAGGGAATGTTACCCCAACATCGGGTCACTTGGCAGATATGGATTGACACCTGTCCTAAGGATCCCTGATACACACTGACACAGAGCAGAATAGGGAGTGTTACCCCAACATCGGGTCACTTGGCAGATATGGATTGACACCTGTCCTAAGGATCCCTGATACACACTG
>OW240914.1:224542185-224563029 GCA_933207985.1 Pelobates cultripes
GACGTCCAAATTGTGCCTCGTTAATTGCTTCAATGTCCAATATGTAATGCAGGACAAACTAGTTCAAAGAGGTCAAAATGCCAACTTTACAAAGTTTCAGCAGAGACCATTGCCATGGAAGCCCACAAGATGCTGTAACAGCACTAGTGGAGAATGCCCCAAATCCTTTGCTACAGGTAGAGAACGGCATTGAAAGGCTCTCACTTTGGGCACGATCACTGGTGCTACGTGCATGACAACCATCTCCTGTTGAAATTCAGTGAATGGGGGTACACAGGATCAAGCCTGGAGTTCACCCATTTCCCTTGCTGGGGTGCCAGCCACCAGCACTGTCTGTGCTACCACCATGGAAGCTCCTTCTAGAGGTTCGAATAATGGTTCAGTCAGGGCCCGTGAGACCAGTGGTACATCATATATTGGCTTCACCACACTCAGTGGAGGTATGATTTCAATCAATGCCTATATGAAGCAAAGTGCAGTAAGTGCACACATTCACCCTGCTGAGGTACCAGTCACTAGCAACAGCAACAGCAACGTCTGGGCTAACATCATGGAAGCTCTTGCTAGAAGTACAGTCAGAGTCTGTGAGACCAGTGGTACATCACATATTGGTTTCAACACCCTCAGCGGAGGCTTGAGTTCAGTTGTTGCTTACATGAAGCAAAAACACCAGGGGCATCAACGCTCAATCGGTACCCTTCAGTACAGGTAGAGAATGACATAGATAAGCATTCACCAAAGGCAGGATCTTCAGGTGCCAAATGCAAGACGATCATATCTGTTGAAAAGTAGTGAAAGGGGGTTCACAGGACCAAGCCTGGAGTTCACCCATTATACTTGCTGGGGTACCAGCCACCAGCACTTTCTGTGCTACCACCATGGAAGCTCCTTCTAGAGGTTCGAATAATGGTTCAGTCAGGGCTCGTGTGACCATTGGTATGTCACATATTGACTTCACCACACTCAGTGGAGGCATGATTTCAATCAATGCCTATATGAAGCAAAGTGCAGCTAAGTGTTCCTCTAGAGTGTTATAACACAGAACCTTTCAAGGCCTGAGCGAGGAGTAATTCCAACAGACAAAAGCATGTCAAGCTTAGTAAAGCCTGTATAGGATTGTAAGAGGATCTCAATGACCGTCTCAGGGATGCTATACTAATATGGACTCCCGCATCAACACCAGAACTTGAGGATCCTGGTGTGTCATGGGGCCTTGTAATAGGTCTGGACGTACAGGAATTTCCCTTGGAGGTTCCAGAATCATCTTATTCATCATAGGAATTAGAGTCGACACGGTCTTCCACTGTCACCTCTTGCATTGCCTTTTTAAGAAAGTTGAAAACAGGAAAATATGTACATAATACTAAAATTCTAAATTTGAGCCAGTGTATCCTGAACCTGAGCATTCTGGTCCTAGCATGTAAAAAATACTTCTGGACCTGGTAGTTTCAAGAAATGGCCATCAAACAATCTGCGTCAACCACGAGGATCCGTAAGGACATGGTTGCCAATCCACCTTGGCACAGTTATTTGGCTCCAGCAAACAGCCATGGTATTCTGAGCCACTGGTTGTTCTTCTGTGCCCTGATCATTATGGGCTGGAATTCCATCAATACGTATCTGTGATACCCATCTTGGTAGATATAGGATACAGTTGCATTGAAATTTGAGCAAATTTGGACCCACTCGTTCTTCAGCAAGCCTCTGAAGTGAAGAAGAGCCTAGAAAATGACTCTTAATTCCATACAAATGAATGGAAATATTGTGCAACATGGTCCAATCACTGTGCAACCAATCTTATAAAAACTGGAATTCGAGCTAATAATTGACCAATGAGGTTCTGTTCACTGGAAACTCAGAGATCCAATCCCTCTTTCAGCAGCCAGGGTAAGGTGCAACTCCACTGATGGGGACATAGTAAGTGGCTGGCTCCAATAATCTCTCTCTTGTTAGACCAAGATAGGAAGGATCTGTAAGGAATCCAGAGATGCCATTGGGCCCCTCTGACAAGTCTGCTGGTGGAAGCCCGGATTCCTGGTAGTTGCATCTATTTTCTTGCTGTTACCAAGCAGAAATGAAGAAACTGTGAGAGAAAACCTTTAAAATCTGTGGAACTGTTCCCGAGATAGGGAAAAGCAGAGCCTAGAATTTTCAACTCAGGAATGTCAATCACTGAGCTGGTCTGAAACTGCTTTTCTTGATATTCATCAAGCAGCCAAACTTTAGGAGTTATGAAAGAACTATATACCTATATGTGCCTGCCTTCTGAGGGTCTAAGGCTATCACAAGTAGATCCTCCAGATAATGGAACCAGGTGGAGTTCTGGACTCTCAATAACACTATAAGCACATAGAAAGATTCTTGGGGCCGCATTGAGGCCAAATGGTAGGGCACTAACATGGAAGTTCTCTTCTGAGCTAATGCCGAAGATCTCTGCAGATTGGACTGAAAGTAAGCATCCTTGAGATATATAGAGGTAAGGCAATTATCCTTCCAGATTGCTTGAGATATGGATCTGATTGACTCCATCCTGAAGACTAACATTCAGCCTCTTGTTGGCCCCTCTTAGATCCAGTGTAGGCTTTCATGTGCTTTTCCTCTTAGCACCAGAAGAGAGGTTGAAACTTGTCCCTGGAACTGCTCTTGTTCTGGGACCTAAAAAAAAAATCACCTCTTTGTCAAGAAGGCTTCTTCCTTCAGTGCTTTACCTTTTGATTCATTGGTCTTAATGCTCCTGTTGGTATGGAGGCCCGTGCCCGTTAAGAAAAAACTCCAGTCTATATCAATCTGGGCCATGGATAACACTCAAGCCTCCAGAGTATGACAAGCCCAGGTATGTGTAATCAGAAAAATGAGGCTCCTAGTAATGGAAGAGATATGTTCATTGCTGAAGAGCAAAACAACTGCGTTATAGCTACATTAGAACCTTGAAAGGCAGGTTTACCAACTGCCATGAGTTACCTCTGGAGTATTCCCCGCAGGGCCAGTAGCTTCATGTAACTCAGAAATACTGGTCACTGGAGGTTCTCCGGTCAGACTATGAGGAGCTGGGATCCTTGGAACTTCCATCCTAAGGTACCAATATTTTGCAGCCCTCATTCGCCTTTTCAATGGAATTATCCAAAGTTTTCCCCAAACAGCACCACCCCTTCAAATAGAATGGTGTAGAGGGCAGACTTTGAGGATGAGTCATCATCCCAGAAACAGAACCATAATGCTTTCTTAGCTGCTATAGATAAAGCCATTTGATCCACAGACTATCCTAGTTACATCTAGGGAAGTTTCTGTGAAGAAGTCAGTTGTAACCAGAAGACTTCAGACTGCCTCTTCAATCTTGGCTTTTAATATCTCTCTTCATAGTAGCCTTTAGATCTTTAATCACATAACTCATGTTTGTAGAAACAGCAGCAGAAATCACAGCTGGCTGGCCTCCTGCAATGGTAGGCGTAAAATTTTGGACAGGTCTGCGTCCACCTATGATCCATAAGTGTGCAACTTAGGTGGTGTAGTTCTGGGGTTGGAAATAACTTCCTCCACAGGGTAAAGCCTGGCCACTTTTCTTACCCCTAAGGCCTCTGGAACTTACTTTGTAAGCCCTGCCCGCATGTCATGTGGCTGCACAGTGATAGGTCATGCTGAAGCGACAACCTTCTGGAGGCAGTCAGTGCATAACCGATTCCTTCCACTGTATTCTCCTCATATCCAGATCCTGGTGAAGAATCAGACACCTGACAAATAATAACAACTAAATATTACCTGTAGTAAAGTATTAAGAAAAAATGTGCACTGTTAAATTCTATAAGAAACCAGCGAAACCGCTTTAAAACAGGCTGAAGACAGCACTTATCCATGTCTGGAGACCCTGCAAATACATACCCAATAAGTGTATGTTTACTGTAATTTTCCCTTTATTTTAGGCACTTTCTGGCAATTGCCCTTATCCAAGATGGCTGCCACAACTTGTATTCCCACAATGCAAGTCCTCTGTATTAGGCCCAATAAGGCACAAACTGCACACATGTGGGCCTATTCCGAGTGTGTTTGCTGTTAGAGACCAGGGAGAGGACTCTGTCTGAAGCCAACATGGCCCCTAAACACCCAGGGAACCAGGAATAAATCACCGGGACCGAGGGGAAGCAACATAGATAACAAAAGTGCCCTCAAGGAAGTTTAAAAGGCAACCAGGGGCAAAAAATCTATTTTAAAGGCACCACAGTCTAAAGGCCTCAAGGTATAAAATGTATCACAGTTTCCAAAATGTATCACAGTTTCCAAAATGTATCACAGTTTTCAAACAAACTGCAGTCTTCAATGACTTGCGGTATTACATGCAACTTTAAATGAAAACAGTTTTAAATGCAACAGCTTAAATGCTTCCTAGTAAAAGCACAACCGCGTTATGTACCACAATCTTAAAAATAAGGTACAGATGTATAATGCACTAGTTTAACCTCTTAAGGACACCTGACATGTGTGACATGTCATGGTTCCCTTTTATTCCACAAGTTTGGTCCTTAAGGGGTTAAAGATATCAAAGCTTAAATGCATCACAGCATAAAAGCATAACTGCATAATGTACTACAGTAAAACAGCAAATAAAGTAATGAAGATAAAACAACATACATGTCCATAAGTAAAGGGAGCAAATTGCTCACGTCCTAAGGGCTGTAGGACAGGAAAAAGACTGAGGACCTTAGGGATGGAGCCTCCTTTTAAAACCTTGGTGGTTTTCCTGTCCTATCGGCTGTAGGGGAGGAGCTAACCCATGTGTATATGCTGCCATGATTAGCCAGGAAATAACACTTATACTACTTTACACTACTATTGCACAGCACTTTACTAGGAAATATAGTCTCCTCGGAGCACTGTTTAAGCACCTATTTGTATGCATGAGTCTGTCTCTTTATATATGGTCCGTGGACATGGACCTAGTGATAAAGTCGGTTATTCTTTATATGTAGGCTACTTGGTGGCATTAGATTATATTTTTATTATGCACATTCCTTGCAGCACTTTAAATAATCTATTTGGTTCTCTTACATTTGTGCACTATATTTTACTTTATAGTATGCGTCCTGGTTGCCATGGAGTGCCGGTTTCGCTTCCGGTTCCCATGGCGACGGACGTCACGTAATTACGCCAACGTAAGGCGGGGCTTCTGCACGCATGTGCACAGGACACTGTGGGACACGAGCGGCTTCGGTAATTAGATATACCGGCGGGTAAGCCAATTTCTTTTAATTATGTTCTTTATTTATATGTGTTTTTTGTTAGACATGATTATTGTTCCCGATGAAATTCCCGGAAGAGGACTGAAACGTTGAGCTGTCTACATTTAATATATATGGATTAAACTTATAACGTTTTAACTATTACCAAATCCGTGAGTGCTGGTCATACTTGAGATAGATATAGATAGATATAAAATATTGGAACCCCACATGCCATACATCCCCAGAAAGGTCTTCCTGGAGTGCCCATTGTGTCAGAAAAGCACCCTGATCGGATATTGCTAGCCCGAATTAGGTGGAAGTCACCGATCTGACAGAGTTCCTGCAGGCTAAATAAGATTTTCTGGGTCATGCCCACTATACGTCAGCGGCTAGAGAAGGCTGTTAGCAAGACACCGATTAGGTGTCCCATCACAAACACTATATAACCTGTTGTGGTTATAGTGCTTTAAGTATCCTTTAAAATTACTTGTCGCCCTTACACAGTCAACTGGAGATGAAAAAAATAAAATGAATACATTCCTTAAAAAGTTGGCAAGAAATTTCTCTTTTTTAAAAATGACCTATCAAAAGATATGCTCAAAATGGCAGCTGCTGCCACTGCTAAGCATTGTGGGTACACAATATAATTTGGATACATAGAGGCTGACAGCCACTGCATTGGTAACTGAGGGTGAGATTAAAATATCTGCAAGAAAGTACTATTTTTGAGCATACTACAGGTACTCTTCCAACAATGCAAAATATATTTGCATTTCTGACATTAAAACCAAAACTTATAAAGATTAAATTCAAAATATTAGTGTCACGGGTTCGTGAGTCTATTACGGTTATTCCTTCAATCCTCCACTAGTCCTAATTCCAGATGTGCTGAATATAGTGAAAGTATTCCCAATATAATGGGCGCAACCAGTCGTATTGGGGAAAAGCAGCGTTCTGAACTTTATTAGGCCCTAGCATGGTGTTTCCAATACAAAAATCACAGGGGTTTCCTTCCCACAAATCATTGTGTTTGAGAGATAATTAAGCTCCAATTAAGCGAATACAATTATTGCTCATATTGGAAAGCTTACATACAATATTTACATGTCACAAAAATACATGACAACAGTATCGAACCCCACAAGATCTGAGCACACAATATATCCAAAAAGCACTCAGATTGGTTTGGTAAAACAAAAGTTATGTTCGTGCATATATGAATTGGCTGCCTGGTAGAGGTGGTATTGTCACTTTTAAAAGGGGTTAATTTGATTGTATGGGAGGTCAGAGCTTACAACCTAAATTCCTCTTTGAAGATGGAACCCCAGCAGAGCTACTCTGTAAGGTGTGAGAAGTCACACATAAGTGGCCTGGACGCCTGGTTTCAGTATAAACTAACTCATTTGTCATATGTCTTGGTGTCTGGGACATAGTTGGGCCAAGACATGATAATTTCCTGCTGGACACGAAGACACAGGGCACAATAACTTTTACATAATACAATGAACACAATAGCTTTCATCTAGCTCAACATTTTACATAACATTAACAATGTACCCCCATGTCTCATATATATATATATATATATATATATATATAATTTTAAAGTCTGTGACCAGGCCCACAGCCTAGCTGTTATGCCTCTCCAGCGGGCTGTGGCGTGTGAGCTTCCGTGACAATTTTAAGAACAAAACTTATTGTTCCATTACAGGGTATACAGTGCAACGTTTAACTTCATCTTATTTACTGCAACTTATTAGCATACACAAAGTTTCATAGGTGGTGAATAATGCATTTCATGATACAAGATAGATACTTATTGAATATAGTGTGTGTGTGTGTGTGTGTGTGTGTGTGTGTGTGTGTGTATGTATATATATATATATATACACACACACACACACATACATATACACACACACATATACACACAGTAATAATGTTCACAACGTATATTCTAAAAGTAAGCGCATGCATCCAAGCAGTCACTATAGATAGCCAGGTGCACTCACATCTATACCTCATGGTTCAATCAATCAAAAAAAAAAAAAAATCACAACCAGACCACACTGTCCCTATATATTGACCAATACATACAATATATATATTTAAGAAAACAAAGCTATTTTTTTGCACCCAACAATCAGTAATATAAAGTTCAGTCCATCCCTATGGAAGGAGAAGGTACTGCTCAGTTTTTCCCTATATACACACTGGACAGTGAACCATCACTCATGTTATTTTAGATATTGCAGTACCAAGTGATAATACAGAGATTACAATGGAAGTGCTTCTAGCACAATTTGCAAGGGACATAAAGTTTAAATTGGAACAAAAAAACAAACAAACAAAAAAAAAAACTATGGGCATTTGGGAGACTGGAGGCCACAAAGAGCCTAATAATACTGTGGGCAGTTGGAGACAAGAGGGCATTAAGCGCACCTGGGCTGAGTCTGGAGGACAAGAAGAACCAAAGAATAACTGGACAGCTAGATACTAGAGGGCACACAGGGCCTGGGGATAGTTTGAGCATTTGGAGATTGGAGGGCAGAAAGGGCACCTGGGTCTGGAGGGCAGAGGGACCACAGGGTAACTCTGGGCAGTTGGAGACTCGAGGGCAGAAATGGGTTAAAGATAAAGCATGGGGGGGGGGTAAGTGGGGGGACATAAAGAGAAATTAATAAATGAGGGTCTATCTGCAGTACGGGCAGAGAGGGTTAAGGTACCAGGGAGCAGTTGGAGGATGGGAGGAGGGGGAGCTATTCCAGAGTTATCTTTATCCACACTGGGTTAGCCAGGTTAAGGATGACTAGTTTGAGATGGAGGGAGAGGGAGGGGGGGGATGGAGATGGTTTCTGGGAGCCGAGCTATGTGGGCACACGCTGGGCAGCAGACGGAGCACTCACCCTGCACGGTGCCGGGGTTGGGCGGGGGCCCCGGGGCGCTGTGCTGGGGGGGCCCGGCGGGCATGCTGAGGTATCTCTCCGGGGGGGGCAGGCAGCGCAGACACAGGGAGTGCAGGCAGGGCAGCAGGCGGGGGCTCCGGCTCTGGATGTTCTGCCGGCACACCCCGCAGGTCTCCAGCAGGTTGAGTGCGGCCCTCTCCCCGCTCCTCTCCTCCGAGCCCTGCCGACTCTCCGCCTCATTCTCCGCGCTGGAGCAGGGCTGCAGGGGGGGCGGCGGCGGTGGTGGTGGCGGTAGTGGAGGTAATGGCTGGGGGAAGGCCGCTGGCTCTTTCTCTGCTCCCCCCTCCATCGCTGTAATCCTCGGAGTTTCCTAAGCTCCCCCTTCGCACTATCTCTCCGCTATAGCGGGCTCCCAGGAAAGCTGCTCTCCTGACATCCGACAGCTCTGGCCGCCGGACGTAGACTGAGTACTCAATTTCACCACGCCCCCTACTGGCCTAAACCAATCTCTCCCTGTAGTGGCACAGGGGAAGCTCCTGTGGAAAAAAAAAAGAGAATTCCAACCGATTTCTATTCAAACATAACCCCGCCCACTTATTCCACCCTTCAGTAGCTGGAGAAGTGGACCCGTCCAAAGCTTCCCTCTCCGAAAATAAGAAAGGATGCTATTTTTTCTCGTTTCCTTTCCCCGCCAATGACTTATAGAAGACACGCCCCTCTCCCGCAGCAACACCAGTGAGCTCATGAATATTTAACAAGTGTGGGCGGGGCTTTGTTTGCAGGTCATGAATATTTACAACTGGTACTGTAGGAATACAAATAGCTTGCTGAGGCTTTGTCAGTGGGTACAGGGAGATGTCATGCAAGAGGAGGAGGAGGGGTTCCTTGTTCCAAGAACAAAGAATTCAGCCCCAGATCGTAGGCAGTTTATGGTGCTAGAACTTGCATAGACCCATATGAGTCCCAGGCAGCCTTTAAAGAGACACTCCAGGCACCCAGACCACTTCTGCCCATTGGAATGGTCTGGGTGCCAACTCCCACTACCCTTAACCCTGCAACTGTAAATATTGCAGTTTTTTATAAACTGCAATAATTACCTTGCAGGGTTAACGCCACCTCTAGTGGCTGTCTAATAAACAGCCACTAGAGGGCACTTCCTGCATCAGAGCACAGAAAACCTGTTTTAGAGCGTCACTGGACGTCCTCACACTGAGTGAGGAGCTCCAGCATCGCTCAATTCCCCAAAGGAAAGCACTGAAAATCTTTTTCAGTGCTTTCCTATGAGGAGACCTAATGCGCGTGCGCGGCATTGCCACGCATGTGCATTAGGTTTCCTCGGCGGGCAGGATCAGTCTCGCCCACCGGCTAATTACTGGGAGGAGCGACGCCGACCCGAAACCACCGCCGAGGGACATGGGCGGGTCTCCGGTAAGTGACCTGAATGGGTTTTCACCCCTTCAGCTACCTGGGATGGGAGGTAGGAGGGAGAGGGTACCTGCAGTGCCAGGAAAACAGATTGTTCTCCCGGCACTGGAGTTTCCCGTTAAAGTAATGAGAAGTGGTAATAACAGTCCATCGTTAAATGATGCACTTTTTCAGCTTTTGCTATAAATAGGTAATAACCCCATTATTACCATGTTCACATACTTGCAATGTGTTAAGTGAGACAATGAATGTAGATATGGAATTTTAGGAATTTTATTAATCTGAGTCTTGCATTGCATGTGCAGAGTGAAATAGTCCGAGAGAATCTGCATTGGTGTTTTGAAAGGAGAATGCTTTATGATGTTAGTTATATGGAAGTAGTGTAATCAGGTGAACAGTAGCCTCTCATATTTATATAGAAAAAGATAGTTAATTGGCCTTACAAGTTAAAAGTTGCAAGGAATGACATTAGTGGTAACATGAATTTGTTAAACTCTGTCCCTACTCTTGTGATGGAATTCCAGTAAAATACAAGTTTAGCAGGCCAAGCTTGCCACAAGGCATATGTAGGTACATGTGTTTGTAGTATCAGTTAGTTAGTTACACGTAGCTAAGATACTGTCATCACTGTACTGAGCATGTGCAGGAATGCAGGAACTGGAATTACGCGTTCCTCTCCTTTGTTTCAGATGAGCCACGTGGTTAGACCGGATGGATGAGTTTAGACTCTATTCATTGATTAGGTTAAGGGTATGTGTGGGCGTAGCTAATTATGGGAGAAGCTACAGTGCTATATAAGGAATGTACTCTATGTATTCAATACTCAGATCTTTGCTGTTTTTGGTGACATAAGTCCATCTGAGTCCCGGTCGGTGAATCGAATAAAGATCTCTTCCTTCCTGAAGAAACCTGTGTCCATCTCTCTGTGCTTGGCTTCCGTCAGTTTCCCGGTAACATCTTTGGTGCATTGGCCGGGAAGCTCGTCGTTAACGGTGGCTAGGAAGCAGAGGCGTGAGATGGTCTATCTTTGCCCACGTTCTCTACAGCTGCACCCCTGAACTTCTGCGTGGACCTCCCTTCGTCTCGGTGCCACTGGTCTGTTGTCCAGGAGATCATCGGCCTCTACGTAGTAAGTACTGGGGTGTCCCCGTCGATGAGTGTGAACTCAGGTTCAGGAACGAGGAGGTAAGACGACTACTGTTTTAGACGGTGGACCCACTAGGGGTATTGGATACCGATTGTGCGGTAGGCCCATAAGGGGTTTGAATTGGAATTGTGTATGGAAATTGGTCCCCTCCAGGGAGGGAAGGAGCGAAGGCGCACCGCTCATAATTAGACGCCCTGTAGTCAGCCCGTCTAATCTTGGTATGGAGTCAGGCTGGGTCTTGGTTGAATGTATATAGCCCAAGCCGGACACCGGTGTCTTGTCTAGACTAGCGTATCTAGGGTGTACATTTCGTTCGCTAGGTCGGAGGGACCGGGAGACTAAGCAGACTCTGGTGTACATTATCATTGCTAGTTCTCAACCTATCTGGGCTAAGTGGGAAGGCGTGTAAATTTGGAACCCACTAGACTATTGATAGAGTAGATAGACTAAAAGGGTATTGTTTTAAATTCCGCCGTCTAGTTCGCTATATGTGGTGCTTGGGCAGCGACGGCTAACCAAAACGGATGTAAATAGTTTTAGGTAGTCCCTCGAGGTACTGTCCAATAGATTAGTTGGGAAACTGTAAATGTGTTAAAATTTATTATAGTAGAGTGTATATCTTGCTGGGTAGCGTGAGCTCTGCCGTCTAGCGAGAGTGTGAATAGTGTGTAACTGTATCATAGCGCACGGTACCATAACCATGTATTATAATCACTGATACTGTAAATAATCACTAATAACTGTCGTTTATGTTGTATGTTTAACACCATAACTACTATTAACTGACCTGTGACTTTAAAATTGTATTCTAACCAATGCTAACCGTACTATAACTACTGTTTGTAAAGACGATGTTACTAGGGTGTGTTATAGACGGGTAATTTAAATACTGAGAATTATAGCATGGGTAATTGTATAATTTCGCCAAAAAAGGTACAGTAATAGTTATTTAGTGTGTGGTGTAACAGCTGTGTGTGTACGGGAATTCCCTGTATGATTTGTTGTGTGCGTTTGGCCTAGTAACTGTGCCACGTGGTGCTGTTGCCAAGGGAAACGGGTGTGACTGTTGGAAGTGTATTTTGTTTTGTTTCTATTGGAGACGACGCTCCATTGTTAAGTATGGGTGCGTTGGATTCAAAGATCGTTGATCCCTTAGATTGCATGTTAAAGAATTTTAAAAAGGGATATAATGTATGTGATTTTGGGGTAAAGATGTCTCCAACACGTTTGACTACTTTATGTAGCAGGGAATGGCCTGCCTTAGTGGTTGCATGGCCTCCACGTGGTAGTCTTGATCCTAATCTAGTGCAGCGTGTATAGCTGTATCTGGTAGGCCGGAACTTTACGACCAGTTTCCATATATTGATTGTTGGAAACAGGCCATGGATGACTTGCCAAAATGGATCAGGGTGTGCCAAGAGGAGCAATGCCGCCTCCTGTTGGCCAGAACTCGTTTGTCCACCAAGGCCGTGATCACGCCCATTCTGGACACGCCCCCTGAGTCAGAGATTCCTTTACCGCCCCCTTACTTCTCCTCTACAGGAAGAGGAAGAGGTGGTGCGGCTAGTAATTGCCCCATTGTCTCCTCCTACCCCATCCTCTAGCTCAGAGCCCAGCCCACTTGTTCTAAACCCTTCCCTTCCGGTACCTACCCCCACTAACTCCACCTATCCGGATTTGACGTCATTTCTGGTTCCTGGACAGGCTCCTCCCAGCCCGGCCCGGAATATTCTGCTTACCAACCTCCCCTTCAGTAAAGAAAAAGCGTCCCCCTCCCCTCGTCTTACTACCCCTCGACCGGAACCCATAACTGACCTTCCTCAACGAAGCCCCATACTAACCCGACAATTGACCGGTACCCTCCAACCCCGACATTATCAAATGCCTCTCCGATTGACACCGGGCCCGACACACATTAATGGTGAAGGCCAGTTACAACATGCCGACCCCGTATTTGTTTATGTTCCCTTTACCACTACGGATTTGTTCAACTGGAAAACCCATAACTCCTCTTACACAGACAAACCTCAAGCCATGACAGATTTGATTACCTCCATAATCCAAACGCACAATCCCACTTGGGCTGATTGCCAGCAACTGCTTATGACATTGTTTAATAACGAGGAAAGGACTTGGATTAATCAGGCGGCAATTAAAGCGCTTGAAGAAGTGGCCCGTGCACAGAATCAGGCCAACCCGGTAGCTCATTACCCAAACGTAGATCCGAATTGGAATGTTAATGGTGCTGATATGGCTCACCTAAAAGCTTATAGGGAAGCCATTATTACAGGCATGAAAGCCGGAGGGAAAAAGGCGATCAATATGTCAAAGACGGCTGAGGTATTGCAGAAATGTGATGAGTCGCCCAGTGCCTTTTATGACCGATTATTGGAGGCATACCGATTGTATACCCCCTTTAGTCCAGAGGCTCCTGAGAATTCCCGGATGGCTAACTCTGCCTTTGTCAGCCAGGCTTACGGAGATATTAAAAGAAAATTGCAAAAGCTAGAAGGGTTTGTAGGGATGTCTATAACTCAACTAATGGAAATAGCAAATAAGGTTTATATGAATAGGGAGACAGAGACGAAGAAGGAAGAAGAGTGTAAGATGAGAAGGAAGGCAGATATGTTAGCGGTAGCTATCGCTGGTGTAGATAGAAGGGAAAAGGAAGTGTACAGGTAAACCGAGAAAAGCGAGAATAAGTGGAATAGGGAGCCTTTAAGTAGGAACCAATGCGCATATTGTAGGGAAGAAGGGCATTGGAGGAGTGAGTGTCCATTGAGGGAACAACATGAGAGAGATAGAACAAGGGGAGGATATAGTAATAACTATAGAGGTAGAGTGAGAGGAAGAGGAGGCCCTGGAGGAAATGGTGGGAATAGTAGAGGAAGCGTTCAAGGGGATAGGTATTACCCAGCAGCACAGAGACCGCGAGAAAGAGAAGATAGGGACTTTGTGGGTTTGGCTGACACTGTCATGGAGGACTATTGATACCGACCGGGCTCCATCCCCCTTGGTCGAGCGGAGCCTATGGTCGATGTAGCAATAGGGGGAAAAAGGAGTTCTTTCATGATCGACACTGGTGCTGAACATTCTGTGGTAACCGACCTAGTTGCTCCTCCTTCAGGAAGAACTATCACTGTAATAGGAGCAACTGGGAGGAGTGCTGCTAAACCGGTTCTCAAAAGTCGACTCTGTACACTGGGAGGCCACGTAGTGAAACATCAGTTCCTTTACATGCCTGAATGTCCAGTCTAACTTCTAGGACGGGATTTGTTGTCGAAGTTACAAGCGCAGATAACATTTCTGCCTAACAGAACGACATCCTTGAAGTTTAATGGACCCTCAGGTATAATGACACTATCAGTACCAAAGGAAGAAGAGTGGCGACTTTATACAGTGATGACAAGTCAAAACCCTAAGAGTGATGAGTCCTTGTATAATATACCAGGAGTGTGGGCAGAAAATAACCCACCAGGACTTGCTTGCAATATCCCACCTATACGCATCGAACTAAAGCTTGGGGTTTATCCAGTAAGCCTGCGACAATACCATATACCTCAAAAGGCAAAGAAGAACATACAGTCTTATTTGGATAAGTTCATAAGGTATGGTATCCTAAAATTCTGTACTTCCCCCCGGAATACTCCATTGTTGCCTGTTCAGAAGCCTGGGTCAGATGAGTATCGTCCTGTGCAGGATTTGAGAGCAGTCAATGATGCGGTAGTAAGTATACATCCAGTTGTGCCCAATCCTTATAACCTGCTTGCCTTGATTCCGGGTGGGGCTACTTATTTTACAGTCTTGGACCTTAAAGATGCCTTCTTTTGCCTACGAATTGCTACAGAAAGCCAGTGTATCTTTGCATTCCAATGGGAAGATGCTGTAACGGGCTCGAAACGTCAGATGACCTGGACAAGATTGCCCCAAGGGTTTAAAAATTCACCTACCCTATTTGGATCAGCATTAAGTCAGGACTTATTAGATTTCAAGTCCATCCCAGGAGAATGTGTACTACAACAATACGTGGATGATTTGTTGATAGCGCCAGAGATATGCCAAAGCAACTTATGATTTACTGCACATTCTTTGGAAGGCAGGATACAAGGTGTCCAGGAAGAAAGCTCAGTTGTGTCAGCCAACTGTCAAGTATCTGGGATTCCATATCTCTGAAGGTCAAAGGATAATGGGGCCTGAAAGAAAAGAGGCTGTATGCCAAATACCAACACCTAAGAATAGAAGACAAGTGCGAGAATTCTTAGGGGCAGCAGGCTTCTGTAGGATATGGATTCCCAGTTATGCGATACTGGCGAAACCCCTCTATGCCGCTATTAAAGGCACGGAACATGATTCCTTCCTGTGGACCATCGAACAACAGAAGGCATTTGAGGATGTTAAGAAGGCATTGATGAGCGCCCCCGCATTAGGTCTACCTGATCATACACGTCCATTCTACTTATATGTACACGAGCAAAGAAGGATGGCTGTGGGAGTACTGACACAGTATCTGGGATCATGGCAACGACCTGTTGCGTATATGTCCAAACAACTGGATGCAGTAGCCAGTGGTCTTCCTCCTTGTCTAAGGGCCGTAGCTGCCGCCGCCCTGTTGGTAGCAGAAGCTGACAAGCTCACTCTGGGTCAGGAACTCTATGTGCGAGTCCCGCACGCAGTACAGACGTTGCTAGACTATAAAGGTAATTATTGGTTTAGCAATAGCCGCATGACTAAGTATCAAGCCATGTTATGCGAGAACCCGAGAGTGCATCTTGAGACTGTTAATACCTTGAACCCAGCTACCCTCTTGCCGCAACCTACTGAGAGTCGACATGATTGCCTGGAGGTAATGGATGAAGTGTTCTCAAGTAGACCGGACCTTCATGATTTTCCCATCCAGAACCCCGATGTTCAGTATTACACGGACGGCAGTAGTTACGTGAAAGAAGGGATTCGCTATGCCGGATATGCAGTGACAACTATAGACAAGGTGATAGAAGCGCGGCCATTGTCAAAAGGAACATCAGCACAGAAGGCAGAATTAATCGCACTTACACGGGCTTTGCAATTGGCTGAAGGGTTGAAAGTAAATATCTACACAGACTCAAAGTACGCGTTTTTAACCACTCATGCCCATGGAGCTTTGTATAAAGAAAGAGGATTACTGACCTCAGAAGGAAAAGAAATCAAGTACGCAGCTGAGATATTACAACTATTGGAAGCTGTATGGGAGCCGAAGGAAGTTGGTATCATACATTGTCGAGCACATCTGAAAGGTGATGGTGATGTGGTGAAAGGAAATCGGATGGCAGATAGTGCAGCTAAGCGTGCCGCTGAATCCGGACAAAAAGAATATGTGGAGTGTGTAGCAGCTCTTATACCGACCCCTCTGTCCCAGTGGACTCCAGTTTATACAGCTCAAGAAGTAGAGTGGTTAAAGACTGAAGCTGGGAAATATTTGGAGAATAATTGGTATCAGTTAGAAGATGGAAGAATAGTTATTCCAGCATCGCTAGCTGTAGAAATTGTCCAGAATTATCATAATGGGACACATTCTGGAAGAGATAGTATGGAAGAATCTCTTAGGAAGCATTTCTACATACCAAGATTGTCCAACTTGATTCAAACCATTGTTCGAAGATGCGTGTCATGTGCCAAGAACAACGCAAGGCAAGGTCCAGTGAAACCACCGGGAGTCCAGTACATGGGAGGGCTTCCTATGTCCGATCTCCAAATAGACTACACGGTAATGCCCAAATCCGGCGGACATCGTTACCTACTAGTAGCTGTGTGTACCTACTCAGGATGGGTAGAGGCGTGTCCAACTCGTACAGAGAAAGCAGGAGAAGTTGTGCGATTTCTGTTGCGAGAAATAATACCCCGATATGGACTACCGTGTTCTATAGGATCAGATAATGGTCCAGCTTTTGTCCATCAGTGCCTACAACAACTGACTCATATGCTTGGTATTAAGTGGAAACTTCATACAGCATATAGGCCTCAGAGTTCTGGGAAAGTGGAAAGGATGAACAGAACCATTAAGACCCAGTTGGCAAAAATGTGTCAAGAAACCCAACTCAAGTGGAATGTTCTTTTGCCAATAGCTCTGTTGCGCATTCATAGTACACCTACCAGAAAGTTAGGTCTATCACCCTTTGAAATTATGTATGGGCGTCCACCTCCCATACTTAGTAACTTAAGGGGGGACTTAAGTCAGTTGGGAGAAGGAATTACCCGGCGGCAGGTTGTAGAGTTGGGTAAAACTATGGAGGAGGTACAGAAATGGGTACAAGATAGGTTACCTGTAAATATTTATCCACCTGTCCATTCTTACCATCCAGGAGACCAAGTTTGGATAAAGGAGTGGAACAGTGTACCGTTGGGGCCAAAGTGGAGGGGTCCTTATGCTGTTCTTTTGTCTACTCCAACAGCTATAAAGTTGGCAGAGGTGACTCCGTGGATTCATCACTCCAGGGTTAAACCAGCAGCAGATTCTTGGCAAGCTACTCAAGATCCTGAGAATCCCTGCAAGATCCGGTTGAAGCGAGTGACCCAGTTAGATTAAAAGTGGTTTTTGCGAAGAGTATTGTTACAAGGGAACATCAACAAAGATCTACAAGTAGGTGTTTTGACGGCCACAATAAAGCCTCACCACCTACCAACGTTTAAGCCAGAGGAATCCTCTGTGAAGAACAGTGAGGATCAGAAGGACTCCATTCCCTGCAGCCCTCACACGCCTGGAAGCTGAGGTGCCGTCGCACGGTCGAAGAATTAGGAAGAAGATGTCAGGAGTAATGTGTTTGATGATATATATATATGTGTGTTTTTAATTATTCAGGAAGGTAGAGGTACCGACACACCAGGCTGCGAGGTTTGCATTAAGACTACGAAAACAGGCAATCGTATTTCCCAGACCCTTATTTGGCATTCGCAATATGAGTGCACAGGACATGTATCAAAGTGTAGATACCTAGGTACAGATTATAGTGTATGCCATATAGGAGCAGGAGAACCTAGGTGTTTTAATCCTGAGTATCAGCCCCGTACAATTTGGTTGACTATTCGGAATGAGAACGCACAGGGGAACCTGATAAATAAGACTGTACTAGAAAGCGTACATTCTCCAGGTGTATTGCTATTTGATGCATGTAAGGCGATATCA
The DNA here is from genome assembly GCA_933207985.1 of Pelobates cultripes. Lineage (NCBI taxonomy): Eukaryota > Metazoa > Chordata > Amphibia > Anura > Pelobatidae > Pelobates > Pelobates cultripes. The sequence continues at coordinate 224,560,036 of OW240914.1, forward strand.
GGTAGTAGGAAGCCATGGAATGTATGTGGTGGTCTTAAATGGGAAAGAACGTATGGGTCTTATGATAAGTGTATTTGTCCTAGTAATTAGCATAAGTATATAGATCCAAACTGCCTAAATAAAGACTACAATTATTGTCCGTATTGGTCCTGTGTGGGATGGGCAACCTGGGGACAGACAGTAGATAAGGATATGATTATCACTAGATTGCCTACCAAGCCATATTGTAAGTCTATGGAGTGTAACCCAGTCCATATACTTATCAAGGACCCAGAGCTATTTCTAGATAAGTTTGGGAATATATTTGGGTTCCAAATATATGGAACAGGTTTGGATCCTGGGACGATATTATACATAGGAATAGAGACAGATACAGTGGCCCCCCAGACTCATCAGGTTTTCCATTCTTTTTGAGGAGATGAGTGTGGAAGATAAGGTTCCCCATAATGCCAAAAACTTATTCATAGACCTAGCTGAGAGCATTGCTGGTAGTCTTAATGTAACCAACAGCTATGTGTGTGGAGGTACTAATATGGGAGACCCGTGGCCTTGGGAAGCAAAGGAGGTAATGTATTCTGGTTCTGAGACAGTTGAACAACTAATATCTTCTCAATCTGATTATCAAGTGAGTGTTAGAGGTAAATCTGAGTGGCGATTAAAGACCTCCATTATAGGTTATGTTTGTATAGCAAGGAAAGGAATAATGTTTAATACATCTGTAGGAATTGACTTGTTTAGGGCAGAAAGCCTATAATGACGATACAAAGGATACTATTTGGTGGTCAGCTTCAAATGTCTTAGAACCGTCTAATCCGTTTGCAAATTATACCAATTTAAAGGATGTATGGTTTGACCTATCTGCTGCATCTAGTTGGAAAGCCCCAGCAAATTTGTACTGGATTTGTGGTAAAAAAGTATATTCGGAGTTACCACAGGACTGGGAAGGGGCATGTGTATTGGGTATACTCAAACCATCCTTCTTCTTGTTGCCAATTGAAACAGGAGAGACTTTGGGAGTTAAAGTATATGATGTAAATCATAGGAAGAAAAGGGCACCCCTAGAGATAGGTACCTGGGAAGATGATGAGTGGCCTCCCCAGCGTATTATAGATTATCATGGGCCAGCTACGTGGGCAGAGGATGGTACTTATGGATACAGAACCCCAATATATATGCTTAATCGTATTATAAGATTGCACGCAGTAGTTGAGATAGTTACCAATGAAACATCACAAGCGCTCAATCTCCTAGCGAAGCATAACACTAGGATGAGGACAGCCATCTACCAGAATAGATTAGCTTTGGATTACCTATTGGCAGTAGAGGGAGGTGTATGTGGGAAGTTTAATCTAAGCAATTGTTGTCTTCAAATAGATGATGAAGGGCAAGCAATAGCTGAGCTTACTAGCCATATGGTTAAGCTAGCACATGTACCTACTCAGGTATGGAAAGGGTATAATCCGAGTAGTTGGTTTGGTAGTTGGTATGAGCAGTTTGGAGGAATCAAGGCATTGGTAGGTGGAGTCATACTGATTTTGATGTTGTGTCTCCTTCTGCCATGTCTGATTCCTTTGGTAATTAGGTCTATACAGAGTATTATAGAAAGTATAGCAGAAAGAAAGGCCGCAGCACAGGTAATGGCTGTTTGCAGGTATGAAGCTCTAGATCAAGGAGAATACATGCAGGAAGAGGAATGTTGAGGGGTTCGTATCTTTAGAGGATCGCAAAGTCTAGTCTGGTTTATGGCAACTTGAGGTGTAAGCAAACTATGATTGGTGATGCATCTGGAATGTTTTTTAAATCAGAAGCATCAAAGGGGGGAATGTGATGGAATTCCAGTAAAATACAAGTTTAGCAGGCCAAGATTGTCACAAGGCATATGTAGGTACATGTGTTTGTAGTATCAGTTAGTTAGTTACACGTAGCTAAGATACTGTCATCACTGTACTGAGCATGTGCAGGAATGCAGGAACTGGAATTACACGTTCCTCTCCTTTGTTTCAGATGAGCCACGTGGTTAGACCGGATGGATGAGTTTAGACTCTATTCATTGATTAGGTTAAGGGTATGTGTGGGCGTAGCTAATTATGGGAGAAGCTACAGTGCTATATAAGGAATGTACACTATGTATTCAGTACTCAGATCTTTGCTGTTTTTGGTGACATAAGTCCCTCTGAGTCCCGGTCGGTGAATCGAATAAAGATCTCTTCCTTCCTGAAGAAACCTGTGTCCATCTCTCTGTGCTTGGCCTCCGTCAGTTTCCCGGTAACACTCTTATATTTGATGATCCTTCTAGCCTATATTGTATATGTGCTTTGCATACCAATAAAACAAAAAATGATGTCAAGAACAAAAAGCATGATAGAAAACCAATGGGTTTTATTCCTAAACTGGGAACGGTGGAAAGTAAGAAGGAACTTATGGTGGAGCTCCCTGTACCCTGACTGGATACCTCCGCCAAGCACCGCTTCCTAGCTGGAGCAGGGGAAAAACCTCAGCACTTCTGCCCCAGTCGCAGTGGCTTGACTGGGGTCCTGGAGCCTCTCCGTCCTGGAGCAGGCTAGGGACAGTGATTAACCCTTTCTCTCCCCCAGTAACTGGACGACACACAGTTCTGAGAGTACAACTGAACTGAAGTTTATTGGAGCACACACGGCCTTTATGCCCAGTCCAGACAACAGGGGTTTCAATCCCAGGATCCTCTACAAAAAAATATACAATATTCTGAGGCACTCCAAAAATTAGACATGTGCAATTCGTTTCGTTCCGAATGTATTTTCGGACGAATTTCATGCAATTCGGACATTCGGATGCTTACAAATGTCCGAAGTTCGGTAGTTCGGAAGTGCCGAACCGAAGTTCCGAAGTGCTTTGGATTTCTGAAAAGTAACAAAACAAGAGAGAGGAAGGGAAAATTACGTGAATTATGACAGGAATCTTGACCAATAAGCTAATTCCTGGCACTGGGAGCCCTATAGATGTGTAAGTGGTTGT
>OW240914.1:224563129-224583282 GCA_933207985.1 Pelobates cultripes
CACCCGCTTTAAGGACACTGACTGCTATTCAATCTATAACAGTGAAAAAAAGTGTTTTTGTTTTTTTTAAATACAAGCTTTGTGTCACCAGATCTAAGTGGTGGCAATGGTCACCGTATCCACTGTTAGCGTAACACACCCGCTTTAAGGACACTGACTGCTATTCAATCTATAACAGTGAAAAAAGTGTTTTGTTTTTTTAAATCCAAGCTTTTTGTCACCAGATCTAATTGTTGGCACTTGTCAGCGTATCCACTGTTAGCGTAACACACCCGCTTTAAGGACACTGACTGCTATTCAATCTATAACAGTAAAAAGAGTTTTTTGTTTTTAAATCCAAACTATTGTGACACCAGATCTAATTAGTGGCACTTGTCAGCGTATCCACTGTTAGCGTAACACACCAGCTTTAAGGACACTGACTGCTATTCAATCTATAACAGTGAAAAAAGATTATTTTTTTTTTAAATCCAAACTATTGTGACACCAGATCTAATTAGTGGCACTTGTCAGCGTATCCACTGTTAGCGTAACACACCCGCTTTAAGGACAACTGACTGCTATTCAATCTATAACAGTGAAAAAAGTTTTTTGTTTTAAATCAAGCTATTGTGACACCAGATATAAGTGGTGGCACTGACTGGGGAAATGGGCACAGTATCCACTGTGAGCCTGACACAGAAGCTGGCAGCAGTGGCAGACAACTGACTGCTATTCAATCTATAACAGTGAAAAAAGTTTTTTGTTTTTAAATCCAAGCTATTGTGACACCAGATGTAAGTGGTGGCACTGACTGGGGAAATGGGCACAGTATGCACTGTGAGCCTGACACAGAAGCTGGCAGCAGTGGCAGACAACTGACTGCTATTCAATCTATAACAGTGAAAAAAGTTTTTTGTTTTTAAATCCAAGCTATTGTGACACCAGATGTAATTGGTGGCACTGACTGGGGAAATGGGCACTGTGAGCCTGACACAGAAGCTGGCAGCAGTGGCAGACAACTAAGTGCATTTACATTACATAGAAAAAAAAAATAAAAAAAAAAGCATACCCTTATCCCTAACCTAGCTATGCTTTTCCCTATCTTATGAACAGCAGCTACACTTTCCCTCCTCTTACTAAGCATGCAGCTTGAGAATGAATCTAAAATGGATGCTGTCCAGTAGGTGGGAGGGTCTGCTAGGGAGGCTGTGCTGCTAATTGGCTGGAATGTGTCTGCTGACTGTGAGGTACAGGGTCAAAGTTTACTCAATGATGACGAATAGGGGGCGGGTCGAACCGCGCATATGTTCGCCCGCCGTGGCGAACGCGAACATGCTATGTTCGCCAGGAACCGTTCGCCGGCGAACCCTTCGGTACATCACTAGTTTTAAGCATCTGGCCAAAGTGACGTCTATTTTATTAGCTTTCTCATAAAAATATATACGTGATTTTTTTAACTGCCATACTGCTTCATCTAACAAAAGCTTTTTAATCTTTAATCTACATGCTTTTAAGTCATAAAGTTTGTTCAGTGGGAACTGTTTTATGTTTTTGTTCCAGCTTACGTAAACCTTTCTGTAACTCAAATAATGATTGTGATTTAATCTTTTTCTTATATGAGGCTATTTTGATCAATTCTCCCCTAATTACAGTTTTATGTGCTGCCCATAAAGTGGTTTTGCTAATTTCAGTCGTATTATTTTCTGAAAAATAATTTAACAATGCCTTTGTAATATCTGATCTCACTATGGGATCTTCCAAGAGAGAAGTATTTAATCGCCAAGAAAAATTGGGTTTAACTGATAATCCTTTTATATGTACAATGATATCTGCATGATCTGACCATGTAATATTGTTAATTTGTGAGCTATATAAATAGGGAGAAAGTGTGAAATTGGTCAAAAACATATCTATTCTAGAATACGTATCATGTGGATGCGAATAAAAGGTATAATCAAGTGTGTCAGGATGTTGAGCCCTCCATATATCAATAAGTTTATGAGTTATCATAAACTGAAAAAACTGTTTATCTTGTCCTCCCCTTCCCTGGGATCGCAATGTTCCCGGCTTATGACTTCTATCTATTGCTGGACAAGAAACCGCGTTACAGTCCCCACCTATCAAGACACAATCAAACGCTATGGAATCAATAATTTGGCCTATCGTATCCCAAAATCTATTATCTGGGATATTTGGGGCATATATATTCATTAAATGAAGCTTACGGGTGCCCATTATTCCAGACACTAAGATATATCTTCCTTCTTTATCCTGAATGGAATTTAAGATCTTAAACTGACATCTTTTATGGAACAAAATAGCTACTCCATTATGTTTTTGAATAGCATTCGAACAATACGCTCTATCATACCATTTATCTGTCAAGGATAATATATGAGATCTGTTAAGATGAGTTTCTTGCAAAAAAACTATGTCCGCCTGCTTTCTCTTTAATTCCTTAAACATTATCTTCCTTTTAGCAGGTGAATTAAGGCCTTTTACATTTAAGGAAATTATCTTCTCATCCATCATAATTCAACACCAATACAAGCAGATGTTTTGACCCAATAAAATAAACGAACCATATTAGCAGATTGTATACCAAAACATGAAAATGAGGGGAGGAAGAGAAGAAAAAAAACAAAAAACAAAACAAAACAAACACAACCATATATACATATATACACAATAAACACCTCCTGGACTTACCCAATGCCAGGAGTTAATTAGGGGGCACAGTTTTCCCAGGTCTACTTCGGCCTTGGGATAAACTGCAACTACTCCCATCAACCTGAAACCTAGATTTTTAAACTAATACTAGCAACCTGATTTTTCTTAACATAACATGGGTCCTCTTACACTTCCCTAAACGCCTCCTTAACACATATGAGCTGTCCTCGGACCCTATACAAAACCATTCAAAAACCAAAAAACTCCATATTATCCTATAATACAACATTTTTACTGCTGAATTACTATTGAGATTTTATTTTTTATTTTTATCAAACGCATCATTTATAAAATACATACACCTATATAATATGCTTATTTCTTCTCATATATGCCTTACTATATTATTCCATGTATACCAATATGCAATAACTTAATCCCTTCACTTCCTTATTCTCCCCTTCACAATCACCATCAGTATATCACATTATATCCCACTTCCCCCCAACAAAAAAGAGGGAAAAAAATAAATAAATAATAGATTAACCTAAATAAATGAAAATTTATGTCCTTTTAAGTTTGATTCTCTCTCGCATCAAACCATTCTCTGGGTAAAGTTGGTAATGGGGTCTTTTGTTGAAATAATGGTATTACTCCCTCTGGTGTATCCAGGCCCATTGTCTGAAAAAATCTACTTGGATCCCCCGTTGGTAATAAAGCTCTGGTTTGTTCATTATGAAAAGCAAGAAGTTTAAAGGGATGGCCCCATGCAAAGGGAATGTGATTAAGTCTCAGATGATCTGCAATCGGCTTCCATTGCCTTCTCTTTAAAAGAGTAGATGGTGAAAGATCTTGAAAAATCTGAAGCACCTTTTCTCTGTAAAGAACCTCCATCCCCCTACATTTGCGGACTACAGCGTCTTTGGTGCTATGGTAATGAAATCTCACGATTATATCTCGGGGTCGTTCATCATTCCTTCGTAGACCACCTGACAAACGGTGCGCCCTGTCAATTTCCCATCTGGGTTCAGGAATGTCTGGTAGTAAGGGTCTAAAGATTTCTAAAACCAAATTCTGTACCGGACCCTCATCTCTGGTTTCCGGTATCCCTCTAATTTTAATATTATTACGTCGGGATCGATTTATAAGATCCTCAAATGCCACTTCTAAAGCGTCAAGCCTTGTGCCCCATTCCGAGCTCTGGATTAATAAATCATTATGTGCTTTTGCCACAGCCTCTACCCTCACTTCTAGGGCGGCAGTCCGATTACCAATTGCCTGGATCTCTAATCTTATTTCCTTAGCATTTCTCTCAATCTCTCCGGCTAAAAAAATTTCTATCCTCTTTCATTTGTGCCAATATACATTGTATGCCGTCTAATCCTGATGTCCGCATAATAGGTATAGAAATATTAGCTGGCTATCCCCATTTTTCCTGCCTTCCAGGCTGTTTGTTTTATCCTGGCAATTATTCACCATGTCAGTGCTATTCGCTGCTCCTGAAGCCGCTCGTTTTGTGGATTTTGCAGCGTCTTCATTTACATCCGCAGATTGAAGAATGAAAGATATTGCTGCTGTAGCTGTGGTGGAGTTTGACAATAAAACTGCTTGAATTATATGCAAACCAAAGGACTGTGCCTGTTGTTTACCCTAGAGGACTGTGCTACCTGCAGACAAGGATCACAATATGGTGGAGAATGCGGGCAAAGTAGCACATTGAGGGTCTGTGGACTTTTTATTTTTGCAGACCTGTTTAAAAAAAAAAAAAAAAAGTAGCACTGTACCTTTAAGACTGTTACCTGCTAGGTGCTATAATGGAGGACCTGCTGAAGGCTCTGGTACAGGCAACCGCTGCACAACAAGAGGCAACTGCTGTGCAGCAAGACACAAACCGTTTATTGGCAGCGCAGGTTGAGAAGCTAAGGGACGCTCAGCAGGAGGATAGAGCTGACCTTACTGAGGTTTTGCAGAGAGTGTTATTGCCATGCGCAGGGGACCCCCCTGGGGACAGGGGACCCTGGATTCGAGCAACTGACTTCCTGCATAAAATGACAGAGGCAGATGATGTGGAAGCTTACCTCACCACTTTCGAGAGGGTTGCTGCCTGGGAAAAGTGGCCATCAGACCAGTGGGCGGGGCTTCTAGCTCCATGCCTGAGTGGGGAGTGCCAGAAAGCCCATGAAGATTTGTCTTCGGACCAGGCCCAAGATTATAAGCATCTCAAAGCAGAAATTCTAAAGCGTATAGGCATAACACCTGCCATTAGGGCCCAAAGGTTTCACAACTGGATTTATGATATGAGTAAACCCACCAGAGCCCAGATGTATGGATTGCTAAGGCTTGCCCAGAAATTGTTGGAACCAGAGCGCAACCCTGCTACCAAGATAGTGGAGATGTTTGTGATGGACCGTTTTCTCAGACACCTGCCAACAGGACTGCGACAATGGGTCAGCCAAGGGGACCCTCGGGATCTGGAAGCAATGACGTGCCTGATTGAGAGGTATTTGGTTGCCAAGGAAGCCCACAGTATTGTTCATCAGCCTAACTCCAGATCGGCTAGCAGCCGGATAAGGGAGAAAGTGGGAAACAAAGGACAAAACTTTGGACTATATGACCATGGTGGTAGAAGGTCCCCACCAGCTCCATTACGGCCACAAGACCAAGCTAAGGAACAACTTTGGTGCTTCAAATGCCATGAACCTGGACATTTTGCACGCCACTGTCCAGAGGGTGAAGAGCCCATGCAGTGTGACATAGGAACAAGGGCTCTGCATAGGACTGTTTTGATTTGTTCAAAGATGTGTGTGGTGACTAGTGCTATTGATGCAACGCATGTAAAAATGGTGAGGGTGGAAGGGAAGAATGTACAAGCACTGATTGATTCAGGGAGTGAGGTTACCTTGATTAAAAAGTGTCCTGCTCCAGCCAGGGAAATTGGATACCAGACAAGTGATTGATATAGTGTGTATACATGGTGACACCCATACATACCCCACGGCAGAGGTAGAGTTTGGCACGGAGGTAGGAAAGGTTAAATGCCCTGTAGGGGTAGTGCCTCTGTTACCATATGATGTGGTACTAGGGCGGGACTTCCCCCATTTCTACCACCTATGGGATAAATGCTCTACTCATCCGAAAATGCGCTCTGGGGAGCCACCAGGGGTAGAGGGTATAGATAAAATGTTTCCTTTCTCCGAGATAGACTGGGAATTGGGTACTGAGCAAGAGACACCCGTGGTGTGCCTGGGTAATGAGGTAGAACCTTCCCATACTGAAGACCCTATAGAACAAGTGGAGTTTCAGGATCTCAGGGTCCCCCCTGGTAACTTCCGCGCAGCCCAATGGGAAGATACGTCCTTGACAGCAGCAAGAGAGAATGTGCAAGTAGTGGAAGGTACAAGGGTGGACCCTGACAAGCCCCTAAGCTTTCCTTATTTCATGGTGAAACATAATCTACTGTATCGAGTAGAGAAGAAAGGGGAAGAGGAGGTGGAACAGTTGTTAGTTCCCCAGTCTCACCGAAACACTGTTTTGAAGCTAGCCCATAGCCATGTGTTAGGTGGGCACCTCGGTTTTGAAAAGACGAGAGATCGAATCCTGACCCGATTCTATTGGCTGGGTGTATTTTCAGCAATAGAAAAGTTTTGCAAATCCTGCCCAGAATGCCAGCTGAAAGCTCCGCATAAGGGCTTTCGTAGTCCGTTGGTTCCCCTTCCCATCATAGAGGTTCCATTTGAAAGAATAGCAATGGACCTGATCGGGCCGTTACCTAAGTCCGCTAGAGGACATCAATACATTTTAGTTGTTGTTGATTATGCAACACGATATCCAGAGGCAGTACCTCTACGAAACGCCACCTCTAAGAGTGTTGCAAGGGAGTTACTGATGATGTTTAGCAGGATGGGTATACCAAAGGAAATCCCCACAGATCAGGGAACCCCTTTTATGTCAAAAATCATGCGTGATTTGTGTAAGTTGCTCAAAATCAAGCAACTGAAAACCTCAGTATACCATCCACAAACTGACTGGCTGGTGGAGAGGTTTAATAAAACTCTAAAAGCTATGCTGCGGAAGGTGATAGACAAGGACGGGAAAAACTGGGATTATCTCATACCCTACCTGATGTTTTCTATTAGAGAAGTCCCTCAAGCTTCCACAGGGTTTTCACCTTTTGAGTTAATGTTTGGTAGGCATCCAAGAGGCATACTGGATATTGCCAGGGAAACATGGGAACAAGAGCATACCCCCCATCATAGTCTTATAGAGCATGTAGCTCAAATGCAAGAGCGTATCGAAGCGGTACTTCCCTTAGTTAAGGAAAACATGGAGAAAGCCCAGAGAGCCCAACAAACAAGCTACAACCAGAATGCAAGGCTACGGGTATTCAAACCAGGTGATAGGGTTCTAGTTCTCATTCCCACGGTTGAAAGCAAATTCTTAGCCAGCTGGCAAGGGCCATATGAAATCACTGAGCGAGTCAGTGAGGTGAACTATAAAGTAAGACAGCCAGGCAGAAGGAAGCCAGAACAGACCTATCATATAAATTTATTGAAGCCATGGATAGAACGAGAGGTCCTCGTCATGACCAAAGATAGACCTACTCAAGCCACTCGTGAGCAGGGTTCGGAAGTGCACATCGCCGATACTCTTGCCCCCCCATCAAAAACAGGAAGTCAGGGAGTTTGTGTCAAAAAATAGGGATGTGTTTTCCCCAATACCAGGAAAAACACATGTAATCAAGCACGATATCATAACTGAACCTGGGAAGAAGATCAACCTGAAGCCCTACAGGATACCTGAGGCTAGACGTGAAGCAGTTAGTGCAGAGGTAAAAAAAAAGATGCTTGAGTTGGGGGTGATTGAAGTGTCACAGAGTGAGTGGAACAACCCAATAGTGTTAGTGCCCAAACCAAATGGGGAAATACGTTTCTGTAACGATTTTCGTAAGTTAAATGATATCTCTAAGTTTGATGCCTACCCGATGCCTCGAGTGGATGAGCTAATAGAGCGATTAGGTAAGGCCAGGTATCTGAGTACCCTGGACCTCACCAAGGGATACTGGCAGGTTCCCCTGACAGAGAGAGCAAAAGAAAAAACTGCATTTTTCTACCCCTGATGGGTTGTTCCAATATAAAGTACTGCCATTTGGGTTGCATGGTGCCCCAGCCACTTTTCAGCGTATGATGGATAGGATACTTCACCCCCACAGAGAGTATGCAGCCGCCTACCTGGATGATGTGGTGATTCACAGTCCGGACTGGGAAACCCACTTGATGAAGGTACAGGCAGTTGTGGATAGTATTAGGGCTGCTGGTTTGACAGCCAACCCTGCTAAGTGCTCTTTAGGGCTAGAGGAAGCAAAATATCTAGGTTACACAATCGGGCGGGGGCTCCTTAAACCACAAGAGAGCAAGGTAGCGGCCATCACCGGTTGGCCACGTCCTGTAACTAAAAAGCAGGTCAGGGCTTTCTTAGGCTTAACTGGCTACTATCGCAGGTTCAACTCTGAGTTTGCTACCATTGCCAACCCATTGACTGAGCTTACTAAGGCAAAAGGCCCGGTTATGGTTAAGTGGACCCCGGAAGCAGAGCACGCCTTTCAAGTCTTGAAAGAAGCCTTGTGTGCTGACCCTGTTTTGGTGGCTCCGTATTTTACTAAACCATTTGTGGTACAGACCGATGCATCTGATGTGGGCCATGGCGCGGTTCTTTTCCAGGTACATGAAGGAGAGGAACATTCTGTCATGTATCTGAGCCGGAAAATGAATCCCCATGAACGGCGGTACTCCGTTGTTGAAAAGGAGTGCCTGGCAATAAAGTGGGCTTTAGAATCCTTGAGGTATAACTTACTGGGGAGACGATTTACACTGATCACGGACCATGCACCTTTAACATGGATGAGGCAGAACAAGGAAAAAAATGCCAGAGTGACTAGGTGGTTCCTAAGTCTTCAACCCTACCAGTTTACTATAGCTCATAGGGCCGGAACTGCCCAGGGTAATGCAGATGGCCTCTCCTGCGTTCACTGTCTATGGTTCCAGGCCGCTCGCCCCGATGGGTCTGAGCTGGGGAGGGGGATATGTTATAAGGTGAATGGGGTGGTCTGTGAGGGAGTTTATAGTTCATCTACATTGTTCAGAGAGTCATATGATCTTTAACCCCAGGGGGAATGTATGTATGTATATGACTTGAATGCATATTTAGTTATGGGCCCCTGGGGTGGAGCATTTGGAGAGAAGGGTGGGCCAGTGCTCCACTCCACTATTTACTGTTTTCTCTTGGGAGACTAGGTCCAGACCAGGCTTTGGACTGTCTACAACCCACTGCTCAGCTGCAGGTAATCAGCTGCAGCAGTGGGAATAAACCCCTCCCTGCTAGGCAGGTAGGGGAGAATGTTTGTTTATTTCTCTCCTGAAGGGCTGGAAGCAGCAGGCTGTCAAAAACACTGGAATGCTGAGAGCTGAAAAAGACGCTAGGTTGGTGAAACCATTTCTTGTTTTTGTTATAGATTAAACCCTTGAGAGAGAGAGAGGGAACTTGATGTCAGTTAGTGCTCAGACCGAGCTAGGTTTTTGTTTATAGGATTTTGTTACATTTTGTTTTCATTTGCTGCTGTAGCTGTGGTGGAGTTTGACAATAAAACTGCCTGAATTATATGCAAACCAAAGGACTGTGCCTGTTGTTTACCCTAGAGGACCGTGCTACCTGCAGACAAGGATCACAATCTGTATAATACTAATATTGCATATGTATTCAATTTCTAGGTATCCGGATAACGGTCTGTCTAGCAAAACCAACCAAAAATGAAGTTGTGCTCAAAAAAAAAAAAAAAAACACGGTATATTGTGCAGTTATAAATAATAAGAATTTTTAATTCAAGTGATATACTGTGATATTGATAGCAAGATGTATGAATGAAGATGTATGAATGTTAGAGTTAAACATCAGAAGGTACATCAAGGCAAGGACACTGTAGCCTAGAACACTATTACCGTTTCTAATCCAAAATATAATTAATCATGTTTACAATATACAGCGCCGCAGATTATGTTGGCGCTTAAATACATTACAAATACATCTGCAAGCAGCAAAATAAAGGTGGCCAAACACAAAAGCCTGTAGAGAGCACATAAGCAGATATTGCAGATAGAGACTTAAAAAATATCAGTTTTACCACAGGGCGCAGTATACTACGACTGACAAACACCTGTCCCTGGCCACCAAGAGCTCACCCTATTTTACTGTCTCAAGATTTCTGTCTCTTCTTCAATCTACATTCTTCATCTTTACTTTCCTATCCACTCTATCCACTATGCAAGCACACTAGACTTGCAACCCGGCAGGAGGAGGGGAAAGCTAGAGTACAGCTGAGATGAACAGACCGCTTAAGGGGACAGGTATAAATTGGCACAAACCTATCAAAAGCTTGCTGACATTTATATGTGCAGTACCTATCTCACCACTGTCTTCAGCGAACCTGAACCTACTGTTCGCTAATTACGAGTCTCATCGCGGCAATCAGCCAACAAAACCTACTCCTCAAATATACTGCCATTGTATATAGTTGTACTTGTTTGACAACAAAACAAAATCCTGATGACAATGCAAATATGTCGCAAAATATGTCTAATGACTGTACTAACTACCCAAATTTGCTTTCTGTAACCTATAAACAGTCATTATACTGTCACAGCCTTGCATAAGACTGTATTATTGTATCATTGCTTGTCTATCAGAGCAAAAATAAAGAATAAAAAAAATATCAGTTTTATAAACTTGGACAATTTTGAAAATTAAGTTATGTAATTCAATAAGGCTAACAGACCTCATGACATATGGTGCCAGGATAAATACAAAGCATGTTGGATTTTGTGGTTAGTAATCGTATAATAGTTATTTTAAACATTTGTGACGCCAATTACAAAGTAACTGACAATGCACATGACTAACTAATACTACTAACCAGTAGAGAGGATAACAAGCCTAAACGCATGGATGCAGCACATGCATAGAAAGATATTGAATATGATAAAGGACATTCAAAGATTTACATTTTCAATTATATAGTCGGGATTTGGGGTCATTAACCCCTTCAGGACGGAGGCAATAGTACACGTTCTGATCAAAACAAAAAGTAAACAAAAACTGAAATTTGCGCTATATGTCTGTTCAACCGTAATTCACCTCTTTCATATTAAATGCACCCACACTTATTATATATAATTTTGTTCAGGAGAAACAGGGCTTTCATTTCATATCAAATATTTATATATGAAACATAATTTATTATGAATAAAATTTAAAAAAACTGTAAGAAATTGTAAAAATTTTTTTACAAATTGTAGTTCCGCCTCACATTTTAGCTGTAAATGTCATAATACTGTTAGGTTTTACTGCAAAAAAATTCACATATTTGTAATCAGTGATGTCTCACGAGTACAACAGTAACCCCCATTAACAGGTTTTATGGTGGTTTTATAGCCTCTTTTTTAGTGACTCTGTAACTTTCCAAAACACCATAAAACCTGTACATGAGGGGTACTGTTATTCTCTGGAGACTTTACTAAACACAAATATTAGTGTTTTAAACCAGTAAAACATATTACAACAATAATATGGTCCATAAAAGTGCTGTTTGTTTGTAAAAAATCCAAAAAACATCACTTTTACTTAAAATATCATCGTTGTAATACAATTTACCAGTTTTAAACACTAATATTTGAGTTCAGCGAAGTATCCTGAGTAAAACAGTACCCCCTATGTACAGGTTTTATGGTGTCTTGGAGAGTTACAGGGTCAAATATAGTGCTTGCGAATTAAATTCTCTGCACTTTCTCCCTGTGTTGTCAGGCATGTCAATCAAATTTTAATTAATCAAATCACATAATTATGTTAAAAGATTACTTAAATATACATGTAGAATTTTAATATATATGCATTTATAGGTATTTAAATTCTACGTGTATACTAATGTAATCTCTTATGTAATTATATGTATTTATCTATATATATATATTTACGGTTATTTGTATTTTATATATAGATATATATAGAATGTCATTCTAAGTGTATTTTGTTGCCAATATATATATAAATAACAAAATACAGTTAGAATGAAATTACATATGAATATATAATTTATATAAAATTGTTTCAATATTTTATTTATTTTATTTATTATTGTAATTATACGTGTGTGTATATATAATATGTGTATATATCTATTATATATATATATATAACGTCATTCTAAGTGTATTTTAATAATATATACTAATATTAGTATTAAAATACACTTTGTATGAAGATATATATATATAAAAAATACTTTTCATTTAATTTTAAACATGTTTAATTATTTATTTTTACACTACCTACCAGCAGGGGGACTGTCTGATATTTCAGACAGTCCCCCTGCTGGCAGATCCACAGCCAGCTATAGGGGGCCATATTTGCAGGGGGAGGGCTGCCTGGGCTGTCAGGCAGCCTCCCAGAAGAGGATCGCGGCGGAGGTGAGTAGATCTCATCTCCTGGGGCTCAAAGCGGTTACGGCGTTCTATGCCGCCACAACGGCTTTAAAGCCGCAACGGCATAGAACGCCGTAACGGCGTTACGAGGTTAATCATAAAAACCAGCATGGCTGCAAGACCATATGATATATGGGCTTCACAATGCAAATGGCAGAGCACACCATAACTATTATCAGCTGGTTTCAGCTTAAAATGTTTTTGCATGAATTATAAGCAAACATATTTTCTTGCATGACTGTGCACAGCAATATGTAAATCTGTAGCACAATGGTTATGGAATAGCAGATGTTTTCGGGGGCCTATGACTATTTGGTTGCAAAAGATATAGAGCACTATAGGTCTCTAAAAGAAAAATAAACAAAGAGGAGGAATTTTTTTTTAATTAACCGGGACCTCCGGTCATGAGTTCCAGAGGATACTGGTTCGGACTCCGAGTGCAGTAACGATAATCCAGACGATGGAGCATCGCAATGCACTATTTCTTCGATAATTGAAAGTCTCATGTGCTCCATCGCCTGGCGCTGTGCCATGCTGACCTGGGACACCACACGGTCCATTTGTGTTTGTGGTTGATAACCCAGGTCTGCCTCCTTATAGCTCGAACCAAATACTCCAGCAGCTCCTCGATCCATTGCAGGGATCCTCCTGGGCCAGGTGATGGCTCTGTCTGGAGAGGTGGCAGTGGCTGGTCAGGTGGCGGTGAGATGGGTGGCTCTTGTGCAGCCACACTGTGAGCAGTCTCAAAGACGGACCCTGGGCCCATGTCCTCCTCCATGGAGAAGGCAATCGATTCTGTAGAGGACAGCGCTGCCTCAATCACACTGTCCTCATGTGATGGGAGGACAGGTAAATGAAGTGAACTGTCCTGTTCGCCTCTCCCGACAGACTGCCTTTGACCTGAAATAGATGAGATAGGCAATGTTAGTAACATGCAAACAAATGGATTTGTGGACATGTGTAACAAATTCCCCAGTACTGGGAAGAAGGACATCCAGGCGGTAAATACCCCCACTCTATAGGGGTAACCGTCACAACATGTTATAGACATTCACAAGAAAAATAATGATAAGGTGGTGACCCCTGGATCTAGCAAGATTGAGGGGAAGCCATAATATCAAGTCTCCAAAAATAGAGAATGGTCGCCTAAACTGTGCTCTCAAGTCAGTAGGGTTTAACCCTTAAATATACAAAATAGAGAATGAATCTCAATGAGCACCCCAGTGGATCAAGGACTCAACAAGTGAGAGCACAGTGAAAAAGGATGAGGTGTATATACACAAGGGATATTGTTACAGAGGGGACGAAGAGACCCTACCTAAGTTGAAACTAAATTTAAAAACGTGAGAAGAGAAAAAGGTATAAATGTCCACTAGGGGAGAAAATTAATACCAAAGCAATGGTGTGCAGGTACAGGGAAAATAGGATAGTATAATATATCTTATGAAGACTATCCCTAATAATCTCCTCTTAGTAAGAGAATGATTCAGGAGGATAGATATGGGCTAAGGCTAAAAATCCCTGAAAATAGTAAAGGTGCCCCTATATACGAGATGGCTATAAGTACAACAGGTACAGCAAATCTCCTGGAAAGTGGACACACGAATAGAGGGATGGGAAGTCTAAGCTCATAAGCGTATCTGCAATAGTCAGAAGGTAGTAGGAAGGGCTACAACCCTGCATGAACCCAATCCCTAAGATCTAAAAGATAATGAAAGCGTGCTGGCTGTACCCTGCATAGGATAGCAATAAAGAAAACTTAAAAATATAAGTGCCCATCGTGCTACCCAAGTGGAAACAGAAGTGTAAAAGCTAAAATAGCCCGAAGCACGT
This sequence comes from Pelobates cultripes, assembly GCA_933207985.1. NCBI lineage: Eukaryota > Metazoa > Chordata > Amphibia > Anura > Pelobatidae > Pelobates > Pelobates cultripes. The sequence continues at coordinate 224,577,142 of OW240914.1, forward strand.
TTGTGTGCTCACACACCGCCGTCAGGGGCAAAGTGAGTGGTTAGATTCAATGATGCGTATATATACCCTATTAATCAGCCTTTCATCTAGAATTCAGTGCAGCGGTGAGGCTGGGTGGTACAACAGGTAAGCCACATGTGGACGTGTTGTACCGCCCAGCCTCTCAGCTGCACTGAATTCTAGATGAAGGGCTGATTAATAGGGTATATATACAGATCATTGAATCTAACCACTTACTTTGCCCCTGACGACATCATTGTGTGTAATGCATAGGTTATCATTCTGTGTAATGCATAGGTAATGATGACGTGTCATGTTTAGATGCAGTTTCTACTTACGTGGAGGAGAAATGGGCCCAGGTCCTCTCTCAGAGGGTGTCCCTTGTGGGATACGGAAGTCTGTTAAAGATGGATGAAAAAGTACACATATGTTTTTAAGATATCCACTATAAAAAATAAAAAGACACAGTTTTATGATTACATATTTAAAAATTAAAAACTGCATTAAGGTGGGTGTATGTGGAAGGGAACTGCAAGATCTAGACTAAAGTAGCCAATACGGTAGAAGAGCGGAATTGGAGAATATTTTAAACCTGTTTTGGCCTAGATGTTGAATTTCCTTGCTAATTCACCCTAAGTCACATGTTTTTGAATACAATGTTATAAAGGGACACTATAGTCACCCAGACCACTTCTTTAAGATGAATGTCTGTGGTCCTGTATGTCACGGCAAGGGTACATAATTTATTATTACACTATGGAATATTGCTGTTTAATATAACTTGTGTAGTGCATCAATACTTTGACTCCTGGGTAGAGGACAAATGGAAGAGAGAAATTGCTCGTTTGATCAAAAGGGGCTTCTGCAAGGTGTGAAAAGGATTGCCCTTTTGATCTATCAAAGGCCCTGGAAGGTGAGATACGTTATAGGACTAAGGATAACGTTTAACTGGACCTTAGCATGGCCGGACTTTGTGGCTAAGTGGCTACTACAAAAGACTGGATATACCATTTTGAATACTGTGGGTTGTCTACTTTTACAAATGGTATGCCGTGATGGGGTTAATTTTCATTCCTGGGCTGGTATATGGTATCAAAGGCTACATCGGCCCAGCAAACCAATCTGGTAAATTTCAATGTGCAAAGATGGAAAAGGGGAAAGTTCTACATTTGACCCCTGTAAGTTTGCAAAAACCCATAAGACCCGTACATTGGGGGCACTGTTGTACTTGGGAGATGTTGCTGAACACATATTGGGGTGTTCTTTGGCAGTAACACATGACAGGAACTGACAATCCATGCCTAAAGTACAATGTGAGAGAAAAATAACACAAACAAATGACTACCCAAAAGTTTGACAAAGACTGTTGGTAGAATTAGTGCATGGAAAGTGTTAAAATACCACCATTTGAAATACCCTAGGATGTCTACTTTTCAAAATATATGGGGGTAAATAACATTGGCCGACTTCAAAAATGTGAAGAGAAAATTCCAAGTTGGGAAAACTGGAATGTGCACCATCTAAATAAAGTCTTTTAGGCCTCAGAGAACCTGACACAACTATACATTGGGGTATCACTGTACTCAGGAGATGTTGCTGAACACATATTGGGGAGTTCTTTGGCAATAACCCTTAAGGTTCTCCATACATGTATTCTTAAATTGCTGTGTGTGTCAAAAAAAATCACCATTTTTTTTTAAATTTGGCATAGATTGGTGGTAAAATGGTGGCATAAAAAGATTCAAAACACCCCAAGTTTAATACCTTATGTTGTCTTCTTTTAAAAAATATATACATGTGAAGGTTTATTCAGGGATTCCTGACAGATATCAGTGTTACAATGTAACTTGGGTTAATTTTGCAAAAATGTTTTGGGAAAAGTGCTACTTGTACTTATAGCCCTATAACTTTCCAAAAAAAGCTAAGGACATGTTAAGATTGGGATTTCTTAACTCAGGACAAAATTTAGAAACTATTTAGCATGGGTGTTTTTTGGCGGTTGTAGATGCTTAATAGATTTTGGGGGTCAAAGTTAGAAAAGGTGTGTGTTTTTTACATTTTTGTCATCATATTTTATATATTTGTTTTATAGTAAATTATATGATAGGATATGATGAAAATAATGGTATCTTTAGAAAGACCATTTAATGTCGAGAAAAACGGTATATAATATGTGTGGGTACAGTAAATGAGTAAGAGGAAAATTACAGCTAAATACAAACACTGCAGAAATGTAAAAAGACCCCTGGTCCTTAACAGTAAGAAAATTAAAAAATGGTCTGGTCGCTAAGGGGTTAAATAACCCCCCTGCAAATCCGACTGGCCGTAAATGGCCTTTGACCCCAAAATGTGCTTGTGTGTTTTTTACACCGTCATCACCGTGGGCAGACGTGGGGCTACAATATGGCGTGGATCCGCAGCGGCCGGCGTCCACCGACATGTTGTCGAAGTCAGGCGTACAGGCGCAGGACCATTGGGCGGCAGCTCTATTACAGCTAGGAAGGCAATCTCCACTGCAAACACCATAAGGTGGGAATGAATACGTGACACATATGGCCTGAAACTCTCAATTGATAGTTCAAGAGAAACATTCATATTTACCCCACAGAATAATAATTAAGCCTCATTTTTGTTATATTTGGAATATGACAAGTGCCATCTTCTAAACAAGCCCAAACACGAGTGTGGCTGAGCCCTAGTCCTAGCAGGGACTCTTCTCCGCTGGTTTCTCCAACATACACTCTGGAACAAGTAGAATACTCCAAGGGAATAGCCAAACACAGTAAAATACTCCAGAAATCTCCCACCTCATTCCCAGCAACTGGACGACACTCAGCTCTGGGGGTATAACTAATTTTAATGGAGCCACACACTGCCTTTTATAAGAATCCCCATGCAAGGGGTTTCCAAACACACATTCCAGGGGCATTCCCCACTGGACCTGAGAGTAGACTGAGACAAAATACACAACATAATTACATTAACTCTCAGGTCCAGGACATGTACAATAATAATCACCCTAAAACATACAGTTCTCCACAAGATACCCCCTTAAGTCCTATATCCCCAGATAGCCTTGGTCTGAGATCCCAATATATCCAAAAAGTGCTCAGATCCCACCAACGCAGCTGAAACGCCACCAGGGCTTTGTTTAGACCGACCGCACATGAGGCGCCTGCCCCGTTGAGTGTTCCGATTCTAGTTCCATGCACTGGACGACCTAACATCGCTGTCTCTGTTTGTGGCTCAAGATGGCCGCCGCCACGTGTTCACACATAAGAACGGCGGCTACCCAGCCGACCGCTTGGAATGTTCAGGTTATTGCAATTGGTGGAGGTGTGAACAGAGGTTACTGGGGTTAACGAGCAGCACACTCCACATATGGGTGGTCTGGCATTCGGTAATTTGTTCGGTTGTGGAACAAGACGTTGTTAATATGCGAGGTGGCTGCTATTTTACCGAACGGCCAGACGAACAGGGGGAATAACAAGATGATCCAGGGACTATGAACATGAAACATAGGAAATAACAGGGGGGACAAGATACGAACATGTTTCGGTCCGGCGTCATTCCCACGTGGTTGTGGGAATGCCTCCCATCACTCACCCCTTGTGGTGACTCCTCCTCCTCTCACAGCAGTCGGCTCTCTGAGCATTAGAGACGCCGGCCGCTGCAGCTTTGAAGTATATAAGGGTTTTCCTGTTTAACCCTTAAAGGGCCAGTTCAGTAATTATCATGAAAGTGTTTCACATACTCGCCCATGATCACATGCTTCCCTGTAGCCAATCAGGGAGCACTTTAGAGTACATAAGCTTGTTTTGTCCATTTCTCTGTGCCCTGTCGTGGTTTCCATATTGGTAATCCGAGAGCGCGTTCCTTGTATTGATTCTTGTGTAGTTTCCCTTGGCTTTGACTACCCGATCTATGTATTCCTTGACCTTTGGCTTGGCTCCTGACTATTCTGATTCCTCCATTCCTTGTGTAATGGAACCGCTTGCACGCCGATCGGGTACCTGCCGTTGATGAATGCTCCTAGTGCTTCCCGAAGACTCCAAGCACTCCGCCAGACACCATAACCACTGTGGACTCCCACGAACCGCCGCAGCTTGGTTGGGGCGCTAGCCGTCTCCAGCCACTCTGGACCCAAGACCAGGGTCCAGCCTCCACTAAGTCAAACTCTCCTAGAATCCAGAGAGCAGAAACAGGAACAAGCTCTTAGCAGAGCTTAGTGATTATACCCTGGGGAGTAAAGTGATTATAGCAATCCCCAGAGTGTAGTTCTGCAATCACCCAAACATGAGTGAAAACTTCATGAAGGTACAAGATGATCTGTTTAATCAGAACCAAGGAGCTTTCTGTTATGCAAGTTTTCAGGCCAGAGGCACGCCCCCTGGACCTGGTGGTAAACTGTGACAAAAGGGACACAAACCAATGGGAACACTAATTAACAAAATAACACTCCCACATACACAGGTACAGAAAATAACTCAATTTTACACTAACAGTAAAATACATAAAAATACATCATTCCTATTATATCACACCGAAACCCCCACATTTAACCTATCCCCAGATAGCTTGGATATGAGCGCCCAATATAGGTGAACATTGCTCAGATCCCACAAACAGAGTAATTTTGAGAGATTGAGAAGGGACAAAGCAGACAGTTTGGTCTGGCAGTGTCCCTGGGACAATGCCCTGCTGGAGAACAATGGGATAGGTATTAAAGGGGGAGGGGAAGAGGCACATTCTCCTATGGAATCAAAGGGGCAGAAACAGTCTTTCAAAAGTACACATATAGTTTTTATATGGCCATACACCCCAGGGCCATAGTCATGATGCAGGAGGCTGGCAATCAGGCTCCTCCAAAAGCTAGGCACAAAGGGCAGTTGATCACATAAAAACCCAGTGACAAAAGGCAGTTTGTCACATATCTCCCCTTTGGGGGGGGAGACTAACCAGGTACCTGACCTGTCGGTCAGTGCCTGAGTTAGTCGATATACCCACCCACAATAAACAAATACAGGAATAGTGATGTACCGAACGGTTCGCCGGCGAACGGTTCCCGGCGAACATAGCATGTTCGCGTTCGCCACGGCGGGCGAACATATGCGCGGTTCGACCCGCCCCCTATTCGTCATCATTGAGTAAACTTTGACCCTGTACCTCACAGTCAGCAGACACATTCCAGCCAATTAGCAGCACAGCCTCCCTAGCAGACCCTCCCACCTACTGGACAGCATCCATTTTAGATTCATTCTCAAGCTGCATGCTTAGTAAGAGGAGGGAAAGTGTAGCTGCTGTTCATAAGATAGGGAAAAGCATAGCTAGGTTAGGGATAAGGGTATGCTTTTTTTTTATTTTTTTTTTCTATGTAATGTAAATGCACTTAGTTGTCTGCCACTGCTGCCAGCTTCTGTGTCAGGCTCACAGTGCATACCATTTCCCCAGTCAGTGCCACCAATTACATCTGGTGTCACAATAGCTTGGATTTAAAAACAAAAAACTTTTTTCACTGTTATAGATTGAATAGCAGTCAGTTGTCTGCCACTGCTGCCAGCTTCTGTGTCAGGCTCACAGTGCATACTGTGCCCATTGCCACCACTTAGATCTGGTGACACAAAGCTTGGATTTAAAAACAAAAAACACTTTTTTCACTGTTATAGATTGAATAGCAGTCAGTTGTCTGCCACTGCTGCCAGCTTCTGTGTCAGGCTCACAGTGCATACTGTGCCCATTTCCCCAGTCAGTGCCACCAATTACATCTGGTGTCACAATAGCTTGGATTTAAAAACAAAAAACTTTTTCACTGTTATAGATTGAATAGCAGTCAGTTGTTTGCCACTGCTGCCAGCTTCTGTGTCAGGCTCACAGTGCATACTGTGCCCATTTCCCCAGTCAGTGCCACCAATTACATCTGGTGTCACAATAGCTTGGATTTAAAAACAAAAAACTTTTTTCACTGTTATAGATTGAATAGCAGTCAGTTGTCTGCCACTGCTGCCAGCTTCGGTGTCAGGCTCACAGTGCATACTGTGCCCATTTCCCCAGTCAGTGCCACCAATTACATCTGGTGTCACAATAGCTTGGATTAAAAAAACAAAAAACTTTTTCACTGTTATAGATTGAATAGCAGTCAGT
>OW240914.1:224583382-224605014 GCA_933207985.1 Pelobates cultripes
AAATATGCCCACTATATTTATACCCTGAGACTGACCCCAAATCACGGTTTTGGGTAAATATGCCCTTGAACCAAATGAATGGTCTCAATCCCTAACAGCAGGCCACTGTACGATTGGTCTGAGGAACAATTAGATTGGATGTCCTAGGTAGGGGTAGCTTGGCAATTGATATCTTCATATATTGGAACACACAGGTTGATAATCATCACATAAGAAAATTACACATAAAAGGATTCAAAGGGATCCTTGTACGCTTTACCTACCTCAGTACATTTGTTATGCTATTGTCCCCCTTCTGCAGTGACAACTGGAACGGGTTGTAGTTTGTTCTGGTATCTGGTTCCCTCAATTTTGTTTGTTTCCATTATTGTAAATGGTCTCACTGTAGATGGTTACTTTCTTGGAGGTTTCCAGTGTTAAAGGGTTACTCAAAGTACCATGACCACTTTAGTGATTTCAAGTGGTAATGATACTTTGAGTTCAAACCCTCTGCTGCCAGATGTGTAACTCCACCTCCAGCAGCATAATAGCATAACTGGGGGCCAGCGTCAATTCTGTGCATATTAAAAATATTATGTCCATACACAGCACGCTAGTGACAGGAGTCCAATAGACAAAGTCATCCCCCTTTGTGCAGTCCATGTCCTCCTCTCAACCCCCCTCACTGACATCTCTCCCCTTCCAGCCCAGAGAAGTAGCATCAGCAGAGAAGTATTGCAGTGAGAACTTGGTTTCGGCTCTGGAGGTAATAACTTTTTTTTTTGTTTGTTTGTTTAATGGAAGGAGACGGCACGCTAGCACATTATGAAAACATATTTTTTTGTGGGGGTTATAGTAAGCATTTCAATTCAGCTATGTATAAGGCCCAGCAATACATCTTTTTCTCATTTAAATGTTCTGTTACACAATGTCATGTGTAAAACTGGGGTACTCATTCACTTCAGACACCAATCATTTCAGAATAGGATGCCAAGGGAATTACTTTCTTAAAAAACTAAATCTTAAAATCACACTCAAAGCCTTTGCAACTAATTTAGGAACGTTAATCTAGGATATTTTTATTTTTATTTTTGTTTCTCACATCACAATAGAAATGTGACAGAAACAATTATACATGAATGAATCTTACAATGGGAGAGATTGTTGGATACACATAAAGCAGACAGTAATGCATCACCTTCACATATGCAGCTGATTAACGAAAGATGAAACTGGATAGATGAGTTATGCTTTAAAATGGAGAAAATGTGATAGATTAAGTGTTGAGCCAAGCAGCAATCCATGTGAATAAATAAATAGTTTGGAATACACAAGTCCACCCTGGAATACGGTAGCTCAATTAATCAAAAATAGTGATGTCCCGAACGGTTCGCCGAACGGTTCGCAAACGGTTCGCCACGGACTCCAGTCAGCAGACACATTCCAGTCAATCAGCAGCAGACCCTCCCTCCCAGACCCTCCCACCTCCTGGACAGCATCCATTTTGAAGCTGCATTCTTGGTGAGCTGTCCAGGAGGTGGGAGGGTCTGGGAGGGAGGGTCTGCTGCTGATTGGCTGGAATGTGTCTGCTGACTGGAGTCCGTGGCGAATCGTGGCGAACCATCTTAATAGGGAACGTAAAAGACATCTCCATGACCCTGGACCTACACCCGGCTCTGAAACCCCACAGGCTCAGTCCCTAGCCTTTCAGATCCTCTACAATCCTGAATCGAACACAAATAAATATGTGGTTCATCTTGAAAGAGACTGTGCAGACTGCAGAGCTCCAGCTTATATCTATAATTTCGCCAAGTTACTTTATTTTCCGTTTGTCTGAGCAGATTAATGATGTGATAATTATGTCCTTTTTAAAAATTCTTTATTTAACAGAGGCAGACATGTAGAAATAAACTGTACAAAAATACAGTGTACAAATTAAACATAATAAGCATCAGTCTTATATTAGACAGATAACATGTTAAATCAACTACGTATCGTAAAGAAGAGAGTAATTAAATATTATGCTAACAATAAAATATATATGATATATTCTGCAGTTGAGTTTAGAATACTTTAAATATGAAACATTATTTTTCCTTACTGTGTCTAATATTAAGATTATTTTTCCTTACTGTGTCTAGTATCAAGATCTATGTCCTGTTCCCTCTTTGTCACAAGGCGGAGCCTAAGTGTCAATCCTTGCAGCCCTCACCTGGCAAGTAAACTCCTCTTTACCTGCTCTCCTCGGGCAACGGAACACCAGACGCGATGTCACAGTCGACAGACTATGCAGATTTGGCAAAGTCTCCAAACAGTGACAGTGCTGCTTTAAGAGAACAAGTTAAAAACAAAACAAAAAAAGGCACAGATAGGTTGATAAAGTAGCTTTATATATATTTCATGTGTATGACCTTTATTATCCTGTTTATATATCTACAAGACAATGCAACTCATACACACACTTGCCTTAGAATATATAAATGTTTCATGTACACCCACGTGTGTGAGTGGGCTCAGAATCCAAAGAAGCACTGTATTAGTAAATAGTCGAGGGCAGCACTGTTTATCTAAAATCTTCAAGTTCTTCTCTGGTAAAATGATGTTTAAGGCAGTTCTTTTATGCTTGTCCAAATATTTATATTCTATCTACTCTTCCCGGAATGAAGGGAAAAAAAATCATTTTCCATTTGACTCTATGAGCACTTGTAAGATTTTAGGGAGATGCATACTGTGTGCAGTGCTCGGTAGGGTGATCTTACTCATCTTATTCCATAGCGAATATATGGAATAAGATCTGTTTCAGCTAAAATCACCCAGGTGACTAAAGTGAGGAAGGGGGGCAGGGGGATTTAAAAGGACACTATAGGCTGAGCTGAAGTTGTCTTCTCAACACTGCAATGGTAATTATTGCAGTTTTGGATAAACCCTTGCAGGGTTAACTCCACCTCTAGTGGTTGTCTACCATAAGAGAAAGGGGGACACTATAGGTCTTTATAGTGTTTTCCTAGCACTATTGTTTACCATTTAAGAAGGACTCGACGGGGTGTGGGTTATGGCTATGTTTGTTTTTTTAACTGTAAATTTTATTTGGTAATCCAGATATATGGGGAAGTGTACGTTTTACCTTTTATATATATACACACACTCTGAATATTAAAATAAAGCAACTACAACACTGAGTGTGAAATTCCCCTAAACACACAATTGCATATACAAACAAAAAATGGACAGTGGAGCGCTTAAGCGCTCCACTGTCCATTTTTTGTTTGTATATATAAATTTTATTTGGGCCTTGCAAAAGTCCTTTGTATGGGTGGAAAAAAAATAAAAAAAATAAATATATATATATATATATATATATATATATTGTGATCCTTGTTTGCAGGTAGCACGGTCCTCTAGGGCAAAAACATGCACAGTCCTTGTAGTTGCAAATACTCCAGGCACTTTATTTGTAAGTTCACACAGGATACAGCAGTTAAATGAAAACATAAATGTAACAGAAAACCCTATAAACAAAAAACCTAGCTCGTCTGAGCACTAACTGACATAAGTTTCCCTATCTCTCAGGGTTACACTAAACAATATTGCACCAACCTTTTAGATAGCAACACTCTGCTATCTAACCTGTTGCTTTCCTTTCTGCACTCCCAGTGCTCCAAGCCAGCTTTGCCCTGACTGCTTTCCTTTCTGCACTCCCAGTGCTCCAAGCCAGCCTTGCCCTGACTGCTTTCCTTTCCGCACTCCCAGTGCCTAGTCTCTTTGACTCTATCTGGAGAGATCAGCCTCTCTCCTACCTGCTTCCTGGGAGGAAGCCAGCAATCCCTCTCTACCTGTCTAGCAGGGAGGAGTTTATTCCCACTGCAACAGCTCATTAACTGCAGCTGTGCAGTGGGTTGGAGACAGTCCAAAAAACCCTGGCCTGGATCTATGTCTCCCCAGAAAACCACTAAACTGTGGAGTGGAGCATTGGCCCACCCTTCTCTCCAAATGCTCCACCCCAGGGGCCCATAACTAAACAATGCGTTGTGTTGTGCAAAACACAAACTACACATACTCCCCCTGGGGTTAAAAGGCCTATCTGCCTTCACTTTATCACATATCCTCCCCCCCAGCTCAGACCCATCGGGTCGAGCGACCTTAGAACACAAACCACGAATGTTCACGTCACCTGGGGCTGTACCAGCCCTGACTTGCTCCTCAGTTACAGAAAGTGGCCTATTGTAGATGGCTGCTACCTTGCTCCCTTGTAGTTTAAGGAACCCCCACCCAAGCGGACAACCCAAATAGTTAGCTGCCTCAAATCCTAGATAACACTTAGTGTTAGCGGTCAGACCGACAGCCCTTACATTATTCACAACTAACTGGACCTTCATCAGGTGTGCTTCCAAGTCCACCCTGTGAATCGCCATATCACCAAGGTAGGCAGCGGCATTCTCTCCGTGGGGCCAAAGTATCTTATTCATATGCTGAAAGGGGGCTGGTGCACTATGCCACCTGAATGGCAGTACTTTATGTTGCCATAACCCCTTGGGAGTAGAAAACGCTGTCCTTCCCTTTGCTGTCTCTGTCAGGGGAACCTGCCAATACCTTATGACCAGGTCCAAGGTACTCAGAAACCTGGCCTTACCTATACGTTCTTGTGTTTGAGCTACATGTACTACAGGGCATTTAACTTTTACTACCTCTGTGGCAAACTCTACCTCTGCCATGGGGTATGTGCGGGTGTCACCATGTGTACCCACAATATCAAACACTTGTCTTAAATCACATTTTTCTGGCTGGAGCAGAACACTTTTCAAAGTAGCCTCACTCCCTGAATTAATTAGTGCTTGTGCACTCTTCCCTACCACCATCACCACTTTTAGCTGTGCTGTAACACCACCAGTCACCATACACATCTTTAAGCAAGGCAATACTATCCTATGCAGAGCCCTTATTCCTATGTCACACTGTATTGGCTCTTCACTCTCAGGACAGTTATATGTAATATGTCCATGCATGTGGCAGTTGAAGCATCTGAGTTTCTCAGTCTGGTCTCGTAGCTGTAATGGGACTTTTGGGTACGTTCTACCATTATATTGTCCCAGACTCAGTATCAGATTTTGTCCTTTCTTTCCAGTTTCCCCGCTTATTTGGTTGCTAGCAGATCTAGGCTGATGATCAGTACTGTGTGGCTCTTTAGTAGCCAAGTTCCTCTGAATCATCATCTGCTTCCACATCCACAGCAGCTTCTGGTTTGATAGTCTCTCAATGTCCGAGTTACTTTCAAACGCAAACTTTACAAAAGCTTTGTGTGTAACTAACTTTTCTATATCACTTATACGTCCAGTTGTTTCATAAGACGAATTTGCTGGATGCTCAACCTCTTCAAGACCTGGTTCTGTCACCAGCTCATCCTTCACTGGAACCGGTCCCTCCATGAAGGGCTTCACAACATCCTCCATCTGTTCTGTGAATCCCTGGGAACCTTCATTGCTTTCTACGGTTAATGCTACAGGTCTCATCTCTATATCCTCAGGGGGTTGGCCAAGGAGGCTGTCTAGAGCACCCTCCTCCTGCATGAATGCAGCCCTTGATCCCAGCTCCATCCTATCATGCTCGGCCTGGCTTGGCATGGAGCGCTGTTCTACCTGAGGCCCAGACTCCTGGCTTAGTTCATCTCTCCTTTGCCTGGTTTCCTCCCCAGGGGTATCCTCCACTTGCTCGGCCTTGAGTGGCCACCTCTCAGTGTCAGAAATGCTTTCCTCTGGGCTGTCTGGCAGTCTCCCTGTTCCCTTGGGGGTGTCCAGAGACGCAGTCATGGCCTCTCGCTGGATCATGACAGCCCCGGTATCAAACAGCCGGTCAGGCAGTCCGAGTCCCGCCTTTAATTCCACGACTGTGTTCCCAGAGTCTGGCAGCTGTTCCAGGTAGTTAGTGCGCCCAGGCCTTGTAGCAGTAGTCTTTGCCAGCAGATCCAGTTCTATGGCTCCCAAACAATCCTTCAAAGTCTTTGTAGCAATACCAGACGTGTTTGAAATATTTAATTCAGCTGCGCCAATGTCACCTGCTTTGTAACTTTCGCCTTGGTCGGGCTTAGGTGCGGACGTGCCCATCTTATCACCACAGCTTGGTTCTGTAACTGTCGCTCTCTCTTGGCTTAGATCAGAAGCAGCTACTTTGCCTTTCTTTTCTCTGCCAAACTGTTCAACAGCTGGTCGACAATCTTGGGTAGCCTCGGCTACTAAACAGTGCACCGCATTGCTATACTCAGCTGGGGTGCTTTGCTTCTCTCCATTAAGCTCAGCTCTTTTGCAGTTGTCTTCTGACTCCCCAAGTCAGTCTGCTTTTCATGCCTTTAACTTGTTCAATTGGGTGTACATCAGGGGCTCCTGCTTCGTTTTCTTTTATATGTGATCCCCCTGGAATTGCATCTATTCCCTTCTCTTCACCTGTCCTTCTGGACGCTTCACTTAGAAAATCTAGAACTCTTGTTTCCACTATAAAATCTGGGTTCCACAATAACTGGTCATCATTTTCATACACTCTTTCAGTTTCCTTGTACTTGCAGATGCCAACTGGAATCTCTGCCTGGAACATGGAACCAACCATTATTTCCTTTTGCCAGTCTTCTGAAGGAACATAATCCTCATCATCCTCTGATTCTTCTTCTGTTACCTTGGGAAGATTTATCAGTACCTTTCTGTTTTCAAATGTCTTTCCAGCATTCTCTTGAAACATGCAAGATTCAGTTTCTGAGCATGAAAATATTTTTGTTTCCAACTCTTTTCCCAAGATCGCTTTATCTGTTGTGATGCCATACAGAGCAAGTTTGAGGCTTTCATGTGAAGCTGCAACGTTTTGATTTTCAAATAAACACTTGTCAACTTCAGTAATCAGTTTGTCTCGTTCTCCCTTCTGATTCCTCTGACCTCTCTTACTTTGGCGCATGTCATCACTGTCACCATCACTGCCTCTTGACAATTCCGGGTTTTCCTTTAGATTTGCTGGTCTCGTTACTACCTTTTTCTCTTTTGCTTTTTGTTCCATGGATGATCCAACTGCCTTTTCACCATCTTCCACATTATCACTGCTTTCAGGATCAATTTTATCCTTCTTGCCTTTTAATTCCGGTTCTCTCTCTTCTGTGTGTTTCTCAACATCAAGCTTTGCTGCCTCCATGCTTTTCAGCTTGCTAAAGACTTCTTCTACTGCCTCTGTCATCTTATGCAGGATGTCAGTAGCTTGATTACGGGGTCCCTTGTCCCCACACACCCTGCTGGAGGCAATCTGCAAAACATCAGTAAGGGCAGCTCTATACTCCTGCTGAGCGTCCCTCAGGTTCTTAATCTGTGCAGCCAGGAAATGGTTGGTGTTTTGTTGTATAGCAGTTGCCTCTTGTTGTACAGCAGTTGCCTGTACCAGAGCCTTCAGCAGGTCCTCCATTATAGCACCAAGCAGGTAATAGTCTTAAAGGTACAGTGCTACTATTTTTTTATTTTTTTTTAAACAGGTCTGCAAAAATAAAAAGTCCTCAAGCAGACTACTGAATGACTGGCACACCCACAGACCCTCAATTTGCTACTATGCCCGCATTCTCCACCATATTGTGATCCTTGTTTGCAGGTAGCACGGTCCTCTAGGGCAAAAACATGCACAGTCCTTGTAGTTGCAAATACTCCAGGCACTTTATTTGTAAGTTCACACAGGATACAGCAGTTAAATGAAAACATAAATGTAACAGAAAACCCTATAAACAAAAACCTAGCTCGTCTGAGCACTAACTGACATAAGTTTCCCTATCTCTCAGGGTTACACTAAACAATATTGCACCAACCTTTTAGATAGCAACACTCTGCTATCTAACCTGTTGCTTTCCTTTCTGCACTCCCAGTGCTCCAAGCCAGCTTTGCCCTGACTGCTTTCCTTTCTGCACTCCCAGTGCTCCAAGCCAGCCTTGCCCTGACTGCTTTCCTTTCCGCACTCCCAGTGCCTAGTCTCTTTGACTCTATCTGGAGAGATCAGCCTCTCTCCTACCTGCTTCCTGGGAGGAAGCCAGCAATCCCCCTCTACCTGTCTAGCAGGGAGGAGTTTATTCCCACTGCAACAGCTCATTAACTGCAGCTGAGCAGTGGGTTGGAGACAGTCCAAAAAACCCTGGCCTGGATCTATGTCTCCCCAGAAAACCACTAAACTGTGGAGTGGAGCATTGGCCCACCCTTCTCTCCAAATGCTCCACCCCAGGGGCCCATAACTAAACAATGCGTTGTGTTGTGCAAAACACAAACTACACATACTCCCCCTGGGGTTAAAAGGCCTATCTGCCTTCACTTTATCACAATATATATATATATATATATATATATATATACACAAAATAATAAAAAAAAAAGAAAAGATATATGATAAAAATAGAGACAATCTCAAAAGTTGCCACTAGGTGGAGACAACATCCAATGGTTTTAAATAAGCATAATATACATATAGACGATAGAAACTTACTCTGTAATATGAGGTGTACAGATAGAGGAATATATCAACTCGCTGATTCCGCTGTAGTTCGCTACAATATTAGTATACTATGTTGCAGTATGGCTTTGGATGCAAACCAAGACAGTGACTAAATGGTTGCTATGTTATCCCGGGTCGAGTCCTCGGCGATGTTAAAATGCAAACCGTATAGTGCGGTTGCTAAGAAATGTAAAGAGAGAGGTCCTGGTCAAAACTGTAAGGACAAAGTGATTAGGTATCAACTTGCTAAGTACACTGTAGTTTGCTACAATATTAGAATACTATGTTGCAAGATTGTCTTTGGATACAAAACAGTAACTAAATGGTTACTATGTTATGCCGTGTTAAATCCTCGGCAATGTGAAAATGCAAGCAAAGTACTGCGGCTGCTATGTAATGTAAAGAGTGAGGTCCTGGTAAGGACTGTAAGGACAGAGTAAATAATGATGGTCAGTGTGATATAATAAGTGGTGGATATAATAAGTAAACCTATAGCAATACTGGTAAAAATCACTGTTACTAAATACAAAGATCCGTCACAAATAAAGGCGGGAAAAATAATAATACTGAAAAAATAGTGATGCCTAAAGATAGAAGTGCTCTCAAAGAGAGCAAATATTGATAGTATAGAGACAGTGGTACGCTAATCTGTGCCTTCAAGGGCACCTATTCAAAAGCTCATTCTTCTAACTCTGTCTAGCGCTGAAGAGGTATATATGCTAGCTTATCAGCTGATAAGGACCCTGCAGCTATAAACTATACTGTGCCTTCGAGGGCACCTGTCAAAAAAAGAATTTACAGATTTTACTATTAACATGACGTAAAGTCATGATTTTATTAATGACACGGAGGCGAGTATTATGCTGCACTCTTTCTTTATTTACCTCAGCAGCAAAGAAAAATAACATTAAATCAGTATAAAAGAAACCAGTAAATAACATGAGGTATATCTTCCTAGCAACAGGAACAGCCAATCAGCATCCTCTTTATAGCATAATAGGCATTGTACAGTATACTACTTCCTCTTTCTTGCGATCCCGAACAAGGACAACAAATCCAAATAAAAAGTGGGCTCCAATTAGAGGGTATACGAGCCTTAAACTGGATCTCGAAGTCAAGCTGGAAGAGAAAGGAGAATATGGTAATATCCAAGTATAAAACTGGATTTATGCATAAATTCGCATTACATGAAATATCAGATATATATACATAACATGAAATTCAGTTTAGTCAAACCTTAAGCTCTTGACAGTCATTAACAAGGATAAAACCCAGTAATCAAAAAAGACTTACCGTGAAGTCAACTTACCCAGAGAAGACCAAACCTCCAGGGATGGGAGGGAGGGATAATACTCGCCTCCGTGTCATTAATAAAATCATGACTTTACGTCATGTTTAAGACATGGAGGCTCCTATTATGCTAGTTCAAAGCTGTGAAATTATGTCTCCTGTGAAGTGTTGAATAGGTCTAAAGTAGAAATCATGGAATGTAGACTCCGAAGACCAGCCGCTCTCAGAATATCCTCCAAGCGACAACCAATCGAGGAAGCCTTAGAAGCCATTGCCCTACGAACCGAATGAGGCACAGACACATAGGTATCAATACCTGCTAGAGACATAACGTATTTGACCCACCAGGCTAGAGTAGACACCGGAAGACGCGACTTTTGGAAGGAGATGAAGAGTTCCTGTTTCAAAGGATTCTGTAACGTAGTAGAACGATGTTCACACACCCATTAGTATGCAACAGGGCAAAGGAGAGATCTATCAGGGAAAACTGGGTAAGATAGATTTTAGAGGAGGTTTTTGTCCTCCGTGAAATGTCAAAGAGGACACCTTCTGGAGTAAAGGAACGAGCAACCACCTCACGAGCTCGTACGTCAGAAAAACCTCTTGCAAGAAAAATAAATAAAAAATTCAAGACAATAGAGACGTCCCACAAGACAGAGTATCGTGGTAAGGGTGAATGAGCAAACCATATTCCTCAGAGAAGTCAATATATGACAGGATGTCAACCGACAGGCGTCCAATCAAAACTTTGATGGCCAGCAGAAATGGACGATCGGTAAGGTCCACAGTGCGATAGGCTTTACCTTCATCATAGAAGTCAGAAAAATGGAGGACAGACATAAAAGGAGCCGATATGGGATTTAAATTTAATTTCATGCACCAACTATGCCATCTGCTCCAAGCAGATTTATAAGCCTGTCTCGTGTTGGGTGCACCCTTGATAAGTTGGGGAGTTGATTGCGAAACTCCCTTGACCGACCAAGGTTCCCTGAAATAGACTACACTATGAGATGCAAGAGACCTTGGAGAACAAGAGGATGAGGTACACCATCTGGATCCTGAAGAAGGCACTCGAGAGATGGAAGGTCGATAACCATCTCCTGAAGAAAAGAGAACTATGGTTGGGACGGCGATAGAGGAGCCACGATCAACAGGTGCCGGACTGGCGATGTAGATGGAAAGGCAAAAAATCATAATTCCTTGGAGAAAACATTCATAGCCAGTGCTATCGGATCTGGTCTCCAACTGAAAAAACGGGGAAGTTGAGCATTCAAACGAGAAGCGAAAAGATCTATTTCCAATAGACCCCATAGGTTCCAGATGTCTTGGAAGACCATGGAATCCAAGTGCCAGTCGCTGGAATCTCTGAGTTGGCGTGAATACCAGTCCGTCGTAGTGTTGGAGAGACCTTGAATATATTCTGCCGTGACTGAAATGCCGTGTCTCAGGCAAAATTGCCAGCAATCACGAGGCATGTAGGTCAGAATTTTGTATTTTGTGCCTCCAAGTGATTGATGTAGCGGACTGCTGACACGTTGTCCATCTTCAGAAGGATAGCGCATTGGGCTTGAGTTGTGGAGAGACTATGGACTGCAAAGGAACCGGCCAGATGTTCCAAACAATTGATGTGGAGTGTTGATTCCAGGTTTTATTATCTGCCCTTGGTGGAAATAGTTCCGCATTGAGCACCCCAACCGTGCAAACTTGCGTCGAATTTGATTATCAAATCCTGAGCTGTACAAAATATGGTGTGCTTATTCCAAGCTTCCATGTGAAGAAGCCACCATTGGGAGTTCATCCTCCGCTTCTGAGTCCAGAGTTACCATATCTGTGTATGATGCGCTGTCCTTGAGATGAAGTTTGTAATCGTTGTAGGGCTCGATAGCCAAGAAGACCTGCAGAAATGGCCTATATAGATGCCGCTAGAAGGCCTAACATTCTCAACAGTTTGAGAGAGAGTTGAGAGGTTGCTAGTGTTCGCCTATCTCCTTCTTTATATTGGCTAATTTTGCCACCGGAGGGTGTAGAGTTTGAAGGGTACAATCTACATTAATCCAATATAACCCAGACATTTTATTTGTTGCGTGGGAACGATAATGGATTTCTCCCAATTGGTCAGGAAGCCTAGGTTCTCTAACAGAGTCAAAGTCCATGCAAGGTATGTCCGGATTAATTGAATAGACTGAGCCAGAATGAAAATGCCATCTAAATATATTATAAGATGTGAGCTTGGTGAAGCACCATGGAGCCGAAGACAGTCCGAATGGGAGGCACCTGAACCTCTATTTACTGCCCTACCATGTAAATTGCAGGAAGTTCTCGATCTTGATGTTGTACTGGGATAGGCACTGTGAGATATGTATCCTGCAGATCCAATTTGGCCATCCAATCTGCTGGTTGGAGAAGATCCCTTAAACAATGCTCTCCTTCCATCTTGGAAGTGCTGATATGCTCATAACTATTGAGCAGTCTCAAACTTATCACTGGACGGATACCTTTGCCTTTTTTGGCAAATAAGAAAAGGTTGCTCACGTAACCCAGGGTATGCGCCAGAATCACTACAATTGATTGTCCACAGAGACAAGGTCTTTGTCTCATTGGGAAAAAACAATTTCCCTTGATGGGGAACATTGAACAAGTAGAGAAAGGAAGTCTATTCAATACCCTTTCACAGTGTGAAGAACCTAAGCATCTGATGAAATGAGGGATCATACATGGGAAAAATGTGTGAGCCTGCCCCCTACTATCAGTAAGAAAGAATGGAAATTGTGAAGACGTCTTAGGAGCACCTCTTAGTCCACTAACAATCCAGGGTTGGCCACTTTGTGAGAAGGAGGTGGTATAGTGCATTGTTCAAAGAAATCGGCTCGGCAAGTATAAGAGCCTTGGTTCTGTCTAAAAGAACTTCTGTTTGTTTAGCAGTACAAAGGAGCCCAATTCTTTTACAAAGTTGTCCCCAAAGAGAAAACCTTTTGCCTGTGTTATCTGGCTCGTTCAGAGCCATAGTTAAACGTTTGGGCTCAATCTTGAGCAAGATCGATTTGTGGCGTTCTGTGACAACCGCATTGTTGGCGTTGCCAACTTAAATCACTCTCTGGATCTAACCACTTAAGATGGCGCAATCTAATTCTAGATCATCTTCCACTGCTTCAAAGATCTTGGCTGCTGAGCCCAAGATGCCCAGGATTTTATCCTGACAGTTTTGCAATGAAAATCTAAGCCTTTAGATGGCTTCCATTCTGTCTTACTCAGGAATTGAATGATTTTAGGATTGACTGATAGCGTTTAACATGAGTCATCAGGGACTGTTCGGCGTGGCCATTCAGCCCGCAATTTATTTCACTTTGCCTTCTCAAAAGGCTTGCGTACTTTGGTCTGAGGAGACCACTGGGTGACATAGGTCGTCAGGTTCGAATAGGGGTTCACATTGAGTGTCCAAGATCCTATCGGTGTCCCTGAGTCCGCATAATCTACCTAAATCTTGGTAGGTTTAACAGGACATGTATCCCAAACGGGATTAGCATCCTCTTCATCAGTAATTTCATAATCAGGATCAGAAATATCCTCTGAATCCTTCATATAGGACTCAGGGAACTCCTCCTCAATATCACTGAGCTCAGATTCAGAGTTCAGTTGGGCTTTTGCCCTTTTCCAGTCTAGTCGATATTGCCCGACTAGTAGCTCTTTTGCGCGGTGGTAAATTAATCGCGCCATCCGTGACAGGTATGGAACTGTCCATCTCTATTGTTTTGGAGGAGTGTTTAGCTTTATATAAGGCCTTGCGGCCAGGCTGAAGCCGAGCAGGTGTGAGTACAGATACACCTCCATATAGTACTCAGGGAAACTCCTCCTCAATATCCCTGAGCTCAGATTTAGAGTTCAATTGGGCTTTTGCCCTTTTTCAAAGTCTAGTCGATTTTGCCTGACTAGTAGCTCTTTTGCGCGGTGGTAAATTAATCGCGCCATCCGTGACAGGTTTGGTACTGTCCATCTCTATTGTTTTGGAGGAGTGTTTAGCCTTATATGAGGCCTTGTGACCAGGCTGAAACAGCGCAGGTGTGAGTACAGGTACACCTCCATATAGAACTCGGGGAACTTCTCCTCAATATCACTGAACTCGGATTCAGAGTTTAATTGGGCTTTTGCCCTTTTCCAAAGTCTAGTCGATTTTGCCCGACTAGTAGCTCTTTTGCGCGGTGCTAAATTAATCGCGCCATCCATGACAGGTATGGTACTGTCCATCTCTATTGTTTTGGAGGAGTGTTTAGCCTTATATGAGGCCTTGCGGCCTGACACCTGGGCCTTGTCATTGCTTTTGCCATGGAAGTGTCAATTAAAGCCTGCATGTCAGCAGGATCAGTAAAGCAGAAATTCAGCCTCATCTCCAGAGATACCTGGAGAGGCTTCTACATTAATCTGCATGTTTGCTGTAGACCCAGAAGGCACAGAAAGATCCTGTCAGACTGCATCATAAATATACAAACAAACCTAAGGGGCTGAATAAAGCAAAATAATACCAAAAGTAAAGGGTTGAGTAACCCTCAAGTAAAAAATAAATAAATAACTAAACAGGATAAAGAAATGAAAGTACTCACAATAGTGAAAAAAAATAGTAATTGTAATATAAAAACAAAGGAGCTGCCCAGCTGCCATTACAACTAAACCCCAACTTGGATTTTTGGCAGCTGGTGGCAGAGCAGCAGCCAGACAGATAAATGAAGGGAAAAAAACAGCACAATGGCCCTGTGCAAGTGATAAAGATCCTCAAAGACGTCCCTGAGCCCCAATTGATGGTAATCTTGGGGCCAGGGAGGTCAGAGGGGAAAGAAATTATCAAAGGATATATAATAAAGCATATAACAGACGCAAATGAAGTAAATAAATCAAATTACGTTAAAATGAAGTAACTAAATATATGTATAAACATGAAAATATTATAATTAAAATGTAATAACTATAATAACTATATTAACCACAGTAATGATATGAATAAAGTAAAGTAAAAGATCCCACAGTTAAGAACCATGGGACCCAGAGTCACTTAACTGAGGTAGCAGCAAAGAAAGAGGAAGTAGTATACTGTACACTGCCTATTATACTATAAAGAGGATGCTGATTGGCTGATCCTCTTGCTAGGAAGATATACCTCATGTTATTTACTGGTTTCTTTTATACTGATTTAATGTTATTTTTCTTTGCTGCTGAGGTAAATAAAGAAAGAGTGCAGCATAATAGGAGCCTCCGTGTCTTAACAAAATCTAGCTATCACGATCTGTTGGAATAAAGCAGATGGCGAAGTGTCCAAACATCCAGATCTGACCGCAACTGGTAGAAATCGTGATTGTAAATCTGTGAATATAAGTTAGCATGTAGAATGCTGGTCACGGCAGATATATCAAATTGTAGTCTGCAGTCCAGGCTGGGTGTTAAGACAGAGCACCGAATGTACGTTTCGCCGGTCAGGAGGCTCTTCAGCGGTAAATGTCTCTCAGTGCACAGAGGGTTTAAATGCCTGGTGATGTCTAGTGATTGGTGTAAATGTAAAAGTTGAGTTGATTGATCAATGTGACATCCAATGAGGGAGATCTAGAGGATTATTAACATACTTGTTAGTCTAAACCATAAATTTATGTAAGTAAATGTTATGAATTGGCATAATCTTGCGCAATAAAATAACTACTTGTCCGGACAGTCCACTTCCACCAGGCAACCGCCCAAGACCTCACTTGCAGAGCTGACAGCGACCAGAGCAGTGGGAACCACACAAGGGCCCATAAGACGGCCTGGGGCCGGCGGAGTGACAAAAATGGGACTAACGGGACACTGACAACTACACCACCAAGCTAGTCAGCACGGGTATCGGGTAACAGTCTGGGACATTGGGGCAGGAGCCACTTAAACCTGCTTCCCTCGCATGACTTGTTATGCCGCATAAATATTTTTTGTTATTATGCTTTTCTATAGCTCTGTAGGCAGCTATCGGTGAAATTACTTTCTTATTGCAATATGTCTATAATTTACAGCATGCTCTTGACCTTTGACTGTAAACCTATTCTGCACATAAGCAAAGCCAGTGTAGTTGCTCTCATATAATTCAACGCGAATTGCTTAGCATGTACTGCATCATGGGATAAGGGACAGGGCCCAATGCTATGACAACCGTCCTGACTATTGTTTTGTTTTTTTAGCTGACTAAGTAGCATGTTCTGGGTATAGAAGCAGCGCAAGCCTGTTAGGAAACCCATGTGCAGCTTGGTCTTTTGTCCTTGCTTATCTTTAATGTTATGGGCACTCTTTTCTTCTTAATGGCCTAGCGTGCCCAGCACACTGACATGCTCTGTTGCTTGAACTGTGGGATTTTCAGTGGTTGAAGCATGGAGCTTAAAGGACCACTCTAGGCACCCAGACCACTTCAGCTTAATGAAGTGGTCTGGGTGCCAGGTCCAACTAGGGTTAACCCTGCCTGCTGTAAACATAGTTTCAGAGTAACTACTATGTTTACATTAGGGTTAATCCAACTTCTAGTGGCTGTCTCATTGGCAGCCGCTAGAGGCGCTTCCATGCTTCTCACCCTAGATTAACCCCTTCCTCACCCTAGAGCCCGGCGGGATGGGGGCCCTGAGGGTGAGGGGGACCCAAGGACCCTAGAGAGCCAGAGTTTAACACATCGTTAAACATGTTTGACTAGTTTGTCTCTCTTGCTATATTTCTTTAACAAAAAAATGAGGCCGGCTTCTGAGAGACCAATTAGGAGAGAATTACAGTAATCCATGTTAGAGATTACTAGAGCATGAACAAGCTCCTTGGTAGCATCTTGTGTAAGAAAGGGGCGTATGCACGCAATGTTTTTAAGCTAGAATTGACAGGTTTTAGACTGCGAGCTTGAAAGGATGGGGTGAGGCAGGTACCATCAACCTGCTGGGAGTGTGAAAGAGGAGGATCAGTGTTATAAGGAGGAAAAAAACAACTCAGTTTTAGAGAGATTGAGTTTCAGAAAGCGGGAGGACATCCAATCAGAGATAGAAGAAAGGCAATTGGTGACACGTTGTAGGACAGCAGGGGAGGGTTCAGGAGAGGAGAGGTATATCTAGGTGTCGTCAGTGTACAGGTGGTAGTGGAATCCAAATAAAAGAGGCAGTATAGAGAAAGAACAAAAGGGGACCAAGAACTGAACCTTGAGGGATTCCGACTGAGACAGGACGAGGAGAGGAGGTGTCGTTGGAAAAAGACACTAAAGGAGCTTTCGGAGAGATAGGAGGAGAACCATTAGAGGACTGTGTCACAGAGATCAAGAGATTGAAGAATTAGGAGAAGGCCATGATCAACAGTGTCAAAGGCTTCAGAGAGGTCAAGAAGAATTAGTATAGAGTAGTGACCTTTGGATTTAGCTGCAATTAGATCATTTGTAACTCTAGCCAGAGTAGTCTCTGTGGAGTGGAGGGGGCAGAATCCATACTAAAAAGGGTCAAGGAGAGGTGGAATTGAGGAAGCAAGTCAAACGGGTAACGACAAGTATTTCCAAAAGCTTTGAGGAGAAAGGGAGCAGGGATATGGGACGATAGTAGGAAGGGGAGGTAGGATTAAGAAATCGCTTTTTGCGGACAGGTACAACAGTAGCATGTTTAAGGGGAGCTGGGACAACACCAGAAGAAGGAGAGCAGTTGAAGATGTGTGTTAGCGACTGCACCAGACAAGGTGCGAGAGATCTGATGAGGTGGGACGGGATGGGATCAAGCAGACACGTGGTGGGATGAGAGGAAAGGAGAAGTGCAGCCACCTCCTGTTCAGTGGCTGGAGAGAAGTCTTGGAGAGTAGGGATGGTATGGTCCAAGTGAGGTTGAGATAGAGAGGGGCAAAGGGGGGGAGAATTAATTCCTTAACTGTTTAATCTTGTCAGTAAAGTAAAATGCAAAATTATCAGCTGAAAGATTAGTTTGTGGGGTGGCCACAGTAGGGCAAAGAAGAGAGTTAAATGTATTAAAGAGATGACTAGGATTGCGGGAGCATGAACTAATGAGAGAGGAGAAGTAGGACTGTTTTGCAAGGGTGAGGGCTGCGCTGTATGAATGCAAGACAAATTTATAGTGTAGAAAGTCTGACATGGTGCGAGACTTCCTCCAGCAGCGTTCAGCTGAACGGGAGCATTTCTGCAGGTAGCGGGTTGACTTAGTGTGCCACAGTTGGAGGCGCGCCCTCCTTGAGGTGCGTGCTTGGAGCAGGGCTGCAGCATCTAGGGCAGAGGTGAGGGTAGCGTTATATGAGGAGATAGCCGGAGAGGGTACGGATGGATGACAGTTCAGAATGGATACCAGTTGAGAGCTGCTGGAGATCAAGAGAATTCAGAGTTGAGGGGGATTAGGTTGAGGATATTCGGTGGGGGTCCAGTCAAGAACAAATGATAGGATGTGGTGGTCTGATAGAGGAAATGGAGTGTTACAGAGATTGGAGACTGAGCGTGCATTTGAAAAAATAAAATCTAGGGTATTGCCAGCTACATGTGTGGAATTAGCCCATCATGATAGCCCAAAGGAGGAGGTGATTGAAATAAGTTTTGGGGCTACTGTGGACAAGGGTGTGTTAATGGGAATGTTGAAATCCCCAAGAATTAGGGATAGGATATTGCTTGAAAGGAAGTAAGGAAGCCAGGCAGCAAAATGGTCAAGGAAGAGATGAGGAGAACCAGGGGCCCGATAAATAACTGCAATGTTTGCAGATATGGGATTGAATAGGTGAAGTGAGTAAATTTCAAAGGTGGAGAAAGAGAGGGAAGTGGGGTGGGTAGAGGTTTGAAGGAGCAGTGGGGTGAAAGCACCGCCACATTTACTATCAGACGGTCTTGGGTTGTGTGTAAACTGTAGACCACCATAGAATAATGATGCAGGGGTAGCTGTGTCAGAAGGACAAGTTTCAGTTAAAGCAAGTAAGTTAAGTGAGCATGAGATAAATAAGTCATGGATGGAAGTAGGTTTAGTTATGTTGCACACAGAGCGCGCATTCCAGAGGGCAGAATGGAAGGAGGGCTTAAAGGGAGAGTTACATGAGATGGATATAAGATTGGAGAAGGTTCTAGGGTGGACACAAGGTAGGTAGGTAGAGGTGGGACCAGGGTTTGGAGAGACATCACCAGCTGCCAGGAGCAGAAGCATAGAAAGTAAGAGAAGGTAGGAGTAAGATTTAAATGTTTTGGTTAGATGTTTGTATTTTGAGGATTTACAAGGAGATGGAGGAGAAAGGGTGGATGGGTATGAATAGAGAGAGGAGGGAAGTAAACCAGAAGCAATGAAGATGGTGTCAGTGGGGACAGGTAAGCAGAAAGATAGTGATTTTAATAATGAGAGAAGTGAGGGTGAAACAGAAAAATAGTAGAGAGAACATTGTTAAGTAGTGTTTTGTTATAGATGAGGCAATTATAAGGGCAGCTAGGGCCATAGGAGAGTGTGGAGGGGTGAAGGGTTAACTGGTCTGTTGCTTTGGCATGGAGGTATTACAGGTGAGGAGAAGATGATAGACATGATTGGAGTGTTTGGAAAACCAGGTGAATTGAACTATCTATAAATGTAGTGACTACTATGGGGAGGGTGGGATGAGGGGCATGGAGGGTGGGAAAAGGTTTCCAGAGATGTTACAACAGCATACAGCTTTTAAAACTGCAAGACTTGCTAACTGTGGGTCCTGGAAGCAACCTTTACATTTATTTGTTGGGGCCCAGACTCTACATACTGCTTTTGAGCTGCAAGATTTGCTAGCTGTGAGTCCTGGTAGCAACCTTTAAGTTTGTTTGTTGGGGCTCAGACTCAGCATAAGGCCTTTGAGCTGCAAAACTTGCTATCTGTGAGTCCTGGAAGCAACCTTTAAGTTTGTATGTTGAGGCTCAGACTCAGCATAAGGGTTTTGAGGTGGAAGGCTTGCTAGTAGAGTTGAGCGAACCCGGACTGTAAAGTTTGGGTTCGTACCGAACATTAAGTTTTTTGGACCCGGACACATCACAGCGCACTTTAATCTTCTTGTGCCATATACCTTTTTTATCCATTATTTCAAAATACCTATTTTAGTATTATTTTACCTCATCTTTTATTTATTTTAACCTGGTCATCTACTACTTTGGAGAAGTTACCCACACAAGAATCCCAGGTGGGGATTATACCACCCATGCGAGTATAGTGAGCAGTATATTCCTGCTTACCCAAATGTGAGTACTCTATTTTTCTTATTTACCTGCTTTTAAAGAAATTACAGTGAGCACTATATTTGGTTTCATCTCTTCCAAATACCGAGGACCTGCTTGCGACTTTCTACACCTATATCCTACCAGTGGGGGATCGACGCCACTGAATGCCAGTATTACCAGAGCTAGTCTTAGCTCCCTAATAGGTGAGTGCACATACCACTCTATTGGAGTTTCTATTTTCTTGTGTTCACATATCAAAACCTGCACCGAGAAATCTCTATTACTCCAAGACCAACAACGTACTCAGACACATAGCAAAATCCAGTACCTGCAAATCTACTTGATCTTCTTCTTGTCCATATTATATCAGGACTCTTTGAACTATATATTTTCTTTCTCTGTCTGATATATGTAAGTACATTATCGCAGTCCATACTATATTATAACTATTTGTGGCATAACAGTTTTTTCCCTTTTTGCTTTGATTACAGAAGTCTATATTATTATTTTTTACAGTTCATTGTGACGCGACCTATCTTTCATTTTTACCATCTCTTTCTGTTCTGAGGGTTTATGAGGGAACCTCATATTTATAGGTTGCACTATACCTCACACTTATTTCAACTGCTAATTGATCATATAGCACTGATCCAATTCTTTATCTGTTAGATTATATCACTGTATGTTTGGTTTGGAGTTCGGTGTTCTGCGATTTAATGGCGCGTTTTCAAAGGCTGCAGGGCAGCCAATCAAGTGTTTGACTCGTGTGCCCTTAGAAGCCATCACAGCCATGCCTACTAATGGCATGGCTGTGATTGGCCAGTGCAGCACGTGACCCAGCCTCTATATATAAGCTGGAGTCGCATAGCGCCGCACGCACATGAGGTCTTATTAGTACAGGGAGAGGATGCTGCCGCTGTGAGAGACAGCTTAGGAATTTTTTTTTCCAAACTAGTACATTAGTGGGGTGCACTTCATATCTGAGAGTCAAATAGAAGCGTCAAATACTGCGGTTACATTGGAGTTTTAAAAAGTCTTTTTTTTTGTGCTAAAATGTACATTATTTCATATCTAAGAGTCAAATAGAAGCGTCAAATACTGCTGTCACATTGCAGTTTTAAAACTTAAAGCGGCACTGCCATGCCGAATTCTGTTTTTTTTTTAACCCCCCTCCCGCCTCCACTACATCCAATTGACCCACTAGTCACCCCCAAATGCCCCTAAGCCCCCCACATTACCTATTTTTAAATCCTTATTTTCTGCCCCGATCTTGATTCAGGGCGCCGCCATCTTTGTGTGGGTAGGTGAAGTCCCTCAGGGACACGTCATCAGCCCACACTAGGCAGACTGTGAGATTCCCGCACATGCCCAGTGAAACACCTGGACATGCGAACGGGAATTTCAGCTATTCATTCATTCATCAGACAGACGAATGAGTGAATAGAAAGATCAGCCGAACAAACTAACACAATGTATCAGTGTATCTGAGTATCAGTGTTAGTTTGTTCGTGCAGGTTATTACAAGGAGGGAGCTACCGGCATGCAGCTCCCTCCTTGTAATATGTAACTATAGAAGCGGCAGGGAGCAGTGCTCCCCACCACTTCATAAGCCCCCCCAGGTCCCCCTCTCACTCTATGGGGGTCAATATGACCCCCATAATAGCACAAGGGAGATAAAAATCTCCAAAATGCCCCTACTCGC
>OW240914.1:224605114-224692859 GCA_933207985.1 Pelobates cultripes
ACACACAGTCAGACACACACACAGTCAGACACAAACACACACACACAGTCAGACACATACACAGACACAAACACACACATACACAAACACAGTCAGACACAAACACACACACACACACACTCACAAACACAGTCAGACACAAACACACACACAGAGTCAGGCACAAACACACACACAGTCAGACACACACACACACACACATTAACTTTTTTTTTAATTTAAATTCCCCCCCCAACCTCCTTACCTTTGGGAGTGCTGGGGGGGGGGTCTCTCTCCCTGGTGGTCCGGTGGTCCAGTGGCTGCAGGTCGGGCGGGCGGCCGGCGAGGGAGCACTTCCTATGAGCTGACTGCTCAGCTCCCTCGCGCGTCGGCTGCAGAGTGAGGCTGGGAGCCGGAAGATGACGTCATCTTCCGGCTCCCATCCTCACTCTGCGGCGCGCGAGGGAGCTGAGCAGTCAGCTCATAGGAAGTGCTCCCTCGCCGGCCGCCCGCCTGCCAGCACCGCCCGCCCGCTCGGGATGTCAGTTAGCCGTGAGGCTAACCAGGCATTTGCCCTGGGCATTTGGGGGGTGGCGTTTTTTGCCGCCCACTGCAAAATGCCGCCCAAGCCAAATGCCTTGTTTGCCTCGCTGCTAATACGCCCCTGCTGCCATCACTCTCGGAGTCGAGCCAATGACTTATAGTGATTACTGGCAAGTTATGGGGTTGATGGCTCTAAAAAGAGCCTTTCCGTCTCACAACTTTACAAATCCCTACCTAAAACTACCTAAATCTCTCTACCTAAACAAAGATCTCTATCTCACTAAAACACAAGTGAAGAGAGGGAGGGAGATCCATACTGATCAGAGTCAATATTTACTAATATTGACCTGACCAGACAAATGGGGATCATAGTTATAATAAAATTGTTATAGGGGCAAGCTGATGAGGCAGGCTAGGGACACCCCCAGAAGAAGCCCCATGATGCATTGCCTTTAGAAAGGTAGAAAGGCAGAAGCATATTGGGAGCCACTTGGCTGGAGGGGAAGGGGGGGAATTAATACATTTATTTTATTTTATTTTATTGATTGATTTTTTAATGCTTTTCTTTTTAAATATTTATTCCTCACGGAGTGCCTCAACCATTCGAGGAATTTAGCAAACAGACAGAGCATCAGAAGTCTGCCCAATGGATTCCGATGCTCTGCTACACTACCACATGGGGCAAACTGGGGAGCGATCACCCGGGGGCCAGGCAGTCAGGAGAGGTATTGCAGGATGTCTCGACATCGAGACATCGCTGCAATACCGTTAGAGCGGCTGTAGGTGATCACAATTGCTTCCAGCGCTCACATTTGCCGCTGACATACTAGGCACATCCGAGGTCGTTAACCGGTTTTTATCTGATGTACCTGGTACGTCGGCGGTCGCGAAGGGGTTAAACCTTTAGTCCTTAATAGGCACTTAATTTATCCATTAGATCTCCTCCCGTCTCATCCATAGGAAAAAAAATAAAAACTATGGAAGTCAAATTTTAAGCACGTATTACATTACTTATTACATATATTTTTTCTCAATATTGTTAAGATGCTCTAATAATCTAATATAGGCTTTACTTCCTGTCCTCCCTACGTATTGGGCTCCACTTCTACAAGTAAGTAGATAAACCACATGGTTAGCGGAACAAGATGTTTAAGTGATTTTGAAAGCTGAAGTTACCTTAGGTAGGTGTTTACACCCTTTACACTGACAGCAGGTATACTGTAAAAAAACATTCTGTGCGTTTGAAAGTGCTGGGTGACAAAGCATTTTTTAAGTTTATTCCTCTCCTAAAAATTAAATTGGGTTTAAGAGGTAATTTAATTTTTTCTAATTCATCCTCTAATAATAAAGGCCAGGGTTTTTGAATAATCCTCTAAATGTCAAAAGCATTAGAATTATGTTGGGTGTTATATGAAAATTCAAAACTCATTTCCTTTTTTTCTTTTTTTGTAATTCTGATCTAGAAGTAAGTCTCCCCTTTCTAGATTTCCAACTCTATTAATTTCGACATACGGAGGTTTTAATGGATATCTCTTTTCCAAAAATGATTTCTCTAAAAACTAGATTGTTTAAAATATTGATCCTTTTCAGTGCAGTTTCTCCTCAGCCTAATAAACCAACTTTTAGTAACTGCTGATAATCATTTTGGATAATGACCACTGTTAAAACCAATAAAACGATTAATATCACTTGGTTTGAAATACGTCATAGTCTGAGTAGGGGGTGGCGATGACACAGGATGTAACATCAATGCGCACGCTCATCTAAAAGGGTGAGGAGGAAGCAAGCAGAGGAGACATGACAATGGCAGGAGCCAACTAACCAAAACCAGATACAAGCAAGCAAATACAAGCAAGCGGAGCAAGCAGAGAGATGGAGACGGAGTAGCGTTGGAATGGGAGTGAAAAGCGGGGGAGTGCTGGGGTGCGAGGAGTGTGAGGCTAGGAAGAATAACTCACCAAGCGTGTCTTAAGGAGTAGCAAAAGTGTCAGAGGAGGAGCGGGAGAAAGGCAGAGGGGAGCTAAGGGCTGTGACTTCCACTGGGGAGTACTACCGATCAACGAAGATTGTAAGTACAGAAAACAGAAGAAAAAAGGGGAACAGAAAGGTCTGTAACTACAGTCAATTCTGTAAACCTCAATTGCGAATTTAAATCTAGAATAAATAGTTAAGGCTTACTGCAGCTCTTAAAGAGACAAAGTACATCAATACTACCCTAAACTACAAAAGGAGTTTAAGAAAAATATTCAGAAGCTTGAAACTGAGCTTAGATATATTATTTGAATAAACAGACACCTATACTGACCCTAAGAAAAAGAAAAAAAAAAGAGATATAGATCCCAAGAAAAATCCCAAGATTCCTAAAGGGATAGGATATATATAATTATTATTACAACTTCAAAAGTAAAATAAGAATCTCTCTCAGATATATCTCTGAATAAACTGCACTTTATTGACCCATAGACATACCCTTTGAAAAGAGACAGCGCGCTATTCTAAAAATGGACTAAACAACTAAATAGGGGTCTGGCCAAAAGCTCCAATTTGACCCTGCACAGGCTGAGGAGAAAACATTTAAAGGAACTAGTCCCTGGAATTTCTATGACTAGCAAATAAAGATAAAAAGTGAACGAGTGAAGAAAAGAAGAAGGAAATAGAGAAGAAAAGGAGTAAGGAAAACCCTAGAAGAGTCAAATTATAAAGAGTCAAAGGCATGAAGACAGTATAGTAGTAGGAGAGTTTGGAAGGACGTGTGTGTGTGTATATATATATAGTTTATTTTTTGTTTTTATTTTTTTTATGTCTGCTGTCTTCCCTCTCTACCCTTTCTAATTCTCCAAATCAAATTATTATTTAGTCTTTATGGTGTCCAAAGATAACAATCCTGAAAAATACAAATCAATAAGCACATACTATTCACCCAAAAATACAGGAAAACAAACGGAACCCAGAATCTCTATGAAAACTTCAGACAACACCTAAATACACACAGTGAATCGTTTGATATCTTTATCAAAAGATAGAATTAAAAAGAAAGAAAAGAAGAAAAAGAAAGAGTTAAAAATAGACCAAAAGACCAGGATTAGCCTAGCATTTCTAGGAGCAACGAGAATAATACAGTACGGCTAAAAAGTACAGAAACACACTAAAAATTATATAGTCTAAAAGTAATTATATTTAAACACAAAAAGAATTAAATAAATCATGAAATCTGTGAAATTGTATTTAGAGAGACATCACAATTTTTATTGTGTTTTGGTTTTTTTTTCTCTTTTTTTCGTCTCATGAAGGAGAGAACTGGATGGATTAATGTAGACTAAACTGTATATAGCACTAAAAAAAAACGCCATGTGTACATGAAAGCGAAATGATATGCAATTAAAATACCAAACAGATTAAAGGTAAAATATAATTAGGCACATGAAGAAACAATGACATTTTGACGGGGCTGTAATAATATTTAGCGAGCTATGACATTCACATAAGAGTAAATAACACAAAAACATTTCGTTAATGTGATAATTTAATTTCAGTAAAGTGGTAAGGAAGGGATGGATGGATAGAAAGGTAAAACGGGATTTGTTACACACAAAATAAGATTAAAAAGGGAAGGAAATAGCTTGGAATGGGGAAAAATGGAAAAGGGAGGCAATGCCACATATAAGCACAAGAAAAAAACAAAAGGGAAGTGGGAAGCAGTAGTAGCTTTATATAGGGAGTTATCACAATTTAGTAGTGTTCTTTTTTTTTTTTCTTCCTTTTGAATTGTTCAGAGGGAATATAGAATAATAATAGAATAGAATAATAAAGGGGAAATGGGTAATTGGGAACAAAAGCATCCGAGTACGTAAAAACATTTATATGATATATAAGATATATTTTCCTCTGCCTCTTTCCTCCTTAAGACCCTCCAACCTGCGGTAGTCATAGGAAGTTCATACAAGATGTTTTATTTTCTTGTTTTGTTCTTGTATGAATGGGTTGTAAGTGTAGATTCCCGCCCACTGCTTGGGATTTTATTTATTTTTTTGGTCAATCTTTGTTTTATTAAGGCATTGAAGTCACATTACAGAAAGAAAAATAAGGAGTCACATCAATCATAAACATTGCAAGGTAGTAGTGACAATCTCAATAAGGAGATTGCCCCCTTACAATCTGTGATGAATGCTGCTGCCAGGCTGATCTTTCTCTCCTGTCACTCCTCTCACACCTCACTCAATTTAAAATAATAACCATTACCTATAAAGCTCTAGCCAACTCCAGCCCCTTTTACAATTCTTCACTGATTCATAGGTATGCCCACTCTCGGTCTCTCCGCTTTACTGGTGACCTTCTCCTGTCTGCTGTGGGCAACCATACTGCATATTCACACCTGCAAGACTTCTCACGGGTGGCTACTTTCCTTTGGAACATCCTGCCTACCCCTGTCAAACTCTCTCCTAGTCTTCAATCCTTTAAGAAGTCCCTCAAAACCCATCTTTATAGGATTGCTTATTGCCTCCAAGAGTAATGTCTATCACTCAATCCTTCATCTTGCTCTCTCCTAAAGGGCCACTCTCCATTCTCACCTCCAGTTCTGCTACTTTCCCACCATGTCTATTTGCTGTCTCCCTCAATACCCTTCCTATTGTGTTTTTATACCCCTCCCCTCTAGACGGTAAACTCGTTTGAGCAGGGCCCTCAACATACATATTGTTCCTGTTACATTTTGTTTCTGTTACATATTGTTCCTGTTACATTTGGTAAATCCCCACTTATTGTAAAGCGCTGCAGAATAAGCTGGCGCTATATAAATACCAATAATAATAATAACAATTAACCATAATCTCCAGCGGTTACACGGGTGGGTTATGGGACTATGGGCTTCCCCAGGTTTTCTAGATCAATAAATTAAAAGAAAATAAATCTTTTTTTTTTTTTTTTTATTCTGTTAGAATAAATGGGTGGAATTGTCAAGGGTAAAAATACCAGACGATTAGCTATCTTAGATATAAGCCTCTACATTGTTTGCATTTAAATGTAGCTGAACAGTAGAATTAGCAAGTAATGGTTTAAAAAAACAAGTCAGCATGTTTAGCATGCTTAGTCATCCTAGCTTGGGTCCACCCAGCTCACCCTGCCCATGATAACTTGTTCCATAGATAAACATCTGTGAGTTCTCAACTTTTGTGAAAAGGCACTTATAATATTGAACCATGTTTATGGTCATGTACATATATATTAGTAAATAATCATTAGAATAAGTATTAATTAGTCATAATAACTAACAAACGCACGCACACACACACACACATATACTTAAGATGGTTAAAAATAATGATCATTAAATAAAACAGCATACAAAGGATTAAGTGTCACACACCAAGTTCAATTTGAACAGCAACACCCTTCTAGGTCCCCCCCCCACCCTCATGGCTCCCCTCCTGCCGGGCTGAAGGGAAGGGTTAAATCACTCACCTTTCTCCAGCGCCGGGCTCCCTTGGCGCTGGGGACTCTCCTCCTCCTTCCGACATCATCGGCTGAATGCACATGCGCGGCAAGAGCCGCGTGCGTAGTCAGTCAGTCCATAGGAAAGCATTCTGTAACGGATCACCTGGCACCCCGACTGGGTACCTCCGTTGAAGGATGCTCCTAGCGCTTCCTGAGGACTCCAAGCACTGCAGCAGACACCACAACCACCGAATCGGAGAAGCATATGAATGCTCTCAAGCATATGAATGTTGTATACAGCCGAATAGGAGAAACCATGCAAATAGGTTTACACTCCTAGCAGTCAAACTGGAACAGCATACAATAAATCCTCCCCAATAATGAGACAACACTTCACTTTGAGGGTTAAGCAGGAACTGACTGGACTGGCACATATAGCCTCTTTTATTCCCAATCCACAAACTTAGTACTGCCCACAGGGTTTTACAGAACAACCAATAACTAGTACAATACACTCAGACACTCCCACACATCCTCCACTCTGCCTGTGATACAATTACCTTCCACAATGGGTAATCTAATTATCACAGACAGAGAAATACAGTTTCATAAAACACATCACAGGGATCCCAAAACATGCAATAACCCCATAAAAAGTATAACCCCATAAAAAGTATAAAAAAAAAAAGTGAACCACATATCCAAAATTCACCCAGATCCGTTCAGTACTTTGGAAGATACAGTTTAATGCAGATTTTACAGAACATATGCAGGCTATATGAAAAACAATTACTGTATAAGGTGTCCCCTGTTGTATAGTCCAAAACCACTGAACGATGTCTCTGTGCACCAAATACTGGTGAGATGGTACCGTGTTGAAAAGTCCAAACAGTGTCTGTGAGTTAAAATGGCCGCCATCCATTGTTCTCACCATGTGCTTCATCCATGGTTATCACCATGTGCCT
The DNA here is from genome assembly GCA_933207985.1 of Pelobates cultripes. Taxonomy (NCBI): domain Eukaryota; kingdom Metazoa; phylum Chordata; class Amphibia; order Anura; family Pelobatidae; genus Pelobates; species Pelobates cultripes. The sequence continues at coordinate 224,612,032 of OW240914.1, forward strand.
CTGATACAGGAAATGGTGGCCACCCAGTAACTCCACAGTATTTCCCCAGATGGTTCTTAAAGGGCCAGCAGCAGCACAACACAAATCCATTATGCCCAAATCATGTCTTTAAAGGGCAATACATCCCAGGGGCCATAGTCAAATGGCAGGAGGCTGGCAATCAGTCTTCTCCAATGCCCAGTGGCGAGGTCGGTTTCGCCACATTTCTCCCCTTTCCCAAAAAGACTAACAAGGTATCTGACCTCCTGTCGGTCAGTGCCTTGGTTAGTCCAGCAACCCACCCACAAAACAGAATCCGCAGTGTAACCCACCCACGAAAATTGGTTACTACACCTGGAGTAGTGGGTCGCATGTCCAGGAGCTCCACCTTGGCTCTGGGGGGTACTAGCACTCTGGATCGATGGGTTGTTGGGTGGGCAGAGACCAGCGGTACTCTGCCCTGGTGCCAGCACTACCACGGGAGTAACCTGGTTGGAGCCCAGGTGAGGGAACGGCGTAGTAAACTCCTCACTCCAGACCTGGGTCTGCTGCTGGAGGGGAAGACAGGCTGTCTCCCCTTTGGATAAACAGCCCTGCTGCAGGGGGACAGGACCGACTGTCCCTACACCCTGTGGTTTGGGCACAGAAACCATGGTCCCATCTGCACCGGTGTGGGGCTTATCATCTCCCCTTGGTGGGCTAGGCTGCCGCTGGGGAGGGGGAACGAGACTCTCCCCTCCTGGTAGAATACTCTGCCGCTGGGGAGCAGGACAGACTGTCCGTACTCCCTGTAGCTTGGGCGCAGAGACCATGGTCCCATCTGCGCCGGTGTGGAACTTAGTGTCTCCCCTTGGTGGGCTAAGCTGCCGCTGGGGAGAGGGGGTAACAAGCTTCTCTCCCTTACACACTTTCAGCCGCTGGGGAGGGGAGACACTGCTCTCCACTCCCTGCATTTCACACTGCCGCTGGGGAAAGGAGACACTGCTCTCTATTCCGTGCAAATCACAGTGCCGCTGGGTATCTGAGCCGACCGCCCAGCATCCCTGTAGCTCACCCTGATACTGGGGAGGGAGGACACTGCTCTCCTCTCCCTGCAAGGTACACTGCCGCTGGGGAGGGGAGATGATGCTCTCCACTCCCTGCACTTCACACTGCTGCTGGGGAAAGGAGACACGGCTCTCTATTTCCTGCAAATCAATCTGCCGCTGGGGTTCTGGGCTGACCGCCCAGCATCCCTGTAGCTCACCCTGCCGCTGGGGAGGAAGGACGCTACTCTCCTCTCCCTGCAAGGTACACTGCCGCTGGGGAGGGGAGACGATGCTCTCCCCTTCACACTGCCGCTGGGGGTCTGGGCCGACTGCCCAGCATCCCTGTAGGGCTGGTAGAGAGACCGCCGTCCCATCTCCACCTGCCATCTGTGGGTCTTCCCAGGACCAGTCTGTGAGGTCTCTCAACATTTGCAAGTAAGGACCACCTGCTTCCGCACCTCGCAACTCCGGCTGCTGCTGGGGATCTGGGCTGGCTGACCAGCATCCCAGTGGAGAGACCTCAGTCCCATCTCCACCTGCGTGTTGTGTTTCCTCACAGGACCAGTCTATGAGGACCCCTACTTCGGGTTCCTCCGGCGGCCTCAGGGGGAGATGGCTAGCCTCCTCGGATGCAGCCTCTACTCGGCTGCTGTAACACTCCTTCTGCTGAGCATACTCTCTCTCTTTCGCCAGCCGGAATTCTCGGGCCAGCCTTGTGTTTCGCTCGGCCGTAACCTGGTTCCAGATCACCCGGCGTACCTCCATGGCTAGATCATCCCCATACTGGGCCATTCGCTGCCTCACCTCGGCCATCCAATCATCGCCAGAGCCTTCCATACTTGTCTGCTCCAAGTCGCTGGATACCTCTGCTCCCAGGGGATCTGCACATGTGCTAGCGTTGCCCTCAATTTGTAACTCCATGAACGGTGTCTCTGAGCTGCTTTACCTCACACTAGGACGCCATCCCACCGCTTGCCACCAATGTAACGGATCACCTGGCACCCCGACTGGGTACCTCCGTTGAAGGATGCTCCTAGCGCTTCCTGAGGACTCCAAGCACTGCAGCAGACACCACAACCACCGAATCGGAGAAGCATATGAATGCTCTCAAGCATGTGAATGTTGTATACAGCCGAATAGGAAAAAACATGCAAATAGGTTTACACTCCTAGCAGTCAAACTGGAACAGCATACAATAAATCCTCCCCCAATAATGAGACGACACTTCACTTTGAGGGTTAAGCAGGAACTGACTGGACTGGCACATATAGCCTCTTTTATTCCCAATCAACAAACTTAGTACTGCCCACAGGGTTTTACAGAACAACCAATAACACGTACAATACACTCAGACACTCCCACACAAAATCCTCCCCTCTGCCTGACACAATGGGTAATCTAATTATCACAGACAGAGAAATACAGTTTCATAAAACACATCACAGGGACCCCAAAACATGCAATAACCCCATAAAAAGTATAACCCCATAAAAAGTATTAAAAAAAAAGTGAACCACATATCCAAAATTCACCCAGATCCGTTCAGTACTTTGGAAGATACAGTTTAATGCAGATTTTACAGAACATTTGCAGGCTATATGAAAAACAATTACTGTATAAGGTGTCCCCTGTTGTATAGTCCAAAACCACTGCACGATGTCTCTGTGCACCAAATACTGGCGAGATGGTACCGTGTTGAAAAGTCCAAACAGTGTCTGTGAGTTAAAATGGCCGTTGTTCCATTGTTCACACCATGTGCCTCTGATACAGGAAATGGTGGCCACCCAGTAACTCCACAGTATGTCCCCAGATGGTTCTTAAAGGGCCAGCAGCAGCACAACACAAATCCATTATGCCCAAATCATGTCTTTAAAGGGCAATATATCCCAGGGGCTATTGTCACATGGCAGGAGGCTGGCAATCAGTCTTCTCCAATGGCCAGTGGCGAGATCAGTTTCGCCACACATTCTCAATGCTTTCCTATGGACACTGGCGTCTTCTCACTGTGAAGATCACAGTGAGAAGCGCGGAAGCTCCTCTAGCGGCTGTCAATAAGACAGCCACTAGAGGCTGGATTAACCCATATGTAAGCATAGCAGTTTCTCTGAAGCAGATATTTACCCATAAAGCTTCCACATTTTCCTCATCACATTCCTCTTGCTTAAGATTTGGCTTTAACTCATGGTTGACATACAAACATACCCCACCACCCTTCTTGTTTTTTCTATCCTTCCTAAATAACATGTACCCATTTAAGTCAACTGCCCAGTCATGTGTCTCATCCCACCATGTTTCAGTTATGCCTATTATGTCATATTGTTTAGTGTATGCTATAGCCTCTAGTTTCCCCATTTTGTTATTTAGGCTCCTTGCATTAGTAAGCATACATTTAATATCATGAGTCACTTGTACTTTTTGTCAACATTATCAACATTACATAGCTTCTCTGTTCTGAGCTTGCCCCTCCCCCGTCTCCACCCCCCTTATACTGGGCTAAAGCCCATCTCCTTTCTGTCCTATCTCCATTTTGTAGATTGCTATGACCCTCCCCCCTACTACTAGTTTAAAATCTCCTCCAACCTTCTAGCCATCCTATCCCCCAGCACTGCAGACCCTCTCCAAATTAGGTGCAACCCATCACTACTATAAAGGTTGTACCCAAGCGCAAAGTCGGCCCAGTGCTCTAAAAACCCCAAACCCTCCTTCCTGCACCAAGACTTCAGCCACGCATTGACCTCTCTAATCTCCCGCTGCCTTTCCACTGAAGCGCATGTTCTATTATTCAGTTTATATAGCCTGATAATTTTAGCTTAACTACTGTTATGCATCGAATCACACTCATTTGCCTGTTGTATTACCTATAAAATGTGCAGTATTTTTTACATTTAATGCCCTGCTTAACTGTACATGCATGGATCTTATTATAGTTTAAATGTCTGAATAAGCTTGCATGTAACCCACTGCACAACAAAAATAATTAAAAAAAAAAATCTGTAAGATCACTTTATTTAATAATTTACTTATTTGATAGATAGTTTTTAACTCCTATATACGAAAATACCTCTTTGAATGATATGAGAAATTGTGATTTTAATTGTTGAAATTGAATTAATTTCCCATTCTTAATATTATTTTATATTTGACTGATCCCACAGCTCCTCAAATCTAAGTCTTTCACATTGAATTCCAAAAGTTTTATAGCAAATTACGTGGCTATGCCTTCGGAGTGTTGCATTTTTTCTTAATGATGATAGCTGTTAAAATCATATCTTTAATAATTGAATTTCTGTATATTGATCTATTCGCTGTTTATCTAGTCAGAAACAATCAAAAAGGTTATCTATTCTAACGTCCTGTGACTCAATTTCACCCTATTGATTGGTCATATATCTAGTCTTGGCCCAAGCCAGGAAATGTGATACCATACATGCCTCGTGAAGAGCATTTACATCTGGAAAGTTTAGCCCTGTTTTTTTATGATTCTAAATGCAATTCTGGGCTTTTTATTCACCTGGATAAATCCAGAAATTGATTTTTGGAATTTCTATAATATTGCAGGGTTTACTTTAATTCGAATTGTTCTAAATAGATAAAGTAGTTTTGTAAACTAGAATCTGTAACGCATATAAGCGTTTACAGATTCTAGTCTACCCATCCAAGATAACTCAATTTTATTCCATATTGTAAAGTGTTTTTTGTATTCCTCACTCAGTTTTTGGGTGATTTCAATCCCAAGGAGTCAATTGTAGTTTGATTCCAATTAAATCTAAATGTAGAATTGAGATGATACAGTACTTTCAATTTGAGACCAAATGTCATTATTTGTGTTTTAGTAATATTAAGTTTATAATTGGATAATTTGCTGTATTCAGCCAATAATTCCAGTACTGACAAAATCAATTTAAGAAGGTTTGTCATCTGCAAACAAAATTATTGTATGTGCCTTTTTTAATTAAGGCAGCTAGCGGCTCCATTGACTAGCTAGGGGCTAACAGACAGCCCTGCCTTGTACCATTTTTAAAATACCTTTGCTGTGGGGTTTGAATACAGAATCGTAATATTTTCTCTAAAGTAGCCTTTCAATTAAAAGTGTTGTATAACAGTATCCATAGAGACTCACTCTATGACAGGCCTTATCAGAGTGTAACGACAAAAAGGTTGCTTTGATCTTCTTATCGTTAACTCTATGAATGAAGTTGAAGACCCTTCAGATGTTATCTGGAGCTTTCCTGGCCCTGACAAATCCCGATTGATCTGCATGTAACAAGTGTGGTATTACCTGCTTGAGTCTATTTGCAAGAAACTTTGAATATATCTTGATCTCAAAATTTATGAGGGTCTGTAACTATAAGTCTTTGTAGGGCTTTTTCCTAATATAGGGATTGGAAGAATTGAGACTTGGAGGAATTCTTCTGGTAGTTGTTGTAGCGAAGCTCTAGTCCTGACAGGGACTTTTCTCCACTGGATCCATAGTAACTGGAACTCTGGAACAAGGCGCTATAAAGTGAATAGCTTTATTCCTCCCTAGTATCTGGACGACACAAAGTTCTGGGAGTACAACTGATTTTTATTGTGCCACACTCTGCTTTTTATGCACAGACCCCCAGCATGGGGTCTCCATACAACACAACACAAATCCCTCCCACTGTGTTTGGGAAATAATTGAGTCAAAGACCGGTAGCTCAGTTATCTCTCAGTTACAGGGAACCATACAAACAAATATTCAAAACACCCCAAAAGTACATTCAAAATACACAGGAACACCACAAGTCTTATATCCCCAAATAGCCTAAATCTGAGCACCCAAGTTGCCCAAAAAGATCAGATCAACTCGGTAGAATGGAATCGCCTTTTGGTTAAAGTTCTGACCGGCCGGCCACGAGGTGGTAGCCCAAAACAGTTCCAGGGAAAAAGAGACAGCGGCCGGTAAACTTTCAGTTCCAGTGCTAAGACCAACAAATGCTCCCCCTGGCTCTTAGGGAGCAGATGCTCCCCACAGTCATTAGTATCTTTCTCCAGAACAGCGCTCTCTTGACTTGTCTGTGAGTGGAACAGGCAGTGGTACAGTTTACCCAGGGGTTAGCGGGAAAAGCCGTCTGGTCCTGGGGCCTTATTTAGTTTCGATGTATCTATGACTTCTTTAATCTCTAATAAACCCATTGGTTGATTTAATTTCTATAAATGTTCCTTGCTTATTTTTTGAAGTTTTAAATTCGATAAAAAAAGGTTTTAATTTGAAATTTAGAATATTACTTGAATTAATGTTAAAGAGAGAATTATAGTAGTCACGAAAAGTGTTTGAAATTTTCTGTAGGGATAGAAAAGTTTGTTTTCCTACTATCAATTTTTTTGATGATTTCAGTTTTCTATTTTTGCTATTTTGTATTATTTTACCTGTTTTATTGTTGTCATAATAATAATAAAAAAAGTATTATATTTAATAATAATAATTTTTTTTTTTAATAAAAATAAAATTTTTGTTTTAATCTTTGGATATTTTTATTGATGATTTCTACAAACTTCCCCTTCATTCGTTCCCTTATTTGACTTAGTTTATTTACCATATCAGTCTCTACATTGTTTTTATGGATGTTTTCCATCTTAGACAGTTTGATATAGAGATTTTCCCCTCTTTTTTTTTTACCCCCTTAATTCCCCCCCCCCCTTCATTTGTAAGCCCATCTTAATGCAAAATCCTCTCATTATACAGTTGAAAGATACCCATAAAGTTACATCAGATACTTCTACATTGTCATTGATTACCCTTGCCTTCTCTGCTTCCTCATATAATACTTTAAAGCAGGGGTTACCACCTAGTAACCCCCCACCACCACCACTATTATCAAAGTACCCATAGTGATCTATTTAATCTTAGAACAAGTTTAAATTTCCAAATTAAATTTAGGGGTTGTTGATTTGGAGCATAAATATTAAGTAGGGTATATGTTATGTTGCTTAATTTGACTATTGTGATCTGATATTGCTCCTTTATTTCTCCTTCACTATGGATTAATTCCACTATTGATTTATTTGAAAATAAAATAAGAGTTAGAGTTTGCCGCATAAATCTAAGGGAAACTTCAGTATTTCCATTACTTAATTAGATCCGTGATCCAGTGAGTTTCCTGAATAAAAGCAACATTTATTTTTTGCTCCTTCATAAGAGTGTATAAATCTCTTTTAGATCGCTAAATTTAACCCTTGGTATTAAGTGATAAAAACTTTAAAGACATAGATATCAGGGTTTAAAAGGTCTTTTTTTACCTGGATATTTCACTTTTTAAATCCCCCCTGCATCCAAACATGCCTATTTTCCTCCCACTACTTGACAGATAAGGAGACGAGATAAACTAGCTCTAAGCCTATATTGTTACAAAATAAATTGTATAAAACCTAACTTTTAATATATATATATAAACAAAATAATAAAAAAAAGAAAAGATATATGATAAAAATAGAGACAATCTCAAAAGTTGCCACTAGGTGGAGACAACATCCAATGTTTTTAAATAAGCATAATATACTTATAGACGATAGAAACTTACTCTGTAATATGAGGTGTACAGATAGAGGAATATATCAACTCGCTGATTCCGCTGTAGTTCGCTACAATATTAGTATACTATGTTGCAGTATGGCTTTGGATGCAAACCAAGACAGTGACTAAATGGTTGCTATGTTATGCCGGGTCGAGTCCTTGGCGATGTTAAAATGCAAACCGTATAGTGCGGTTGCTAAGAAATGTAAAGAGAGAGGTCCTGGTCAGGACTGTAAGGACAAAGTGATTAGGTATCAACTTGCTAAGTACACTGTAGTTTGCTACAATATTAGAATACTATGTTGCAAGATTGTCTTTGGATACAAAACAGTAACTAAATGGTTACTATGTTATGCCGTGTTAAATCCTCGGCTATGTGAACATGCAAGCAAAGTACTGCGGCTGCTATGTAATGTAAAGAGCGAGGTCAATAATGATGGTCATTGTGATATAATAAGTGGTGGATATAATAAGTAAACCTATAGCAATACTGGTAAAAATCACTGTTACTAAATACAAAGATCCATCACAAATAAAGGCGGGAAAAATAATAATACTGAAAAAATAGTGATGCCTAAAGATAGAAGTGCTCTCAAAGAGAGCAAATATAGATAGTATAGAGACAGTGGTACGCTAATCTGTGCCTTCAAGGGCACCTATTCAAAAGCTCATTCTTCTAACTCTGTCTAGCGCTGAAGAGGTATATATGCTAGCTTATCAGCTGATAAGGACCCTGCAGCTATAAACTATAATGTGCCTTCAAAGGCACCTGTCAAAGAGAGAATCTAGCTATCACGATCTGTTGGAATAAAGCAGATGGCGAAGTGTCCAAACATCCAGATCTGACCGCAACTGGTAGAAATCGTGATTGTAAATCTGTGAATATAAGTTAGCATGTAGAATGCTGGTCACCGTAGATATATCAAATTGTAGTCTGCAGTCCAGGCTGGGTGTTAAGACAGAGCCCCGAATGTACGTTTCGCCAGTCAAGAGGCTCTTCAGGGGTAAATGGCACAGAGGGTTTAAATGCCTGGTGATGTCTAGTGATTGGTGTAAATCAGGGCCGGACTGGGAAAAAAATTTGGCCCGGGCATTTTTTATCACAGCAGCCCACTAAGAAGGGGGCAGGGCAGAGAGGGTGTGTTTTGTCATTACTCATGACAAACACGCCCCCTCTCAAAGTGAGCATGTTGGTTCAATGCTCTTCCAGGGCAGACCATGCACAGAGCTCTGCTGAAGAGCTCTAGCATGAGAAAAAAGCCCTGTATTTGTTCTGCACAGTGCAAGCAAATTTAATAACATGCTTGCACTGTGTTTCCTTGCAACTTGTCTCTGGTGTCTCTATAAATGGATACCAGGAGACAAAAGGGCCAGGAAAGAGTATTGTGCATGTGTTTGGAGCCTGCTTGGGGTATTGTGTGTGTGCAGAGTGAGCTGGTCGTGGTGTGGTATTGTGTAATAAGGTCGGTTTTAGTCGTGTTGTGTTTGTGGTGTAATGTAATGCATATGTGGCTAGGGGCTTTAGAGAATGTGTGTTTAGGGGATGTAGCAAGTGTGTGTATACAGGCTATAGTGTGTGTGTGTGTGTGTGTGTGGGGGTAATGTAGTGTTTGTAGAGAGTGTGTGTTCAGGGAATGTAGTATGTGTTTGCTTACAAGGAATCTAGTGTGCGTATAGGGGATCCAGAGTGTGTGTGTATTTGAAGGACCCAGAATATGTATAGGAGATCTAGTGAGCGTGCGTATATAATGGATTCAGAGTGTATATAGGGATCTAGTGTGTGTATGTGTGTAGATGATCCAGAGTTGGGTAGAGGATCTAGTGTGTGTCTGGAATGAAATGTGTTTAGGGGTGCTGTGTGTGTGTGTGTGTGTGTGTGTGTGTGAGGGGTGCTGTGTGTATATTTATATGTGTATATATATTATATAAATATGTTTGGAAGTATTGTGTATGATGCAGTGTATCGGGGGGTTGTGTGTGTATGTGAGGGGTGCAGTATGTGTGTGATGGATCCTGTGTGAGGGTGTTGTGTGTGTGAGGGTGCTGTGTGTGGGTGCTGTGTATGATGTGTGTGAGAGTGTTGAGTGCTGAATGTGAGTGCTGAGTGTTATGTGTTTGAGAGTGCTGTGTATGTGTGTGAGAGTGCTGTGTATGTGTTTGAGAGTGCTGTGTATGTGTGTGAGAGTGCTGTGTATGTGTGTGAGAGTGCTGTGTTTGTTGTGTGTGAGAGTGCTGTGTTTGTTGTGTGTGAGAGTGCTGTGTTTGTTGTGTGTGAGAGTGCTGTGTGTGTTGTGTGTGTGAGAGTGCAGAGTGTGATGTGTGTGAGAGTGCAGAGTGTGAGAGTGCTGTGTATGATGTGTGTGAGAGTGCTGTGTATGATGTGTGTGAGAGTGCTGAGTGTGATGAGTGTGAGAGTGCTATGTATGATGTGTGTGAGAGTGCTGAGTGTGAGAGTGCTGTGTATGATGTGTGTGAGAGTGCTGAGTGTGAGAGTGCTGAGTGTGAGAGTGCTGTGTATGATGTGTGTGGGAGTGCAGAGTGTGATGTGTGTGAGAGTGCTGTGTATGATGTGTGTGAGAGTGCTGTGTATGATGTGTGTGAGAGTGCAGAGTGTGATGTGTGAGAGTGCAGTGTATAAATGTGTGAGTGTGTGGGGGGTAAATAAACAAATAAAAAACTAAGGGAGGGTAAATAAAGAAATAAAAAAATAAAAAACTAAGGGAGGGTAAATAAAGAAATAAAAAAATAAAAAAATAAGTAGGCATTAAATCCCCCCCTCCCTCTTACCTTTAGCCTGGGAGGGGGGGACAGGCACGTGGTAGCTGGGAGGAGGGGGGCCGGCACGGTGACATACAAAAATACTCTACTTATAATCCTCTCTCACTGTGAGCGTGATACCCACAGCTCTGGGGACCGATCGACCTGCAAGCGACGCACGCCTACCTCACAGCCGACAGCCAGAGATTACAGTGAAACTGTATCCATATCCATCCTAGATGGTCCCTGCGGTTCAGCTGAAATAAGGACTGCTAAAGTGCTGGTAACATTCTTGCCATACGTTCCTGACTCTTATTTTTTAATTATTGTTATCATTTGAATATATTTTTTATATTTTTATATTACTCAATAAATTTTGTATTAATTTATATTTTATTATTCCACTATTCATTGATTTTTATATGATACAGTGAGCTACACTATAGTATCATTGTATATTCATTGTATCAAGTTTTTATTATTATTATTACTATTTTTACTTTTATTTTTTGTCACAGTGTGTGATTTTAGTATATATTGTAAAGGTCACAGATTTAAAGATACACATACTGAATAGGAAGCAGTTCCTCATACTGTTCTCCTACATTTCTTCTACAGCTTTTATTTGCAGTTTATGTCTTAGAATTATAAGTAGAGTATTTTTTGGTGTGTAGCAATTTAATTCTGCCTCTAGCAGATTTAAAGTCATACACCCCATATATACATATATTGTACAATTTCCTTAACTATCTGGACATAGAGAAGCCTTTTTAAGTGAACTGACTCCTGGATCCCCTTGCACCTAATCTCAGGTGCATACCAAACCAATTTTAGTTTAAGGCAGAATATTTGGTGGAATTTCTGCCTATATCCAGTTTTGAGACTTTTCATTATAAGTCAGACTCCCTCACTTCTGGGTGTTGCAATAGGCATACCAGAACTTTTAAACAGACTAAGCTGAGTTGATTGATCAATGTGACATCCAATGAGGGAGATCTAGAGGATTATTAACATACTTGTTAGTCTAAACCATAAATTTATGTAAGTAAATGTTATGAATTGGCATAATCTTGCTCAATAAAATAACTACTTGTCCGGACAGTCCACTTCCACCAGGCAACCGCCCAAGACCTCACTTGCAAAGCTGACAGCGACCAGAGCAGTGGGAACCACACAAGGGCCCATAAGACGGCCTGGGGCCGGCAGAGTGGCAAAAATGGGACACTGACAACGTACACCACCAAGCTAGTCAGCATGGGTATCGGGTAACAGTCTGGGACATTGGGGCAGGAGCCACTTAAACCTGCTTCCCTCGCATGACTCAGTAGCCTGCCAATCGTAGAGTACAACATTACCATACTAACCAATACTTGTTATGCCGCATAAATTATTTTTTGTTATTATGCTTTTCTATAGCTCTGTAGGCAGCTATCAGTGAAATTACTTTCTTATTGCAATATGTCTATAATTTACAGCATGTTCTTGACCTTTGACTGTAAACCTATTCTGCACATAAGCAAAGCCAGTGTATTTGCTCTCATATAATTCAACGTGAATTGCTTAGCATGTACTGCATCACGGGATAAGGGACAGGGCCCAATGCTATGACAACCGTCCTGACTATTGTTTTGTTTTTTTAGCTGACTAAGTAGCATGTTCTGGGTATAGAAGCAGCGCAAGCCTGTTAGGAAACCCATGTGCAGCTTGGTCTTTTGTCCTTGCTTATCTTTAATGTTATGGGCACTATTTTCTTCTTAATGGCCTAGCATGCCCAGCACACTGATATGCTCTGTTGCTTGAACTGTGGGATTTTCAGTGGTTGAAGCATGGAGCTTAAAGGACCACTATAGGCACCCAGACCACTTCAGCTTAATGAAGTGGTCTGGGTGCAAGGTCCAACTAGGGTTAACCCTGCCTGCTGTAAACATAGCAGTTTCAAAGAAACTGCTATGTTTACATTAGGGTTAATCCAACTTCTAGTGGCTGTCTCATTGGCAGCCGCTAGAGGCGCTTCCGTGCTTCTCACCCTAGAGTAACCCCTTCCTCACCATAGAGCCCAGCAGGAGGGGGGCCCTGAGGGTGAGGGGGACCCAAGGACCCTATAGAGCCAGAGTTTAACACATCGTTAAACATGTTTGACTAGTTTGTCTCTCTTGCTATATTTCTTTAACAAAAAAAATGAGGCAGTCCTCCTTAGGAGTTTATGTTATTGTAGATTATCACTACTACCTTGCAATGTTTATGATTGATGTGACTCCTTATTTTTCTTTCTGTAATGTGACTTCAATGCCTTAATAAAACAAAGATTGACCAAAAAAATAAATAAAATCCCAAGCAGTGGGCGGGAATCTACACTTACAACCCATTCATACAAGAACAAAACAAGAAAATAAAACATCTTGTATGAACTTCCTATGACTACCGCAGGTTGTAGGGTCTTAAGGAGGAAAGAGGCAGAGGAAAATATATCTTATATATCATATAAATGTTTTTATGTACTCGGATGCTTTTGTTCCCAATTAACCATTTCCCCTTTATTATTCTATATTCCCTCTGAACAATTCAAAAGGAAGAAAAAAAAAAGAACACTACTAAATTGTGATAACTCCCTATATAAAGCTACTACTGCTTCCCACTTCCCTTTTGTTTTTTTCTTGTGCTTATTTGTGGCATTGCCTCCCTTTTCCATTTTTCCCCATTCCAAGCTATTTCCTTCCCTTTTTAATCTTATTTTGTGTGTAACAAATCCCCTTTTACCTTTCTATCCATCCATCCCGTCCTTACCACTTTACTGAAATTAAATTATCACATTAACGAAATGTTTTTGTGTTATTTACTCTTATGTGAATGTCATAGCTCGCTAAATATTATTACAGCCCCGTCAAAATGTCATTGTTTCTTCATGTGCCTAATTATATTTTACCTTTAATCTGTGTGGTATTTTAAGTGCATATCATTTCGCTTTCATGTACACTTAGCGTTTTTTTTTTAGTGCTATATACAGTTTAGTTTACATTAATCCATCCAGTTCTCTCCTTCATGAGACGAAAAAAAGAGAAAAAAAAAACAAAACACAATAAAAATTGTGATGTCTCTCTAAATACAATTTCACAGATTTCATGATTTATTTAATTCTTTTTGTGTTTAAATATACCGGTAATTACTTTTAGACTATATAATTTTTAGTGTGTTTCTGTACTTTTTAGCCGTACTGTATTATTCTCGTTGCTCCTAGAAATGCTAGGCTAATCCTGGTCTTTTGGTCTATTTTTAACTCTTTCTTTTTCTTCTTTTCTTTCTTTTTAATTCTATCTTTTGATAAAGATATCAAACGATTCACTGTGTGTATTTAGGTGTTGTCTGAAGTTTTCATAGAGATTCTGGGTTCCGTTTGTTTTCCTGTATTTTTGGGTGAATAGTATGTGCTTATTGATTTGTATTTTTCAGGATTGTTATCTTTGGACACCATAAAGACTAAATAATAATTTGATTTGGAGAATTAGAAAGGGTAGAGAGGGAAGACAGCAGACATAAAAAAAATAAAAACAAAAAATTAACTATATATATATATATATATATATATATATATATATATACACACACACGTCCTTCCAAACTCTCCTACTACTATACTGTCTTCATGCCTTTGACTCTTTATAATTTGACTCTTCTATGGTTTTCCTTACTCCTTTTCTTCTCTATTTCCTTCTTCTTTTCTTCACTCGTTCACTTTTTATCTTTATTTGCTAGTCATAGAAATTCCAGGGACTAGTTCCTTTAAATGTTTTCTCCTCAGCCTGTGCAGGGTCAAATTGGAGCTTTTGGCCAGACCCCTATTTAGTTGTTTAGTCCATTTTTAGAATAGCGCGCTGTCTCTTTTCAAAGGGTATGTCTATGGGTCAATAAAGTGCAGTTTATTCAGAGATATATCTGAGAGAGATTCTTATTTTACTTTTGAAGTTGTAATAATAATTATATATATCCTATCCCTTTAGGAATCTTGGGATTTTTCTTGGGATCTATATCTCTTTTTTTTTCTTTTTCTTAGGGTCAGTATAGGTGTCTGTTTATTCAAATAATATATCTAAGCTCAGTTTCAAGCTTCTGAATATTTTTCTTAAACTCCTTTTGTAGTTTAGGGTAGTATTGATGTACTTTGTCTCTTTAAGAGCTGCAGTAAGCCTTAACTATTTATTCTAGATTTAAATTCGCAATTGAGGTTTACAGAATTGACTGTAGTTACAGACCTTTCTGTTCCCCTTTTTTCTTCTGTTTTCTGTATTTACAATCTTCGTTGATCGGTAGTACTCCCCAGGGGAAGTCACAGCCCTTAGCTCCCCTCTGCCTTTCTCCCGCTCCTCCTCTGACACTTTTGCTACTCCTTAAGACACGCTTGGTGAGTTATTCTTCCTAGCCTCACACTCCTCGCACCCCAGCACTCCTCCGCTTTTCACTCCCATTCCAACGCTACTCCGTCTCCATCTCTCTGCTTGCTCCGCTTGCTTGTATTTGCTTGCTTGTATCTGGTTTTGGTTAGTTGGCTCCTGCCATTGTCATGTCTCCTCTGCTTGCTTCCTCCTCACCCTTTTAGATGAGCGTGCGCATTGATGTTACATCCTGTGTCATCGCCACCCCCTACTCAGACTATGACGTATTTCAAACCAACTGATATTAATCGTTTTATTGGTTTTAACAGTGGTCATTATCCAAAATGATTATCAGCAGTTACTAAAAGTTGGTTTATTAGGCTGAGGAGAAACTGCACTGAAAAGGATCAATATTTTAAACAATCTAGTTTTTAGAGAAATCATTTTTGGAAAAGAGATATCCATTAAAACCTCCGTATGTCGAAATTAATAGAGTTGGAAATCTAGAAAGGGGAGACTTACTTCTAGATCAGAATTACAAAAAAAGAAAAAAAGGAAATGAGTTTTGAATTTTCATATAACACCCAACATAATTCTAATGCTTTTGACATTTAGAGCATTATTCAAAAACCCTGGCCTTTATTATTAGAGGATGAATTAGAAAAAATTAAATTACCTCTTAAACCCAATTTAATTTTTAGGAGAGGAATAAACTTAAAAAATGCTTTGTCACCCAGCACTTTCAAACGCACAGAATGTTTTTTTACAGTATACCTGCTGTCAGTGTAAAGGGTGTAAACACCTACCTAAGGTAACTTCAGCTTTCAAAATCACTTAAACATCTTGTTCCGCTAACCATGTGGTTTATCTACTTACTTGTAGAAGTGGAGCCCAATACGTAGGGAGGACAGGAAGTAAAGCCTATATTAGATTATTAGAGCATCTTAACAATATTGAGAAAAAATATATGTAATAAGTAATGTAATACGTGCTTAAAATTTGACTTCCATAGTTTTTATTTTTTTTCCTATGGATGAGACGGGAGGAGATCTAATGGATAAATTAAGTGCCTATTAAGGACTAAAGGTTTAACCCCTTCGCGACCGCCGACGTACCAGGTACATCAGATAAAAACCGGTTAACGACCTCGGATGTGCCTAGTATGTCAGCGGCAAATGTGAGCGCTGGAAGCAATTGTGATCACCTACAGCCGCTCTAACGGTATTGCAGCGATGTCTCGATGTCGAGACATCCTGCAATACCTCTCCTGACTGCCTGGCCCCCGGGTGATCGCTCCCCAGTTTGCCCCATGTGGTAGTGTAGCAGAGCATCGGAATCCATTGGGCAGACTTCTGATGCTCTGTCTGTTTGCTAAATTCCTCGAATGGTTGAGGCACTCCGTGAGGAATAAATATTTAAAAAGAAAAGCATTAAAAAATCAATCAATAAAATAAAATAAAATAAATGTATTAATTCCCCCCCTTCCCCTCCAGCCAAGTGGCTCCCAATATGCTTCTGCCTTTCTACCTTTCTAAAGGCAATGCATCATGGGGCTTCTTCTGGGGGTGTCCCTAGCCTGCCTCATCAGCTTGCCCCTATAACAATTTTATTATAACTATGATCCCCATTTGTCTGGTCAGGTCAATATTAGTAAATATTGACTCTGATCAGTATGGATCTCCCTCCCTCTCTTCACTTGTGTTTTAGTGAGATAGAGATCTGTGTTTAGGTAGAGAGATTTAGGTAGTTTTAGGTAGGGATTTGTAAAGTTGTGAGACGGAAAGGCTCTTTTTAGAGCCATCAACCCCATAACTTGCCAGTAATCACTATAAGTCACTGGCTCGACTCCGAGAGTGATGGCAGCAGGGGCGTATTAGCCGCGAGGCAAACAAGGCATTTGGCTTGGGCGGCATTTTTCAGTGGGCGGCAAAAAACGCCACCCCCCAAATGCCCAGGGCAAATGCCTGGTTAGCCTCGTGGCTAACTGACATCCCGAGCGGGCGGGCGGTGCTGGCAGGCGGGCGGCCGGCGAGGGAGCACTTCCTATGAGCTGACTGCTCAGCTCCCTCGCGCGCCGCAGAGTGAGGATGGGAGCCGGAAGATGACGTCATCTTCCGGCTCCCAGCCTCACTCTGCAGCCGACGCGCGAGGGAGCTGAGCAGTCAGCTCATAGGAAGTGCTCCCTCGCCGGCCGCCCGCCCGACCTGCAGCCACTGGACCACCGGACCACCAGGGAGAGAGACCCCCCCCCCAGCACTCCCAAAGGTAAGGAGGTTGGGGGGGGAATTTAAATTAAAAAAAAAGTTAATGTGTGTGTGTGTGTGTGTCTGACTGTGTGTGTGTTTGTGCCTGACTCTGTGTGTGTGTTTGTGTCTGACTGTGTTTGTGAGTGTGTGTGTGTGTGTGTTTGTGTCTGACTGTGTTTGTGTATGTGTGTGTTTGTGTCTGTGTATGTGTCTGACTGTGTGTGTGTGTTTGTGTCTGACTGTGTGTGTGTGTGTGTGTGTGTGTGTGTCTGACTGTGTGTGTGTTTGTGTCTGACTGTGTGTGTTTGTGTCTGACCGTGTGTGTGTATTTGTGTCTGACTGTGTGTGTGTTTGTGTCTGACTGTGTGTGTGTTTGTGTCTGACTGTATGTGTGTGTCTGACTGTGTGTGTGTTTGTGTCTGACTGCGTGTGTGTTTGCGTCTGACTGTGTGTGTGTTTGTGTCTGACTGTGTGTGTGTGTCTGACTGTGTGTGTGTGTCTGTGCGTGCGGCTCCTGACTGTGTGTGTGCTTGGTGTCTGACTGTGTGTGTGTGTGTGTACGTGCCCGACTGCATGTGTATGTGTGTGTTGAAATTGTGTATGTGTCTGACTGTGTGTGTTTGTGTCTGACTGTGTGTGTCTGACTGTGTGTGTTTGTGTCTGACTGTGTTTGTGTGTTTGTGAGTGTGTGTGTCTGACTGTGTGTGTGTGTCTGACTGTGTGTGTGTGTGTTTGTGTGTCTGACTGTGTGTGTGTGTGTTTGTCTGACTGTGTGTGTGTGTGTTTGTGTCTGACTGTGTGTGTGTGTATTTAGAAGGTGGCGCGGGGGGAGGGGGGCGTCTGAGTTTTGTCCTGCCTAGGGCAGCACAAAACTAGGATACACCACTGGATGGCAGCCTTACTCCTGAGCTCCACACCAGAGGCTCAGTAACACACCCGGTAATCAGCAACACTTGAACAAACAGTCCCGAAAAAATGACGCCAACACTGGTGGATACACCCACATAATGTCGCAACGGAAAGCAGCGGTCAAAAAATATAGAGGCGAAAACCCCTCCATTGTGGACATGCTGGCCGCCATTAAGCCTGCACTACGTGGAGCACACGGAGTGGAGAGCCCGACGGGCGCGTCATCCACGAGCTCCCCGGCCACACCGGCCTCTTCCTGCTGACTAGCAGAGGACCCCCAAAACGCCATTCTACACTCACTGGAAGAGGTAAAGGGGTATCTGGCGGGAGAAATTGAGAGATCAGCCTGGGAGGTAAAGGCCATCGGTATTAGAACAAAGGCCCTGGAAGGCAGGCTGGAAGATGTGGTAGCAGCACACAATGATACCACCACGACCACCAATGCACTCCTAACCAGGGTAGCTGAACTGGAAATGGAGCTGGAAGACAGCTCCAACAGAACAAGGCGCAACAACATGCGCGTCCGAGGCCTGCCAGAAGAGGTCAGAGACGGAGAATTAGAGCAAGTAATGGTGGAATGTTTCAGAGCCAGCCTGCCACAGATCCCAGAACATCTGTGGCACGTCGACAGGATTCATAGAGCCCTGCGAGCCAAGGGCCCACAAAACAGCCCACCCAGGGATTCTATTCAATAAAGGAAGTAATTCTCAAGCAGAGCAGAGTCCAACAATACACATACAAAGGTGCGGCACTCCAGATCTACCAAGACATCGCTCCAACAACCCTAGCAAGAAGGAGGGAATGGAAACCCATCGCAGACCTCATCAGAGCCAAGGGCCTATGATTCACCTGGGGTTTCCCCTTTAAGATGCTCATCTTCAACGGCCCGAGACCTACAGTGCTGTCGCCATCCATGGATCCCAGGAGGGCCCTCCGCAACCTGGGCATTGAAGTATCGGACGACCTCGTTTTGCCAACAAGAGGTCTCGGAGTGCTGAGTCTGCTCCCCAGGGACTATTCGAAGCACAGGGCAAGGCCTACATGAGCAAAGGTGGAGGCGAGCCGCATCAAAAGGACGAGTTCCATGGACACAGGGACACGCAAGTTGATTGAATACACACCATAAAGTTGGGACACTAAAGTTAGCGTTAAAGTTATATTGTTACAGGGGACAAAGAAGACATGGGGTACACAGTAAAATGGGGAAGTGTGACAGAGGGAAAGGCAACCCTGTGGGGACAGGAAGGAGGACAGTCACGAAACTGTGTATATTAAAGGGATATATATATAAATATACACCTTTTTCTGGACACATAATACTACCCCTCCTCTAGATATGGGCAAGGTACCCCTGCGGAAAGCAGGAGGGGGAACCACCAACAGGCTAATTCCAGACCGAATAATGGGTCCTAGAGTGTCTAATAGACGGAATGTGCCATGGGATGCCACTGATCTTAGATCCTCAAAAAGGAAGTGCAATCTCTGAAAAGCTTAGGGACCTAGGCAGGAGAAACTGTAGTAGGGAGTATGGACCAGACACGGGGGGTGGGATGCTGCTGTCAGTGCAAAGGCGTTAAGGAGTGTGAGAGAGAAGGAACAAGGAGACCCTTGGTCACGCGCACAACACTGACATGATGGGCACCCGCACCCCCCAGGGACGTGGAGAAGGGGATACCACATCACTAAGGACAAAGCCCACACACAGATAGCCCCCTGTCACGTGCGTGGGCTATAGGCCCAGCCGAGACAGTGGGGAGAGTGTGGAAGTGACAGGGTTAATGACACCAAACCCCTGGTTACCTGTTGCTAGTCCCAGCAACCACTCAATTAACCCCTGCAATCCCTTCTACACTATCCCCCTTAGTACTACTGCCACCACCAAGACTTTTAAACCCGGGCGTCTTAGGTTACCCCACACACAGGAGAATTATAGTATCACAGTTCTACTTTTACTGATAAAACATATAGAGTTAACCCTTTTTGGTAACGTGTTTACCTGAGCTTTCCTCTGGAGAGTGAAGCTCATAGAGAACAGAGACACAAGCTGATTAAGTAAACATTTAATCTGACAAAAAGGATTCACAGTGCTGAGTACAAAATACAGAAATAAATGACATACAGATAACAAATTGCAAAACAGTACATAAAATAAAATAGGAGAAAACACAAGAAATTCCTTACATGTAGTTACCCCAATTCTTGTGGGAGTCTTAGATGGTATAGGTCTCCTAGAAGTTGCTGACAAAAGAAAAAATGAATAACTGAACTCCCTGGATAGTCCAACACCCTCATATATCTAAACTAGTTGTTTCTCAGTGGGCAGACCCCTGGGGGGGAGGGGGGGATCAGAGGGGGCTGGTCTGGCAGTCTATTGCCCACTCTATGAAATTCCTTGTGTCCAGCTCTGGTGATGGCTATCTAGATGTTTTATGGTCTAAGCCTGGTGCAAGATCAAAGACCACAATAAATGTCATCCCAAGGTTTACAAAAAAACAACTCTTAACATATATAAACACACATCAAACACCAACTCATGCTTTTGGCATGACACCCCCCCGCCAATAGAGAAGGGTAAAAGGAACAACTACGGCACCCAGACAACACAACATAACTAGCAATCACACAACTAGGTGAAAAAATAGGAAAAAAATTTAAAAAAATAGGGCCAAATTAGAGGTGGAGGAAAAGCAACGAACGCCCCAACAGGGAAAGGGAGATGAAAGCTAGTCACAACCCCCCCCCCCCAAGAGGCCAATGCAACTCCAAATATACTCAGAAGATTGGCTTGAGACAGGGAATACCCCTTGTCAAGGACACACAGAGCAGAAAGTAGGTTGTTAAGACCTGCCCCACCTGAGACTACCTCTCGACGCGGCGGGTGACCACCCCCGATCGACCTGGCAGGAGATAAGACCGGGAAGTTTGATCTGACAGGAATGAGGATCAAGGAGGTAAAACCTCAACCATGCTTAGTTTATGGTTATAAATGTTATTTTCTCATGTTACCAATGAATGTATTCTTACCCTATTTTGTTTCTTTTCCCATCCCCACCCACACCCCCCACAAGACAAGGTTCACCCAGCAACAACTCCAGGGGGGCCACCGGGGAGCACACAGCATAAAAGAGGACAAGCAGCACTGCGTGCCAGCCGCAAACCGACGCACGAGGTACAACAGCGCACCACACACATCCCCACATGGAGCTTAAACTCACATCACTGAACATCAATGGCCTCAATGTCCCGAACAAACGCAGACTGTTACTCAGGGAGCTGCACAGACAAAAGACAGATATTGCGTTCATACAGGAGATCCATATACCCAATACTTCTAAGATACAACTCACAGACCACATATACACAAGAGCATATGTGGCCCGAACGCTCCGCAAAACAAGGGGAGTAGAAATCGCCATACACAAAAGATGCCCACTGGTGGTACAAGCCACACACAGGGACACAGAGGGCAGGTACATAATACTTACAGGAACAATCAACACCACCAAATATCACTTCATTAATGTATATGCCCTTAACACCCCAGATGCCACATTCTGGGCGACATTGGAAAACTTGACAAACTCACTAAATGGGGGCATAAAGATCCTGGGTGGGGACTTAAACACAGTGTCGTAACCCGCGGTCGACCGTAGCAGCAGGGGGGGACAGCCCAGATCACAGGGTATGGGGGGACAAGACAAATTCCTACAAAACACAGGGCTCTAGACCCCTGGAGATTACAATACCTGGGCACAATAGATTATACCCATTACTCCGCAGTGCACTCCACATACTCCAGGATAGACCTATTCCTCACAAACCAACCAGGCATGAGATGGGTCAAGTCAACAGTAATAAACCCAATATCGTGGTCAGACCATGCGGACATAGCGATAACACTGAAAAACACCAGGGCCACATGCCCCCTGGAGATGGAGATTTAATAACTCCCTCCTTAAAAACCCAGAGATCCTAGAGCAGCTTAAAACCAAGATAAATAACTACTTTCATCTTACTACCACTGAGGAACTATCATCGACCACAATATGGGCGGCCCACAAAGCAGTTGTGAGGGGAACCATAATAAAAATAGCGACACACAGCAAAAAACAAAAACTTACAGAACTACAGAAGGCTTTACATACAAAAGAAATGCAACATAAACAGAATCCAACACAGAACAGACTGGACGAAATACAGAATATTAGACATACGCTAAGGGACCTCCTCCTAGAAGCAGAGACATCACCCGCTCGAGAAGATTTTACTACGAGAAGTCCAACAAGATGGACACACTATTAGCAAGGGCCCTTAGACCCAAACAAAGACACAAACACATCATGTCCATCACTAACGACCAGGACCAAACCCTTACAACCCCACAAGACATAGCCCAGGAATTCACCCTTTTTTTACGAGACGAACAGGGAACATGTTGAGGCAGTAACAAAATTCCTGGAGGGGTAAACCTCCCCAGGCCCACCAGGGAAGACCTTACTGACCTAGAGGCACCAATCTCAATAGAAGTGGAAAGAGCCATAGGAGCACCAGGCCCAGACGGGTTAGACGGAGCCTATTATAAAGCACTGCGAGGAGAATTAGCCCCACACATGACAGTTATGTATCAGGAGTGGATGGAGGGAGGAAGGCCCAATGCAGAGCAGGCCATGGCTAATGTGATACTAATCCCGAAACCGAGACGAGATGAAACGAAAGTTACCAATTACCGCCCCATTTACCTAATCAACGTGGACTCCAAGATCTATGCTAAGATCCTAGGCTGGGGCACATACTACCCAGGCTGGTCCATGCGGACCAGGTGGGCTTTGTACCAAACAGGCAACTCTACGAGAATACTAGACGGGCAGTGGATCTGATCTGGTGGGCCGGAAAGACCCAAACACCTTCTCTCGTCCTTTCACTGGACACAGAGAAGGCCTTTGACAGAATCCAATGGTATTACATGTTCGCCCTGCTGCGCCATATAGGCTTACCAGAAAGTTACATCACAGCAATTAGAGCACTGTACACGAATCCACAGGCCCAAATAGCTATACCAGGGGCGATCCCGAAACCGTTTAACCTAAGTAATGGCACAAGGCAGGGCTGCCCGCTCTCGCCACTTCTCTTTATACTGGCCCTAGAACCCCTACTATACAAGATTAGGGAACAGGGCCGGACTGGGGAAAAATTAAAGTATCTGCGTTTCAATTGAGCGGCTGCCCAAAAAGGGGGCGGGGCCAGAGAAAGTGAGCATGTTGGTTCAATGCGCAGAGCCCCGCTGAAGAGCTCTAGCTTAGAAAAAGGCCCTGACAATTGTTCTGCGCAGCGCAAGCAAATGTACGGCCATGCTTGCGGCTGTGTTTGCTTTTAACGGCACTCTGGTGTCTCCACAACAGGATACCAGAGGACAAAAGGGCCAGGAAAGTGTATGGTGCATGTGTTTGGCACGGCTTGTGGGATTGCAATGTGTGTAGAGTGTGGTGTGGTATTGTGTAAATAGGTCAAGGATGTTGTTCCTGTTTCAGGTAATGCCCATGGCTAGTTACGAAAGAGAGTGCGTGTATAGGGGCATAGTGTTATAGGGGATGTAGCGAGTGTGTGCACGACATAGTAGTGTGTGTGTATAGGTGATGTAGTGTGTGGGCTGGGGGGACTGGGACTGCCCATCTATACTATCTCTCGGCACAATTAGCCCAGATAATAGAATGGCATTCACCCCCAGAGGTATGCAGATGGGTAGACCTGGAATCCTCAATAATGGGAACAGACCTCCCCCAATACTGGATCTGGGTACCAAAAACAGACAGACCTGCTCTACACACAGACTGCCCAGCAATAACCAACTCAATAAGAATATGGGACGCCACTGCACACAAATATGCACTGACCAGAATGCCCTCACCCCTCACCCCATATCTGAGAAACAGAGCATTCCCACCGGGCATTAGGGCGCGAGACTTTAAAGAACTAGAATATGCAGGCCTACAGAGGTACTACCATCTATATAATGGTGACGCATTTAAGACATTTGAAGAGTTAAAACACACGGCACCACTACAAACAAGGGACCTCTTCAGATACCTACAATTAAGGGACTTCGCTAAACACCCCAGCATAAAAGAGGCAGCAAGGGCCCCATTGACTAACTATGAGAAGCTATGCATGAATCAGCACGTAAGGGCCTGATCACCGTACTATACACACAACTTAGCGCCCCAGACAGGGATACCGAACCCCTCACCTATATCACCCACTGTGAAAGGGACCTACAACACACACTGGAGGGAAAGGACTGGAGGGACATTTGGGAAGCAGCAGCCAAAGTGTCCATATGTGTAACACTTCAGGAACAGGCATATAAGATCCTCCTGCGGTGGTACACCACCCCAGTCAAACTTTATAGAATGGGGAAAACCACCTCAGATACATGCTGCAGGAAATGTGGGGAGAGAGGATCGTACATCCACATGTGGTGGATGTGCCCTAAAGTTGCAAGGTATTGGTCAGACATAGAGACATTACTGACATCAGTACTGGAGCGACCAATAAACAAAGATACCTGGACATACCTGCTAGCCAAACCACAAGACGACCTGACGATAAGGGAACAGAAACTAGTTAACAAACTGACCTTAGCGGCCAGAAGAGCACTGACCCAACAATGGCTCAGTCCCGACACCCCCCTATGCACAAAGTGATACACAAAATAAAAGACCCTTTTAGTGGCACGGTATACCCAAAGGACTCCTCTCAATCTTCATACAAAACTAGAAAAACAAAATATACCTTAAAATATAAAATAGAGAAAGCACTCATAGGGTATTAATGTAATATTAGATCACCCCGAGGGTTAAAGGTTGCACATGTCTAGTAAATGGCTCTCGATCAGGCAGACGTATATGCATAAAAAGGAATGAATGATCAGACGACATCATAATGTTTGTCTCTTATACATGGTCTATTACACATTGCAATATTGAGATATCTATTTACAAGAGCAATCAGATATTCTGCATATTTACAGTAAAAAAATATGAATAATAAAAAATACAAACAGTATCCCATATCTAACTCAGCATATTCCCACATCAAATTTGTGTTGAATACACCAGTAAGAACAACATTAGATCTGTGGTTCATTGGACGTGCTAGAGGGGATTTGGAGACACTATATCAAAAATAATAATAATGATTCACTCCAAAAATAAGGAGAAAAAAAATAGAATCAATAAGTAAAAAAAAAAAGATAAAAATAAGGAGCAAGTACAAATATATTTAAAAATCAAAATGAAAATAATTGTGAACGTGAATAATAATAAATATAAAAATAAATATCAAAATAAAAATGAAAATAAAAAAATAATTTATTATTTTTTATTTTTATTTTTATATTTATATTTATTTATTATTATTCACGTTCACAATTATTTTCATTTTGATTTTTAAATATATTTGTACTTGCTCCTTATTTTTATCTTTTTTTTTACTTATTGATTCTAATTTTTTTCTCCTTATTTTTGGAGTGAATCATTATTATTATTTTTGATATAGTGTCTCCAAATCCCCTCTAGCACGTCCAATGAACCACAGATCTAATGTTGATGTGGGAATATGCTGAGTTAGATATGGGATACTGTTTGTATTTTTTATTATTCATATTTTTTTCATTTTCATTTTATTTTTATTTTGATAACTTCCGGGTATGAGAAACGCATTTGCGTTCCAAGAAGAATTACTGGATCTCCATATTTGGAATCCAGTCATCTGAAGGATTGCCAACAGAGAGATTGGCTGACAATGTAAGGAGGGACATTTAAAATAATTTTTTCTTTCAGGTTACAGATTACAGCACTTTATCTATACAGAAGCAAGCACTTTATTAATACTCCTGATGAAGTCTAGTTTAACTAGACGAAATGCGTAGAGTTAATTTTTATTCGTTATTTCTGTATTGTATGCTGCTAGTTTATGCTACACAGTGGTCCAGTTTTTGTTTTGTTGTTTGGTTTCGTTTACTGTTTCTGAGGTTTTTTTTTTTTTTACTTTTATTGCGCCACACTATTTTTATGATCAAGTTCAACCAATGCATGGGGCTATGAGTGTACTCAGGAGGCCTTGCAGAAAACAACCTGGAGTGTTTTCTTGCAATAACCAACAACAGGCTCTCCTAAATCACAGTCAAAAAGCAATGTGTGTGTAAGAATGAAAATTGAAAAATTACCACAACACACTTTCTCCAATTTTTTTTTAGCTAAAATGGTTGCATCAATGGCATCAAAGCACTCCGTATACTATACCTTGGGGTGTCTACGTTTCAAATATATACACTTTCATGGCAATAAATAAAACTGGGGTATGTGATAAGCCCCAAGCTAAAGATAGGCTTATCAGAAGAAATACTCTTAATTTCAACTCAAATTACAAGTCATTCAATTGTAACTGGACCTTCCCAAAATCCTGGCAAACCTATGCATGAGGGGCATGGGTGTACTAAGAAGGCCTTGCAGAAAACAACCTGGAGTGTTTTCTTGCAATAACCAACAGGCTCACCTAAATCAAACACAAATGTGTATGTAAAAATGAATATTGAAAAATTACCACCACACATTTTCTAAAACTGTTGCATCAAAGGCATTAAAACACTCCATATACAATACCTTGGGGTATTAAGTTTTAAAATATGTGCACGTTAATGGCAAGAAAATAAATTGGGATATGTAAAAAGGCAGCCAAAAAGAAGATAGGCAAATAAGATATGTTGAATTTGAAAAACACATGTCAGAAGTTTGTCATTGCACCCCCAAAACAACCCAACAAACCTATGCATAGGTGGTATCACTGTACTCAGGAGATGTTGCTGTTTTTATTTTTTTTAATTTGTCGTAGATTGGTGGTAAAATGGTTGCATGAAAAGAGTCAAAATACCCCAAGTTTAATACCTTAGGTTGTCTTCTTTTAAAATATATATATACATGTGAAGGGTTATTCTGGGATTCCTGACAGATATCAGTGTTACAATGTAACTTTCGTTAATTTTGAAAAAGAAAAAAGGTTTGGAAATAGAAAAGTGCTACTTGTATTTATTGCCCTATAATTTGCAAAAAAAGCTAAGAACGTGTTAGCATTGGGTATTTAGCACATGTGTTTTTTTTTTTAAATTCTTTATTTTTATTGTGCGTTGAGAGAAATACATGCAAGCTCGTGGCGCCCCAACAGCATTCCTTGAGCATATTTTCAAGCATAACAGTAGGAGCAGTAAAATAATCAGCACATTTTTGTATAACAACAGTAGTATAACATTAATATTCGGTATGACTGCGCTTTTGCATGGTTGAGGACCCAGTATCTGCCCGCGTTTAAGGCCACAGTTAGCTATATATTAAATGGCGTCCAAAGACATCCGTGTGGCTAGGCTATCTAGCTCTGCCTCAGGTTTGGGAGCATCAAAACAATCCTGCATCGCCTTTATGCCATGCTGTACAATAGAGGGCTTGTGTGGGCCCGCTCGGCTAATGCCCTTTTTCGGCCGGCTATTGATTCTGGATAAACTAGTGGTAGCACACGTGTTTTTTGGCGGTTGTAGATGCGTAACAGATTTTGGGGTCAAAGTTAGAAAAAGTGTGTTTTTAAAAATGTTTTCAACATATTTTATAATTATTTTTATAGTAAATTATATGATGATATGATGAAAATAATGGTATCTTTAGAAAGACAATTAAATGGCAAGAAAACTGTATATATAATATGTGTGGGTACAGTAAATGAGCATGAGGAAAATTAAAGCTAAACACAAACACCGCAGAAATGTAAAAAGAGCTCTGATCCTTAACAGCAAAAAAATTGAAAATCGGTGTGGTCACTATGGGGTTAAATGTCAATTTTGAATTAGTTTTAATTTTTTTAGTTTTGTAGGATTATTTTACCACTTTTTTTCTGATCTTCTCCTGTTAACCATATAAACCGATTTTAATTATTATTACATTATTACCTTCAATATATATATATATATATTTTATCATTTATTTATTCTATTTGTACCCCATTGTTTATGTTCTTTTTATTTGCCTCTTCTATTGCAAATTATGCCTTCATATTGTCATGACAGAGCCCGAGCCCTGCAGACAGCAAGGCGTGGCTGCCCCTTTAAGAGACCTGGCTGGGTTTGAACCCACATTTACAGCATCCCAGTCAGGTTCTCTGCCGTGCTCTCGTGCTTCAGTATCTGACTGTCTGCATTATTCTGCTTCTTGACCCCGTGCCTGGATTAAGCAGTGCTGACCCACCTGCAGCCCTTTTCCAATTAGGGTCAGCTGCATCTAATTAGCAGGCTGTAAAAGCCAGCCTTGCCTAAAACCTAGCATCTGGTCATTTTGCCTGTTTGGTTTTTCCTGCCGGATCTTTGCTTTGCTTTGCTACTGACTGGTTTCCTGGACTCTGACCTCTGCCTGCTTTACTGACTACGTTAATCCGCTGCCAGCCCTGACTTCTGCTTCTCATCTGACCCTGCCTTTGGATTTCCCCTTAATCTGTACTGCACTTCTGGTTTTGTTTGCCTCCTCCCTGTGCCATCTCCTGCAACTGGGCTTCAAGTCCTTTTAAACTGTTACATAAGTCCCCAGGTGACGGTTACATAATGACCAGATCTTTACCATGGAGCCCGCGGAGATGTTGAATGTCCTGAGTATCCTCACACAGCAAGTGACCCTCGTGTCTCAAACCGTAAGTGAATTGCAGCGTGGCTATGCTGATTTAAAGGGGAATACACACCATGTTCCTGAACCTGATGTTGCATTGCCTGAAAGATTCACTGGTCGCAGGGCTTCTTCCACTCCTTTATCACAGACTGTGAAATCGTGTTTGTACTTAAACCCCGTACCTATGCCACAGATTTTGTTAAAGTAAGAACTGTCATCACCCTCTTATCTGGGCAACCCAAGATTTGGGCTCACCAACAGCTGTATGCCAAAAGCCCTGTACTGGACACCTGGGAATCCTTTGCTACAGCCTTGACCTCCTTGTATGAGGACCCCTTCCGTGCCTCCACAGCCAGGACTTCTCTCTGTTCCCTTAAACAAGGAAACCGTCCGGTGGAAAATTACATCACAAAGTTCCGTGGCTTGTCCTCAGACACTGGACTCAATGAAACCACCCTAGTGGACCAATTCCACCTTGGATTAAGTGAAACCTTTAAGGATAAACTGGCATGAGTGGGAGTTCCAACTCCCTGGAAAAATTAATGGTGCTAGCCACCCAGCTGGATCTCTGGTTCAGAGAAAGAAGGCAGGAGCGATTTTGAAATGAACCCTCTGCCCGATCAATGCTCCCAACCAGCTGGTGAGACCTATACCCCTACCCCCACCATGGATATAGAGGAACCCATGCAGATTGGAGCACTAAATACCATGCTTACAGTAAATTAAAAGGCCAGAAGGAGAGTTGAAGGCCTTTGCATCTATTGTGGCAAGGGAGACCACTACATCAGCTATTGCCCGATACGTCCTCCTCGCCCTAAACATAGACATGTGGGGGCTCTGTATCACCATCCAGCAAGTCCTCCAAAAAGATCACCTAACCAGACCAATGACACCATCATGGTCACAGCTAACCCTGTTCCTGTTCCAGAGTCTCAAGGGGAGGCTGCGATGGCTACCTTGCAATCCCCAGCCTCTGTCTCCCCTAACGTTTCCTGCTCCAATAGAGAGGATCTGTCTCCAGGCTGTGTAATTGCCTCCAATGGAACCGTGGTCCGCAGAGAAGATCTAGATGTCTTTGAACAGGCTCTGCATCCCCTTCTTGCCTCCTTGCCTCCACTGCCTTCTTGAAGATCACAATCTGCAAAATGTTCCAACACTCTCTGATTGATGCCTATACAGACCTAGATTCCCTGTCTGAGCCTGAACTGGATCCTGTAGTTGAGGCCTTGTCTGTTCGCCCCCGGAGGTTGGTCCTTGTGGGGGGGCTCTGTCACGGCACAGACCGAGCCCTACAGACAGCAAGGCATGGCCACCCCTTTAAGAGACCTGGCCAGGTTTGAACTCACATTTCCAGCATCCAAGTCAGGTTCTCTGCCAAACTGTCCACCAGGGGGCTTCAGTATCTGTCTGCATTATTCTGCTTCCTGACTCCTTGCTTGGATTAAGCAATGCTGACCCACCTGCAGCCCTTTTCTAATTAGGGTCAGCTTCATCTAATTAGCAGGCTGTAAAAGCCAGCCATGCCTGAAAGCTAGTATCTGGTCATTTTGCCTGTTTGTTTTTTCCTGCTGAATCTTTGCTTCGCTACTGACTGATTTCCTGGACTCTGACCTCTGCCTGCTTTACCAACTACGTTACTGCGCTGCCAGCCCTGACTTCTACTTCTCGTCTGACCCCTAAGGTTTCTGCTCCCTTGTGGGATGTTTAATATATTGACACTATGTCTTTTTCTTTAACATTACAAACATTTTCTGAATGGACTAATAACAATAGCATGTGAACCGCATCAGCAGGCCATTGAATATACATAGGCGTGTGCACGGGGTGTGCCGGGTGTGCCTCTGCTCTCAGCCTCCCTCCCCACTGACCCACATGCAGGGAGGGAGGCAGGAGAGGACCCGGCGGAGCTATTGCCGGCAGCTCCGCCGGGTTACTCTCGCGAGATATGAGCGTTGCAATGGCAACGCTCAAATCTCGCGAGGGTGAACGCTAGCCCCACAGGGGCTAGAGTTCACTCTCCACTGGACCACCAGGGATGGAATCAGCAGCAACAAGGATCCCCCCTTCCTACAAAAGGTAAGAAGGGAGGGGGGATAGCAAGTAATCCACCCCCACAATCACCCACACACATACACAGCACCAACACACATACAACACCCACAGACACACATACACAGCACCTACACACATACAGCGCACCCACAGACACATACAGCACCCACAGACATACACAGCACCCACACACATACAGCACCCACAGCACACACACATACACAGCACCAACACACATACAACACCCACAGACATACACAGCACCAACACACATTCAACACCCACAGACATACACAGCACCAACACACATTCAACACCCACAGACATACACAGCACCTGCACACATACAGCACCCACAGACATACACAGCACCCACACACACACAGCACCCACACACATACACAGCACCCACACACACATACAGCACCCTCACACACAACACACAAACAGCACCCTCACACACACACACAGGACCCTAACAAACACACACACAGCACACTACCAGTACCTTCACACACAAACAGCACCCTCACACACAGTACATTAACAGCACCCTCACAAGCGCACACACACACAAACAGCACCCTCACACACAGTACATTAACAGCACCCTCACAAGCGTGCACACACACACACACACACACAAACAGCACCCTCACACACAGTACATTAAGAGCACCCTCACCCACATAGCACACTACCAGCACCGTCACACACACATCACACTAACAGCACCCTCACACAGCACACATACACAGACAGCAGTGTGTGTGTGTGTGTGTATATATATATATATATATATATATATATATATATATATATACATATACAGGGCCGGCGCTACCTGTAAGGCGGACTAGGCAGCCGCCTAGGGCGCCCCTTGGGAAGGGGCGCCGCCAGGAGCGCCGGCCCCCCCATGCTGCAGCCGCCCGAGCGCTCTGTAAAGAGCCTCAGGCGGCTGCAGCTTTGCCCGGGCGGTGCGTCCATGAGGGCGGACCGCACCGCCCGGGCGCAGCATGGGGAGAGGGGCTGACAGGAGGAAGCGCTGAGCGCTCCCACCTGTCAGCTCCCTCTCTGTAGCGTGGCCGAGCCCTCTATGGCATGGTCCGACCGGTACAGAGAGCAGCTGTCTCCTGTACCCGGCCGGACTAACAGGAAGTGCACACTGAGTGTTCACTTCCTGTTAGTCCGGCCGGGTACAGGAAACAACAGCTCCCTGTACCCGCGGACTAGACTAGGCTCGGCCACGCTACTACACAGGTAGGGGGGAGGAGAGAAGAAAGAAACAGAGAGGGAGAGAGGGGGGAGAAGAAAGAAACAGAGAGGGAGGGAGGGGGGAGAAGGAAACAGGGAGGGAGGGGGAGAAGGAAACAGGGAGGGAGGGGGAGAAGGAAACAGGGAAGGAGGGGGAAGAAAGAAACAGGGAGGGGAGAGGAGGGGAGGGGGAAGAAAGAAACTGACAGGGGAGGGGGGAGAAAGAAACTAACAGGGAGGTGGGGGGGGAAAGAAACTAACAGGGGGGGAGACATTGACAGGGAGGGGAATTGACGGGGAGAGAGAAATTGACAGGGAGGGGGGAGTGACAGGGGAGGGAGGGGGAATGAGAGTAACAAGGGAGGGGGGGAGAAGAGAGTGACAAGGGAGGGGGGAGAGATTGACATCCATCACACACACATCACACACAAAGACAATGAACCCCTTGCACACAGAAAAACACACAATGCATTACACACACAATGCATTACACACACACACACAATGCAACCCTTACACACAATGCATCCCTTGCACACACAGAAACACACAATGCATTCCTTACACACACTCAATGCACCCCTTACAGACTCACACACTTCATCCCCTACATACACAGAAACACACCTTGCAGCCCTTACACATACAAACACAGATTCACAAAATGCATTCCTTACACACAAATCAGGACATTCCCTACACACCCCATCCCCTGTGAACAAACTCATTGGTGGAAAATGAAGGTGGACCCTGGGACCCAGACCTTGAGCTGTGTAAAGGGCCCCCAAAAAATGGAGCTGCTTCTCGCTCTCCCAGAACATTGATTTGTGTGACCACAGTTACAAACAGCCTCCAGAGATCCTGTTATACACCAGACCAGTGGAGCCAGACTGCAGCTAGAGCCCATCATCATCCTCATCTGCTTGTAAGTAGGTAATCTAGTATATTATTCGTGGCACTAATCTCTAATTTACCTCACATTAAAGAAACACTATAGTCCCCAGAACCACTGCACCTTAATGTAGTGGTCCTGGTGTCTATAGTCTGTCCCTGCAGGCCTTTTAATGTAAACACAGCGGCACTGCAGCACTAGCGTTAGTTAACATGGCAGGTCATATGGGTGGGGCATTGCGATGTCACGGGGGGAGAAGGAGGGCGTCAAACTTTACTTTTGCCTAGGGCGGCAAAAATCCTTGCACCGGCCCTGTATATATATATGCGGCGTGTGCTTGTGCTTTAGGGTGCACACCCTAATGCAACAGGCTGCGCACGCCTATGTGAATATATGTGAGCAGATTGGCTGACCACTATCAGCAGGTCACATCTTTCATATTAAATGCACCCACACTTATTATATATAATTTTATTCAGGGAAAAATATTTAGGTATGGAACATAATTTAATATGAATAAAATATAAAACAATGGGTGAAAATAAGATGTAAATTTTTTTTATTTATTTTTTACCTGTGAATGTCAAAATACTGTTTGCTTTTACTGCAATAAAATACACATTTGTATTCAGCGATGTCTCACGTGTAAAACAGTACCCCCTATGTACAGGTTCTATGGTGTTTTGGGAAGTTACAGGGTCAAAGAGAGCATGTTACACTTTTTAGTTTTTTCACATTGAAATTCGCCAGATTGGTTACGTTGCCTTTGAGACTGTATGGTAGCCCAGGAATGAGAATTACCCCCATGATGGCATACTATTTATACTAATATAACATACTAATAGTAGACAACCCAAGGTATTGCAAATGGGGTTTGTCCAGTCCTTTTTAGTAGCTACTTGGTCACAAACACTAGCCAAAGTTAACGTTAATATTTGTTTGTGTGTGGAAAATGCAAACAACTCATTTGAATGCCAATTTTGGCCAGTGTTTGTGACTAATTGGCTACTATAAAAGAATGAACATACCCCATTTGCAATACCTTGGGTTGTCTACTTTTGCAAATGGTACGTCATCATGGGGTTAATTCTTATTCCTGGGCTACCATACGGTCTCAAAGGCAACGTAACCAATCTGGCGAATTTCAATGTGAAAAACTGAAACGCAAGCCTTATATTTGACTCTGTAACTTTTGAAAACACCATAAAATCTGTACATGAGAGGTACTGTTATACTCAGGAGACTTTGCTAAACACAAATATTTGTGTTTCAAAACAGCAAAAAGTATTTACAGTAATAATATTGTCAGTGCAAGTGGCGTTTGTGTGCGAAAAATGCAAAAAACTTCACTTTCACTGACAATATCATCGTTGTAATACATTTTATGGTTTTGAAACACAAATATTTGTGTTCAGCGAAGTCTCCCGAGTAAAACAGTAACCCCATGTACAGTTTTTATGGTGTCTTGGAAGGCAGGTCCCGCAAATTGTAATTAATAAAAGGACCTAATTATGTAAAATTATTACAGAAATATATATGTAAAATTATTATTATTATTATTATTAGTATAGGTATATATATATTTCATTCTACGTGTATTTTGATATCAATAAATATATTTATATTATCAAAATACAGTTAGAACGAAATTACACACACACACACACACACACACATATATATATCTTGAAAAAGACCCTTTAGGGGTCGAAACGTTGATTGAAGATTACGAATGTAATGCACAACTAAGAATAAAATCACTGATGGAGGAAGTCCTGTGAGTGCACCTTTCTTCTATGAAAAAAAAATATATTTATATATATATATATTTATATATATATTTATTTGTGTAAGGGGCAAAGTAATCGTATAAGGAGTGAGGTTCCCGTAGGAACTTGGAATAGTATAAAAGAGCAAGTCGGTTGTGGTGTGCCGATACCGACGATACGGTAGGCCTATAAATAAAGAGGGCCCACCAAGGAGTAAGTAAGTAAAGTAAATGGAAAGAAAAGAGAAAGTGTTGAAATGAGGAGTGGGTGGGAGGGGCATTCAGACGCTGACCTTGATCGGTAAGGAGTTAGGTAAGAGGTGTAGCTTATATAGGGGAGTAAGTTAACTTAAGCCCCTCACACAAATACAGGCCAAACGGCCTTATTACTTGTGTAAGGGGCAAAGTAATCGTATAAGGAGTGAGGTTCCCGTAGGAACTTGGAATAGTATAAAAGAGCAAGTCGGTTGTGGTGTGCTGATACCGACGATACGGTAGGCCTGTAAATAAAGAGGGCAAAAAGTGAATAACAAAATATTTATTACAGTCAACAATATATACAATTATCCAGATATGACTTTAAATGCATTTCTTAATTCTTGTGTTGGTTTAGTATAGGCGGATGACTTCCAACGTCCCAATGACTTGATGACGTGTACTGGTACGTTGGCGCTGGATGCGGTGGAGGCTGCTCCTATGCGAAACGAGTGACCAGAGTAGTGAGAAGGTTTGAGACCCAGCATTGTTAGTTGGGATCGTATATATCTCATGAATGCCGTGGTGGTGAGTACTGTGTGTTGCAGTGGAATAAAGGTTGTGATGGTAGTGCTGTGGTGTTAAGAAGATAGGCGTCTAAGGCTGCTACTGGACACCATTTGTTTAGGGTAGGGTAATATGTGATCTCCACTGGATGCGCATGTTGGCTTGTCTTTGACAGGGGTAAAGAGAGTATGTAGTGGTCACTATGTTTCCGTAGGTGCTTGTGTAGCAGGCATCTATCCTTTTGAGTAGTTGTGACAGTGGTGAACTCTCTTGGCCTGAGGAACCCGTAGAAGGCTGTGTACATAGCTGCTTTAATGACTGAATTGGCGGTGGAGTGGAAAGGTCTGGAATCTAATAGGTTGGATAATGACTGAAAAAGTTTGTCTATAGGTAATCGCTGTGGTGGTCGTGGAGGTACGGATTTTTTTGATACCTCTGAGTATATTCTTTACCTGCTATGTTGACATGAAGCTATGTGTGTTGGGTCTTAGGGTTAGCATGTGATGTTGTATGCCTGTAAGATATAACTTAATTGTGTTATATGATAAGTGTAATTTAAGGTGGCAAAAGGAAGTGAAAGCTATAATAGATGTCATGACGAAAGGTTGTGATATGTGGTGATCGGCGAGAAATCTGTTAAATAGTGTAAAGGCGCTGTTATATGTAGTGTGAGTGTTGTGTGATAGTGCTAATGTGGCTAGATCCCTACTATGTTCCATGATTATATCTAGTCCATGATTAGTTGTGAGAACGGAGGGGCGACGGTGGCTGCTTGGGCGGCTGATGGGTGTGCTTGTCGAAAAGACTGAAATTTAAAACGAGACAGGCTGTCAGCTGCTATATTACTAATACCTGGTACATGAAAGCAAACCAAGTAGAAGTTATGACATGCTGCCAGCCACGTGAGTTTCCTAAGAAACCTCATGATTGTAAGGGATGATGAACAGCCTTTGTTGATTATGTGACATGTGGCTTGATTATCTGAGTGGCAACGCACAGACAAGCCTGACGATTGGTGTCCCCATACCACAGCGGCCGCTACAATAGGGAAAATCTCAAAGAGAGCTGAGGTTGTAAAAAAGCCTTCTAAGTCACGGACTTCTTCAGGCCACTTACCCCAAAGCCATTTGTTACCAAAGATGGCTGAAAAACCTTTGTTGGATGCTGCGTCTGACCATATGGTTGGGGACGTGTCTGATAATGCGGGGAGGAACAAACTTTTACCATTCCAACTGGTCAAGAATCTCCTCCACATTTGTAGGTCTGCTGTGGCTTGTAGATCTATGGATAGTCTGTGGTTCTCGTGTTGAAAGTGGGGGAAAAAGACAAAGCAGTCTGGATATGAAAGCCCGTCCTTGAGGGATGATGCGCATGGCGAAGTTTAAGGAACCTATAAGGGACTGGAGTTCCTTGCGGTTGCAAGTACCCAGGGAAATGTAGTGATTTATGCTGTTGATAATGTTGTCAATTTTGTCGTGTGGTATCAAACACTTTGCTGGTTACTACTAAACATTTCAAGATGCCCCATAGTCATCCATTATCTCGACGATTTTCTGATGATAGAAGGGAACTCACTTCCGCCCAGTAGTCTTAAAGAAGCCATTAATCTATTCAACCACTTGGGTGTCCCAGTATCCCTCAAGAAAACTGAGGGTCCAGACACCATCATTACATTCCTGGGTATACAACTCGACTCTGCATCCATGCAAGCTTGCATGGATGCAGAGTCGAGTTGTATACCCAGGAATGTAATGATGGTGTCTGGACCCTCAGTTTTCTTGAGGGATACTGGGACACCCAAGTGGTTGAATAGATTAATGGCTTCTTTAAGACTACTGGGCGGAAGTGAGTTCCCTTCTATCATCAGAAAATCGTCGAGATAATGGATGACTATGGGGCATCTTGAAATGTTTAGTAGTAACCAGCAAAGTGTTTCAGCAAAAGTGTCAAAAATCTTTGTGCTACTTTTCGACCCGAAGGTTAAGCGGGAGAAGAAATAGTATTTTCCTGCCCATGTAGGTGTCAGAGTGTAGGGTGGATTGGTAGCAGTTTGAAGGCATTTGTAATGTCCGTCTTACTTAACCAAGCTCCCACACCCGTTTGTGTGATGGCTGTAATGGCGTGATCAATGGTGGCGTATTGAAGGGAAAATTCTTCAGAGGGAATGAGGGAGTTGAGACTTGGGGTAGTGGAGGTATGAGGGGCTGAAAGATCAATAATGAGTCTTTGTTTGAGGGAAGTTTTCCCTGTGACCGTCCCGATGGGGTTTGTACGCCATGATGTAAGTGGTGGGATTGTGAACGGTCCAAACAAAAACCCTTCTGCCAATTCTTGTGCTATTAGTGTATTTACTGCTGTTGGGCTCTGGTTTGCAGATTGTAAATTTGGGCATTCTAGTTGGCCAGTGGGCATATGTATGATGCCTGTGTGGAACCCGTCTTTGAATCCCGTGATAAGAAACTCTACAAGATGTCTGGAGGGGTGATTGGCTAGTAGTGCTGCTAGAACATCATGTTAACAGACGTTAGGTATGGTTTAGGGTACATTTTATTAGGACACATAGATTTAGCATGTGCCCTGAAACATTGTGAACAAATATGCAACAATCTACATGCACTAAAACTACATGTGCCACTGTTAAAATTATTGCAAATCTGTGATTTGCCAAAGAAAATGATGGGACGGCCCAGTTTGTCTCTGGCGTTCTTCCCTGTTCTACCAGCGTAGCTAGTGCTGGGTGCCTGACTGTAGTCATCTGCCGTGATAGAACAAAAATTTGTGGTGTGTGTAGTAGAAGAGCAGGATACACAAGCCGGTGTTTTAAGCCCTGCGAAGTGTCTGCAGAAAATTTCTGTGTCCAATCTGCTCCAGTTGATACGGGTACCATACTGGGAGAGAGCGCCAGACACTTTGGTGGAAAATGACCTATGGTAGTCGTAAAACGCCGACCCACCATATTTGTTACCAAGGTCCACCAGCTTGTGCATGTAACGATCAAATTCCTCTCTTCTATTAGGGTACACTTCACACATAACATCTCTGAATATACCAAAGGCTAAGACAAATTCCGGGATGGTCAGTTTACGGTTCAACCTGGAGTCTTTAGATCTGACCACCACAGATACCTCATCATACATATAAGTCTTGTTTTCTACCACATCCTGGGAGGCAATTAGTAAGGACGCTAGGTTGACATCTTTGCCCTCCAGGATGTCTTTCTTGATGTGGGCTGGTATAGTGTGTGCAGGATAAACGTCCTGGGAATCTGACGAGTTTACGTTACCCGTAGCCCGTGGTTCCATTGGTGCCGGTTGTACGGTGTCGGGAAGGCCTGCCTTGGTGAGGGCTGTGGTCACCGCCTCGAGGTTAGCCAGTCTGTCGTTGACCTTGCCCATGGAGTTCATAAGTGAGGCCAGCATAGCCTGGATGTCCCCCGAATTGGTGGTGCTGGGGCCTTCTCCTGCTTCCGTATTGTTTGTTGTCGTGTTTAGGAGTTTAAATAACTCCGCTTTCCTTGCTGTAGCCAGGTAGGGAATTTGACGTCTCCTTAACTCTGTTGTAATGCGCGGTATTGTCCAGGATCTGATTGACGCTGGACTGGCCATATCTCCCCTGTGAGAAGGTGTCTCGCCCCTAGCTGGGGTACTAGGAAGCGATAGCTCCTCACCACTTGCATGAGACCTGTTTAACTAAAATAAAAGGTAAAATTATTATTTGAACCCGGTGTTTTAGTACTGGCTTGCTAGCTATGCCGTAAGGCGAAACGATTATGCTTAAGTTTGTGACTGGTGAGGCCCTGCTAGTGCCAAGTGGCTTGAGAGGCCCTATCTATGCGTTGGCGCAATGGAATTTTTGTGGCCACCGATCGTAGTGGCAGGATGATGGCCTCTCGGTGAGATTACAAAGAAAAAGGAAAGGGAGTGACTGGTGAGGCCCTCTCTATGAAACTTGCGAGGCGACTAGCTCACGAGTGGCTCGAGGGGTGTATGCCTCCGAGTATGAGGCGGGTTTGTTGGCCTCTCGGGACCGCTAATCCGAAGCATAATGCAGAGAAGGAGATATAACAGCTATTGGCCCCTATGACCCTATCTGCCAGTACTTATCTATTATATGGGGATCATATTTGGATATACTGTGAGCAGGTGTACGTACCTGAAAGTATAAGTAAAGAATTTTTTAGACAATCCGTTTAGGTGGCAGTAGATACCTGTAACTAAATAGATGGAAACCGTATGAAAATAAAATAAAATGCATGAATCATTCTTATTAATGTTTATCTGTTCGCCCTGGAGAGATCAGTGGGGTTGATGTTCGTAGGATATCCGAGAGTTCAACTGTAACTATATTATGTGGTAATTTTAACTGCTATTTATACCTAAATATGTGTTCGTATTTTATCATTTGGTAATGTGTAGGGTCATTGTTTGTACAGCCCTGTAATATGATGTATGTATGCCATATGTTCATAAAAAGTGATTTGATCATGATCTAAGTTTATACGCATAGACAATCATAGTGCTCGCAACCCAATAATCAAAACTGAAAAGTTGGGCAAACCATGTAACATTCATAGTGCAGTTGACCTAATACACAATGACTAACAATGACTAATCGTGCCATGTAGCCCGTTGTGGTGCGTTTTAAGAAATTGTTTTTCCTGACGTATGTAACAGAGAATGGCCTTAGTGTCAGGATTAGTATGTAATAAATAATATAAGTGATACTTGAATTATTTATATGACCTGTAGGGATCAGTGTATATAGAAAACCCTTATGCTATTATGTGGCACGACCTGTAGGTGGCAGTGTAGGTTTGGACATCCGAAATTTATTTAGTAACGTAATGCAACAAATGTGTGGAAGTGATTTTGATTAGTGATCAGATCACATGTGGAGGAAAACGTAACGTGACATAATAATTGGAATATAATCAAAGTAACTTAATTGAGTGGCAAATATGAACATGATATGGATACATAATTAAAATGAGGATTACGTAATGGGAAAATTGGAAATCACGTGACTGGAGTTAATCCCCATTGGAAATGTTGTTGGCGCCCGTAACTGCGCCTACCGGCGTGCGATGGAATGAGATGAAAGGGGGATGTGATTGGGCGTCATATGGAGGAACTATGGGGAATGTAGTTTTTTCGGCGAGGATAATGTTTCAGCCGATAAGAGTGTGTGATGAGTGACGGCAGCATGTGACATACATTTCTCACAGAGGTATGGGAAATATATAACAGTTATGTGACCCTAAGTTATTTGTTGTATTTAACTATTAGTGCGAAAGTGATAACTGGCTGTACGGTTGACTGCTAATGCCTGTCGGGCAACATGAGTTATGTATGAATGAGGGTAGCTGTATGTGCTTACCCATGGAACACATAAATTCTTGTGTGTACGGTGTTATATCCTAATTACGAGTTGTATAACCGGAACGAGTACTGTAAGCCCGATACATATTGATAAAGAAAAAGCCGGGAAAGTGATTTGTTAGTTTAACCGAAACGTGCCCGTAAAGTGTGTACCTAGCCCGTTACCGATGCCATGGGACTGTTGCCAGGCGGAACGAGTAGGTAAACTTACGGTATGCGAGTGCCTAGGATGTAATCTGCGTCGACGAATAAGAAGTTTAGAAGCTGGTCGGACGGAAACCTGCTGCTGGGTTCCTGGACACAGTTTCAGCGTGGAAGACCTTGTGAGAAGACGGAAGTATTCCAAAATGGCGACTGGATGAACCGGAAGTGCATTCAGACGCTGACCTTGATCGGTAAGGAGTTAGGTAAGAGGTGTAGCTTATATAGGGGAGTAAGTTAACTTAAGCCCCTCCCACAAATACAGGCCAAACGGCCTTACTACATATATATATATATATATATATATATATGTATGTGTGTGTGTGTGTGTTTTTAATTTTTTTTTTACGTATTGACATTTTTTTGTGTGTGTGTGTGTGTGTATGTGTGTATATATATATATATATATATATATAATCTAAGTATATTTTATTTGTAACTGTAATTTATTTTATTTTTAACAGGAGAGGGGCAGAGATAGTGTCAGCCATCACTGGCTGACACACAGGATCAGTGATCACAGTGACTGGCTGTCACTGTGATCACCTCCTGCAGATCGCAGTAACTGGCCACAAGGGGGGTGCCTGGGTGGCCAGGCATGCCCCCCACCGCGATCTGCAGGGGGATCCTGTCTGACACATAGTAACTCTGATCGCAGTGACAGCCTGTCACTGCGATCAGACTCTGCAGATCACGGTCACTGACCGATCTGCAGTCGTAAAATGCCACGGCTCCATGTGTCAGTTGATTTTAAAATGGTAAATTCCGATCGCAGTGACAGCCTGTCACTGCGATCGGAGGCTGCAGACCGTAGTCACTAGGCACAGGGGGGCTTGTCCCCGACCACGATCTGCAGCGGGGTAATACCACCGGCCACGTGGGCAGCAAGACCGCCCAGGGCATTCTATGCCGCTGTGCGGCGTTTAGAGCATGTCCCTTAAGGACAGCATAGAACGCCCTGCGGTCTTAAGGGGTTAAACAGGGTGACCAGATCCACCATGTTTACCTTGACACATATAATTTTGTCATATTTATGAAAATGCATGAAAACGGTTGCCCTGTAGTATGTTAAATGCATATACTGCAGGATTCTTCATTGCCTAATTGTTTAATCTAATACACATTCTTCTGCATTCTAAATATTACAGGGCTATCCTTTTTATATGCTGCCCATAAATATATATATGTGAAATGTGTCCCAGAAAACATGGTGAATCTAGTCACCCTGCTTCAAAATCATTCTTCTCCAGCAACCCACGGAGTTATACGAAACATGTAGGGCATGTTTTCTATGAACTAATACATTTTATGTTTGTTTAGTTATTTGATTTTTGGTTTTGCTGTGTTTTGTTTATTGCTGTATTCGGATGAGATATTTCCCTTCTGGTTCCTGTGTGCCTTTCATCTAAATTAGCTACAAAGTTCCTCTCCACCATCTTGGGATGATATAGTGTAAGTCTGTTTTATAATTGCACTATTTTGTCCATTTCTTATTTCTATGACTCCTGCTTACTGTGAAGGAGGTCCAAAATCAAGGAGAAGTTCATACCTTTGTTGAGTGAGGAGCCTGCTACACGTATACCTTTTGTGAGTGTATTTAATTCTTAAGCACTTCTATGCACAGATACTATTGACATATGTCTACCTATTTTATTTCTGTATATATTTTAGATATTACATTTTAAATATTGTTGTGAAGACATATTTTACGATATCTGAGTCATGTATAATGCAAAGGCAAATTCATCAAAACTTTGTGCACTTTTTTTATTACAATAGTTTTGGGTGTTGTTCGCATTCTTTTTGTTGAGTATTTTTCCTTTCTAAGTTTAGTTACTTGCAGTTTCATTTCTCTGCTTCTCAGATCTCTCTCAGTACATTTTGCAGCAGGCTTACTCTGGTAAGTGTAAAGTTGTTTAAATTTGGAAAATTAGTACAGTACATATTAACATTTATTGTCTATAACTTTGTTTATAGGGACCCTGTTTTCCTCCTGGAAGGAAGGTATTCGCATTTGCGGTCTTACTTTTTTGTCTGTGACAACACTCTGCTAATCCTGGTAAGTGTTGCAGAGATTTCAAAATCTGTGGATACTAACATTCATTGTATGTCACTTTGTAAATAATTACCCGGTTTAAAGAAAATTTATACGGTGGGGCGTGGCCTGGGCTCCGACGAACATGGCCGCCTAAGCGCTGTGCTCCGCTCCACGAAAGCACATAGAACGGAGCATCCCACTACCCACCGGCGCGCACTGCCACCAATGGGTCGCACAAAGAGAGGGGACCTACCCCAGACCCCCAAACCTTCCGTCTCAGGGTCGCAAACGGGGCCGATGGATGAATTCCTCCACGCGCCATGCGGCCCGGACCCCAGCTCCCCGACATCCAAAATGGCGCTGACCTCGCCAGCATCCACATGCTCCACTGCCGACACCACTACACTGGCAGACATCGGAGCAGAATTAAAGCGCATGGCAATGAGGATGGTCACAAAAGATGACCTCACCCACCTGACTAACAATTTACATGAAGTAATTAAATCTGAAGTGACCGGCCTGAAGGCTGAAATCAAAGCACAGGAACACCGCATACAGCAGGTGGAAAAAAGGGCACAGACCACTGAAGACCACTCTACAGCCACAGACACGGCCCTCAAACGCCAGGGCACCCTCATACTGGCCATGAGGCGACAGCTAGAGGACCAGGACAACCGCAGTCGTCGCAACAATATCAGGGTAAGGGGGATACCTGAATCTCCAGAGGGGGAAAACATAGAGGAGATGCTCACCTCCCTATTCCGCATCATCCTAAGGGAGGACACACCAGCGCTTATTAAATATGACAGGGCACATAGAGCACTCCGTCCCAGGCCCACGGAAGGAACCCCCAGGGAAATAATATGCTGCCTGCACTCCTTCGCCATCAAAGATCTGATCATGAGGAAAGCTAGATCCAGGGCCCACTGGAACTACAGGGGCGCAGAAATATCCCTCTACAATGACCTATCACCTAGGACCCTGGAGGCTAGAAGAGCCCTGAGACCGGTTACCACCATCCTGAGGGAGAAGAATATGCAATATAGATGGGGTTACCCATTTAGCATCACAGTTCGCTATAATAACGAATGGGTCTCCGCACGATGGCCAGAAGACATTCCTCAATTCCTACAACGCCTGAACCTGCCGCCAACCCCAGTTCCGAACTGGTTATTCATGCCGCTGGATCCAAGACCACAACCGCAGCGACAAGCAAGGCGAAGAAGATGGAACTCTCAGGGTGAAGCTCCGCAACACCGACCAGATCTAAACAACCCAGAGGAATAACCCACTACCGGACCAACCGGCACCGCTCCCGTAGACCCCACTATTCCGAGACAACACAGACAGCTGGCACCCACGTTGGAGAAGCACCTGGAGGCAAACCCGCACCCCAAGAATCAGGTACTCTGACATTGGGTAGCTAACACATTGGCACGAGACTAACAGAGGGGACACCCCCCCACCCCCCCTGGCACGGGAGGGTACCACTCTTCACCTTGATACTGACCGAACTAAGGGATATCTCACTTGCAAATGGGTCCTCCACAACACGAAAGGGTTCTAAACAACAACAAAAAAAAACCAAAAAAAAAAACAAGGGGACCAAAAGGGAGGGGCGGGAAGAAAAATACAGCAGGGGAGTAAGTCCTATTGGGGAGGGGGATCACAGGGG
Source organism: Pelobates cultripes (assembly GCA_933207985.1). Lineage (NCBI taxonomy): Eukaryota > Metazoa > Chordata > Amphibia > Anura > Pelobatidae > Pelobates > Pelobates cultripes. Next base: position 224,656,573 of record OW240914.1, read on the forward strand.
GGAGGGTTGGGGACATAGAGATCGGGTCCTAGAGACCTCCTGCAGCATTGACTTTCGAGACTACTCTTTATTGTATGACTATTGTGAGTAACCTATTTTGAATGGCTAGACTATGCAATCTCACTGTGTTACTTACCGGGCCCTCCCCCCCACGCCAAAAGGACGACATGTATAGACAACATGCTCCCAAAGAGGTCCATACACTACATACAATCACAATTGCCTCACTCAGACGACACACTGATGACGGGAAGACACTGGGCAGACGACCATCCCACCACCCCCTGGAGGCTGTGAAATATGAACAAAAGGGGCGGGAGACGGGGCGAGGGGACATAGAGGAGGGAGGAAAGAGGGAAAAAAAAAAAGAAAAGGTTAGCCAGTCTGTCGTTGACCTTGCCCATGGAGTTCATAAGTGAGGCCAGCATAGCCTGGATGTCCCCCGAATTGGTGGTGCTGGGGCCTTCTCCTGCTTCCGTATTGTTTGTTGTCGTGTTTAGGAGTTTAAATAAGTCCGCTTTCCTTGCTGTAGCCAGGTAGGGAATTTGACGTCTCCTTAACTCTGTTGTAATGCGCGGTATTGTCCAGGATCTGATTGACGCTGGACTGGCCATATCTCCCCTGTGAGAAGGTGTCTCGCCCCTAGCTGGGGTACTAGGAAGCGATAGCTCCTCACCACTTGCATGAGACCTGTTTAACTAAAATAAAAGGTAAAATTATTATTTGAACCCGGTGTTTTAGTACTGGCTTGCTAGCTATGCCGTAAGGCGAAACGATTATGCTTAAGTTTGTGACTGGTGAGGCCCTGCTAGTGCCAAGTGGCTTGAGAGGCCCTATCTATGCGTTGGCGCAATGGAATTTTTGTGGCCACCGATCGTAGTGGCAGGATGATGGCCTCTCGGTGAGATTACAAAGAAAAAGGAAAGGGAGTGACTGGTGAGGCCCTCTCTATGAAACTTGCGAGGCGATTAGCTCACGAGTGGCTCGAGGGGTGTATGCCTCCGAGTATGAGGCGGGTTTGTTGGCCTCTCGGGACCGCTAATCCGAAGCATAATGCAGAGAAGGAGATATAACAGCTATTGGCCCCTATGACCCTATCTGCCAGTACTTATCTATTATATGGGGATCATATTTGGATATACAGTGAGCAGGTGTACGTACCTGAAAGTATAAGTAAAGAATTTTTTAGACAATCCGTTTAGGTGGCAGTAGATACCTGTAACTAAATAGATGGAAACCGTATGAAAATAAAATAAAATGCATGAATCATTCTTATTAATGTTTATCTGTTCGCCCTGGAGAGATCAGTGGGGTTGATGTTCGTAGGGTATCCGAGAGTTCAACTGTAACTATATTATGTGGTAATTTTAACTGCTATTTATACCTAAATATGTGTTCGTATTTTATCATTTGGTAATTTGTAGCGTCATTGTTTGTACAGCCCTGTAATATGATGTATGTATGCCATATGTTCATAAAAAGTGATTTGATCATGATCTAAGTTTATACGCATAAACAATCATAGTGCTCGCAACCCAATAATCAAAACTGAAAAGTTGGGCAAACCATGTAACATTCATAGTGCAGTTGACCTAATACACAATGACTAACAATGACTAATCGTGCCATGTAGCCCGTTGTGGTGCGTTTTAAGAAATTGTTTTTCCTGACGTATGTAACAGAGAATGGCCTTAGTGTCAGGATTAGTATGTAATAAATAATATAAGTGATACTTGAATTATTTATATGACCTGTAGGGATCAGTGTATATAGAAAACCCTTATGCTATTATGTGGCACGACCTGTAGGTGGCAGTGTAGGTTTGGACATCCGAAATTTATTTAGTAACGTAATGCAACAAATGTGTGGAAGTGATTTTGATTAGTGATCAGATCACATGTGGAGGAAAACGTAACGTGACATAATAATTGGAATATAATCAAAGTAACTTAATTGAGTGGCAAATATGAACATGGTGATATGGATACATAATTAAAATGAGGATTACGTAATGGGAAAATTGGAAATCACGTGACCGGCGTGACTGGAGTTAATCCCCATTGGAAATGTTGTTGGCGCCCGTAACTGCGCCTGCCGGCGTGCGATGGAATGAGATGAAAGGGGGATGTGATTGGGCGTCATATGGAGGAACTATGGGGAATGTAGTTTTTTCGGCGAGGATAATGTTTCAGCCGATAAGAGTGTGTGATGAGTGACGGCAGCATGTGACATACATTTCTCACAGAGGTATGGGAAATATATAACAGTTATGTGACCCTAAGTTATTTGTTGTATTTAACTATTAGTGCGAAAGTGATAACTGGCTGTACGGTTGACTGCTAATGCCTGTCGGGCAACATGAGTTATGTATGAATGAGGGTAGCTGTATGTGCTTACCCATGGAACACATAAATTCTTGTGTGTACGGTGTTATATCCTAATTACGAGTTGTATAACCGGAACGAGTACTGTAAGCCCGATACATATTGATAAAGAAAAAGCCGGGAAAGTGATTTGTTAGTTTAACCGAAACGTGCCCGTAAAGTGTGTACCTAGCCCGTTACCGATGCCATGGGACTGTTGCCAGGCGGAACGAGTAGGTAAACTTACGGTATGCGAGTGCCTAGGATGTAATCTGCGTCGACGAATAAGAAGTTTAGAAGCTGGTCGGACGGAAACCTGCTGCTGGGTTCCTGGACACAGTTTCAGCGTGGAAGACCTTGTGAGAAGACGGAAGTATTCCAAAATGGCGACTGGATGAACCGGAAGTGCATTCAGACGCTGACCTTGATCGGTAAGGAGTTAGGTAAGAGGTGTAGCTTATATAGGGGAGTAAGTTAACTTAAGCCCCTCCCACAAATACAGGCCAAACGGCCTTACTACATATATATATATATATATATATATATATGTATGTGTGTGTGTGTGTGTTTTTAATTTTTTTTTTACGTATTGACATTTTTTTGTGTGTGTGTGTGTGTGTATGTGTGTATATATATATATATATATATATATAATCTAAGTATATTTTATTTGTAACTGTAATTTATTTTATTTTTAACAGGAGAGGGGCAGAGATAGTGTCAGCCATCACTGGCTGACACACAGGATCAGTGATCACAGTGACTGGCTGTCACTGTGATCACCTCCTGCAGATCGCAGTAACTGGCCACAAGGGGGGTGCCTGGGTGGCCAGGCATGCCCCCCACCGCGATCTGCAGGGGGATCCTGTCTGACACATAGTAACTCTGATCGCAGTGACAGCCTGTCACTGCGATCAGACTCTGCAGATCACGGTCACTGACCGATCTGCAGTCGTAAAATGCCACGGCTCCATGTGTCAGTTGATTTTAAAATGGTAAATTCCGATCGCAGTGACAGCCTGTCACTGCGATCGGAGGCTGCAGACCGTAGTCACTAGGCACAGGGGGGCTTGTCCCCGACCACGATCTGCAGCGGGGTAATACCACCGGCCACGTGGGCAGCAAGACCGCCCAGGGCATTCTATGCCGCTGTGCGGCGTTTAGAGCATGTCCCTTAAGGACAGCATAGAACGCCCTGCGGTCTTAAGGGGTTAAACAGGGTGACCAGATCCACCATGTTTACCTTGACACATATAATTTTGTCATATTTATGAAAATGCATGAAAACGGTTGCCCTGTAGTATGTTAAATGCATATACTGCAGGATTCTTCATTGCCTAATTGTTTAATCTAATACACATTCTTCTGCATTCTAAATATTACAGGGCTATCCTTTTTATATGCTGCCCATAAATATATATATGTGAAATGTGTCCCAGAAAACATGGTGAATCTAGTCACCCTGCTTCAAAATCATTCTTCTCCAGCAACCCACGGAGTTATACGAAACATGTAGGGCATGTTTTCTATGAACTAATACATTTTATGTTTGTTTAGTTATTTGATTTTTGGTTTTGCTGTGTTTTGTTTATTGCTGTATTCGGATGAGATATTTCCCTTCTGGTTCCTGTGTGCCTTTCATCTAAATTAGCTACAAAGTTCCTCTCCACCATCTTGGGATGATATAGTGTAAGTCTGTTTTATAATTGCACTATTTTGTCCATTTCTTATTTCTATGACTCCTGCTTACTGTGAAGGAGGTCCAAAATCAAGGAGAAGTTCATACCTTTGTTGAGTGAGGAGCCTGCTACACGTATACCTTTTGTGAGTGTATTTAATTCTTAAGCACTTCTATGCACAGATACTATTGACATATGTCTACCTATTTTATTTCTGTATATATTTTAGATATTACATTTTAAATATTGTTGTGAAGACATATTTTACGATATCTGAGTCATGTATAATGCAAAGGCAAATTCATCAAAACTTTGTGCACTTTTTTTATTACAATAGTTTTGGGTGTTGTTCGCATTCTTTTTGTTGAGTATTTTTCCTTTCTAAGTTTAGTTACTTGCAGTTTCATTTCTCTGCTTCTCAGATCTCTCTCAGTACATTTTGCAGCAGGCTTACTCTGGTAAGTGTAAAGTTGTTTAAATTTGGAAAATTAGTACAGTACATATTAACATTTATTGTCTATAACTTTGTTTATAGGGACCCTGTTTTCCTCCTGGAAGGAAGGTATTCGCATTTGCGGTCTTACTTTTTTGTCTGTGACAACACTCTGCTAATCCTGGTAAGTGTTGCAGAGATTTCAAAATCTGTGGATACTAACATTCATTGTATGTCACTTTGTAAATAATTACCCGGTTTAAAGAAAATTTATACGGTGGGGCGTGGCCTGGGCTCCGACGAACATGGCCGCCTAAGCGCTGTGCTCCGCTCCACGAAAGCACATAGAACGGAGCATCCCACTACCCACCGGCGCGCACTGCCACCAATGGGTCGCACAAAGAGAGGGGACCTACCCCAGACCCCCAAACCTTCCGTCTCAGGGTCGCAAACGGGGCCGATGGATGAATTCCTCCACGCGCCATGCGGCCCGGACCCCAGCTCCCCGACATCCAAAATGGCGCTGACCTCGCCAGCATCCACATGCTCCACTGCCGACACCACTACACTGGCAGACATCGGAGCAGAATTAAAGCGCATGGCAATGAGGATGGTCACAAAAGATGACCTCACCCACCTGACTAACAATTTACATGAAGTAATTAAATCTGAAGTGACCGGCCTGAAGGCTGAAATCAAAGCACAGGAACACCGCATACAGCAGGTGGAAAAAAGGGCACAGACCACTGAAGACCACTCTACAGCCACAGACACGGCCCTCAAACGCCAGGGCACCCTCATACTGGCCATGAGGCGACAGCTAGAGGACCAGGACAACCGCAGTCGTCGCAACAATATCAGGGTAAGGGGGATACCTGAATCTCCAGAGGGGGAAAACATAGAGGAGATGCTCACCTCCCTATTCCGCATCATCCTAAGGGAGGACACACCAGCGCTTATTAAATATGACAGGGCACATAGAGCACTCCGTCCCAGGCCCACGGAAGGAACCCCCAGGGAAATAATATGCTGCCTGCACTCCTTTGCCATCAAAGATCTGATCATGAGGAAAGCTAGATCCAGGGCCCACTGGAACTACAGGGGCGCAGAAATATCCCTCTACAATGACCTATCACCTAGGACCCTGGAGGCTAGAAGAGCCCTGAGACCGGTTACCACCATCCTGAGGGAGAAGAATATGCAATATAGATGGGGTTACCCATTTAGCATCACAGTTCGCTATAATAACGAATGGGTCTCCGCACGATGGCCAGAAGACATTCCTCAATTCCTACAACGCCTGAACCTGCCGCCAACCCCAGTTCCGAACTGGTTATTCATGCCGCTGGATCCAAGACCACAACCGCAGCGACAAGCAAGGCGAAGAAGATGGAACTCTCAGGGTGAAGCTCCGCAACACCGACCAGATCTAAACAACCCAGAGGAATAACCCACTACCGGACCAACCGGCACCGCTCCCGTAGACCCCACTATTCCGAGACAACACAGACAGCTGGCACCCACGTTGGAGAAGCACCTGGAGGCAAACCCGCACCCCAAGAATCAGGTACTCTGACATTGGGTAGCTAACACATTGGCACGAGACTAACAGAGGGGACACCCCCCCACCCCCCCTGGCACGGGAGGGTACCACTCTTCACCTTGATACTGACCGAACTAAGGGATATCTCACTTGCAAATGGGTCCTCCACAACACGAAAGGGTTCTAAACAACAACAAAAAAAAACCAAAAAAAAAAACAAGGGGACCAAAAGGGAGGGGCGGGAAGAAAAATACAGCAGGGGAGTAAGTCCTATTGGGGAGGGGGATCACAGGGGGGAGGGTTGGGGACATAGAGATCGGGTCCTAGAGACCTCCTGCAGCATTGACTTTCGAGACTACTCTTTATTGTATGACTATTGTGAGTAACCTATTTTGAATGGCTAGACTATGCAATCTCACTGTGTTACTTACCGGGCCCTCCCCCCCACGCCAAAAGGACGACATGTATAGACAACATGCTCCCAAAGAGGTCCATACACTACATACAATCACAATTGCCTCACTCAGACGACACACTGATGACGGGAAGACACTGGGCAGACGACCATCCCACCACCCCCTGGAGGCTGTGAAATATGAACAAAAGGGGCGGGAGACGGGGCGAGGGGACATAGAGGAGGGAGGAAAGAGGGAAAAAAAAAAAGAAAAGGTTAGCCAGTCTGTCGTTGACCTTGCCCATGGAGTTCATAAGTGAGGCCAGCATAGCCTGGATGTCCCCCGAATTGGTGGTGCTGGGGCCTTCTCCTGCTTCCGTATTGTTTGTTGTCGTGTTTAGGAGTTTAAATAAGTCCGCTTTCCTTGCTGTAGCCAGGTAGGGAATTTGACGTCTCCTTAACTCTGTTGTAATGCGCGGTATTGTCCAGGATCTGATTGACGCTGGACTGGCCATATCTCCCCTGTGAGAAGGTGTCTCGCCCCTAGCTGGGGTACTAGGAAGCAATAGCTCCTCACCACTTGCATGAGACCTGTTTAACTAAAATAAAAGGTAAAATTATTATTTGAACCCGGTGTTTTAGTACTGGCTTGCTAGCTATGCCGTAAGGCGAAACGATTATGCTTAAGTTTGTGACTGGTGAGGCCCTGCTAGTGCCAAGTGGCTTGAGAGGCCCTATCTATGCGTTGGCGCAATGGAATTTTTGTGGCCACCGATCGTAGTGGCAGGATGATGGCCTCTCGGTGAGATTACAAAGAAAAAGGAAAGGGAGTGACTGGTGAGGCCCTCTCTATGAAACTTGCGAGGCGATTAGCTCACGAGTGGCTCGAGGGGTGTATGCCTCCGAGTATGAGGCGGGTTTGTTGGCCTCTCGGGACCGCTAATCCGAAGCATAATGCAGAGAAGGAGATATAACAGCTATTGGCCCCTATGACCCTATCTGCCAGTACTTATCTATTATATGGGGATCATATTTGGATATACAGTGAGCAGGTGTACGTACCTGAAAGTATAAGTAAAGAATTTTTTAGACAATCCGTTTAGGTGGCAGTAGATACCTGTAACTAAATAGATGGAAACCGTATGAAAATAAAATAAAATGCATGAATCATTCTTATTAATGTTTATCTGTTCGCCCTGGAGAGATCAGTGGGGTTGATGTTCGTAGGGTATCCGAGAGTTCAACTGTAACTATATTATGTGGTAATTTTAACTGCTATTTATACCTAAATATGTGTTCGTATTTTATCATTTGGTAATTTGTAGCGTCATTGTTTGTACAGCCCTGTAATATGATGTATGTATGCCATATGTTCATAAAAAGTGATTTGATCATGATCTAAGTTTATACGCATAAACAATCATAGTGCTCGCAACCCAATAATCAAAACTGAAAAGTTGGGCAAACCATGTAACATTCATAGTGCAGTTGACCTAATACACAATGACTAACAATGACTAATCGTGCCATGTAGCCCGTTGTGGTGCGTTTTAAGAAATTGTTTTTCCTGACGTATGTAACAGAGAATGGCCTTAGTGTCAGGATTAGTATGTAATAAATAATATAAGTGATACTTGAATTATTTATATGACCTGTAGGGATCAGTGTATATAGAAAACCCTTATGCTATTATGTGGCACGACCTGTAGGTGGCAGTGTAGGTTTGGACATCCGAAATTTATTTAGTAACGTAATGCAACAAATGTGTGGAAGTGATTTTGATTAGTGATCAGATCACATGTGGAGGAAAACGTAACGTGACATAATAATTGGAATATAATCAAAGTAACTTAATTGAGTGGCAAATATGAACATGGTGATATGGATACATAATTAAAATGAGGATTACGTAATGGGAAAATTGGAAATCACGTGACCGGCGTGACTGGAGTTAATCCCCATTGGAAATGTTGTTGGCGCCCGTAACTGCGCCTGCCGGCGTGCGATGGAATGAGATGAAAGGGGGATGTGATTGGGCGTCATATGGAGGAACTATGGGGAATGTAGTTTTTTCGGCGAGGATAATGTTTCAGCCGATAAGAGTGTGTGATGAGTGACGGCAGCATGTGACATACATTTCTCACAGAGGTATGGGAAATATATAACAGTTATGTGACCCTAAGTTATTTGTTGTATTTAACTATTAGTGCGAAAGTGATAACTGGCTGTACGGTTGACTGCTAATGCCTGTCGGGCAACATGAGTTATGTATGAATGAGGGTAGCTGTATGTGCTTACCCATGGAACACATAAATTCTTGTGTGTACGGTGTTATATCCTAATTACGAGTTGTATAACCGGAACGAGTACTGTAAGCCCGATACATATTGATAAAGAAAAAGCCGGGAAAGTGATTTGTTAGTTTAACCGAAACGTGCCCGTAAAGTGTGTACCTAGCCCGTTACCGATGCCATGGGACTGTTGCCAGGCGGAACGAGTAGGTAAACTTACGGTATGCGAGTGCCTAGGATGTAATCTGCGTCGACGAATAAGAAGTTTAGAAGCTGGTCGGACGGAAACCTGCTGCTGGGTTCCTGGACACAGTTTCAGCGTGGAAGACCTTGTGAGAAGACGGAAGTATTCCAAAATGGCGACTGGATGAACCGGAAGTGCATTCAGACGCTGACCTTGATCGGTAAGGAGTTAGGTAAGAGGTGTAGCTTATATAGGGGAGTAAGTTAACTTAAGCCCCTCCCACAAATACAGGCCAAACGGCCTTACTACATATATATATATATATATATATATATATGTATGTGTGTGTGTGTGTGTTTTTAATTTTTTTTTTACGTATTGACATTTTTTTGTGTGTGTGTGTGTGTGTATGTGTGTATATATATATATATATATATATATAATCTAAGTATATTTTATTTGTAACTGTAATTTATTTTATTTTTAACAGGAGAGGGGCAGAGATAGTGTCAGCCATCACTGGCTGACACACAGGATCAGTGATCACAGTGACTGGCTGTCACTGTGATCACCTCCTGCAGATCGCAGTAACTGGCCACAAGGGGGGTGCCTGGGTGGCCAGGCATGCCCCCCACCGCGATCTGCAGGGGGATCCTGTCTGACACATAGTAACTCTGATCGCAGTGACAGCCTGTCACTGCGATCAGACTCTGCAGATCACGGTCACTGACCGATCTGCAGTCGTAAAATGCCACGGCTCCATGTGTCAGTTGATTTTAAAATGGTAAATTCCGATCGCAGTGACAGCCTGTCACTGCGATCGGAGGCTGCAGACCGTAGTCACTAGGCACAGGGGGGCTTGTCCCCGACCACGATCTGCAGCGGGGTAATACCACCGGCCACGTGGGCAGCAAGACCGCCCAGGGCATTCTATGCCGCTGTGCGGCGTTTAGAGCATGTCCCTTAAGGACAGCATAGAACGCCCTGCGGTCTTAAGGGGTTAAACAGGGTGACCAGATCCACCATGTTTACCTTGACACATATAATTTTGTCATATTTATGAAAATGCATGAAAACGGTTGCCCTGTAGTATGTTAAATGCATATACTGCAGGATTCTTCATTGCCTAATTGTTTAATCTAATACACATTCTTCTGCATTCTAAATATTACAGGGCTATCCTTTTTATATGCTGCCCATAAATATATATATGTGAAATGTGTCCCAGAAAACATGGTGAATCTAGTCACCCTGCTTCAAAATCATTCTTCTCCAGCAACCCACGGAGTTATACGAAACATGTAGGGCATGTTTTCTATGAACTAATACATTTTATGTTTGTTTAGTTATTTGATTTTTGGTTTTGCTGTGTTTTGTTTATTGCTGTATTCGGATGAGATATTTCCCTTCTGGTTCCTGTGTGCCTTTCATCTAAATTAGCTACAAAGTTCCTCTCCACCATCTTGGGATGATATAGTGTAAGTCTGTTTTATAATTGCACTATTTTGTCCATTTCTTATTTCTATGACTCCTGCTTACTGTGAAGGAGGTCCAAAATCAAGGAGAAGTTCATACCTTTGTTGAGTGAGGAGCCTGCTACACGTATACCTTTTGTGAGTGTATTTAATTCTTAAGCACTTCTATGCACAGATACTATTGACATATGTCTACCTATTTTATTTCTGTATATATTTTAGATATTACATTTTAAATATTGTTGTGAAGACATATTTTACGATATCTGAGTCATGTATAATGCAAAGGCAAATTCATCAAAACTTTGTGCACTTTTTTATTACAATAGTTTTGGGTGTTGTTCGCATTCTTTTTGTTGAGTATTTTTCCTTTCTAAGTTTAGTTACTTGCAGTTTCATTTCTCTGCTTCTCAGATCTCTCTCAGTACATTTTGCAGCAGGCTTACTCTGGTAAGTGTAAAGTTGTTTAAATTTGGAAAATTAGTACAGTACATATTAACATTTATTGTCTATAACTTTGTTTATAGGGACCCTGTTTTCCTCCTGGAAGGAAGGTATTCACATTTGCGGTCTTACTTTTTTGTCTGTGACAACACTCTGCTAATCCTGGTAAGTGTTGCAGAGATTTCAAAATCTGTGGATACTAACATTCATTGTATGTCACTTTGTAAATAATTACCGGGTTTAAAGAAAATTTATACGGTGGGGCGTGGCCTGGGCTCCGACGAACATGGCCGCCTAAGCGCTGTGCTCCGCTCCACGAAAGCACATAGAACGGAGCATCCCACTACCCACCGGCGCGCACTGCCACCAATGGGTCGCACAAAGAGAGGGGACCTACCCCAGACCCCCAAACCTTCCGTCTCAGGGTCGCAAACGGGGCCGATGGATGAATTCCTCCACGCGCCATGCGGCCCGGACCCCAGCTCCCCGACATCCAAAATGGCGCCGACCTCGCCAGCATCCACATGCTCCACTGCCGACACCACTACACTGGCAGACATCGGAGCAGAATTAAAGCGCATGGCAATGAGGATGGTCACAAAAGATGACCTCACCCACCTGACTAACAATTTACATGAAGTAATTAAATCTGAAGTGACCGGCCTGAAGGCTGAAATCAAAGCACAGGAACACCGCATACAGCAGGTGGAAAAAAGGGCACAGACCACTGAAGACCACTCTACAGCCACAGACACGGCCCTCAAACGCCAGGGCACCCTCATACTGGCCATGAGGCGACAGCTAGAGGACCAGGACAACCGCAGTCGTCGCAACAATATCAGGGTAAGGGGGATACCTGAATCTCCAGAGGGGGAAAACATAGAGGAGATGCTCACCTCCCTATTCCGCATCATCCTAAGGGAGGACACACCAGCGCTTATTAAATATGACAGGGCACATAGAGCACTCCGTCCCAGGCCCACGGAAGGAACCCCCAGGGAAATAATATGCTGCCTGCACTCCTTTGCCATCAAAGATCTGATCATGAGGAAAGCTAGATCCAGGGCCCACTGGAACTACAGGGGCGCAGAAATATCCCTCTACAATGACCTATCACCTAGGACCCTGGAGGCTAGAAGAGCCCTGAGACCGGTTACCACCATCCTGAGGGAGAAGAATATGCAATATAGATGGGGTTACCCATTTAGCATCACAGTTCGCTATAATAACGAATGGGTCTCCGCACGATGGCCAGAAGACATTCCTCAATTCCTACAACGCCTGAACCTGCCGCCAACCCCAGTTCCGAACTGGTTATTCATGCCGCTGGATCCAAGACCACAACCGCAGCGACAAGCAAGGCGAAGAAGATGGAACTCTCAGGGTGAAGCTCCGCAACACCGACCAGATCTAAACAACCCAGAGGAATAACCCACTACCGGACCAACCGGCACCGCTCCCGTAGACCCCACTATTCCGAGACAACACAGACAGCTGGCACCCACGTTGGAGAAGCACCTGGAGGCAAACCCGCACCCCAAGAATCAGGTACTCTGACATTGGGTAGCTAACACATTGGCACGAGACTAACAGAGGGGACACCCCCCCACCCCCCCTGGCACGGGAGGGTACCACTCTTCACCTTGATACTGACCGAACTAAGGGATATCTCACTTGCAAATGGGTCCTCCACAACACGAAAGGGTTCTAAACAACAACAAAAAAAAACCAAAAAAAAAAACAAGGGGACCAAAAGGGAGGGGCGGGAAGAAAAATACAGCAGGGGAGTAAGTCCTATTGGGGAGGGGGATCACAGGGGGGAGGGTTGGGGACATAGAGATCGGGTCCTAGAGACCTCCTGCAGCATTGACTTTCGAGACTACTCTTTATTGTATGACTATTGTGAGTAACCTATTTTGAATGGCTAGACTATGCAATCTCACTGTGTTACTTACCGGGCCCTCCCCCCCACGCCAAAAGGACGACATGTATAGACAACATGCTCCCAAAGAGGTCCATACACTACATACAATCACAATTGCCTCACTCAGACGACACACTGATGACGGGAAGACACTGGGCAGACGACCATCCCACCACCCCCTGGAGGCTGTGAAATATGAACAAAAGGGGCGGGAGACGGGGCGAGGGGACATAGAGGAGGGAGGAAAGAGGGAAAAAAAAAAAGAAGAAAATAATACATCAACATGATCCAGATGCAACGACCCAGACACAATGAGAAGAGGACCCACAATGCACACACCCCGAAGAGATATCCTCAAGCCCCTACTTTGACTACACGCAAATTACCCTTACGGTACATCCCCCCACCCGATACCAGCGACACCGAAAAGGCGCAACAAACAGGCATAGTGCTGATAACACTACAGGCACACACCAAAGGCATTAGTGATGACTATATAACACCTCTACTACAGTGGACGGACGCTACAACCCCAAACGGAAATACACTTCTACACAACTAACAGATTTTACCGACGATACACAACCCTTCTCAAGTATCAACTCTACAACTAACACCGCATATACCACACAGGCACCATAGCCTAAACGGATAAGGGCCCAGACACGCTACCCACCCCTTTCGGTGCGCACGCTTGATACTACGGAGGCCGACAGGTAAACCACCGGGATAGATCTCGGGGTGCCCTCCGACCGACACCGTAGGCAAATGAACTCCCTCTCCACGGAGAGTTTCATCTCCTCACATTACCACGACACGCACACCACACCTATCCTACACTCCAACATCCAAATAAGAAACACACACCCCCCATCACACGAACCAGACACGGAGCCTAACAAAACCGAAAGGCACTGAGCCTGAGCAGACAACTCCCCTAGACCACACAGGAGCAAATACCAACACCCCACGAACACCAACCACCTCACACGTGACCGCAGTCCAGCAACCCACCCGAACGTCACACCCCCCCCCCTGCGCTCCTGACCCGGCCGTCGCGTCCGCCTCGAACTAACCACCGGACGACGCAAGGGCGCCGAACCACACCAAAACCCAGGAATCAAGCCACGGGTTCGGGCTTCCTCGGTCGACTCCCGCGTACATAAGAGGGCGGGACTCGGACGAGGGACCCCGGCACCCGACAAGACACCACCATTGCGCAGAGATACGGACAAGATGGCATACAGACCAGACCCGATGAAAATCATCACGCAAAACTGCAGGGGATTGAATCTCCAAGAACACAGAACTAGTCTCTTGAGGGAACTTCAGAGAGAGAGGGTTGCAGTCGCTCTTCTCCAAGAAACTCACTTTCGAGAAGGAGCGGCCCCGACACTCAAGAACAGACACTACCCCACTAACCACTACAGCAACCACCCTACAGCGAAAAAGGCAGGGGTCGCGATCCTTATAGCAGCTCGTCTACAATTCCAGGAACAGGATTGCCTTATTGCCCATGGAACACATAAATTCTTGTGTGTACGGTGTTATATCCTAATTACGAGTTGTATAACCGGAACGAGTACTGTAAGCCCGATACATATTGATAAAGAAAAAGCCGGGAAAGTGATTTGTTAGTTTAACCGAAACGTGCCCGTAAAGTGTGTACCTAGCCCGTTACCGATGCCATGGGACTGTTGCCAGGCGGAACGAGTAGGTAAACTTACCACAACGGCAGATACGCCTTCGTAAAGGGGAATATCGCAGGGCGATGTTACACGTTCGCGACAATATACGTCCCCAACAACAATCAATCTAGATTCCTTAAGAACACACTGAAGACACTAACAGACTTCACGGAAGGAACCTTGATCGCGGGAGGAGACTTCAATGTCACACTAGATCCTAAAGTAGACTCCTCAACGGGACACAGCAGCATCCCACAGAGAGAAATAAGAACCATACACCATACTCTGAAAACGCTACGCCTGGTAGACTGCTGGCGAACACTAAACCCACTAGACAGAGAATACACTCACTATTCCATAATACACAAAAGATACTCCAGGATAGACTTCCTACTATTGAAACAAGAAGCTCTAATAAGACTTAGGAGAGCATCCATACACGCTGCAACGTGGTCGGACCACGGACAAGTGTCGATAGACCTCGAATCTCCACTCATAAGACCGACGAAAACGACGTGGAGACTCAACGACTCCCTCTTAACCGACCTTCCACTTAGGGCCCAAGTCACCAACACTCTACAGACATATTTTACCGAGAATGAGACGGGAGACGTATCAGATATGACAATATGGGAGGCACACAAAAGTGTACTCTGGGGCAAGCTCATCCAAATCGCGTCACAACGGAAAAAAGAGGCGGGCGCACTTATGTCAACCATCCTTGACCGGATCCGCTCCCTGGAAACACAACACAAACGCCAACAGGTGGAAAATACCTACAAAGAACTATTAGAGGAAAGAAGGAGACTACACGCACTGCTACTCAAGAGACACCTGAGACAACTCCGAAGATCTAAAGGTTTCTTCTACCTCCACGCAAACAAAGGAGGCAAACTCCTCGCACAAATGCTCAGGGGACAACAACACCCCTCACAAGTCCACAAATTAAAAACACGCGACGGCACTACTACCCAACACCCAGAGAAAATCGCCAAGGAATTTCTCACCTACTACTCCTCACTCTACAATACACACTCACAAAGCGACGAAGAAGGCAGGCAAATCAAACAAGGCCGCATGGAATGCTTCCTGAGAGAACATCTACACACGACGGTGACAGCCGAAGATGCAGAAACCATCGACCGCCCGATCACCGAAGACGACGTTAAGACAGCTATCAAAACGACGAAGACAGGACGCGCACCCGGACCCGACGGACTTACGCTGGACTACTACAAACGCTTCCAAGATATACTAGCCCCCAAACTTACAAAGGCGCTCAATGCCATCACTGAGGGACATACATTCCACGCCGAATCACTATCAGCTACAATTACAGTAATCCCAAAACCAGGCAAGGACCCAGAAACCTGCAGCAGCTACAGACCCATCTCCCTCTTAAACGTGGACACAAAACTCTTCACCAAAATATTAGCCACCTGACTTAGCAACCTAATGCCAACACTCGTGCACCCTGATCAAACGGGATTCATACCGGAACGGGAGGCTCGAGATAGCACTCTGAGAGTTCTCGCTGTACAACATTTAGCAAGACAACATGGAACACCACTCCTGCTACTCTCCACGGACGCCGAAAAGGCGTTCGACCGAGTTGACTGGGCATTTTTGAAAACGACGATACGTCTACTGGGGTTTAACGACAACATACAGAAATAGATATGAGCGATATATAGCACCCCGACGCCAGCGGTGCGTGTTAACGGAGCCCTGACGGAGTCCTTCCCGATTCGCAATGGTACGAGGCAGGGGTGCCCCCTGTCCCCGTTATTGTTCGCATTAACACTGGAACCCCTACTGGAGGCAATCCGACGAAATATTAACATCACGGGCTACACCTGTACAACCGCCACGCACAAAGTAGCCGCATACGCGGATGACATGTTGTTCTTCAGTACACGTCCAAGACTCACCCTACCATGCCTAATAGAAGAATTCGAAAAATATGGACACCTCTCGGGCCTCAAACTTAACTTAAGCAAATGCGAACTGCTCAACATCACGGACCCACTGGGGGAACACAGGGATATAGCCTCGACCTTCCCATTCCGATGGTGCCATACCCAAATGAAATACCTGGGGATTTGGGTGATGGCTGACCCCAACGCCATCTACCAGAAAAACTTCCTCCCACTCCTCACACGCATTCAACAAGACCTCCGAACCTGGAATTACCCACACATCTCATGGTTCGGCCGCATATCGGTCATCAAAATGAATATACTACCCAGACTACTATATTTATTCCATACAATCCCAGTGGCACTACCGACGACCTTTTTCGCAACAATAAAAACGGCATTCCTGACCTATGTCTGGAGAGGATGCAGACCTAGACTAAGATATGAACTATTATGCAAGACCAGGAGTCAGGGCGGATTGGCACTCCCAGACCTACGCAAATACCACCAAGCGACAGCCCTACAGCGGATACTGGAATGGCACACTAATCCGAGATGCAAACAATGGGTGGCCTTAGACAAAGAATCATGCAGCCCATCCATTTTTGCATCCCTATGGAATCAGAAAACGCCACGGCGTCACGACCCCGGCACAACTTCGCCGGCGGGTCACACCCTCCACATATGGTCAACAATGAGGAACGCAACGATCATCTCCCCAACACCCAGCCCGATGACCACGCTAACACATAACCAAGCAGTGGGGGGAGGACTACCGATCAAGGCCTGGGACTTTCTGGAGGGAAGAGACTTCATACCACTCCACAAAACACTAACCGCCACTGGACTGACCCCCCTGAAACGCCTAATAGAAGGCCCGCCAGCTCCCATGCACAAATTCAGATACTCCCAGCTGACGCATTTCTATCACACCCTACCGAACAAACAAGAGGTACACAGAACCTTCACGTGGTTTGAGGACATTTGCGACAAA
Source organism: Pelobates cultripes (assembly GCA_933207985.1). Classification (NCBI taxonomy): domain Eukaryota; kingdom Metazoa; phylum Chordata; class Amphibia; order Anura; family Pelobatidae; genus Pelobates; species Pelobates cultripes. The sequence goes on from OW240914.1 coordinate 224,673,904, forward strand.
CAAACACCGACTCAGAAACCAACGTTGACGCTCTACCAATACCTAATCACAGGTGAGCAGCAAGCAACTCGACGATATAAGGAAAAATGGGAAAACATCACCGACAAAGTTTTCACCGACGCACAATGGGACAAAATTCTTATCCTCCATCACAAATCCACGATTAGCTCAAAATACCAAGAAATGAACTATAAGCTATTGACATTCTGGTACAGAACCCCAGACCTGCTCCACAGAATATTCCCCAACACATCGGCGACCTGTTGGAGATGTGAAGCAGATATTGGAACACTAAAACATATCTGGTGGGACTGCCCCAACATTAAACAGTTTTGGAACCAGATTACGTCCCGCATCAAAGAGGTACTAGGGCACACGACGCAATTGTCAATAGACAACACTCTCCTACATCACACTAAAGACCCGATTTCAAAATACAAACGATCCATCCTACGACACCTTCTCGACGCGGCCAAGGCTCTAATCCCTGCCCTATGGAAAACGACAAATGCCCCCACAATGGAACAATGGCTAAACAGGGTAGAAGAGATCAGATTCGCAGAAGAAATGCATGCGACCTTACGAGACACCCTCACGAAACACGTTGACAAGTGGCAACCTTGGATAATATATGTGGCAAGACGAGATGGGGGAATGCGGCGGCTGGGGAAGGGAGTTAAGGGGGCCTCCACCCATCCCTCCCCCTAACAAGCCACACACACTACACGCAATACAACTACAACGCTCACAGGATCAACACACCGCCAACACACAACCACCCCATGAACGCAACCAATGAGGGCACAGGACGTAGCAGCATACGATACTGGCAACAACCTACCAACCCCAAAAAACAAAATCATACAGACCTCTCATTGAACCCAAGCCAACACCCCCGACTCACGCACCAATACCCAAGATAGAGCTGAACAACAGGAGACCCCCGAGCGAACCTCACACACTAACACTCCAGAAACCGAAAATCCTGATCCCGGAATCACGATAACACAAGGAACGAGGATAGCTCACCCTCCCGTGGGATCCACATCACACACACACACAACCCAACGGACTACCCAGCACATGACTAGGACACGACAAGCAGGGAAGGCGGGAGGGACAACAACATAAATGGAACAGACTTGGGAATCAACCACACAACGAACATAGATGCCACTCATACCAGCCCAAAAAAAAAAAAAAGTCCACAAAACGCCCGTGCCACTAGAGCTACCCCTACATTTTACTTACTACTTACCCACAAATACTTTACACAGATAAAAGTATATGATAGAATACAAATTTCAAACCCAACGCCTTGTAACTCCTGGAAGCCACTGACACACACACTCACATAGACACAACACATGCAAAAGATTCTCCACATAAAAAAAAACAAAAAAACAAAAAAACAAAACGACCCTGATCAGGACCTACGAGTCCATTCTATCTCTACCACACCCTCTCATGAATGATCCACATATCACCGCACCAGGTTAAGATATACCATGTTAAGACACATGTTGCCTCAATTAGTTGACTGAACACACAAAACTCAACGTAAACCTGACCGAACGACGCTTCCTAAAATGACAGTTAACGCTTCATACAGATGGGACCTAAGTATCCAAACTGAAACTAGCTTAGAGATACATGTCAAGTATATGCCATAGGACCTGCGAGTCCAACTAGTTTATGCTTCTTACGTTTAAATGTGACCTGCGTGTCACCAGTGTATACATACATGAGCAGCATTTGTTCCAATGCAATAGCTCGCTTGCAAACATAATGTGACCTGCGTGTCCATACCGGAGCCTTCTCATGACATGTTTGAAACTGAAAAATTTAAAACACCCAATAAAAATATATTTACATAAAGAAAATTTATACTGTTTTCTTATCTTGTTCTTTTAATAAGTACTGGGTACGGGGCAAATGAGAAGTATAGTAGCTATTTGGAGGTATACCAGTATGGTAAATACTGCAATTAAACAGGTGCATTGCTTTAAAAACTTTTATAGTGTGAATGCGCCATGGATGGAAGGTCTCTAATAAAAGATGTAGGGTTTAGCTATCCATTTAATGTACCTTTATATTACTGTGAGGTAAGGAGGTTGGAAGGTGAAATCCACCACCAGTCTCCTGAGTGGAGCGCTAAATAAAATACAGATGAAATATTAGATTTAAAAAAAAAAAAAAAATTCTCCAACTTTCTCCCTATGTTCATATTGGACCGATTTTACCATAAGTTCTAAACTAAGGTTAAGTGTATTTTATTTAGCATACAACTCAGGAGACTGGTGGTGGATTTCACCTTCCAACCTCCTTACCTAACAGTATTTACAATTTGGTGGAGAGATTTCCACATCAGTATTGTAGTGGATTTTAGATTGACATTTCGGACACCTACTTCTTAAAGGACCACTATAGTGCCAGGAAAACAAACTTGGCGCTGGTGTCTTCTCACTGTGAAAATCACAGTGAGAATCGCAGAAGCGCCTCTAGCGGCTGTCAATGAGACAGCTACTAGAGGCTGGATTAACCCTAAGTAAACATAGTTTCTCTGAAACGGCTATGTTTACAGCAGGCAGGGTTAATCCAAGCTGGACCTGGCACCCAGACCACTTCATTGAGTTGAAGTGGTCTGGGTGCCTATAGTGGTCCTTTAAGAGCCTTTTTTTATGCACAGAGCACTTTTACATTTGAATATCCTTATATTACATTTACCAGTGTTGGGGGCAGAGGGCATAGGTTTGTGTAGGTGCCACTGCCAGCCTTCAAGAGAACCTATCAAACCAAGTCCAATTAAATGTAGAATTGTTTCCAAAGCAACACATGTATATCTTATCACTAAGATAAATTACATATTTGAGTACTTTAAGAGCTTTTATACTTGCATACCTGTGGTCCATTATTCCAGCGCCTCCCTTCACATAAATGTTATACAGTTGTTACTCTCACCTTCCAGTTCTAGCCCCACTGTCAGCAATTGCTATAAGTGCATAAAGAATATACAAAGAGAAAAAAAGGTACAGCAAACCACTTTAAATGCTTTTGTGGCCTTTAATTAATTTTGATTTAATTAAAAGTTATTTGCTGTGACTTGATTTATAGATTATGACTTAATTAATATTGAAAAACTATACATTTCTGCTTTGGCCCTTGCAAGAAGCACTGTTTAGTGCACCTACCCTATTTTATATTTTAAATGATTAAACCTCACCCTAATGCTGTTGCACAATAATAGCCCTAGAAGACCGTTAAATACTCAAGCCAGTGGCAAATCTACCAGAGACTACTGCAACCAGGCCCTAGAGTTCCGCCTCTCCTGGGGTGTCCCAAAACTGATATTTAGTATATTGATAGTTCAGCAATATACTAAATAAATTACTGCAGGGAGCATTCTAAGAGCTCTCTTGCAGTCACGACCTTTAGTATGCTGCTGCCTGGTTATCGTATTGTTCCCCTCCAATCACGAGACAAAGCTACGTGTTGAGGGTTAAGAAGGAACTCGCAGACCTTTTATGCAAGTTTCCTAACAAGGGTGACACCCACGTGGACCTTGTTGGGCACAGGGACACAAAGTTAACAAACCGATAAAAAGTTATACAGTGAGACACTCCCATACAATATACACAATCCCTGCTCTCTGCCTGGGAGATAATTAAGTTAGATAATGCATTAACTTAATTATCTCCATGCAGAATTTTTTTTTTTTTTTTATAAAGTCCCATAAGTACCCCAAAACACAACATATCCCCATATTACATCCCCTGATAGTCCTGATCTGGGTGAACAACATATCCAAAAATCACCCAGATAAGATCAGGGGTTCAGAAATTTTATGGAAGTCATAGTTTTGCCCAGGCGCAGGCATGGTCCCATGTAGAGTTGAGCGGACACCTGGATGTTCGGGTTCGGCCGAACTTTGAAAAAAAGTCCGGGTTCGATCTCAAACTTGACCACGAACCTGAACCCCATTGAAGTCAATGGGGACCCGAACTTCTGGCCACAAAAATGCCTCCTGGAAAGAGATAGGGAAATCACTTAAACTAAAAAAATTAAAAATACAGCTGAGCCATAAAATAGCACTAGATGGAATCTTTGATTTTAGCTTTGGAAGAACATAGATCAAAATCTAAAGCATGGCTGTCAGGAGGATCAACAGAATTATCCATTTGAGAGAGGGTTGGAGTGCAGGGTATTTTCTTTCAGCTCAACTCCTGATGCATGGAGAAAAGGCCTTCACAAGCCTCTGCTAATGTGTACCTAGTTTATACTAGGTGACCTATAGGTTGAGGAGGAGGATGAGGTAGCCAACACTGTGTGTGTGTGTGTGTGTGTATTTATTTATTTATATATATATATATATATATATATATATATATATATATATATGTCTCCAAAAAGAAAGCCACCACTCAAGGACTTCAATGTGAAAAAATAGGCATTTAATCCAAGTGGTTAACGTTTCAGTTCACAACTGTGAACTTTCCTCAGGACACCTGATATAGATATACACAAAATCCAATATGCTTGCACTCATGGTGATAATCACAATATTGCCCGGTGCTGATACAGAAAAATTTATAGAAATCCCAGTAAACGGAAAGCACTCCAGGGTCTTTGAGGTATGGTAAAATTTAACTTTTAATTCATATCAAAAAATGATAAAACAAACATCAATGTTTCGGCTCACATCTGGAGCCTTTTCCATGATGACAAACATAACATTTACAGACAAAGCAGTGCAATATATATGTACAAAATAATTAAATGCTTACCATCATCATATGAGTCAGAGGCAGTACCCGCCAAAAATCCACGAGAAAAAAGCTGATCAGCCCGATCTGCCGAAAACCTGGCCGGTTCCCATGCTGTATGCGTTCCACCGTTGCTAGGCAATGGCTGGAACGCACAGCACACTGCTGATCAGCTGCTCGCGAAGAAAGGATTGCCAGAGCAATCATTCTCAGCCAGCCTTACATGCTGTTGCTGGGAAAGGCTCACTGCCACCAATGACTCATATATGAATGTAGTGAAACATAAAATAGACCAATGTAGGTCTAAAGAGTGTTAAAAATGAAAGGCACACTAAATAACGAGCTCCAAAAAAATGTATACACACGGCAGGCTGAATAGACATCGACAGAATATTTATGCAGTGTAATGATTATGTCTAAACATATCTCTGTAATTCTAGTCTCCAGAGATATAACAAATTGCAACAAATGTAGCACTTGCAAATTGACAGCAGTACATAGATCGGTAGCTAGGTCTGTGATTCTAGTACCCAGAAATATAACCAACTGCAACAAATGTAACACTTGCAAATTGTCAGCAGTACATCCCACGATCGGTAGCTGTGTAGAATACAGTAATATGTCCGTGTTCGGGTCCGGGGTCCAAAAACCCTAATGTTCGGTACGAACCCGAATTTTTTAGTTCGGGTTCGCTCAACTCTAGTCCCATGCCCAAAACAGTTCCATAGAATCGCAGCTAAGTGCCGCTGGACGACCGACTGTGTTAGTTTGTGTGTGTTAGTTTGTGTGTTAGTGTGTGTGTGTTAGTTTGTGTGTGTGTGTGTTAGTGTATGTGTTAGTTTGTGTGTTAGTGTATGTGTTAGTTTGTGTGTTAGTGTATGTGTTTGTGTATGTGTGTTTGTGTATGTGTGTTAGTGTATGTGTGTGTTAGTGTATGTGTTTGTGTGTGTTAGTATATGTGTAGTGTATGTGTGTTAGTGTATGTGTGTTAGTGTATGTGTGTTAGTGTATGTGTGTTTGTGTGTTAGTATGTGTGTTAGTGTATGTGTTAGTTTGTGTGTTAGTGTATGTGTTTGTGTATGTGTGTTAGTGTATGTGTGTGTTAGTGTATGTGTGTGTTAGTGTATGTGTTTGTGTGTTAGTGTGTGTTAGTATATGTGTAGTATGTGTGTGTTAGTGTGTGTTAGTGTTAGTGTGTGTTAGTGTATGTGTGTGTTAGTATGTGTGTTAGTGTATGTGTTTGTGTGTTAGTATGTGTGTTAGTGTTTGTGTGTTAGTGTATGTGTGTTAGTATGTGTGTTAGTATGTGTGTAGTGTATGTGTGTAGTGTATGTGTTAGTGCATGTGTGTTAGTGTATGTGTGTTAGTGTATGTGTGTTAGTGTGTGTGTGTTAGTGTGTGTGTGTTAGTGTATGTGTGTTAGTGTATATGTGTTAGTGTGTGTGTTAGTTTGTGTGTGTTAGAGTGTGTGTTAGTTTGTGTGTGTTAGTGCATGTGTTAGTTTGTGTGTTAGTGTATGTGTTAGTGTATGTGTGTAGTGTATGTGTGTTAGTGTATGTGTGTGTTAGTGTATGTTTGTGTGTTAGTGTATGTGTGTGTGTGTGTTAGTTTGTGTGTTAGTGTATGTGTGTGTTAGTGTGTGTGTTAGTGTTTGTTTGTGTGAGTGTGTGTGTTAGTGTTTGTTTGTGTGAGTGTGTGTGTCAGTGAGTGTGTCTGTTATTGGGTGTGTGTCTGCTAGTGAGTGTGTTACTGTGTGTGTCTGTTACTGTGTGTGTTTAATGTCTGTTAGTGAGTGTGTGTTTGTCAGTCAAAGTGTATGTTTTGTGAGCGTGTATGTATGTCAGTAAATGTGTGTGTCTGTTAGCTAGCGTGTATGCGTCTGTTCGTGAAAATGTGTGTGTGTGTGTCTTCAGCATTTACCTTTCTCCAGCGTCGGACTCCCTTGGCGCTGGGGATCCCTCCGCCTCTCAGCTCCGACTGCACATGCGCGGCAAGAGGCGCGCGCATTTAAACCGCCCATAGGAAAGCATTACTCAATGCTTTCCTATGGACGTTCAGTGTCTTCTCACTGTGATTTTCACAGTGAGAATCGCGGAAGCTCCTCTAGCAACTGTCAATGAGACAGCCACCAGAGGCTGGATTAACCCTCAGTGAAACATAGCCGTTTCTCTGAAACGGCTATGTTTTCAGCTGCAGGGTTAAAACTAGAAGGACCTGGCACCCAGACCACTTCATTGAGCTGATGTGATCTGGGTGTCTGTAGTGGTCCTTTAAGTTTGTGTGCATACCGCGGTCAATTTTCGCACCGGGGCCCCATGGGTCATGTGTACGCCACTGTGCGCATCAGTGAGCTTGTCTGTAGTGAGCGTGTGTGTGTGACAGTGAGCTTGTCTATAGTAAGCTTGTGTGTGTGTATCAGAGTTTGTCTGTACTAAAGTTGTGTGTGTGCCAGTAACCTTGTCTGTGTGTGTCATTGTCTATCAATGAGCCTATTTGTGTGCATCAGTAAGATTGTCTGTGTGTGTGTGAGTATGCTTTACTGTATAATTTAATTACCCTAAAAGAACTAATATTTTGAATTAGAAGAAGAAATGTATCAATAAAAAAAAAAAAAAAAATATATATATATATATATATATATATATATACTGTTGCATCACCAGGGCTCCAGTATCCAGTATATATATATAGGCAATTGAAATACATGGCTGCACTCTCGGATTTCCTTAAAATTTTACTTTTATTGAAATATTTAAGAGAAGATTAACGTTTCAGTCCCTCTTGTGGACTTGCATCAGGATCATGACAAAAGTCCACAAGAGGGACTGAAACATTGATCTTCTCTTAAATATTTCAATAAAAGTTACATTTTCAGGAAATCCGAGTACAGCCAACTATTTCAATTGTGTGTATATATATATGTATTAAGGCAATTTGCCTGCATTTGTGGGAGGTGCTGGTTTTCTACCCCTAGCCTACTTAAGGCACTCCCCTTGCCTGGCTCCTTACCGTTCGAGGTCAGCGTTGAATGAGGATCCACTTCCGGGTTCTCTCAGACGCCATCTTGGTTTCAGTATCCAGGAGGTTTCACCACGTTAAGCTGTGTCCAGGAATCCTGTTCAGGCCTTTCCGCCCGTCCAGCTTCTTCTGACTCCGTTCTCCGTTGTAGATCGCGTCCCAGGGACTCCTAAACCGTAAGTCAGACCTTCCTGTCACGCCAGGACTGGTTCCCACGGCGTACGGTACAGCACGGGTCCTCGCTTTACGGCTTTTCCCTGGTTATGACACGAATGTTTCAAGCCATTCGCGGGCTTTTCATTCGTACGGTCATTCGGCTGAACATGTTTTAAATCGTTCAATAGTCATTTCGCATATCCTATTCATGTTATTTAAACGAATGTTCATTCGGTTGTTTTGCCGTTCGGCAAATTTTACATACGCTCATACACGCTTTGGTTCGCATAAATCATACGGTTAAACTATTCTAACTTCTGTGTTCCCCTCACATTTGCTTTCGGCTGTTCTGTGTGTTCACGTATAATCCTTTCATGAATTATATTCACCATTTCATGTGTATATAACATTCGGTTAAAGTATTGCTTGCTTAAATAGATTATTGTTGATTACTTTTAACAAATTGTCAGTATTGTATTACGCCCACAAATCAAGTCCACTTCTCTGTGTATACCATTTGATTCCCACGCTTTCAGGGGTCTGCATTACTTATCCATTTATACGAATGGACTCAGCCTATGTTACAAGCATCATTTCTGGGTTATTAATACAACATATACAAGGATAGGTTCATTTAAGCAATAATTCTCGGGTTGATACGTCTTTGCTATACATACATATCATAGATATACATCACTTTACATCATGTTAAATCATTTTGGGGTATCCCTGCCTTTGGTCTTTCTGCTACATATCATACATAACGCTGTGTTAATTAGGCCATGACCTCATCCATGTCCCTTTCTATAAAACCAGTTACATTTCGGTACAGATCATTGAACTCCCACGCCAGGAGTTTTATAACTATCCATTTCATTTCAATTTACTCAGCCTACATTACAGGCCTCATTTCTCTGTCATGACGATGACACATAAGGCTTAAATCCTTTTGCATGCATACTCGGGTTGAATCACACGTACTGATCCAACCAATCATACGTCCCCTACACAGTCATATACATATGTATATAACCTACGTTTCATGTTTTCCTTTACACACCATTATCACGTAACACATAGATTGTTTGTACATAGGCCACGGCCTCCCTCAGATGTCTTATTCAAGCATGCAAACATTTCTGAGCCACTCATAGATATTCCCATGGTATCAACATAACATTGCTGCTACAGACTATAAGTCTGGTTCTTTTACACCCCACACTCATCGTACTACTCTCTTTTACCCATTTTAGGCTGTCGAGCTTATATAATTTCTCCACACGGTTTATTCCTGTGATTTATCATACTACCAGGTACGTACACCTGCTCATATGGTATTCTACCATACATTTCATTTCATCCCCCTAGTTTAGAGTACTGGCAATAGGGTCACAGGATTCCCAATAGGTATTTACCCCATCTTGGCTGTCGCCATTAGTTAGTGGTCCCGCGAGGCCAACACCCCGCCTCAAACGTTTCGGAGGCAAACACCCATCGGGCCACACGTTAGCTAGCCGCCTCGCATGTTGCAAAGAGAGGGCCTCACCTGTCACTCCCTTCCCCTGTTTTCTGTCGTACAGTCACCGAGAGGCCTAAAACTCCTGCCACTACGTCAAGTGGCCTCAATAACCCCTCGCGCCAACGCATAGATAGAGCCTCTCAAGCCGCTTGGCAATTAGTAGGGCCTCACCTGTCACCAAACAAGCATAATACTTTCGCCATCCGGCCTAGCTAGCCTGCCAGTACAATTTGGTGGTTCTATATACTAATTATTGTTTTATTTATAGTATGTCTCAGGAAGGGGTAGAGGATTTCTCCCTGCCTAGCACCCCGGCTAGAGCTGTCACTCCCACACAAGGAGGAGAGCTAGCTAGTCCAGCATCAATTAGATCCTGGACAATCCCGCGCATAACCACGGAATTAAGGAGACGACAAATCCCCTACCCCGCTACAGCAAGGAAGGCAGAACTTTTCAAACTGCTACGCACATCAACCAATAACATGGAAGCCGGGGAAGGATCTAGCCAGTCCAACCCAGGGGACATACATGCCATGTTATCCTCACTCATGGCATCCATGGGCAAGGTCAACTCCAGGCTGGAGAAACTTGAGTCGGTCACCACGGCCCTCACTCTAGCAGGGCCACCCGCGGCTGCGGTACAAACACCAGCCTTGCCATTAGTCGCTCCAGCCAGCCCCCTGGATGACCAGGAAGTTAGCCTGGCCCACATGATACCTGAGCATATCAAAAGGGATATCCTGGAAGGTAAAGACGTCAACCTGGCTTCCCTGTTGATTGCCTCCCAGGACATTGTGGAACATAAGACGTATGCTTATGATGATGTTTCTGTTATTGTCAGATCTAGGGATGCCCGCCTGAACAGGAAACTGACTATCCCTGAATTTGTACTAGCGTTTGGTATTTACAGGGATGTCGTCTGTGCGGTTTATCCCAACAGAAGAGTGGAGTTTGATCTCTATATGCACAAGCTGGTAGACCTGGGCAACAAATATGGTGGTTCAGCATTCTATGACCAACATAGGTCTTTTTCTGCAAAAGTGGCTGGAGCCTTCTCCCAGTACGGTACACGATCCAACTGGGGAAGGATTGATACCGTCTTATTCTGCAGACACTTTGCAGGTCTGAGAACACCAGCTTGTGCATACTGCTCCTCCACAGCCCATACTACTAATTTTTGTCCCAACACGGCAGAAGGACATGCCTCCACACAAGGAACTAGTTCCTCTGGGGATCCAGGGAAACTATCCAAAGACAAATTGGGACGCCCAATCAAGTTTCTGGGCAAGTCCCAGATATGTAATAATTTCAATGTTGGGTCTTGTAATTACAGTGGATGTAGACTATTGCATGTCTGTTCAAAATGTTTTAGGGCACATGCTAAGACCATGTGTCCAAATAAAATGTATTCTAAGCCTTACCTTACGTCCATTAATATGCCAGTATTCACAGCATTGATGTCTCAGCACCCATCTAGACACCTGGTAGATTTTCTTATTTCTGGTTTAACAGAAGGCTTCCACACAGGTATCCTACACATACCAGCTGGCACTCTGGAATGCCCAAACCTACAATCCGCCCAACACAACCCCACAGTGGTTGACACCCTCATAAACCAAGAAGTGGAGGAGGGCTTTGTATTGGGGCCTTTTAGAACTCCCCCATTCACAGAATGGCGCACCAACCCTATTGGTATTGTCACAGGGAAATCTTCCCAAAAACAGAGACTCATCATTGACTTATCGGCTCCCCACTCATCGGCCAACCCCAGTCTTAATTCCCTCATACCCTCTGAGGAATTCTCTCTGCAATACACCACCATAGATCACGCCATTACAGCCATCATACAAGCAGGGGTGGGAGCCTGGCTCAGTAAGACCGACATTACTAACGCCTTCAAATTACTCCCTATCCACCCCACACTGTGGCACCTGCATGGCATCAAGTGGTCCGAGAACTACTATTTTTTCTCCCGGTTAACTTTTGGGTCCAAAAGTAGCCCAGCTATTTTCGACACATTTGCCGAAGCACTATGCTGGTTACTATTGAACATAGCCGGATGCCCTACAGTATTACATTACTTGGACGATTTCCTACTGGTCGAGGAGAATACTGCACCTCCCACTAGCCTCAAAGCTACCACTAAGCTGTTTGAGCAACTAGGTGTACCCATCTCCCCAAAGAAAACAGAAGGGCCAGACACGGTTATCACTTTTCTGGGTATCCAGTTAGACTCTGCCACAATGCAAGCAAGCCTACCTTACGAAAAGATAGACAATATTCTCACTTACATAAACAACTACCTACAGCTCGGCACTTGCAACCGCAAAGAACTACAGTCCCTGCTGGGGTCACTAAATTTTGCAATGCGCATCATACCTCAAGGCCGCTCCTTTATTTCACGACTATTGCATCTTTTCCCACTTTTTCTACATGACACGCACAGGTTGTCCTTAGATGCCCAAGCTACGGCAGATCTAAACATGTGGAAGAGGTTTTAACCACTTGGAATGGTAAAAGTATGTTCCTCCCTCAATTGACTGAATCATCTCCTACCATTTGGTCAGATGCGGCATCTACCACTGGTTTTGCAGCAATTTTTGGGAACGAATGGCTTTGGGGCAGCTGGCCTTCAGCAGTTCTGGATTTGGAAGGTTTTTCCACTACCTCAGCTCTTTTTGAGATCTACCCCATAGTGGCGGCTGCCGTAGCGTGGGGTCATTTATGGGCTAATACGCCAGTGCGTTGTTACTCAGACAACCAGGCGACCTGTCACATCATCAACAAAGGTCGTTCCAAATCTCTTACGATTATGAGATTTCTGAGGAAACTCACTTGGTTGGCAGCTTGTCATAATTTCTTCCTATGTTGTTTCCATGTGCCAGGTGTATACAACACAGCTGCTGACAGTTTGTCTCGCTTTAAATTTCAGGAGTTTCATCAAGCACTCCCGTCAGCAGCACCCACAGCCACCATCACTCCAACATTTCAACAACTCATACTGGACTAGACGTCATCATGCAGCATAGCAGGACATTGTCTCAGTTGGCACTTTCACACAATACAAACAAAACATACAACAGGGCTTTCACACTATTCAAACGATTCCTTCTGGAACATAACATCATACAACCGTTTGTTATGACATCTTTTTTGGGGTTTGCTTCCTTTTGCCACCTTAAACTCAAATTGTCATATAACACCATCAAACTCTATCTCACTGGCATTCAACACCACATGCTCATCTTACACCCAAATAACAACAGTTTCATGGCCTCTCACCAAATTAAGACCATACTCAGAGGTATTCAAAAATCAGAACCCACACATTTGGCCCAGAGGCTACCCATAGATAACCATATCTTCAAAGCTTTATCTAACCTACTCGACCTGAAACCGTTTGACACTAATACGAATTCTATCATCAAAACAGCAATATACATCGCTTTCTATGGATTTCTACGACCCAGAGAATTCACTACGACCTCCACGACCCAAACCACTCCATTCCTCCTCCCCCACTTGACAAAACATATGGATCATTACATCCTGTCTTTACCTCACTCCAAAACCAGCCAGCACATACCTGTAAACATTCCGTACTACCCCACGCACAACAGATGGTGTCCCGTAAAAGTTCTTGATGCCTACATACAGCACCATCACTTACTGCCCTCGCAACCGTTATTACAACTACAAGGTGCAGTACTCACCACTACAACCTTCATGACCTACGTCAGGTCCTTGCTCACACAACTGGGCCTCAACGCAAACAATTACTCAGGACACTCCTTTCGTATAGGAGCCGCGTCCACAGCCTCCAGTTTCAACGTCCCAACTCATGTTATCAAAACACTGGGGCGCTGGAAGTCATCCGCTTACTCACGGTACATACCGAACCCAGTACAAGAGTTAAGAGATGCTTTCATAAACATGTCTGGTTGATAAATGTATATGTATTGGTTGTCTGTTAATAAATTGGATTACTTAATTTTTGCCCTCTTCTTTCTCAGGCCTACCTCATCGTCGGTTTCGGCACACCACAACCGACTTGCTCCTTTTATCATCCTACGCTTATTCATGGTATTTCACACTGTACTATCTTAAGCACCTAACACAAGTATTAAGGCAATTTGCCTGCATTTGTGGGAGGTGCTGGTTTTCTACCCCTAGCCTACTTAAGGCACTCCCCTTGCCTGGCTCCTTATCCTTCGAGGTCAGCGTTGAATGACCCTCCCACCACACCACTTTTAACATTTATTTTCCTTTCTATTTCTTTTCCTGGGTGGGCCCTCTTCTTTCTCAGGCCTACCTCATCGTCGGTTTCGGCACACCACAACCGACTTGCTCCTTTTATCATCCTACGCTTATTCATGGTATTTCACACTGTACTATCTTAAGCACCTAACACAAATATATATATATAAATATAAAAACACCCTACATAGCACAATGACTTATGGGGCTGGCATAGATTTTTTTTCCAGGGCTGCTTTGTATCCCCAGTCCGGCCCTGGTTGGGGGTACAGGCCTATAGTGTGTGTGTGTGTGTGGGGGGGGGGGGATGGTTGATGTGACATATACAAGTTTTCATTTATTATAAAATGCATACAAAAAAGAAACATATTCCCCCAGTTTTGCCAATAATTATGTGTACATAATATGTTCAGCTTAGCAAAAGTAATTCAGAATAAATTCATGTATGTGTCTTGTTTTGCAGAGTACATAATTTGTTCATTTTGAAAGGTGTTTTTTTTTTTTCAGTACACTCTGAAAGTTACAGGTCACAAACTACAAGGAGTAAAATAACATTTTAATGTGAAACTATTTTAGAAATTGGTATGTTTGTCTTGTAAATTTAAAATCAGAAAACTATATCACAGAAAACAAAATCGCCACACAAAAATATATATTTATATATGGTAGACATCATTTACCTAAAGTTATTTTGACACTTTAATTGGTGTAAAATTGTGTTTTTTTTCCAGTTTTTTGACATACACACATATAACAAGGTTTTTTTTCAATGTGTATTTCGTAAAGCTGGTACAAAAACCCATATTGTCTTCAGCTACATCTGCTGAGTACAACGATAGTTTTAAGCTACACTTCCATATAAGAGACCAAGCGATTTTAGTTATTATGGTTAGAATTTTCATAGATGAATTTTATTGGCCTTTTTCTAATTTTTGGGCATTATAGCAGTTATAGCTCTTTAACTGTTCAAATAACCCCACAAAGGCCTTGCATTTGAGAAAGCAGACTGACACGATCCCTTCCTGACAACTATGTTCTTTGTTTATTTCTGTTACTTTAAATCAAGTTCCATCTCTCCACCACTAGTGGCCTCCCTAGCCACCTCAGTCTCACACCTGTATAGCATTAATCAAGTTCCGCTATAAAAGGCCACATCCGACAAACCAAGTGGCCTTTACATTGAAGTTGATGTTCTTACTGAAAGACTTCAGATCCTGGCTCCTGAGAAGCAACCTGTGATTTGCCTTCATTGCTTCCAACCTGATTCCCTACCAATCCTGCTTCATACTAACCTGGATTGCCTGAAACTCTGCTTTATTCTGCCAACCTGGTTTGCTACCACCCAAGCTCCATACAAGCCTGGATTACCTGCAACACTGTTTTATCCTGCCAACCTGGTTTACTACCAACCCTGCTCCATAACAATCCTTCTTAACCCCTATCTGGTCATTGCTGCTTACTTTTATTTACAAGGTGTTATTTTCCTTCCCCGAAACTTTTATTGTTTTTTTTTTTTATAGTTGTCTTATTATTCTTCCTGTGCTGTTATCTCTAGCTTTCTTATTATTTGCACACCTGTTTATAATCTTTATAGGGCATATTGTCTTAACGTTTATTTCTCTCACTTCCCTTCTCCTTATTATTTCATTCTATAAGTTAACCTGTATGATAAAACCTCCTGTTAACTCTGGCCAGACACAGACGCTCCAGGGTAACTTATTTGGCGTATATTGTGGCTTAACGTGCTGCCATTTTGTTAGATATATATATATATATATATATCTCTATCTGCCAAAAAATAGCTGCTCACCGGTCTTCAAAAAACTCCAATGCTTTAATCAATTCAAGTTAAAATGAGAAACCAACGTTTCAGTCCCCACTCGGGACTTTCCTCAGGGTAACAGAACAGTCAGTTTGTGACACTATAGTCACCAAAAGAGTTTGTGTATACATCATGTCTCTGAAGTGTTTCACTGCTCAATTAACTGCCATTTAGGAGTTAAATCACTTTTGCTTCTGTTATAGAGCCCCAGCCACCCCTGGGTGCTGCTGACACAGCCTGCATGAAAACAAAATGGTTTCAAAATCATCAGATGTAACTTACTTTAAAAGTTTATCTCCTACTCTGTAAATTGAACTTTAATTACATACGGTTATTTAATTACAAGCTATTAACAGAGCAGGAGATACTTGTGGTTAACTTGCCTTCGCCTCTAGCTCCTGGAGGGAGCCTGCTTGCTAGCCTCCTGCCTCAGGACTATGTGCCATGCTAAAAGGCAATTGAAAGACTGGGTTTGTGGGATTCCCTTGGACTGTTCGGGAACCAAACCAACCCACAAACTGCGGACCACCTCTGAGCTTATTGACCCGTGGGTCCTAATTGTGCGGCTGGGTGGAGGCCGTTCGTATGCAGGCAGCAGTGTTTGGGTGTCGATCGCGGGGGACTAAAATCGGACACTGAAACTCCCGAACACTGCTGAACTTGGACGAACGCCTGCTCCTTCCCCACATACGTCAGGAGAGCACCATTCGATAGGTTTGTTTGAATGGTTAATACGAACAAACGCTACCAAGAAACCAGAGTGTACGTTCCATATCTTTCACATGGAACTCCCGAAGTTGACCGGCCAAAAGCACAAAACACCCTGGAATTGTTTTGGGCATAGGACCATGTGTGCGGCCAGTCAGAACTTCCACATGGTGGCATTTTGGCTCTGTTCGTGGGATCTGAGCACTTTTCGGAAATGTTGGGCGCTCAGATCCAGGTTATCCGGAGATGTAGACTGTGGGGTTTCTATGTGGGAAATATGTGTTTTATGGTTTTTCATAATTGTTACTGTTTTTGCTGAGTTACGATGACAATGCATTTTGTAGACTCTTTGTGGGTGTGTTTATGGGCGTGTTTTGGGGAGTGTGTACTGTACCATATTCTGTATAAATGTGAGCTATTTGGCTAGGAATAAACAGTTGTTCTTCTTCACCCTTCACTAAGGCTCGTCTCGTGTTTGGGTGATATTGCGTAAGACTAAGCAGTGAGAATGCAGGGAAATGATTTATACACCAAAACTGCTTCATGAAGTTAAAGTTGTTTTGGTGACTATAGTGTCCCTGCATGAGCCTCTTGTGGAACCTTCAAGCATTTAAAGAAGAGCACAAAATTACAAATGTTTTGGGACCCCTATCCCTTTTCAATGTACAGATCATTGACTTTAAAGGAACACCATAGCTTCAAGAATATAAACCTGTATGCCTAACACTTTAGTTTACTCGTACCCATCATTTAACCTAATTTTTTATGTGGTTAATATCTTTTAATAAATGTCTATGGACAAGTGCTAGTGTGAATACTGTATATGTATGTATGCCAGGTTGTGAATTTGTTAGTGAATGTTTATATGTCTGTTAGTGTATGCTTAGGTATTGTAGTGTTAGTGTTTGGATATGTATATGTTCTAATGTGTATCTATGGATGTCTGCCAGTATGTTACAATGATTGTGTGTATCTAAAGTATATATGAGTACTCCGACACGGCGTCCTAGTGGAGTGAGTGAGAGACGCGGCGTGGGAGCGCAATGTAGGTGAGTGAGTGGACAAGGACCTGATACCCTGCTTTTTCCATGCCCATAATCTATACGGATAGAGGAATTGCTTTGCTAACCGTACCTGCGAAATTTAAAAAAATGATTGTAATTTATCTCTCCAACATTGTCACTATTAAAGGGGGAGTGGGGCACACTCATTGTGAGGACTGGGCATTTGAAGTATACTATATTTAGGGGATCTCTGCTATCATGACAAGACTGGGTGTTTTATAGAAAGGTAAAGACTACCTTCTTGAAAGATTATTCATTAAAATGTAAATTGTTACAATTTTAAAGCCAGTTTAAACTTTTGATCAAAATAGCTGAATTAAAAAAACACATCTCACCTGATATTTTCCAATTTACTAGCATTACAGAGATCATATGGAAGTGAAAGGAATGGAAATGTCGCCGTGCAGTAATGTTTACCTGGTCACACCTGTCACATGCTTATTAATACATCCTGCATTGTTTCTTTACTTAGAAGTTTGGTAATAACTGCTTTCAAGATGTTTACAGACTGGTTCTGACCAATGATTGTTTCATGTTTCTAGAACGTAAGATTCTTGCGTGGCTCGTTATTGCGACTCCAGTTCGTTGACATGGAAAAAAATTATAAGAAAAATACTTTTTATGCCATCAACTCACGTGCTCATGTAACAGTGCCTGTGAAACGTTTTTGGAGAAGAACGTCAATATACAAAAAAACAGAGTATTTCAAGCAAATGACCTCTGTGGTTTCTGTATTCACAGAGTTTTTTCAAAATCTAAGCAATATGATATTATTAATTGCAGATTGCCTGAGAGAATTCAATAAGATCATTTTTGAAATGACAGTCATTTTAAGTATTTTCTGCAGTGTTTTAGAGATAGTATCTCACTTTTTGTTATCAGCTGGCAATGCAGTTTGGCTTCTAATCCTATTTGTTGTAGTACTAGTCAAAAAGATACTGTTATTGTTCAATAAAAAAAAAAAAGAAAATGATCAACAAATATCACACACAAATCATAAGAACAAATGTCACTAGTTATTTTCTTACCAAATGAAATAGACAGAGACTTATTTAATTTCAAGTATATACCCAGGACATACTTGAAAACGAAAGAAATCTCAATGTATACTTCATGGTAAAATATTTTATAAATAACATAAGTAATATCCCAGATAAACTGAACAGTCTAGAAAACCATTTCAAAAGTAGACATTTAACACATGATTCACTAAACCATGAACTGCAAATGTTAAGCAAAAATAAAAGACATTTTTCATAACCCCTTGATAAATCTCTTCTATAAAGTCTATTGAAAAAAATGTTTGGATACTAATTTATCTATATGAAGATCAAGTTTTTTTTTTTTTTCACTGAACTGAAAACAAAATTGTAAATCTCCTTAAAGAAAAATCTTCAACTCTGATATAGTCAAAGCATGCTTTATGTGTAAATTGTGTTTTCAATTTAATACAATTCTAACTAATCAGCTATAAAGACACTAGTGAATTGAATTATATAATAAGTTGGCCTTCTTTATATTGCTATCTCAAGTAAATAATTTTATGCTGTTAACAAGTTACATATAACAAGTTACTATAAAGTCAAATAGCACAGTTTTATGGTAATTATATATAATCGAAAATCATCACATCATAAACATATATACAA
>OW240914.1:224692959-224716831 GCA_933207985.1 Pelobates cultripes
AACAATATCAGGGTAAGGGGGATACCTGAATCTCCAGAGGGGGAAAACATAGAGGAGATGCTCACCTCCCTATTCCGCATCATCCTAAGGGAGGACACACCAGCGCTTATTAAATATGACAGGGCACATAGAGCACTCCGTCCCAGGCCCACGGAAGGAACCCCCAGGGAAATAATATGCTGCCTGCACTCCTTCGCCATCAAAGATCTGATCATGAGGAAAGCTAGATCCAGGGCCCACTGGAACTACAGGGGCGCAGAAATATCCCTCTACAATGACCTATCACCTAGGACCCTGGAGGCTAGAAGAGCCCTGAGACCGGTTACCACCATCCTGAGGGAGAAGAATATGCAATATAGATGGGGTTACCCATTTAGCATCACAGTTCGCTATAATAACGAATGGGTCTCCGCACGATGGCCAGAAGACATTCCTCAATTCCTACAACGCCTGAACCTGCCGCCAACCCCAGTTCCGAACTGGTTATTCATGCCGCTGGATCCAAGACCACAACCGCAGCGACAAGCAAGGCGAAGAAGATGGAACTCTCAGGGTGAAGCTCCGCAACACCGACCAGATCTAAACAACCCAGAGGAATAACCCACTACCGGACCAACCGGCACCGCTCCCGTAGACCCCACTATTCCGAGACAACACAGACAGCTGGCACCCACGTTGGAGAAGCACCTGGAGGCAAACCCGCACCCCAAGAATCAGGTACTCTGACATTGGGTAGCTAACACATTGGCACGAGACTAACAGAGGGGACACCCCCCCACCCCCCCTGGCACGGGAGGGTACCACTCTTCACCTTGATACTGACCGAACTAAGGGATATCTCACTTGCAAATGGGTCCTCCACAACACGAAAGGGTTCTAAACAACAACAAAAAAAAACCAAAAAAAAAAACAAGGGGACCAAAAGGGAGGGGCGGGAAGAAAAATACAGCAGGGGAGTAAGTCCTATTGGGGAGGGGGATCACAGGGGGGAGGGTTGGGGACATAGAGATCGGGTCCTAGAGACCTCCTGCAGCATTGACTTTCGAGACTACTCTTTATTGTATGACTATTGTGAGTAACCTATTTTGAATGGCTAGACTATGCAATCTCACTGTGTTACTTACCGGGCCCTCCCCCCCACGCCAAAAGGACGACATGTATAGACAACATGCTCCCAAAGAGGTCCATACACTACATACAATCACAATTGCCTCACTCAGACGACACACTGATGACGGGAAGACACTGGGCAGACGACCATCCCACCACCCCCTGGAGGCTGTGAAATATGAACAAAAGGGGCGGGAGACGGGGCGAGGGGACATAGAGGAGGGAGGAAAGAGGGAAAAAAAAAAAGAAAAGGTTAGCCAGTCTGTCGTTGACCTTGCCCATGGAGTTCATAAGTGAGGCCAGCATAGCCTGGATGTCCCCCGAATTGGTGGTGCTGGGGCCTTCTCCTGCTTCCGTATTGTTTGTTGTCGTGTTTAGGAGTTTAAATAAGTCCGCTTTCCTTGCTGTAGCCAGGTAGGGAATTTGACGTCTCCTTAACTCTGTTGTAATGCGCGGTATTGTCCAGGATCTGATTGACGCTGGACTGGCCATATCTCCCCTGTGAGAAGGTGTCTCGCCCCTAGCTGGGGTACTAGGAAGCGATAGCTCCTCACCACTTGCATGAGACCTGTTTAACTAAAATAAAAGGTAAAATTATTATTTGAACCCGGTGTTTTAGTACTGGCTTGCTAGCTATGCCGTAAGGCGAAACGATTATGCTTAAGTTTGTGACTGGTGAGGCCCTGCTAGTGCCAAGTGGCTTGAGAGGCCCTATCTATGCGTTGGCGCAATGGAATTTTTGTGGCCACCGATCGTAGTGGCAGGATGATGGCCTCTCGGTGAGATTACAAAGAAAAAGGAAAGGGAGTGACTGGTGAGGCCCTCTCTATGAAACTTGCGAGGCGATTAGCTCACGAGTGGCTCGAGGGGTGTATGCCTCCGAGTATGAGGCGGGTTTGTTGGCCTCTCGGGACCGCTAATCCGAAGCATAATGCAGAGAAGGAGATATAACAGCTATTGGCCCCTATGACCCTATCTGCCAGTACTTATCTATTATATGGGGATCATATTTGGATATACAGTGAGCAGGTGTACGTACCTGAAAGTATAAGTAAAGAATTTTTTAGACAATCCGTTTAGGTGGCAGTAGATACCTGTAACTAAATAGATGGAAACCGTATGAAAATAAAATAAAATGCATGAATCATTCTTATTAATGTTTATCTGTTCGCCCTGGAGAGATCAGTGGGGTTGATGTTCGTAGGGTATCCGAGAGTTCAACTGTAACTATATTATGTGGTAATTTTAACTGCTATTTATACCTAAATATGTGTTCGTATTTTATCATTTGGTAATTTGTAGCGTCATTGTTTGTACAGCCCTGTAATATGATGTATGTATGCCATATGTTCATAAAAAGTGATTTGATCATGATCTAAGTTTATACGCATAAACAATCATAGTGCTCGCAACCCAATAATCAAAACTGAAAAGTTGGGCAAACCATGTAACATTCATAGTGCAGTTGACCTAATACACAATGACTAACAATGACTAATCGTGCCATGTAGCCCGTTGTGGTGCGTTTTAAGAAATTGTTTTTCCTGACGTATGTAACAGAGAATGGCCTTAGTGTCAGGATTAGTATGTAATAAATAATATAAGTGATACTTGAATTATTTATATGACCTGTAGGGATCAGTGTATATAGAAAACCCTTATGCTATTATGTGGCACGACCTGTAGGTGGCAGTGTAGGTTTGGACATCCGAAATTTATTTAGTAACGTAATGCAACAAATGTGTGGAAGTGATTTTGATTAGTGATCAGATCACATGTGGAGGAAAACGTAACGTGACATAATAATTGGAATATAATCAAAGTAACTTAATTGAGTGGCAAATATGAACATGATATGGATACATAATTAAAATGAGGATTACGTAATGGGAAAATTGGAAATCACGTGACTGGAGTTAATCCCCATTGGAAATGTTGTTGGCGCCCGTAACTGCGCCTACCGGCGTGCGATGGAATGAGATGAAAGGGGGATGTGATTGGGCGTCATATGGAGGAACTATGGGGAATGTAGTTTTTTCGGCAAGGATAATGTTTCAGCCGATAAGAGTGTGTGATGAGTGACGGCAGCATGTGACATACATTTCTCACAGAGGTATGGGAAATATATAACAGTTATGTGACCCTAAGTTATTTGTTGTATTTAACTATTAGTGCGAAAGTGATAACTGGCTGTACGGTTGACTGCTAATGCCTGTCGGGCAACATGAGTTATGTATGAATGAGGGTAGCTGTATGTGCTTACCCATGGAACACATAAATTCTTGTGTGTACGGTGTTATATCCTAATTACGAGTTGTATAACCGGAACGAGTATGCGTACTGTAAGCCCGATACATATTGATAAAGAAAAAGCCGGGAAAGTGATTTGTTAGTTTAACCGAAACGTGCCCGTAAAGTGTGTACCTAGCCCGTTACCGATGCCATGGGACTGTTGCCAGGCGGAACGAGTAGGTAAACTTACGGTATGCGAGTGCCTAGGATGTAATCTGCGTCGACGAATAAGAAGTTTAGAAGCTGGTCGGACGGAAACCTGCTGCTGGGTTCCTGGACACAGTTTCAGCGTGGAAGACCTTGTGAGAAGACGGAAGTATTCCAAAATGGCGACTGGATGAACCGGAAGTGCATTCAGACGCTGACCTTGATCGGTAAGGAGTTAGGTAAGAGGTGTAGCTTATATAGGGGAGTAAGTTAACTTAAGCCCCTCCCACAAATACAGGCCAAACGGCCTTACTACATATATATATATATATATATATATATATGTATGTGTGTGTGTGTGTGTTTTTAATTTTTTTTTTACGTATTGACATTTTTTTGTGTGTGTGTGTGTGTGTATGTGTGTATATATATATATATATATATATATAATCTAAGTATATTTTATTTGTAACTGTAATTTATTTTATTTTTAACAGGAGAGGGGCAGAGATAGTGTCAGCCATCACTGGCTGACACACAGGATCAGTGATCACAGTGACTGGCTGTCACTGTGATCACCTCCTGCAGATCGCAGTAACTGGCCACAAGGGGGGTGCCTCGGTGGCCAGGCATGCCCCCCACCGCGATCTGCAGGGGGATCCTGTCTGACACATAGTAACTCTGATCGCAGTGACAGCTTGTCACTGCAATCAGACTCTGCAGATCACGGTCACTGACCGATCTGCAGTCGTAAAATGCCACGGCTCCATGTGTCAGTTGATTTTAAAATGGTAAATTCCGATCGCAGTGACAGCCTGTCACTGCGATCGGAGGCTGCAGACCGTAGTCACTAGGCACAGGGGGGCTTGCCCCCGACCACGATCTGCAGCGGGGTAATACCACCGGCCACGTGGGCAGCAAGACCGCCCAGGGCATTCTATGCCGCTGTGCGGCGTTTAGAGCATGTCCCTTAAGGACAGCATAGAACGCCCTGCGGTCTTAAGGGGTTAAACAGGGTGACCAGATCCACCATGTTTACCTTGACATATATAATTTTGTCATATTTATGAAAATGCATGAAAACGGTTGCCCTGTAGTATGTTAAATGCGTATACTGCAGGATTCTTCATTGCCTAATTGTTTAATCTAATACACATTCTTCTGCATTCTAAATATTACAGGGCTATCCTTTTTATATGCTGCCCATAAATATGTATATGTGAAATGTGTCCCAGAAAACATGGTGAATCTAGTCACCCTGCTTCAAAATCATTCTTCTCCAGCAACCCACGGAGTTATACGAAACATGTATGGCATGTTTTCTATGAACTAATACATTTTATGTTTGTTTAGTTATTTGATTTTTGGTTTTGCTGTGTTTTGTTTATTGCTGTATTCGGATGAGATATTTCCCTTCTGGTTCCTGTGTGCCTTTCATCTAAATTAGCTACAAAGTTCCTCTCCACCATCTTGGGATGATATAGTGTAAGTCTGTTTTATAATTGCACTATTTTGTCCATTTCTTATTTCTATGACTCCTGCTTACTGTGAAGGAGGTCCAAAATCAAGGAGAAGTTGATACCTTTGTTGAGTGAGGAGCCTGCTACACGTATACCTTTTGTGAGTGTATTTAATTCTTAAGCACTTCTATGCACAGATACTATTGACATATGTCTACCTATTTTATTTCTGTATATATTTTAGATATTACATTTTAAATATTGTTGTGAAGACATATTTTACGATATCTGAGTCATGTATAATGCAAAGGCAAATTCATCAAAACTTTGTGCACTTTTTTATTACAATAGTTTTGGGTGTTGTTCGCATTCTTTTTGTTGAGTATTTTTCCTTTCTAAGTTTAGTTACTTGCAGTTTCATTTCTCTGCTTCTCAGATCTCTCTCAGTACATTTTGCAGCAGGCTTACTCTGGTAAGTGTAAAGTTGTTTAAATTTGGAAAATTAGTACAGTACATATTAACATTTATTGTCTATAACTTTGTTTATAGGGACCCTGTTTTCCTCCTGGAAGGAAGGTATTCACATTTGCGGTCTTACTTTTTTGTCTGTGACAACACTCTGCTAATCCTGGTAAGTGTTGCAGAGATTTCAAAATCTGTGGATACTAACATTCATTGTATGTCACTTTGTAAATAATTACCGGGTTTAAAGAAAATTTATACGGTGGGGCGTGGCCTGGGCTCCGACGAACATGGCCGCCTAAGCGCTGTGCTCCGCTCCACGAAAGCACATAGAACGGAGCATCCCACTACCCACCGGCGCGCACTGCCACCAATGGGTCGCACAAAGAGAGGGGACCTACCCCAGACCCCCAAACCTTCCGTCTCAGGGTCGCAAACGGGGCCGATGGATGAATTCCTCCACGCGCCATGCGGCCCGGACCCCAGCTCCCCGACATCCAAAATGGCGCCGACCTCGCCAGCATCCACATGCTCCACTGCCGACACCACTACACTGGCAGACATCGGAGCAGAATTAAAGCGCATGGCAATGAGGATGGTCACAAAAGATGACCTCACCCACCTGACTAACAATTTACATGAAGTAATTAAATCTGAAGTGACCGGCCTGAAGGCTGAAATCAAAGCACAGGAACACCGCATACAGCAGGTGGAAAAAAGGGCACAGACCACTGAAGACCACTCTACAGCCACAGACACGGCCCTCAAACGCCAGGGCACCCTCATACTGGCCATGAGGCGACAGCTAGAGGACCAGGACAACCGCAGTCGTCGCAACAATATCAGGGTAAGGGGGATACCTGAATCTCCAGAGGGGGAAAACATAGAGGAGATGCTCACCTCCCTATTCCGCATCATCCTAAGGGAGGACACACCAGCGCTTATTAAATATGACAGGGCACATAGAGCACTCCGTCCCAGGCCCACGGAAGGAACCCCCAGGGAAATAATATGCTGCCTGCACTCCTTTGCCATCAAAGATCTGATCATGAGGAAAGCTAGATCCAGGGCCCACTGGAACTACAGGGGCGCAGAAATATCCCTCTACAATGACCTATCACCTAGGACCCTGGAGGCTAGAAGAGCCCTGAGACCGGTTACCACCATCCTGAGGGAGAAGAATATGCAATATAGATGGGGTTACCCATTTAGCATCACAGTTCGCTATAATAACGAATGGGTCTCCGCACGATGGCCAGAAGACATTCCTCAATTCCTACAACGCCTGAACCTGCCGCCAACCCCAGTTCCGAACTGGTTATTCATGCCGCTGGATCCAAGACCACAACCGCAGCGACAAGCAAGGCGAAGAAGATGGAACTCTCAGGGTGAAGCTCCGCAACACCGACCAGATCTAAACAACCCAGAGGAATAACCCACTACCGGACCAACCGGCACCGCTCCCGTAGACCCCACTATTCCGAGACAACACAGACAGCTGGCACCCACGTTGGAGAAGCACCTGGAGGCAAACCCGCACCCCAAGAATCAGGTACTCTGACATTGGGTAGCTAACACATTGGCACGAGACTAACAGAGGGGACACCCCCCCACCCCCCCTGGCACGGGAGGGTACCACTCTTCACCTTGATACTGACCGAACTAAGGGATATCTCACTTGCAAATGGGTCCTCCACAACACGAAAGGGTTCTAAACAACAACAAAAAAAAACCAAAAAAAAAAACAAGGGGACCAAAAGGGAGGGGCGGGAAGAAAAATACAGCAGGGGAGTAAGTCCTATTGGGGAGGGGGATCACAGGGGGGAGGGTTGGGGACATAGAGATCGGGTCCTAGAGACCTCCTGCAGCATTGACTTTTGAGACTGCTCTTTATTGTATGACTATTGTGAGTAACCTATTTTGAATGGCTAGACTATGCAATCTCACTGTGTTACTTACCGGGCCCTCCCCCCCACGCCAAAAGGACGACATGTATAGACAACATGCTCCCAAAGAGGTCCATACACTACATACAATCACAATTGCCTCACTCAGACGACACACTGATGACGGGAAGACACTGGGCAGACGACCATCCCACCACCCCCTGGAGGCTGTGAAATATGAACAAAAGGGGCGGGAGACGGGGCGAGGGGACATAGAGGAGGGAGGAAAGAGGGTGAAAAAAAAAAAAAAAGAAGAAAATAATACATCAACATGATCCAGATGCAACGACCCAGACACAATGAGAAGAGGACCCACAATGCACACACCCCCCGAAGAGATATCCTCAAGCCCCTACTTTGACTACACGCAAATTACCCTTACGGTACATCCCCCCACCCGATACCAGCGACACCGAAAAGGCGCAACAAACAGGCATAGTCCTGATAACACTACAGGCACACACCAAAGGCATTAGTGATGACTATATAACACCTCTACTACAGTGGACGGACGCTACAACCCCAAACGGAAATACACTTCTACACAACTAACAGATTTTACAGACGATACACAACCCTTCTCAAGTATCAACTCTACAACTAACACCGCATATACCACACAGGCACCATAGCCTAAACGGATAAGGGCCCAGACACGCTACCCACCCCTTTCGGTGCGCACGCTTGATACTACGGAGGCCGACAGGTACACCACCGGGATAGATCTCGGGGTGCCCTCCAACCGACACCGTAGGCACACGAACTCCCTCTCCACGGAGAGTTTCATCTCCTCACATTACCACGACACGCACACCACACCTATCCTACTCTCCAACATCCAAATAAGAAACACACACCCCCCATCACACGTACCAGACACGGAGCCTAACAAAACCGAAAGGCACTGAGCCTGAGCAGACAACTCCCCTAGACCACACAGGAGCAAATACCAACACCCCACGAACACCAACCACCTCACACGTGACCGCAGTCCAGCAACCCACCCGAACGTCACACCCCCCCCTGCGCTCCTGACCCGGCCGTCGCGTCCGCCTCGAACTAACCACCGGACGACGCAAGGGCGCCGAACCACACCAAAACCCAGGAATCAAGCCACGGGTTTGGGCTTCCTCGGTCGACTCCCGCGTACATAAGAGGGCGGGACTCGGACGAGGGACCCCGGCACCCGACAAGACACCACCATTGCGCAGAGATACGGACAAGATGGCATACAGACCAGACCCGATGAAAATCATCACGCAAAACTGCAGGGGATTGAATCTCCCAGAACACAGAACTAATCTCTTGAGGGAACTTCAGAGAGAGAGGGTTGCAGTCGCTCTTCTCCAAGAAACTCACTTTCGAGAAGGAGCGGCCCCGACACTCAAGAACAAACACTACCCCACTAACCACTACAGCAACCACCCTACAGCGAAAAAGGCAGGGGTCGCGATCCTTATAGCAGCTCGTCTACAATTCCAGGAACAGGATCGCCTTATAGACCACAACGGCAGATACGCCTTCATAAAGGGGAATATCGCAGGGCGATGTTACACGTTCGCGACAATATACGTCCCCAACAACAATCAATCTAGATTCCTTAAGAACACACTGAAGACACTAACAGACTTCACGGAAGGAACCTTGATCGCGGGAGGAGACTTCAATGTCACACTAGATCCTAAAGTAGACTCCTCAACGGGACACAGCAGCATCCCACAGAGAGAAATAAGAACCATACACCATACTCTGAAAACGCTACGCCTGGTAGACTGCTGGCGAACACTAAACCCACTAGACAGAGAATACACTCACTATTCCATAATACACAAAAGATACTCCAGGATAGACTTCCTACTATTGCAACAAGAAGCTCTAATAAGACTTAGGAGAGCATCCATACACGCTGCAACGTGGTCGGACCACGGACAAGTGTCGATAGACCTCGAATCTCCACTCATAAGACCGACGAAAACGACGTGGAGACTCAACGACTCCCTCTTAACCGACCTTCCACTTAGGGCCCAAGTCACCAACACTCTACAGACATATTTTACCGAGAATGAGACGGGAGACGTATCAGATATGACAATATGGGAGGCACACAAAAGTGTACTCCGGGGCAAGCTCATCCAAATCGCGTCACAACGGAAAAAAGAGGCGGGCGCACTTATGTCAACCATCCTTGACCGGATCCGCTCCCTGGAAACACAACACAAACGCCAACAGGTGGAAAATACCTACAAAGAACTATTAGAAGAAAGAAGGAGACTACACGCACTGCTACTCAAGAGACACCTGAGACAACTCCGAAGATCTAAAGGTTTCTTCTACCTCCACGCAAACAAAGGAGGCAAACTCCTCGCACAAGTGCTCAGGGGACAACAACACCCCTCACAAGTCCACAAATTAAAAACACGCGACGGCACTACTACCCAACACCCGGAGAAAATCGCCAAGGAATTTCTCACCTACTACTCCTCACTCTACAATACACACTCACAAAGCGACGAAGAAGGCAGGCAAATCAAACAAGGCCGCATGGAATGCTTCCTGAGAGAACATCTACACACGACGGTGACAGCCGAAGATGCAGAAACCATCGACCGCCCGATCACCGAAGACGACGTTAAGACAGCTATCAAAACGACGAAGACAGGACGCGCACCCGGACCCGACGGACTTACGCTGGACTACTACAAACGCTTCCAAGATATACTAGCCCCCAAACTTACAAAGGCGCTCAATGCCATCACTGAGGGACATACATTCCACGCCGAATCACTATCAGCTACAATTACAGTAATCCCAAAACCAGGCAAGGACCCAGAAACCTGCAGCAGCTACAGACCCATCTCCCTCTTAAACGTGGACACAAAACTCTTCACCAAAATATTAGCCACCTGACTTAGCAACCTAATGCCAACACTCGTGCACCCTGATCAAACGGGATTCATACCGGAACGGGAGGCTCGAGATAGCACTCTGAGAGTTCTCGCTGTACAACATTTAGCAAGACAACATGGAACACCACTCCTGCTACTCTCCACGGACGCCGAAAAGGCGTTCGACCGAGTTGACTGGGCATTTTTGAAAACGACGATACGTCTACTGGGGTTTAACGACAACATACAGAAATGGATCGGAGCGATATATAGCACCCCGACGCCAGCGGTGCGTGTTAACGGAGCCCTGACGGAGTCCTTCCCGATTCGCAATGGTACGAGGCAGGGGTGCCCCCTGTCCCCGTTATTGTTCGCATTAACACTGGAACCCCTACTGGAGGCAATCCGACGAAATATTAACATCACGGGCTACACCTGTACAACCGCCACGCACAAAGTAGCCGCATACGCGGATGACATGTTGTTCTTCATTACACGTCCAAGACTCACCCTACCATGCCTAATAGAAGAATTCGAAAAATATGGACACCTCTTGGGCCTCAAACTTAACTTAAGCAAATGCGAACTGCTCAACATCACGGACCCACTGGGGGAACACAGGGATATAGCCTCGACCTTCCCGTTCCGATGGTGCCATACCCAAATGAAATACCTGGGGATTTGGGTGATGGCTGACCCCAACGCCATCTACCAGAAAAACTTCCTCCCACTCCTCACACGCATTCAACAAGACCTCCGAACCTGGAATTACCCACACATCTCATGGTTCGGCCGCATATCGGTCATCAAAATGAATATACTACCCAGACTACTATATTTATTCCATACAATCCCAGTGGCACTACCGACGACCTTTTTCGCAACAATAAAAACGGCATTCCTGACCTATGTCTGGAGAGGATGCAGACCTAGACTAAGATATGAACTATTATGCAAGACCAGGAGTCAGGGCGGATTGGCACTCCCAGACCTACGCAAATACCACCAAGCGACAGCCCTACAGCGGATACTGGAATGGCACACTAATCCGAGATGCAAACAATGGGTGGCCTTAGACAAAGAATCATGCAGCCCATCCATTTTTGCATCCCTATGGAATCAGAAAACGCCACGGCGTCACGACCCCGGCACAACTTCGCCGGCGGGTCACACCCTCCACATATGGTCAACAATGAGGAACGCAACGATCATCTCCCCAACACCCAGCCCGATGACCACGCTAACACATAACCAAGCAGTGGGGGGAGGACTACCGATCAAGGCCTGGGACTTTCTGGAGGGAAGAGACTTCATACCACTCCACAAAACACTAACCGCCACTGGACTGACCCCCCTGGAACGCCTAATAGAAGGCCCGCCAGCTCCCATGCACAAATTCAGATACTCCCAGCTGACGCATTTCTATCACACCCTACCGAACAAACAAGAGGTACACAGAACCTTCACGTGGTTTGAGGACATCTGCGACAAACAAACACCGACTCAGAAACCAACGTCGACGCTCTACCAATACCTAATCACAGGTGAGCAGCAAGCAACTCGACGATATAAGGAAAAATGGGAAAACATCACCGACAAAGTTTTCACCAACGCACAATGGGACAAAATTCTTATCCTCCTTCACAAATCCACGATTAGCTCAAAATACCAAGAAATGAACTATAAGCTATTGACATTCTGGTACAGAACCCCAGACCTGCTCCACAGAATATTCCCCAACACATCGGCGACCTGTTGGAGATGTGAAGCAGATATTGGAACACTAAAACATATCTGGTGGGACTGCCCCAACATTAAACAGTTTTGGAACCAGATTACGTCCCGCATCAAAGAGGTACTAGGGCACACGACGCAATTGTCAATAGACAACACTCTCCTACATAACACTAAAGACCCGATTTCAAAATACAAACGATCCATCCTACGACACCTTCTCGACGCGGCCAAGGCTCTAATCCCTGCCCTATGGAAAACGACAAATGCCCCCACAATGGAACAATGGCTAAACAGGGTAGAAGAGATCAGATTCGCAGAAGAAATGCATGCGACCTTACGAGACACCCTCACGAAACACGTTGACAAGTGGCAACCTTGGATAATATACGTGGCAAGACGAGATGGGGGGAATGCGGCGGCTGGGGAAGGGAGTTAAGGGGGCCTCCACCCATCCCTCCCCCTAACAAGCCACACACACTACACGCAATACAACTACAACGCTCACAGGATCAACACACCGCCAACCACCCCATGAACGCAACCAATGAGGGCACAGGACGTAGCAGCATACGATACTGGCAACAACCTACCAACCCCAAAAAAACTAAATCATACAGACCTCTCATTGAACCCAAGCCGACACCCCCGACTCACGCACCAATACCCAAGATAGAGCTGAACAACAGGAGACCCCCGAGCGAACCTCACACACTAACACTCCAGAAACCGAAAATCCTGATCCCGGAATCACGATAACACAAGGAACGAGGATAGCTCACCCTCCCGTGGGATCCACATCACACACACACACAACCCAACGGACTACCCAGCACATGAATAGGACACGACAAGCAGGGAAGGCGGGAGGGACAACAACATAAATGGAACAGACTTGGGAATCAACCACACAACGAACATAGATGCCACTCATACCAGCCAAAAAAAAAAAAAAGTCCACAAAACGCCCGTGCCACTAGAGCTACCCCTACATTTTACTTACTACTTACCCACAAATACTTTACACAGATAAAAGTATATGATAGAATACAAATTTCAAACCCAACGCCTTGTAACTCCTGGAAGCCACTGACACACACACTCACATAGACACAACACATGCAAAAGATTCTCCACATAAAAAAAAACAAAAAAACAAAAAAACAAAACGACCCTGATCAGGACCTACGAGTCCATTCTATCTCTACCACACCCTCTCATGAATGATCCACATATCACCGCACCAGGTTAAGATATACCATGTTAAGACACATGTTGCCTCAATTAGTTGACTGAACACACAAAACTCAACGTAAACCTGACCGAACGACGCTTCCTAAAATGACAGTTAACGCTTCATACAGATGGGACCTAAGTATCCAAACTGAAACTAGCTTAGAGATACATGTCAAGTATATGCCATAGGACCTGCGAGTCCAACTAGTTTATGCTTCTTACGTTTAAATGTGACCTGCGTGTCACCAGTGTATACATACATGAGCAGCATTTGTTCCAATGCAATAGCTCGCTTGCAAACATAATGTGACCTGCGTGTCCATACCGGAGCCTTCTCATGACATGTTTGAAACTGAAAAATTTAAAACACCCAATAAAAATATATTTACATAAAGAAAATTTATACTGTTTTCTTATCTTGTTCTTTTAATAAGTACTGGGTACGGGGCAAATGAGAAGTATAGTAGCTATTTGGAGGTATACCAGTATGGTAAATACTGCAATTAAACAGGTGCATTGCTTTAAAAACTTTTATAGTGTGAATGCGCCATGGATGGAAGGTCTCTAATAAAAGATGTAGGGTTTAGCTATCCATTTAATGTACCTTTATATTACTGTGAGGTAAGGAGGTTGGAAGGTGAAATCCACCACCAGTCTCCTGAGTGGAGCGCTAAATAAAATACAGATGAAATATTAGATTTAAAAAAAAAAAATAATTTCTCCAACTTTCTCCCTATGTTCATATTGGACCGATTTTACCATAAGTTCTAAACTAAGGTTAAGTGTATTTTATTTAGCATACAACTCAGGAGACTGGTGGTGGATTTCACCTTCCAACCTCCTTACCTAACAGTATTTACAATTTGGTGGAGAGATTTCCACATCAGTATTGTAGTGGCTTTTAGATTGACATTTCGGACACCTACTTCTTAAAGGACCACT
Organism: Pelobates cultripes; assembly: GCA_933207985.1. NCBI lineage: Eukaryota > Metazoa > Chordata > Amphibia > Anura > Pelobatidae > Pelobates > Pelobates cultripes. The sequence continues at coordinate 224,707,174 of OW240914.1, forward strand.
ATAGTGCCAGGAAAACAAACTTGTTTTCCTGGCACTATAGTATTAATACCCCCCCCCACCCCACCCTCATGGGCCCCCTCCCGCTGGGCTGAAGTTGGAGGAAGGGATGTAATCACTTGCCTTTCTCCAGTGCCAGGCTCCCTCGGCGCTGGGGACTCTCCTCCTCCTTCGGACGTCATCAGCTGAATGCACAGGCCGCGCCCGCATTCAGTCAGTCTATAGGAAAGCATTCTCAATGCTTTCCTATGGATGCTGGTGTCTTCTCACTGTGAAAATCACAGTGAGAATCGCAGAAGCGCCTCTAGCGGCTGTCAATGAGACAGCTACTAGAGGCTGGATTAACCCTAAGTAAACATAGTTTCTCTGAAACGGCTATGTTTACAGCAGGCAGGGTTAATCCAAGCTGGACCTGGCACCCAGACCACTTCATTGAGTTAAAGTGGTCTGGGTGCCTATAGTGGTCCTTTAAGAGCCTTTTTTTATGCACAGAGCACTTTTACATTTGAATATCCTTATATTACATTTACCAGTGTTGGGGGCAGAGGGCATAGGTTTGTGTAGGTGCCAGCCTTCAAGAGAACCTATCAAACCAAGTCCAATTAAATGTAGAATTGTTTCCAAAGCAACACATGTATATCTTATCACTAAGATAAATTACATATTTGAGTACTTTAAGAGCTTTTATACTTGCATACCTGTGGTCCATTATTCCAGCGCCTCCATTCACATAAATGTTATACAGTTGTTACTCTCACCTTCCAGTTCTAGCCCCACTGTCAGCAATTGCTATAAGTGCATAAAGAATATACAAAGAGAAAAAAAGGTACAGCAAACCACTTTAAATGCTTTTGTGGCCTTTAATTAATTTTGATTTAATTAAAAGTTATTTGCTGTGACTTGATTTTATAGATTATGACTTAATTAATATTGAAAAACTATACATTTCTGCTTTGGCCCTTGCAAGAAGCACTGTTTAGTGCACCTACCCTATTTTATATTTTAAAGGATTAAACCTCACCCTAATGCTGTTGCACAATAATAGCCCTAGAAGACCGTTAAATACTCAAGCCATTGGCAAATCTACCAGAGACTACTGCAACCAGGCCCTAGAGTTCCGCCTCTCCTGGGGTGTCCCAAAACTGATATTTAGTATATTGATAGTTCAGCAATATACTAAATAAATTACTGCAGGGAGCATTCTAAGAGCTCTCTTGCAGTCACGACCTTTAGTATGCTGCTGCCTGGTTATCGTATTGTTCCCCTCCAATCACGAGACAAAGCTACGTGTTGAGGGTTAAGCAGGAACTCGCAGACCTTTTATGCAAGTTTCCTAACAAGGGTGACACCCACGTGGACCTTGTTGGGCACAGGGACACAAAGTTAACAAACCGATAAAAAGTTATACAGTGAGACACTCCCATACAATATACACAATCCCTGCTCTCTGCCTGGGAGATAATTAAGTTAGATAATGCATTAACTTAATTATCTCCATGCAGAATTTTTTTTTTTTTTTTATAAAGTCCCATAAGTACCCCAAAACACAACATATCCCCATATTACATCCCCTGATAGTCCTGATCTGGGTGAACAACATATCCAAAAATCACCCAGATAAGATCAGGGGTTTAGAAATTTTATGGAAGTCATAGTTTTGCCCAGGCGCAGGCATGGTCCCATGTAGAGTTGAGCGGACACCTGGATGTTCGGGTTCGGCCGAACTTTGAAAAAAAGTCCGGGTTCGATCTCAAACTTGACCACGAACCTGAACCCCATTGAAGTCAATGGGGACCCGAACTTCTGGCCACAAAAATGCCTCCTGGAAAGAGATAGGGAAATCACTTAAACTAAAAAAATTAAAAATACAGCTGAGCCATAAAATAGCACTAGATGGAATCTTTGATTTTAGCTTTGGAAGAACATAGATCAAAACCTAAAGCATGGCTGTCAGGAGGATCAACAGAATTATCCATTTGAGAGAGGGTTGGAGTGCAGGGTATTTTCTTTCAGCTCAACTCCTGATGCATGGAGAAAAGGCCTTCACAAGCCTCTGCTAATGTGTACCTAGTTTATACTAGGTGACCTATAGGTTGAGGAGGAGGATGAGGTAGCCAACACTGTGTGTGTGTGTGTGTGTATTTATTTATTTATATATATATATATATATATATATATATATATATGTCTCCAAAAAGAAAGCCACCACTCAAGGACTTCAATGTGAAAAAATAGGCATTTAATCCAAGTGGTTAACGTTTCAGTTCACAACTGTGAACTTTCCTCAGGACACCTGATATAGATATACACAAAATCCAATATGCTTGCACTCATGGTGATAATCACAATATTGCCCGGTGCTGATACAGAAAAATTAATAGAAATCCCAGTAAACGGAAAGCACTCCAGGGTCTTTGAGGTATGGTAAAATTTAACTTTTAATTCATATCAAAAAATGATAAAACAAACATCAATGTTTCGGCTCACATCTGGAGCCTTTTCCATGATGACAAACATAACATTTACAGACAAAGCAGTGCAATATATATGTACAAAATAATGAAATGCTTACCATCATCATATGAGTCAGAGGCAGTACCCGCCAAAAATCCACGAGAAAAAAGCTGATCAGCCCGATCTGCCGAAAACCTGGCCGGTTCCCATGCTGTACGCGTTCCACCGTTGCTAGGCAATGGCTGGAACGCACAGCACACTGCTGATCAGCTGCTCGCGAAGAAAGGATTGCCAGAGCAATCATTCTCAGCCAGCCTTACATGCTGTTGCTGGGAAAGGCTCACTGCCACCAATGACTCATATATGAATGTAGTGAAACATAAAATAGACCAATGTAGATCTAAAGAGTGTTAAAAATGAAAGGCACACTAAATAACGAGCTCCAAAAAAATGTATACACACGGCAGGCTGAATAGACATCGACAGAATACTTATGCAGTGTAATGATTATGTCTAAACATATCTCTGTAATTCTAGTCTCCAGAGATATAACAAATTGCAACAAATGTAGCACTTGCAAATTGACAGCAGTACATAGATCGGTAGCTAGGTCTGTGATTCTAGTACCCAGAAATATAACCAACTGCAACAAATGTAACACTTGCAAATTGTCAGCAGTACATCCCACGATCGGTAGCTGTGTAGAATACAGTAATATGTCCGTGTTCGGGTCCGGGGTCCAAAAACCCTAATGTTCGGTACGAACCCGAATTTTTTAGTTCGGGTTCGCTCAACTCTAGTCCCATGCCCAAAACAGTTCCATAGAATCGCAGCTAAGTGCCGCTGGACGACCGACTGGGAAACACGAGGGTTTCATGCCGAAAATAGTTCTAGGGCATTCGCGGCTAAGTCCCCCTGAAGTCTATTCATTGTTTTGGTCCATGCGAACAAGATGGACGCCACCACATGTTCGAATGTCGAACGGCGGCCACTTCGACTGTTCGGGAGTTTGAAGTGCCACTTCGAAAGTTCGAACTGTGGCCATAAAAATCCAAAAAAGGCACGTACAGTGATTTAAACCAAGTTTTATCACAGGGGCCATAGTCACAGGGTTAGAGGGTAGCAAGTATGCCCCTCCAAGAACCAGTAGCAAAGTTGCTTTCGTCACAGGGCCCTAAATAGCAATGAGGGGGGTGGGACCTATTGTCCTCCCCCCCGCCCCCACCCCTGAGCGCCAGGTGGGGGCCCTAAATAAGAATGAGGGGCGGTTGGTGGCCCTACCCCTGAGCGGCGGTTGGTGGCCCTAAATAGCAATGAGGGGGGGACCTATTGTGAGGGGGGAATAAAAGAACTAAATACCTGTAAAAAAAAATTAAACTTACCATTTGATGTCGTCTTTTTTCTAAAATCGATCTGCTCACTGTTTAGTAGACATGCCCCTACTCGCGGCATAGCAAATAGGGGCAGAATTTACTAACACTAAGTAATCTTTACTAAGTTTTAGTAAATTAGACTGAAAGACCAATTTTAGGTCTTTCAGTCTTTTGGTAGATAACTCCCTGAAACCGTGGGAATTAGGGAGTTATCTATTACGATATAGCTGCGCTACGAATAGATCAGAGTTTCATTCGAATGAAATTCTGATACGAACAAAGTCCCGAAATGTGTCCTAACATGACTGAACAAATTGTTCTCAGTCCAGGATACCAGAATACAGGGAAGACAATTGAAGCCAAAGTCAATAACCAGAAATAAACACTCAGGAACACAATCTCGCATAACCAACTAAGGGAAACCAGGACAGTGCAATGATGAAAAGCAAAAAGGAGTTTAAATAAGTCTCCTTTAGATCTGATTGGCCGTATCCGGCCTTTGACCCCAGAACATGCATGCGCGTCCTTTGCGTGACGTCACGCACGTTGATGTTGTCAATACCGTGGGTGGACGTGGGGTTATAAATTGGTATGGATTCGCAGCGGCCGGCGTCTTTCAACATGCCACAGGAGTCAGATACACTGGCACAGGGCTGCTGATTAGCATCTCCGTCAACGCCAGGAATGTAGTTGCCATTACAGACACCACAACGTGTGGATGAACATGTGACACTAATGAAGCAGAATGGACCCTGCTATCCTAGTTTCTACCAGCTTTGGGCGGTCCGTATGCCCTTTGCTCCCCCTCTCCTTTACCCCCTGTTTGAGAAAGTAACCCTAATTGACTTACTCCCCTGGCTTTGTAACCTAAGTTTGACTACTGCTGCCAGTGGGCAAATACTGTATCATTTGCATGCAAACAATGTATCATTCGCATGCAAAAAGTTAATGAAAATTTGCGAGCATACATACTTGTGGATGCATTCAGTCTGTGTTCATTTTAAAATTGGTGGTTTGTACATATTCAGAATCCTATACTTTGTATAAGGTTCAGATGCAAAAATCACTGAAATCATTGAATTGATTTTAGTGCTTGGAATCACTTGCCACCTACTCGAGATTACATACTTTCTTCTTGTCATAACAATTCATAACAGTAATGAGCACTGTGATAGGCTGAAAGTGGTTAGCTGACACTTTTAGCCAATCACAACTGCCCATTGATGCTCAGCAGGGTCGGACTGGGAAAAAAAACTCAGGCATTTATTAATCACAGCAGCCTAGTGGAGCGGGGGAACTGAAGGGTGGGCAGGGCCGGCGTGTCTCTATAAGGCGGCACAGGCAGCCGCCTTAGGGCGCACTGGCTCTGGGGGCGCAAGATTTCGGTGACCGGCAGGAGGGAAGCTTGGCGCAGCGTGCAGCTGTGGTATAATCAGAGGCGGCGAGGGAGCTCTAATCTCTCTGCTCTGCTTCGTCACGCGCCGTTTGCTGATGCCGCGGGAGCCGGAATATGACGTCATATTCCGGCTTCTGGCATCAGTAGACAGCCTGAGAGGGAGCAGAGCAGAGCCCCGCTGAAAAGTTCTCACATGAGAAAAAGACTCTTTATTTGGTCTGCGCAGAGCAAGCAAATGTAATGACACGCTTTTGCTGCGTTTGCTTGTTGCTTGTTTCTAGTATCTAGTGGGATACCAAAGGACAAAAGGGACAGGAAAACGTAATGTGCATGTTGTTGGAGGCTGATTGCGGTGTGGTGATTTCAGTTGTGCTGTGTTTGTGGTGTAATGTGTGTGACTAGGACCTGTAGGTTGAGAGTGTGTTTATAGAGACATAGTGTGTAAGGGGGATGTAGGGAGTGTGTGCATAGGGGCTGTGGTGTATGTGTGTACAGGTTATATAGTGTGTTTAGGGGCTATAGAGAGTGTGTGTTTTTAAGGAATGTAGTGTGTGTTTGTGTAAAGGTGATCTAGTGTGTGCTAGGAGATCCAAAATGTGTATTTCAGGAATGTAGTGTGTGTGTGTATGTGTGTGTGTATATATATTGGGGATCTAGAGTGTGTGTATAGAGGATCCACTGTGTGTGTAGGGATCTAGTGTGTGTGTGTGGGGGGAGGAGGGGGGGAGGATATAGTGTGTTTAGGAGATCCAAGGTATAAGGGATGTATTGTGTGTGTGTGTGTGTCTGGAATGTAGTGTGTATGTAAATGTTGTACTGTGTGTGTATATAAGGGATGTAGTGTTTATAGGGTGTATAGTGTGCGTGAGGGTTCTAGTGTTTGTAGGAGCGAAAGTGTGGGGGGTGCTATGTGGGTGTGAGGGGTATGTGTGTGTGTGTGTGTGTGTGAGGTGTGCAATATTTGAATGGGTTGGGGGCAGGGCCGGACTGGCCCACCGGGATACCGGGAAATTTCCCGGTGGGCCGTGGCACCTGGGGCCGGTCTGACAGCCCTAATCATTGGGCTGGCAGCTCCTGTGATCCCGGCCGGCCATGTGTGAGCTGTGCGGCTGCACAGAGCCCCATGGGAGCAGGGGGAGCCAGGCGGCCGGCACAGCTCACACATGGCCAGCCGGGATCATTAAAAAAAAACATTGCGGCGGGGCTTTGCGGAGGCGGAGCTTACTGTGCGGCAGGGCCCGGCTGACTGCAGCATGGGAAGCAGGAAGGAGTCCCTGCTTCCCCAACAACCAGCCTCCAGGAGCTCCAAGCAGGAGGGAAGAAGGAGGTCAGTGTGTCTGTGTGAGTGTGTGACTGTCTGTGTGAGTGTGTGACTGTCTGTGTGTGACTGTGTGGCTGTCTGTGTGTGACTGTCTGTGTGTGACTGTCTGTGTGTGACTGTCTGTTTGACTGTGTGATTGTCTGTGTGTCTGTGTGAGTGTGTGACTGTCTGTGTGACTGCCTGTGTGTGTGTGTGACTGTCTGCCTGTGAGTGTGGCTGTCTGCCTGTCTTTGTATGTGGGGATGTTTGCCTCGGTGTCAGTGACTGTCTGCCAGTGTGTGAGTGTCTGACTATTTGTGAGTGTGTGACTGTCTGTGACTGTGTGAGTGTGTGCGTGACTGTCTGCCTGTGTGTGCGTGACTGTGTGTGTGTGTGTGCGTGACTGTCTGCCTGTGTGTGTGGCTGTCTGCCATGTGTGTGTGTGTGTGTGTGTGTGTGTGTGACTGTCTGCCTGTGTGTGTGGCTGTCTGCCTGTCTTTGTATGTGGGGGTGTTTGCCTCGGTGTCAGTGACTGTCTGCCAGTGTGTGAGTGTCTGACTATTTGTGAGTGTGTGACTGTCTGTGACTGTGTGAGTGTGTGCGTGACTGTCTGCCTGTGTGTGCGTGACTGTGTGTGTGTGTGTGCGTGACTGTCTGCCTGTGTGTGTGGCTGTCTGCCATGTGTGGGTGTTTGCCTCGGTGTCAGTGACTGTCTGCCAGTGTGTGTGTGTGTGGCTGTCTGCCTGGGTGTCAGTGACTGCCTGCCTCTGTGTGTGTGCGCGCATCTGCTAGTGAGGGAGCCTCTGTGTGTGTGCCTGCTAGTGAGTTTGTGTGTGCCTGCTAGTGAGTGAGCTTGCATGTGTGTCAGTGAGCTTGTCTGTAGGGATCATATATGTGTGTGTGTGTGTTAGTGAGCTTGTCTGTAAGGAGCATGGGTGTGTCGGAGCCTGTCGGTGGTGAGCATGTGTGTACAGTGAGCTTGTCTGTAGTAAGCATGAGTGTGATCGTGAGCTTGTCTGTAGTGACCATATGTGTGTCAGTGAGCTTGTCTGTAGTGAGCATGTGTATGTCAGTGAGCTTGTCTGTAGTGAATCTGTGTGTTAGTGAGCTCTTCTGTAGGGAGCATGTGTGTCAGTGGGCTTGTCTGTAGGGAGAGTGTGTGCGCATCCAGTGGCGTACATACCAGGGTCGCAGGGGTCGCGGCTGTGACCGGGCCCGGCCCACCAGGGGGCCCAGCCGCCCCTGCGACCCGGTATGTAGCCACAGGGCCAGCCTCTTCCCCTGGGGGGCCCAGGAGCTGACCACCCCAGGGCCCCCCGAGGCTGGCCCTGCTGACACCAGGCAGGCGGGTGGCCGGTCGGGCAGGCGGGCGCGCGAGGGAGCACTCAGTGCTTCCTCTTCAGCTCCCTTGCGCACCGCACTGATGCCGGAGCCGGAAGAAGACGTCATCTTCCGGCTCCGGCATCCCTACGCGGCGCGCGAGGGAGCTGAAGAGGAAGCCCTGAGTGCTCCCTCGCGCGCCCGCCCGCCTGCCCGACAGCCCGCCCAGGAGCCCAGCATCACCACTGGACCCCAGGGAATCCCCCTAGCACTCCAAAAGGTAAGGAGGCTGGGGGGATTACATAAAAAAAAAAAATCTGTGTTTGTGTGTTAGTGTATGTGTTTGTGTGTTAGTGTATGTGTTTGTGTGTTAGTTTGTGTGTGTTAGTTTGTGTGTTAGTGTGTGTGTGTTAGTTTGTGTGTTAGTGTATGTGTGTTAGTATGTGTGTTAGTATGTGTGTAGTGTGTGTTAGAGTGTGTGTGTTAGTGTATGTGTGTTAGTGTATGTGTGTTAGTTTGTGTGTGTGTGTGTTAGTGTATGTGTTAGTTTGTGTGTTAGTTTGTGTGTTAGTTTGTGTGTTAGTGTATGTGTGTTAGTGTATGTGTGTGTTAGTGTATGTGTGTGTTAGTGTATGTGTGTGTTAGTGTATGTGTTTGTGTGTTAGTGTGTGTTAGTATATGTGTAGTGTATGTGTGTTAGTGTATGTGTGTTAGTGTATGTGTGTGTTAGTGTATGTGTGTGTTAGTGTATGTGTGTTTGTGTATGTGTGTGTTAGTGTATGTGTGTGTTAGTGTATGTGTGTTTGTGTGTTAGTATGTGTGTTAGTGTATGTGTTAGTTTGTGTGTTAGTGTATGTGTTTGTGTATGTGTGTGTTAGTGTATGTGTTTGTGTGTTAGTGTATGTGTTTGTGTGTTAGTGTATGTGTGTGTGTTAGTATATGTGTAGTATGTGTGTGTTAGTGTGTGTTAGTGTATGTGTGTGTTAGTGTATGTGTGTGTTAGTGTATGTGTGTGTTAGTATGTGTGTTAGTGTATGTGAGTTAGTGTATGTGTTTGTGTGTTAGTATGTGTGTTAGTATGTGTGTTAGTGTGTGTGTTTGTGTGTTAGTGTATGTGTGTAGTGTATGTGTGTTAGTGTGTGTGTTAGTGTGTGTGTTAGTGCATGTGTGTTAGTGCATGTGTGTTAGTGTGTGTGTTAGTGTGTGTGTTAGTTTGTGTGTTAGTTTGTGTGTGTTAGTGCATGTGTTAGTTTGTGTGTTAGTGTATGTGTTTGTGTGTTAGTGTATGTGTGTTAGTATGTGTGTAGTGTATGTGTGTGTTAGTGTGTGTTAGTGTATGTTTGTGTGTTAGTGTATGTGTGTGTGTGTTAGTTTGTGTGTTAGTGTATGTGTGTGTTAGTGTGTGTGTGTTAGTGTGTGTGTGTTAGTGTGTGTGTTAGTGTTTGTTTGTGTGAGTGTGTGTGTTAGTGTTTGTTTGTGTGAGTGTGTGTGTCAGTGAGTGTGTCTGTTATTGGGTGTGTGTCTGCTAGTGAGTGTGTTACTGTGTGTGTCTGTTACTGTGTGTGTTTGATGTCTGTTAGTGAGTGTGTGTTTGTCAGTCAAAGTGTATGTTTTGTGAGTGTGTATGTATGTCAGTAAATGTGTGTGTCTGTTAGCTAGCGTGTATGCATCTGTTCGTGAAAATGTGTGTGTGTGTGTGTCTTCAGCATTTACCTTTCTCCAGCGTCGGACTCCCTTGGCGCTGGGGATCCCTCCACCTCTCAGCTCCGAATGCACATGCGCGGCAAGAGGCGTGCGCATTTAAACCGCCCATAGGAA
>OW240914.1:224716931-224760012 GCA_933207985.1 Pelobates cultripes
TAGTGAGCGTGTGTGTGTGACAGTGAGCTTGTCTATAGTAAGCTTGTGTGTGTATCAGAGTTTGTCTGTACTAAAGTTGTGTGTGTGCCAGTAACCTTGTCTGTGTGTGTCATTGTCTATCAATGAGCCTATTTGTGTGCATCAGTAAGATTGTCTGTGTGTGTGTGAGTATGCTTTACTGTATAATTTAATTACCCTAAAAGAACTAATATTTTGAATTAGAAGAAGAAATGTATCAATAAAAAAAAAAAAAATATATATATATATATATATATATATATACATATACACACACTGTTGCATCACCAGGGCTCCAGTATCCAGTATATATATATAGGCAATTGAAATAGTTGGCTGCACTCTCGGATTTCCTTAAAATTTTACTTTTATTGAAATATTTAAGAGAAGATCAACGTTTCAGTCCCTCTTGTGGACTTGCATCAGGATCATGACGAAAGTCCACAAGAGTGACTGAAACATTGATCTTCTCTTAAATATTTCAATAAAAGTTACATTTTCAGGAAATCCGAGAGTGCAGCCAACTATTTCAATTGCCTATATATATTTATATATATATATAGATATATAAATATAAAAACACCCTACATAGCACAATGACTTATGGGGCTGGCATAGATTTTTTTTCCAGGGCTGCTTTGTATCCCCAGTCCGGCCCTGGTTGGGGGTACAGGCCTATAGTGTGTGTGTGTGTGTGGGGGGGGGGGGATGGTTGATGTGACATATACAAGTTTTCATTTATTATAAAATGCATACAAAAAAGAAACATATTCCCCCAGTTTTGCCAATAATTATGTGTACATAATATGTTCAGTTTAGCAAAAGTAATTCAGAATAAATTCATGTATGTGTCTTGTTTTGCAGAGTACATAATTTGTTCTATTTGAAAGGTTTTTTTTTTTTTTTTCAGTACACTCTGAAAGTTACAGGTCACAAACTACAAGGAGTAAAATAACATTTTAATGTGAAACAATTTTAGAAATTGGTATGTTTGTCTTGTAAATTTAAAATCAGAAAACTATATCACAGAAAACAAAATCGCCACACAAAAATATATATTTATATATGGTAGACATCATTTACCTAAAGTTATTTTGACACTTTAATTGGTGTAAAATTGTGGTTTTTTTTTCAGTTTTTTGACATACACACATATAACAAGGTTTTTTTTCAATGTGTATTTCGTAAAGCTGGTACAAAAACCCATATTGTCTTCAGCTACATCTGCTGAGTACAACGATAGTTTTAAGCTAACTTCCATATAAGAGACCAAGCGATTTTAGTTATTATGGTTAGAATTTTCATAGATGAATTTTATTGGCCTTTTTCTCATTTTTGGGCATTATAGCAGTTATAGCTCTTTAACTGTTCAAATAACCCCACAAAGGCCTTGCATTTGAGAAAGCAGACTGACACGATCCCTTCCTGACAACTATGTTCTTTGTTTATTTCTGTTACTTTAAATCAAGTTCCATCTCTCCACCACTAGTGGCCTCCCTAGCCACCTCAGTCTCACACCTGTATAGCATTAATCAAGTTCCGCTATAAAAGGCCATACCCGACAAACCAAGTGGCCTTTACATTGAAGTTGATGTTCTTACTGAAAGACTTCAGATCCTGGCTCCTGAGAAGCAACCTGTGATTTGCCTTCATTGCTTCCAACCTGATTCCCTACCAATCCTGCTTCATACTAACCTGGATTGCCTGAAACTCTGCTTTATTCTGCCAACCTGGTTTGCTACCACCCAAGCTCCATACAAGCCTGGATTACCTGCAACACTGTTTTATCCTGCCAACCTGGTTTACTACCAACCCTGCTCCATAACAATCCTTCTTAACCCCTATCTGGTCATTGCTGCTTACTTTTATTTACAAGGTGTTATTTTCCTTCCCCGAAACTTTTATTGTTTTTTTTTTTATAGTTATCTTATTATTCTTCCTGTGCTGTTATCTCTAGCTTTCTTATTATTTGCACACCTGTTTATAATCTTTATAGGGCATATTGTCTTAACGTTTATTTCTCTCACTTCCCTTCTCCTTATTATTTCATTCTATAAGTTAACCTGTATGATAAAATCTCCTGTTAACTCTGGCCAGACACAGACGCTCCAGGGTAACTTATTTGGCGTATATTGTGGCTTAACGTGCTGCCATTTTGTTAGATATATATATATATATATATATATATATATATATATATCTGCCAAAAAATAGCTGCTCACCGGTCTTCAAAAAACTCCAATGCTTTAATCAATTCAAGTTAAAATGAGAAACCAACGTTTCAGTCCCCACTCGGGACTTTCCTCAGGGTAACAGAACAGTCAGTTTGTGACACTATAGTCACCAAAAGAGTTTGTGTATACATCATGTCTCTGAAGTGTTTCACTGCTCAATTAACTGCCATTTAGGAGTTAAATCACTTTTGCTTCTGTTATAGAGCCCCAGCCACCCCTGGGTGCTGCTGACACAGCCTGCATGAAAACAAAATGGTTTCAAAATCATCAGATGTAACTTACTTTAAAAGTTTATCTCCTACTCTGTAAATTGAACTTTAATTACATACGGTTATTTAATTACAAGCTATTAACAGAGCAGGAGATACTTGTGGCTAACTTGCCTTCGCCTCTAGCTCCTGGAGGGAGCCTGCTTGCTAGCCTCCTGCCTCAGGACTATGTGCCATGCTAAAAGGCAATTGAAAGACTGGGTTTGTGGGATTCCCTTGGACTGTTCGGGAACCAAACCAACCCACAAACTGCGGACCACCTCTGAGCTTATTGACCCGTGGGTCCTAATTGTGCGGCTGCGTGGAGGCCGTTCGTATGCAGGCAGCAGTGTTTGGGTGTCGATCGCGGGGGACTAAAATCGGACACTGAAACTCCCGAACACTGCTGAACTTGGACGAACGCCTGCTCCTTCCCCACATACGTCAGGAGAGCACCATTCGATAGGTTTGTTTGAATGGTTAATACGAACAAACGCTACCAAGAAACCAGAGTGTACGTTCCATATCTTTCACATGGAACTCCCGAAGTTGACCGGCCAAAAGCACAAAACACCCTGGAATTGTTTTGGGCATAGGACCATGTGTGCGGCCAGTCAGAACTTCCACACGGTGGCATTTTGGCTCTGTTCGTGGGATCTGAGCACTTTTCGGAAATGTTGGGCGCTCAGATCCAGGTTATCCGGAGATGTAGACTGTGGGGTTTCTATGTGGGAAATATGTGTTTTATGGTTTTTCATAATTGTTACTGTTTTTGCTGAGTTACGATGACAATGCATTTTGTAGACTCTTTGTGGGTGTGTTTATGGGCGTGTTTTGGGGAGTGTGTACTGTACCATATTCTCTATAAATGTGAGCTATTTGGCTAGGAATAAACAGTTGTTCTTCTTCACCCTTCACTAAGGCTCGTCTCGTGTTTGGGTGATATTGCGTAAGACTGAGCAGTGAGAATGCAGGGAAATGATTTATACACCAAAACTGCTTCATGAAGTTAAAGTTGTTTTGGTGACTATAGTGTCCCTGCATGAGCCTCTTGTGGAACCTTCAAGCATTTAAAGAAGAGCACAAAATTACAAATGTTTTGGGACCCCTATCCCTTTTCAATGTACAGAGCATTGACTTTAAAGGAACACCATAGCTTCAAGAATATAAACCTGTATGCCTAACACTTTAGTTTACTCGTACCCATCATTTAACCTAATTTTTTATGTGGTTAATATCTTTTAATAAATGTCTATGGACAAGTGCTAGTGTGAATACTGTATATGTATGTATGCCAGGTTGTGAATTTGTTAGTGAATGTTTATATGTCTGTTAGTGTATGCTTAGGTATTGTAGTGTTAGTGTTTAGATATGTATATCTTCTAATGTGTATCTATGGATGTCTGCCAGTATGTTACAATGATTGTGTGTATCTAAAGTATATATGAGTACTCCGACACGGCGTCCTAGTGGAGTGAGTGAGAGACGCGGTGTGGGAGCGCAATGTAGGTGAGTGAGTGGACAAGGACCTGATACCCTGCTTTTTCCATGCCCATAATCTATACGGATAGAGGAATTGCTTTGCTAACCGTACCTGCGAAATTTAAAAAAATGATTGTAATTTATCTCTCCAACATTGTCACTATTAAAGGGGGAGTGGGGCACACTCATTGTGAGGACTGGGCATTTGAAGTATACTATATTTAGGGGATCTCTGCTATCATGACAAGACTGGGTGTTTTATAGAAAGGTAAAGACTACCTTCTTGAAAGATTATTCATTAAAATGTAAATTGTTACAATTTTAAAGCCAGTTTAAACTTTTGATCAAAATAGCTGAATTAAAAAAACACATCTCACCTGATATTTTCCAATTTACTAGCATTACAGAGATCATATGGAAGTGAAAGGAATGGAAATGTCGCCGTGCAGTAATGTTTACCTGGTCACACCTGTCACATGCTTATTAATACATCCTGCATTGTTTCTTTACTTAGAAGTTTGGTAATAACTGCTTTCAAGATGTTTACAGACTGGTTCTGACCAATGATTGTTTCATGTTTCTAGAACGTAAGATTCTTGCGTGGCTCGTTATTGCGACTCCAGTTCGTTGACATGGAAAAAAATTATAAGAAAAATACTTTTTATGCCATCAACTCACGTGCTCATGTAACAGTGCCTGTGAAACGTTTTTGGAGAAGAACGTCAATATACAAAAAACCAGAGTATTTCAAGCAAATGACCTCTGTGGTTTCTGTATTCACAGAGTTTTTTCAAAATCTAAGCAATATGATATTATTAATTGCAGATTGCCTGAGAGAATTCAATAAGATCATTTTTGAAATGACAGTCATTTTAAGTATTTTCTGCAGTGTTTTAGAGATAGTATCTCACTTTTTGTTATCAGCTGGCAATGCAGTTTGGCTTCTAATCCTATTTGTTGTAGTACTAGTCAAAAAGATACTGTTATTGTTCAATAAAAAAAAAAAAGAAAATGATCAACAAATATCACACACAAATCATAAGAACAAATGTCACTAGTTATTTTCTTACCAAATGAAATAGACAGAGACTTATTTAATTTCAAGTATATACCCAGGACATACTTGAAAACGAAAGAAATCTCAATGTATACTTCATGGTAAAATATTTTATAAATAACATAAGTAATATCCCAGATAAACTGAACAGTATAGAAAACCATTTCAAAAGTAGACATTTAACACATGATTCACTAAACCATGAACTGCAAATGTTAAGCAAAAATAAAAGACATTTTTCATAACCCCTTGATAAATCTCTTCTATAAAGTCTATTGAAAAAAATGTTTGGATACTAATTTATCTATATGAAGATCAAGTTTTTTTTTTTTTTCACTGAACTGAAAACAAAATTGTAAATCTCCTTAAAGAAAAATCTTCAACTCTGATATAGTCAAAGCATGCTTTATGTGTAAATTGTGTTTTCAATTTAATACAATTCTAACTAATCAGCTATAAAGACACTAGTGAATTGAATTATATAATAAGTTGGCCTTCTTTATATTGCTATCTCAAGTAAATAATTTTATGCTGTTAACAAGTTACATATAACAAGTTACTATAAAGTCAAATAGCACAGTTTTATGGTAATTATATATAATCGAAAATCATCACATCATAAACATATATACAATGTTGTAATGCTCATTTGTCTCCTTAAATATTTACATCATGAACGCAAAAGGAATCCTAAAAGTATTCCAAAATGATGCAACAACATCAAAAAGAAACAGTTTGAAAACATTCTTAGGGTGTCATTTCATTTGTAAATACCCTGGTTGTTTTGGTTAAAATGGTTCCCTTTTTATTCATTTTAAAAACTAAAAGTTATGTTGTAACTTTATGTGCACCTGCTCAGATTAATTATTATACTATACCAGATGCATTGCCTTATTTCAATTGATCAGAAAGTGTTTTGCACAATAACATCACAAATACATTCTTTATTAAATTGTGTCTCTTAAAATCCAATTTTACTATACAAATGACACATACATTATTGGTGTTAAAAACCACATCCTGGGGAATGAAAATTATTAAAAAATATATATATATATATATATCAAGACTGTTAAACCCACTAAATTTAATTATGGCATTTAGTCCCCCACTTTGAAGCAATTTTAGGCTTGTTACCTACCTGGTCTCCTATCTTGGTTTAATATTGTAACACTTTATATAATGTTATTAGTCTTGAATGTTCATTATAGCATAATTCAGCAATGATGCTACAGATCTACATACTTATGTGTAGGGTAAATGCTTTCCTGTTACTTTCTTTCTCCTGTCCTGAATAAAGATGATGATGATGATAATAATGATAGTAAAATAATAAAAAAATGAAATCCACAGTGACCAGTTATAATCATGGAAATGGTATGAATCTATAATGTATGGTAGGGGACATTGTGTATGTATCAAATTTATATATTTTGGAAAATGGATGTTATTTTTTTGTTAAGACACTACAAATTCTGCATATGATATTATACCTTTCATTTTGTTACTTTATCTTTACTTGTTTCATTAAATGTTGCTACACTTATTAAAGAAAATAAATGAATTCAATTAAATGAAAGAATTGTTTTCTGACTGCAAACATTTATTTTAAAGAAAATATTCACTTTTAAGGTTTTTGGGTTTTTTTGTAGAAAATCTATTAATCATATGTAGATAACATATAGGTTTTTATTAACTAAACTGTGAATTCTATAGATCATGGCATGCAAACAACAATTTTAGATCAAAATAAGTGAATAACCTGAGCCTTTTCTGGCAGTTCTCCTCAATACCCACTTTAGCAATTAACATTTTGTTTTCTACAGCTCCAAGAAGACAGTTTCCATTTTCTTCCCTGATTGCTGTTTATAACCAACAAAATTACTGCTTATGTAAATAGTTTCCTAAATTTTAGCTTGGAATTTAATTTATTAATCCATTAAAGAAAAAGGAATTTTTTTTTTTAATGCAGTACTTTAGAAACCAAAGGTTGCTTTTTGGCCCTTTCGTGTATGTTTATTCCACTACAATTTAACAAGTTTTGTTTAAGTGCACCAATAAATGCTATATTGTATATGTGTTTGGTTTTTTGTTGTTGTTTTTATGGAAGTTGGCAATCTCACAGCCTATTTTACTTATGTTTCAGCCTAACTTTACCTTAGATATACTCATACAATGCTTCGTTAAGCAATCATATGCAAATTGATATCCGTGGACAAGTCCATGTGTCAATATAGTGTAATGTCGTTATTAAAGAAACTTTTTTTTTTAGATCTTTTTTTTTTTTCTCTGTATTTTATTATGGAGCACTTACCCCGCCTCAGGGAAAATCTATGTATGATATATATTTTTTTATTTTTAACGGAAAGCACACCTACCTCTATGCTTTTCTATAACATTGTTACTCAACGGCCATGTAGGGTTAAGTTGGCTCCAACTTGATCGCTCATTTTCCCATTACAGATTGAAGGTTATATTCTAGCAGATATATGAGACAATATCACCTTGAGGTATTTATTTAAACTATGAGCTACACTGGCTTCCTAAAAGATGCACCACCCTGGAATTTTTCCCAACTACCAATTGTTTTGTTTTTTTCCATTTATCTAATTCCTCTCCTCCTTTTGGGTTTTTCCCAATTTAATCCTCCATTTAAGTTACTTATATGGGGGAAAAAAAATCCTTTCTCTGTATCCCCCCTCCCTCTGCAACCAGCTGGCATGACAACTAAGACCAGACATCCCTGACACTACAGTTCATGATATTTAATCTTCTTTTAAGTCATATACTTTCCATCTATATATGTACTCAAAACTCCTCTTATTCTTGTTTTGCTCTGCTCTTAGCTTCTTTCATGCTACCTCTGTCACCTCCCTGGTATCATTTTAATGCTGTCTGATTTGACATGTGCCTCCACAAACTGCAAAAATCAGAGTAATCCAGTTAAACATCATTAACTTCTTCGCTGAGCAGAATTGCACCAAGGCGGATGTATTATTCCTGCAGTTAAAGCATTTTACTAATGCCAGAAATGTCACTCTGTTAAGTTGACACTTCCACAAATGGAAATTTTTAGGCAATTCACAGACAGGCAAGGTTAGTGGAGCTGCAATTCTTTTGATCAAATCTTGTCCACCAAATGTATCTCAAGTAGTCAGTGACCCTATAATCACTGGAGTGATTTTAATGCTGTGTTTTCACCTACACAAATCCGTAAGAAAGTGGGTCCAATGCAGGAACCTCTTCACCCCCACACTCGATCTGATGTGAGATCTGAAATGTTTCCAACATACATGTATGCATGTATTTCATGCATACTTTCAGAAATTGTACGATCATTTCCCACAACTTACAGACTCAGAACTATTTCAACAAACTATCACTGATTTCCTGAACAATATTACTCTCCCCTCATCACAGGGGGAAACAGCTGCTTCTTAAGTGGAGGAAATCCCTTAGGAAGAAATCATGGAAGCTATTAAAGCATTCAAACTCAATAAAAGTCCTGGACCCACCTTTTTTTCTGGCATATATTAGAAAACCTTTTTCCCAACATGAAAATGTTTTATTTTAATTTTATATGGCAACCAATTACCAACAGACATGCTACAGGATAACAAATGCCTACTCCCTAAACCTAATAAATCTCACTTAAAACCAGAACATTACAGACCTATATCTTTTCTAAAAGTGAATATTACATTATTTGCCAAAATATTAGCCAATAGATTACAACCATTTTTACCCAAACGTATCGACAACAATTAAGAAAAATTCACCCTGACCCATCAAATGTGTGAGAACACCTGTGAAACATTTGATCTTATATGGTATGCTACTCATTGTCACATCCCTACACTTTTACTATCATTGGGTGCAGAAAAGGCTTTTGATAGACTTCTTTGGCCTTTTCTTTTTGCAACCCTGAGCAAATTTATTTTTTATAATCAATTTTTACAAGTCCTTTCTAGTATATCCAATTCAATGACTAATTTACTAATCCCTCACATGGACCCACCATCTTTTACTATATAATGGTACACGACAAAGTTGCTCTTTATTCCCTCTTTTATTTTCCCTCTCCTTGGAACCATTGTTACAATTGACTTGGGACAACCCAACTATTACTGGTCTCACAATTCGAGGCCAGATATATAAAACAATGTTAACAGACCCATCCTTCCCTCATTTTCTAAAAGTAATAGGATCCTATGCACAACTATCTGGATCTAAGATCGATATCAGAAGCTCTTTGCATTGAAACATCTGACCGCCTTCAAAGTAATCCCCCCTCTCAATATCCATTTTGTTTTATGGACTCCAGCCTACAATACTTGGATGTTCACCTCCTGGCAGATCTCACACAAGCATACCAACTAAACTATACATCTCTAATTCGTAACGTTGAACAAGATTTAGAATGTTGGCACAAATTGTCAATTTAGTGGTTCGGGCGATTGGCTTTGATAAAAATTAACACATTTCCTAAATTTATTTATTGTAGAGGAGCCCTAGTCCTGGCAGGGACTTTCCTCCACTGGATCAGCAAGAGTAGAATCAGGAACAAGGAAATACCAAGTAAATAGCCCACATCCTTCCCAGCAACTGGACGACACACAGCTCTGGGAGTACAACTGGCTTTATTCCTGCCACACACAGCTTTTATACATTGTCAAAATTACAAGGGTTTTCCTTCCCAAGAGCCTTTCTGTTTGGGAGATAATTGAGTTAAAATTAGGATAACTCCATTATCTCTCAAACACAGAAACTTCCATAAATATTTTACAATACCTAAAAAAATGCATAAAACAATACAGGAACCCCACATATTTTTGAATAGCCCTCATGTGAGCGCACAACATAGCCAAAAAGCGCTCAGATCGGTTCGGTAGAACAAAAGCTATTGTCGACCCCAAAACAGTTCCAGAGAATTGGGCAGGATGGCCAGTCAGCTTTCAGGGGTTCCTGTGTAAACACAGAGGAGACTTCCTAAATATGCTAGGCCCCACATTACAACCAAACACACATTTATTGGATAACAAACTATGAGATGGTGCATTGTCATGCATGAAGGTGTACCAGGGAAGAAAGTGGTCAGTCAGAAACTCCACATACTTTGCAGAGGTCATCTTTACACCCTCGGGGGACCCTAAAGGGGTCTTGAAAACAAATTCAAGCAAAAGCTGTCCAAAAACTCACAAGTTCAATGGATGCATGGGAAGCTGCGATCAAATAAGGGGTCCTATGTTAAAATGTAATGTGACCTGTTAAAATGTTTAAAAAGTTAAAATGTTGTTATAAGTTTGATTGAAATAGCTTTTGATTTCAGTAAATATGCTGCAAACACAATTTTCTGTTCTTTACATCTTATAAAGTGTTTTGAAACTTACTGTGCGTAATAATTTGGAACAGTGCATTGTAAGTTTTTCATGTTTAAAAAAAATACTGTTTTCATTAGGAGGATTGTTCAATAAAATTTGAATTGTACTCTTAATAGAAACCCAACAAACCCAGAGCGGGGATGAATATTGGAGTCATGCTCCGCCATGCACAAGGTGCTTATGGGCCCAAGATGACCGCCGACTTGGATACATACTCTGAGTCTTCAGAGGAGCTACTGCTGTGCCTGGGAGGCCCCCGAGCCGCCAACTTCAACTCACCACCAACCGGTCCCCCGAGGGGTCGAATCTGTACCAGTGACTACTGCAACCATGAAGGAAATGCTAGAAGCTCTGCAGAAAACCATCCAAATTCACAAGCCTGGTGGGAAGGCTAGGTGCAGTGGAGGCCTCCACCGAGACCCAAGCAGGGAAAATAGCATCCCTTGAACATGAGATTTAGGCACTCAAACAGCAACAAACGGTGTTCAAGCAACGCTTTACCACCTTACAGGACTCGAGATGCGGCAATAACTTTAAAATAAGAGGTATACCCGAAGAAGTTCCGGCGGTGGAGCTTCCGATTGATAACAGCCCTCCTGCTGCCAAAGCAGACCAAGAACGTCAGTTTCAATGACATCTTTAGGATCCCAAAACCATGAGAGGCCCAGAGACGTGGTCATCCAATTCAAAACCCACAGAGCTAAAGCGGCAGTACAGGCAGCTTTACAGAGGACATCACCTTACAAATTTGAATATATGGAACTGTCCTTTTACGCTGACCTGTCCGGTGGAACATTGCTGTGGCGGAGATTCATGAGACCTTTCACCTCTCTCTGCTGGAAAAGTAGCATTCTGTACCGGTGGCGCCCTTACTGAACCCTACAGGTCCTTCATACGGACACCTCACACATGGCTCCAGATCTCGACAGCACGGCCGTGTTGCTTGAAATGCTGGGCCTACCGCGAGACTCGCTGCAAACCCGTGGACTGCGGGGAACTCCCAAGACCACACACAGATGAAATCCAGCGACAGATACTCCATTTGTTCATCAACAGTTCCATTCTGACGCATCTGCCGCACCTGCGAAATGAGGCTCTATTTCATTCCGTGGGTCCAGCACACCAACATTGATCGGGACTGTATTTAATTCAAGGTTTTATTTTCTATGATTTCCTGTCTCTCGCACTCCCTATATTTTACATTAATTTGACAATGTCTTTTATTATAGCAATGGCGCACCAAGCATCACCAGAAGCAGGCACCGAAGTTACTAACCTTATCCCCCCACCACCTCTATTTCAATGGTCAATTCAGTAGCAGAGCACACCACGACTTTACGGCGTAAAAACAACATGGCCACTTAATTATCTATCTACGTTAATTTGCCTGTTCTAGTTTACCTTCATATATTATTTTCCAGAGGAAGATAGGGCACAACCTAGCAATATGTGACAGGCTTAGACATTGCTTGTTGTTCCAACTTTCAACCACCTTTCCTGACATATAGATTTTTTTAAAAAGAAAATGATACAGGCAGGCTTGAGGTGCCCCAAAAGCAGTCCTCAGGCCTTTCCTCTGCTTTACATGCGGGAAATATATATATCAGGCACAATTTTTTATATAAACATGCTTAGTTAATCATACTTTAAGCCACAAGAGGTTAATAACAGGCATAATGCAATACTAGTGAGAGTAGCTAGTTCAGAATTATGTTTTGTATAATGATGTTGCATATCTAGGAGTACATCTATGTTGCTTACCAGAAGACCTAGGCTGTGGACAGTACAGGTCGTGCATATATATATAGCGGTAGCTATATAGACAAATCAGTACTCTTAGGCTTCACGTGGCTTAAAGGCTAGGTCTTGAGCACTCAGTTCAATACAAAAATCACCATTTAGCAGTAGATGTCTAGTTTAGCAAGGCATGGGCACAGTTATACATTAAGTTGCTTGGAAGTTATCGTCACGTAAACATAGAAACATAGACATAGAATGTGACGGCAGATAAGAACCATTCGGCCCATCTAGTCTGCCCAATTTTCTAAAAACTTTCATTAGTCCCTAGCCTTATCTTATGGTTAGGATAGCCTTATGCCTATCCCATGCATGCTTAAACTCCTTTACGGCGTAAAAACAACATGGCCACTTAATTATCTATCTACGTTAATTTGCCTGTTCTAGTTTACCTTCATATATTATTTTCCAGAGGAAGATAGGGCACAACCTAGCAATATGTAACAGGAGTTAGTTGTGGCAGACTAGGCATTAAATCTGAGTGACATTCTATCTTTTGTGTTTTTGAGTTTAACAGATATAATATCATTAATCTTAAGGTCTATTCATGCTTATGCGATATCATTAGCTGTGTGATTCTTCCGTGATAAGATTAAACATCTAGCGCTCTATGCTTAACTAAAGGAAGGCTAATATAAACAAGCGTAAGTAAGGTATGCAATGGTTGGCAAAAAGCATTTATCAGCACATGAAATCAAACTGGTATGCAGCGATCCCCGGCAGCAGCACTTGCATCTGGACCCGTGGGTTAGCGTATGCGGGTCGTAAGAGAGTGACATATAGATTTTTATATATTCTTTATTTTTGGAGTGCAGTGAAAACAAACATTGCGTAACATTGACATAGATTTAAGTTGCATTATGAATGGTTACAGGCTTCAAGTATAAACTCAGTATGTCATGAGTAGCTGCATACATTTTTTGGTTTAAAACTTAAAACAAGAATTAGTCGCAGCGCAAGCGTATACAGACATGCATTTTATACCTTGTTGAGATGGCCAACCGTTTAGCATCACTAAGATCGGGTCTAAGACATGGTTTGCTAGGAGCTTGCGTTGTTACAGGTTATTATAATAGGCTAGTGAAACCTTAGAAAGGTACAAACTGTTATTGCCACTGGGAGACCAGGCCCTGTTGCAGAGAGTAGTGGGGCGCTTTTCACAGAATAGAATACTTTAAAACAATTTAGCATGGTGTAGCTAACCGAGGCTCACCGGTCTAGCTGAGTTAAACTAAGGGCACACTATCCTGCAGGTGTCTAACTTTTAGCAGCCACATTATGATTTAATACTAATGGCACCAGGCCACCATTCCATCCTGTCAAGTGGCTAGTGGGAGTAAAAGATTTAAGGACAGAGCTGCTACTTTGCAGTGGGAAGTTACATGGTCACCTCGGGGGCCTGTGGTCAGTTCATCATGGGTGCTGGATCTTGCCTGTGTAGTCCCATAGTATGCAGGTGTAGTTCGGCGGGACACTCAGGCAGGACATCCATGTGAGTCTCTACTTGGGGGTGTCCTCCGTGCACCTCTCCAGCCACTGCTGCATGCCGGCTGTCAGGTGTTCACCGCGGCTCTTTCATGGCATGCTGGGGAAGGATGTCCGGCTTTGCGGCAGAGGTGTGCGGCTCGTTACAGTGAAGACCAGTCGGCTGAAAGGTAGGGTTTCTCAGTCGCTTGCCTGTTCCGTGGGATGAGTGTTGGCTCGTTGTGCTCCCTTTGCCGGCTTCTGGCCTGTTTAGGCATTGCAAGTGAGTTTCTGTCCAAGGTCTGTGCTGTCAGGCTGTAGCGTGAGGGAAGAGTATTCCTTTTCTCTGTCTTCTGCGCGCATGGCATCCGCCATTTTAGGCGAGGTGCCGGGGTCACTGATCAGGGTGGTCTTGTTCTTGGGCCCTGATTGTACTGCAGCGGTTGGGGTCCCAGGGCAAGGACCGGGATAAACCCCCCGGTCCAGAGGGGGGGGGGGAACTGGGCCAGATCCACTCTGCTCCGGGCCTTCAGGTCAGGCATCGTTGGGCGGGATAGTGGGGCAGTGGCCGTCCGCCCCACTCACCGCCGGAGTAGGCCCCATCTGGGGTTTCAAAGATTCCTCCTCCAGGGGACTGAAGTTCAAGGAGCCAGCCTCTCCCTGGATACAGTGCCTCCTTTGGGCCAAGGACCAGAGCTGTCGGTCAGCTTTCAGGCTGAAATTCGTAGGTTTATAGGCTTAAAGTAGAGGGATTCGCCGGAGCTGATCACCCTTGCGACCGTCCAGCTCGGCGGTCCGGCCCCGCCCCCAAATAGATTTTTAATGCATATGCTATGCCTTTTTTTTCTTCTGTCTATACATTAAAGTATCTCTCCTTCTATATAAAAATTGTGCTAAAATCTCTCAATGCCATACCTATGATATATATTGTGGGTGTTATTGTGACTGCCTTTGCCGTTGTGGCACTGCAAGCTACCTTGTTAAAGTATGCACAACAAAAATAAAGAATATAAAAAATTAAAAAAAAGGTGTATTACCGAGCCTTAGAGTGGCTGGACTTAACGTATTAATATAGCGAGAATCAAGGTCAAGGATACAGAAATACACAAAGTCAAGACAAAGCCGGGTTAGGATACCAGAAAATACAAGTCAAAAATGAAGCCGAGGTCAGGATACCAGAAATTACAAGGTCATTACGAAGCCGGGTCAGGATACCAGAAATCACAAGTCAAATACGAAGCCGAGGTCAGGATACCAGAAAATCACAGGTCAAATACGAAGTCGGGTCAGGACAACAGAAATCACAAAGTCAAATACGAAGCTGAGGTCAAACACAGAAAATCCAAGGGAAATCACAAGGAGCACAAAGCGAGGATCTACTCAGAAACCACGATAGGGCAAAGAATATGGGCCAAAGCAAGCCTTAAATAGGTTTACCTGTGTATTGATAGGTCCACGTCATCATTGCAACTCAAAATAGATTAGGATTGCAATGATGATGTGGTCACTTTAAAAACAAGCGTGACATCACGCCTACACCCTATATAAGGAAGTCATGTCGGGTGGATTGGCTGGACCACGGTGCTTGAGGGAGGTGAGTACCCTACACTATGCTGCTCGGCCCCGTGAAGCGGTCAGACTGCATGGCAGGTGGAGGGCTGCGCGGCAGGAGGTATGTACATGCCACACTATTACCTTACAGTTGAAAAATTATATAATTGAATATTATGTTTTTGCAAGTATGCATCTAGTTGCTGTTTAAACATATATACAGATTCTGATAAAACTACTTATTCAATGCTTGTGCATTCATTACGCTGAAGTGCATAACTTTGCATTTTTTTTACATTAAATGTCATCTGCTATTTGAGTGCCCAGTCCACTAGTCTATCTAAATCCCTCTGCAGCAAAGGATTGATTAGCGACATATGAGGGACATAGCAGGAATAACTATAAGGTGACCAAAAGCAGCTGCCCAGGGCCCAGAGGTAAAAAGCAGCTGCCCATATTCTTGGCCCCATTAATCATCTGTACATATGAAGAGTAAATGGGAAGCCCAAACTGGTAACCTCCTAAAACCCCGTGAAATCTTAATCCTTCTTTGTGGAGGCTTGAAGACATACATAAGGGACATGGTGAGAAATGGAGACACATGATGGGTATATAGGGGTGGGGCAGGGCTTGAGTCCTGCAGGAACGTGTGGGAACGGCGTTCCTGCACTTTTCTTACAGCAGGAACTCTGTTCCCATTGCTCCTGCAGTCACTCAGGGCGCGGCAAAAATTTCTGCCCCCAAATGCCCCCTGAGTTTCACCTGTCATGGGGGGGGGCCCCAGAGGTGGCCTGATAGACCCCCCCGGCGGGCGGATGAGTTTGGGATAAAATTGTCAAGAAAGTTTCCCTTAATAAATTCTCACCACTCATGCCTATCTTGAGAAATAAAAATTTTTCCATCTGGAATGATTCCTCAGAATTTTGCAAAATTTGAAGACAACGATTTAGATAAATTTGATCAATTCTTTCACCATTGCCAAGTGATGTAATACACAGACTTACCCCAAAAAGTCTCATTCACTAATTTTGTTTTTTTCTAGATATATACAAATTTGACCAACCGGCCACGAAGTATGAGAGTCTTTATCACTTTTCCTCAACTCTCTAAGCCACCTGCGGTATGCCTCCGGAGTGATGGCATACCGTACTAATATAACAGATTTGACCCGAACATAGTCCCGAATTTCCTCATCTGGGACTGTTCGGTAGGCTTTGGCTGCTCTCCCCGACAGTCTGCTAGCCAGAAGCGGAACCCAGTCTTCAAGATTGATCCTATGTAAGGTCCATTGTCTTTCAAAGTCTTGGAGGAAAGCATCAATATCCTCCTCCGCCTCCACAACGTTTTTAAAAGCGCCATGGGATATTTTTGGCTTACTCTCTTGTACTATTGTCACTGCCTGGGTCCTTTTGGAAGTTTGTCTTTCGTTTCATTTTAGCACGAACTCCTGGGCTTCTGACATGGTTCAGGCAATAATTTCCGTAGATGGGTTTTCGCTATAAAAAGATAAACAAAGTTGTAGTTCTCTTTGAAATTCGTTGGTTTCTCTTTTTTGCGCTGATCCGAAACGCCTTCTGTTCGGTATGTCGCCATCAGTTCGGCAATGAGGGTGGCCTTCTTTTTGTTGCTTGTCACTATACCTCTTGCCTCAAGGATGTCAGGATTATAGTTGATCCAGCACGCAGAAATGTGTCACACCTAGGACTAAGGGTAACGTCTAACCGGACCTTAGAATAGCTGGACTTAACGTACCTAAGAATAGTCAATATACTAGCCGAGGTCAGGGACACAGAATGGGACACAGCGATAAGGGAAAGCCAATAATCAAGGATACCAGAAGTCAGGGAAATCAAAACAAAGCAAAAGTCAATAACCAGAAACACACGATCAGGAACGCACTCTCGCATAACCATCTAAGAGAAACCACGACGTGGGGCTATAAAATCACGTGGATCCACAAAGGCAGGCATCCATCAATATGCCGCAGGAGCCAGATACACCAGCGCAGGGCCGCTGAGTGGCACCTCCATCAATGCCAGGAAGGCAGTTACCATCACAGACACCACGAGGTGAGGATGAACATGTGACACAGGAGCTCCTTTAGCATGGACCATTTCAGGATGGTGTAGTCAAGCTCCATCCACGGTCCATCTGGTACTGCTATTCATGCACTGTGACTCTTGTTCTACAGTGAGCTCTGGATCCCTATGCTGCCAACAAATGTAGCAGGGACTTTCTTTCACTGGTTCACCAAAAAGAACAAGAAAATACCAAGTAAATAGCCAACCTCCTCCCCAGCAACTGGACGACATACAGTACAATGGACTTTATTCCTGCCACAGATGGCTTTTATACTTTGCCCCTAGCATATGGTTTCTAAGTTACAAGGGTTACAAGGATTTTCCTTTCCAAGAGCTTTTGTGTTTGGGAGATAATTGAGCTCAAATTAGGCTAACAAT
Source organism: Pelobates cultripes (assembly GCA_933207985.1). Lineage (NCBI taxonomy): Eukaryota > Metazoa > Chordata > Amphibia > Anura > Pelobatidae > Pelobates > Pelobates cultripes. The sequence continues at coordinate 224,734,623 of OW240914.1, forward strand.
TACAATATTTCAAAAATACAGGAACCCCACAAAATATTTATATTCCCGGATAGCCCCGATTTGAGTACACAACATATCCAAAAAGCGCTCAGATCGGTTCGGTAGAACAAAAGCTATTGTTGACCCCAAAACAGTTCCAGAGAATTGGGCAGGATGGCCGGTCGGCTTTCAGGTGTTCCTGTGTAATCACCGAGGAGACTTCCTAAACATGCTAGGCGCCACGTTACAACCAAACACACATTTATTGGATAACAAACTATGTGTTTGGGATAAAATTAACAAGAAATTTCCCTTAATAAATTCAACCTCACCACTCACGCCTATCTTGAGAAATAAAAATGTTTCCATCTGGAATGATTTCTCAAAATTGTGCAAAATTTGAAGACCATGATTTAGATAAATGTGATCAATTCTTTCACCATTGCCAAGTGATGTAATACACAGACTTACCCCAAAAAGTCTAATTCACTAATTTTGTTTTTTGTTTTTTAGATATATACAAATTTGCAACTCTCCATCTATCATAAACACTGGCACAAAGACAACATATAAAAAATGCAATGTTTACAAGCTCCTATACAACAAGGCCATATTTTGCTGAACTATAGTTTCACATAACTCCTCTCTCTCACTCTTCTATATATTGGCTTGGGAGAGGGATATAGGACCACCAGCTGAAGCATCAGATTGGTCGGAAATATGGGAAGCCACCTCTACAGTAACAATTTGTGTGAACCAAATGGATCAGGCATACACAACTTTGTTTCGATGGTACATAACCCCAGTGAAACTTTTCAAAATACACAAACATACTATAGATACATCTTGGAAAAACAGGGTATCTACATTCACTTGTGGTGGCATAGCTCTCAAAATCAGCCAGTTATGGAATCAAGTAGTGAATCCAGTCTGCTCCAAACTAATATCATAGTTGAACCTTGCATATGGTTTTATCTAAACACTCTTATATGTGCATTAAATAAAATGGTAGCTAAGACAGTCATTTCCACAAAAAGGGATATCACAGAAAAGTAGGGAGATGTACAGGTGCCAGATATGGCAGCTGTTTTCCGCAAAACCAGGGAGGTGGTGGAAATAGACAGATTGACAGCTCTAATTCATGATACTTCTAAACAATTTTGTAAAATGTGGGCCCCTTGGCAAGTAATGCCTTGATGAAGCCAACCTCCTTCCTTTCCTTTCTTACTTTTTTTCTCATAACATTTTTTCTCCTCACTTCCTCATCTTTGTGAACTGTGCCACTTTATCCTTACCAATACCCTGTGTTTCCCCTTGTTATTTTTTTTTTATTCAATTTTTTTTGTTCAAACAGCGTTTGTTACATTTTGTTTAAAAACTCCATGTTTTGATGTTCAAGACGGATTGTTGCAAAATGTATGCCAATATCTCAATTAATGGTCCTCAAACTGTTTCCTTTTTATGTGATGTACCCCATCTCTGTTTTGGTTACTGTATACAATGTTGTTGTTTTTTTTGCATACTGCTTCTTTGCAAACATTTTCTAGGTATAGATCCCTTAGACTTAATTACAGGGTTATTCACCAAACACAAGACTTTGTCAGAATGGCCCAGTGTGATGACGTGCTTGGTGCAAACCGAGCAGCCTAGGAGCTCGGTGCTGTTAGAGACGCAGAGGTGGGGAGGTGTCGACACTGATTTACTAACATTAAAGACTGGCAGCTAAAGGAGTGTTGCAAGGGGGAGACATGGAACCCGCGGTCAGACACGAGATGTAATCAATACAGGTGCACTCTGATGACCAACTTGACAGCCTGTTACATAACCAGCGTGCCTTATAATCAGCCTGATACAGTCTATTACATAATCAAGCTGCTACTTAACCACTCTGTTATAGCCTGCTACTTATCCAGAAACATTGGGACCAGGAATAACTCCAATAAGGGAAGCAGACGAATAAGAAAATCATCAGAACAAAGATAATTAGTGCTCTACATAACATTTTACAACTGAATTTCTTAAAGGAACAGTGGACTTTTTGCATGATAATATCTCTAGCAAACAAAGTTAGGTTAATTCTCTCTCCTTTAATAATTTAATTTGCACATCTAATAATCTGAGGTTTAGTTTGCTTTTCTTCTTTTCTGCGTTTCTTCCCTTCTCTTTTCCAGTCTATGAACAAACGTATACTAACAAATTATTAAGCGAGGGAAGGGAAGAGAGAGGGGAAGGGGGAGGAAGGAGGGAAGGAGGAGAGGTGGAGAAGAGAGGATTCCCTGTGTAAATGCTACAATGTCTACTAGGAAGCCCCCGGATAATAAACATAAAAAAGATAAAAGGAAAAAAAAAGAAGAAAGCAGAAAAAAAGACTCAAATTTGTTTGTACCACAATCACCAGGAGGCGTGGCACTAAGAGACAACGTGGTTATGGAAACAAGTATCTAGGTTGAGGGTAATAAAAATCCAAACAAAATCTATGGGGTTATTCCCTGAAATATGGGAAAGAAGCTTACAACAATTTGCAGAAAAAATTACAAATGAAATACAGAAAAATAAAAATTAGATCAAAATGGAAATACAATTATCACAAAAAGTACAAAATACCCGGCTGGGTTGGATTTCCAACAAGCAGAGCTCAAAGATCAATATGCAAATTTGCTCAAAAAACATGAAGCATTGGAAAATAAAATGTTAGATCTAGAGGATAGGCAACGTAGGAATAATATACGGATAGTGGAATACTGGAATCATACTTACCCGATAAATTAGAAGAGTCCTATACTCATTCTTCTATGCATTGGAGCTCAAAACTGACCAAGAAGGCAAACCAATGGACAGATTCCACCATTTACCAAAGCCAAGGGATGTAATTATTTGCTTCCAACAATAGAACTTTAAGGAACAAGTTGTGCAAAAAAAGAGAGAAAAACACTGGTCGGAGCCAGAATTTAAAGATTTAAAATCTTTCCTGACTTATCTTGGCAAACAAGGAAAAATTTTAAATAGTTTTCCACTGTTACTGGAACAATACGATCAAATACAAGTGGGGCATCCCACTAAATTGATTATACAACATGAAAGCAGATTTAAAAGCGTCTGATGCAAAAAAGCGTTAATTTTCTTTTCTTTTCTTTAGATTGCTTCTAAGATTTAGATGAGTTTTCTTATAAGCTCATATACACAGTCTAATGTTGTTTTATTAATAACGGGAAAGGAATGGGGGAGAAGGGGAGGAAAATTAATATGTTGTAGAGAAATATAATTATTTAATCACATAAACAAGAGTTGAGTATTGACAAATATACAATAATTGCAAGGCAATGATAGATAATAGAAAGAAGATAAGACACATTTGGAATTGAATTTACCCACATAGAAAAGTCTTTAAAGTCACGGATCAAAGTTTGTATTTTAGGGGGATTTTTTTTTTTAATCCTATCTCTCGCTCTTCTCTCTTCCTCTCTCTTCTAAGATACTGTCATGCTCTTGATCAGATCAGGTAGGAGACGATTGCCAGAGTTAACTAAAGAGGCTTTATTGGTAGGTTGTGAAGTAAACCAGGTTGGCAGGATAAAGCAGAGTTCTAAGTAATCCAGGTTGTTATGACGCAGGGTTGGTATGGTAAAGAGTTGGAAGTAAACCAGGTTGGCAGGATAAAGTAGAGAAGCAGAGTTGTAAGTTATCCAAGTTGGTAAGGAGCAGGGTTGGCAGAAAATCAGGTTGGAAGCAATCATTTTAATAATTAGGATATATAAATGAGGTACACAAATAGAATTTACCTGTTCCCATATAAACAAAAAGATAGGTACTGATGAATATACAATAATTCTAAGGTAATGATAGATAAAAGAATGAAAACATGACACATGTGGGATTAAATTATAACCACATAGGAAAAGGTCACGGGTCAAATTTAGTATTTTAAAGGACCACTATAGTGCCAGGAAAACATACTCGTTTTCCTGGCACTATAGTGCCCTGAGGGTGCCCCCACCCTCAGGGTCCCCCTCCCGCCCGGCTCTGGAAAGGGAAAAGGGGTTAAAACTTACCTTTTTCCAGCGCTGGGCGGAGAGCTCTCCTCCTCCGATCCTCCTCTTCTCCTCCCCGTCGGCTGAATGCGCACGCGCGGCAAGAGCTGCGCGCGCATTCAGCCGGTCACATAGGAAAGCATTCATAATGCTTTTCTATGGACGCTTGCGTGCTCTCACTGTGAAAATCACAGTGAGAAGCACGCAAGCGCCTCTAGTGGCTGTCAATGAGACAGCCACTAGAGGAATAGGGGGAAGGCTTAACCCATTCATAAACATAGCAGTTTCTCTGAAACTGCTATGTTTATGAAAAAATGGGTTAACCCTAGCTGGACCTGGCACCCAGACCACTTAATTAAGCTGAAGTGGTCTGGGGGCCTAGAGTGGTACTTTAAGAATGTTTTTTTTTTCTCTTTTCTTGTTTCCCTTACCTTTTATCTAAATAGCTGCTAGTTTCTAAATGGTACTAATATCTAAATGTAACAGACAAAGTCGAATAAATTGATTTAGGAGTAACAGTATCTATATCATCCATAGGCTGCCGTTCACTAGCCATGTAATGAAAGTAGCCATATGAATAAAACTCTTCTATGGCTTTATTTTTTTTGTCTTCTTCCTTGCATGTAATAGAGGGTTTTACATGCAGGTGTCTGAGTTGCAGTTCTCACAGGGTAGGGGGGAAAGTAGGTTCTTTAGACTTATATGAGTGAAAATGGATGAATACCAACCATAAATTCTATCATCCTAACTGAATTTGCACCATTTAGCCTAATGCATTCAGTGTCTGGTTTTGCACCCAAGCCCTATACAAACTATTGGATTTGGAATATGAACAAATAACTAATTTTTTAAATGAATAGAGATCAAATACATCCACCAGAAAGAACGTTCACAAATTATTGTTCACTTAATTTTGCAAGTGAATAATAATTTCAAGTACTATCTGCCCACGGGCAGCACTAGCAGTCAGTGGGCAGCTGGTTAAAAAACCCTCTAAGCTACGAGGATCAATCATATGATAGCTGGCCACCACTTGCTAGCCAGCCACCACCTTAGAATGAAAATAAATACAAAAGCCCATGGGGTTTAGTAAAAATCCCATATTAGTATAAGGGAGGTTTTGAATCTCACCATGTTCCCATATGCATATGCTATGCGGCAGGTGGGGGCATATCTACTAAATATTTATAACTAGCTACTAGTCCCCTCCATACCACCACCCATGGGTATCAGGTGGAGAACTTTAAATTAAATAATGGGCGGTGGACAGATCACTGTCCAAACCCTTGCTCCACCCATGGTTATTGGGTGCGGGCAACTTTCTAAACTTAAGGGAACCTAATGTTCCTCTCAGCTACCACTCAATGGCAGTGAGTAGGGACTATTATAATATAATGGGGGGACCTAATGTGTGGACACTGGGTAATTATACAAGAGGCGTGAACATTGTGCATCACCCCAAATAGAAACATAGAAACATAGAATGTGACGGCAGATAAGAACCATTCGGCCCATCTAGTCTGCCCAATTTTCTAAATACTTTCATTAGTCCCTAGTCTTATCTTATAGTTAGGATAGCCTTATGCCTATCCCACGCATGCTTAAACTCCTTTACTGTGTTAACCTCTACCACTTCAGTTGGAAGTCTATTCCATGCATCCACTACCCTCTCAGTAAAGTAATATTTCCTGATATTATTTTTAAACCTTTGTCCCTCTAATTTAAGACTATGTCCTCTTGTTGTGGTAGTTTTTCTTCTTTTAAATATAGTCTCCTCCTTTACTGTGTTGATTCCCTTTATATATTTAAATGTTTCTATCATATCCCCCCTGTCTCGTCTTTCCTCCAAGCTATACATGTTAAGTTCCTGTAACCTTTCCAGGTAAGTTTTATCCCATAATCCATGAACCAGTTTAGTAGCCCTTCTCTGAACCCTCTCTAAGGTATCAATATCCTTCTGAAGATACGGTCTCCAGTACTGTGTACAATACTCCAAGTGAGGTCTCACCAGTGTTCTGTACAATGGCATGAGCACTTCCCTCTTTCTACTGCTAATACCTCTCCCTATACAACCAAATAGTGCCATGGACCAACTGCCCCTAATGGCTAGAGGTCGCCAAGCATATAGCCACCACCCCTTAAATTAAAATGACCCCTCCCTACCCATCTTCACCTTAAAGGAACAATATATGGTTAGAAATACATGTATTCCTGTCCCTACAGTGTTAAAAACACTATGTAGGTGGTTGTCCCTCCTTGCCCCACTAATAAAGCTGTAACAATCACCTTTATTCTAGTGCCGCATGCATATCCATGCAGAGCGTAAAGATGCTGAATGTCAGTGCTGCATATTGTACAGCAGTGACCCAGAAAGCACCTCTAGTGGCAGTCTGCCACTGGGGGTGTAACTAGGCAGCAACGTAAACACTGTCTTTTCAGATCTCATGAATACAGTTGGATCGCCATGGGGTTAAACAATAGCAAGGTCTGATGGGTGATAGAGGAGGGACAAGGCAGCCAGTTTAACCTGGTCTGGCAGTGTCCCTGGGACAATGCCCTGCTGGAGAAACAATAGGACAGAAAAAAGGGGGAGGGGAAGAGGTACATTTTCCCATGGAAGACACTTTTTAGCATGTCTTTTTGCAGGGCCCATAGTCTTGGGGCAGAAATTGTGTATTAAAACCCCATAAGCCCAAATAGGGTTTTTAAACATCAATACCCCCAGGGGCCATAGTCACAGGGCAAGAGGCTTGCAAGCAGGCCTCTCCAAACCCCAGTGATGAAGGTGCTTTCGTCACAAACTCTATGTCAGCTACGCGACCCCGCGAACGCCGGGGAACCTTGTACCGCTGCCCGTTTAACTTTCCAAACAGTTAGGAGAATGGCGTTCGGGAGAAATTAACTACCGAACAGAGGGTGCATTCATCCCCTAAAAGCCAGGGGGAGCATTCGTCAATGTTCTTACAGGAGCCCCCGAAATAACAACAGCTGTCAACTCATTTTCTGTGAAACTGTTATGGGACATCACCTCGTGGCCGGCCGGTCAAAACTTTACCCGAATGACGATTCCGTTTTACCGCTCAGACCCAAGCTATTCGGCAATATGACTCTTGTGAGGTTCTTTATAATTTTGATAAGTTTGGGGGTGTTTTGTGTGAGTCTGTATTATTTCCTGTAACTAAGAGATAATTGAGTTATCCTGCTTTGGACTCAATTATCTCTCAGACACAGAGGCACCTGGGAGGGACCTGTGCATTTCTCTATGGAGACCCGATGCTGGGGGTCTGAGCATAAAAAGTCAATTGTGGAACAATAAAACTCAGTTGACTCCCAGAACTATGTGTGTCTAGTTGCTGGGGAGAAAGGGCTATAATCACTACAGTGCTTCTTACAGCTTTGAGGAAAGGACAGCGGAGATACTTAGTCATGTTATTGGAGCTCCACTACAATTGGTGGCAAGTGGTGGGATACACGCCTTGCAGCAGAAAGAAGCAGAGGTTCGCAGGCATTTTGGTTATTTAAATGGAGATGAACTTTGCCGTTTTGAAGCAAATTACCCTGAAGGAACTATTGTAAGCCCAAGGACAGATAGCAAGCAACAAGACTAAAGCAACTTTGATAGCAGAGCTAATGTAGAGAGAACGGTCCCGCAACGCTCACGATATGCCCGCAATTGCATTCAAGAAATTTGTAGAAACAGAAGAAGACATAGATGGGTTTCTACAAGACTTTGAGTGGCAGTGTCACCTATACCAGGTACCACCAGAGGACTGGGTCCGCATCCTGGCTGGTAAACTTTCCAGCAGAGCAGCAGAGGCATACTGGGCCATCCTACATGAGGATCTCACAGACTACGTTCGGGTGAAAGAGGTGATATTGGCAAGATATGCAATTACTCCCAAAGCATACAGGAGATGATAAAACTCGAAAAGGATTCCCACACCGAATGGGCGTGCCCTAGCCTGGTTGCAAGCAAACCAAGCCAAGAACTTGGAAGATGTACAGCTGATTGTTCAGGAGCAGTTTTATAATGGCCTGAATCCCAAAGTACAAGAATGGGAAAGGTACAGAAAGCCCACTAGCCTAACCTAAGAAGCTCATCAAGCCGACGAGCATCAGGACGCCTGCCGTCAGCAAAGACCAAGACTCCAACCAGTCCCCAGACCCTTGATCACCAACCCCGGACCACCAGTGCAGCAGAGAGGAGGGAACACATCAAATTAACTGGCACTCAGGTTTCCATCATGCAGCAGGGTACAGTGTCACCAGTGTGAACAATTTGGACATTATCAGAGAGACCCCATTCGTACCAAGGTCCGAACCCACTGAGGATCAATGGGGTACACTACACAAGCAGACCCAGTGCAAGCTGCTACACATAACAGGCAGCATCATCGCCAATCCGTTCAATTCATCAGAAAACCTGCCCATGGTCTCCAAGATATATGAGCCATGATAACCCTGGTGAAGAGACATCTGGTATGTGATTCTAACCAAATAGGAGGTTCGGTAGCCAGTACATTGGTTACCCAGCGCTAGAGAGCATCTGAACAGGGGTGCTGGGTCAGGCCTGATCGACATAGGGCTAATGCAAGAACTCCCTTCCAACGTATTGCTGGGCAATGACCTTGGACAGTTCTGCATTTCTGCCCTCCCCTACGACCACCAAGACCTACCTGTGACGAAACCAATCTCGCCACATTGCATTGGAGGAGCCTGGTTGCCCGCCTGCTGCCTTTGGATTATGGACCGGCAGCTAAAGGGTTAATTTTACTGTGCAGAAGGATTTATTTCTCCCTTTCTGCACAGCCGTTCGGTAGATTCCATCTACCAAACAAACAGTCTCTTTTCAGCCTCCCCAGAGCCGTGGGAAGCCGGCCGGCGACCTTAATTGGCCACCCAGAAGCTGGAGTGCGCCCTCCATTTACCTCCCTGAAGCCGCGGTTAACCGCGGCTTAACGAGCGTGTGCCGGCAATTGACCACCCAGTAGCTGCGGTTAACCGCAGCTTAATTGATTGTTACTGGGTGGTCGCGGTTACACTTAGCCGCCACACGATGGCGGTGTTCTGGAGCTCCCCGGGCAGCCAGCGCTTGTCTGCCCGGCTTTCATGCACCAAACCCGGACACTTTTACGTGCAGGCACTGCTGAACCTCCAACCCCTGGTTCTAATTCGTACGGATTTAACGAATGCATGTAAATTCGGTATTTTATGTTGGAGGAATGTTTTAACCCAGATAGCTATGCCATGGAGCCTATTCGTGGAATTAAAGACTTTGGCTCCATGGCAATTAAACTGTATTCGTGTGGTCTGAGTGCCATTCACCTAATAATGTGCACTCAGACCTGAGCTATCTGGGGATATGTTACATGTCTGTGTTTTATGTAGTAAATGCTACTTTGTGCATTTTAAAGTATAATGCTGGTTTTGTGTTCCCACGTGTGTAATGGAGTTTTGCCTTTGACTTGGGAGATAATTGAGTTACTTCCCAATTATCTCCCAGGGCAGAGGGGAGGAAGCCAGGATGCATTGTGGGAATATACTGTGACTGTGTGTCCTTTTTGTATACTTGTCTGTCCCTTGTCACAGTCTCCCATTTGGTCCCCTAGGGGAGTGTCCACCAGGTGGGAGACCTGCATAAAAGCTGGGCAGGTAGCCCTCATTAAACAGACCACTGCTTGACCCTCAACACGGAGCCTTGTCTCGTCTTTGGGGGGATTTACTGTATGCTGCTAAGGACTGATTGCCAGGAGTGTAAGCCGCTTGGGAGCTTTTCCTGTTCGTCTGGTAGCAGCAATTCGTATGGTTCCTGTTCGTGTATTTGGAGTGCTACCTTATTCCCTTGTATGCCGTTCGGGAGTTTGGAGCATTCACTTGTATGCAGTTCGAGTGTTTGGACCATTCCCTTGTATGCAGTTCGAGTGTTTGGACCATTCCCTTGTATGCAGTTCGAGTGTTTGGAGCATTCCCTTGTATGCCGTTCGGGAGTTTGGAGCATTCACTTGTATTCAATTCGTGAGTTTTGGTGATTCTACAGTAGCTGTGCCTGTCTCTGAAAGGGGATTATCGTCTAAGCGGTTTTTACCCCTTTTGTGCAAAACGGTCCGTTACAATTGGTGGCAAGCGGCGGGATCGTTCCTACAGCCAGAAGGACAGCTACAGGAGACACCATTTCTTTGGATTGTACAATTTGAGGGCAACGCATGTCCCAGTACAGCGACCCTGACAGCACCAGCATGGAACCGGCAGTGGAGTATGACGAGGGTGCCATGGATGACCGAGATGCAGTCCGTAAAGGCATCTGGTACCAGGCACTGGGTATTGTGGAGTACCAGCGGGGCAAGAGACTCCCCAAGGAAGACCAGCGGTTGCAGAAGCGAGTAGCCCTGCGGATGCCCTTCCTGGGAGAGCAGCCCCTGGAAGAATGGGTGAGGAAATTGGAACACCTAGTATGGCAGGAGATGTGGCTAGAAGATGCCTACCAGGCACTCTGGTGGTATGGGGCACAATACCTGCCCTGGAAAGCCGAGCATGACAAGCCAGAGGGAGAGGAGTTTGATGGTCCTGGCTTGTTATGGGAGACTTTTGCAGAGCCTGAGTTTGGGAGCCCTACACAAGCCCGGTTCAGTGATCTCTTTGAGTGGAGGGAGAGCAGGTATGACTGGGACGACACTCACGAAATTGAGCAAGACCTGGTCCACCTGGTGACCCGAGAGATGGAGCTGGAACAGGGTTACCAAAATCTGTTCCACTCCAGTGAGAAGGCTCAGCAGGGAAGCGGAGACCCAGATCCAGACCCATTCAGCTGGGAAGATATTGTGGAGTGTTACTGGGAAGAACCCCAGGTGGCCGGTGGAGATGGGACCAAGGTCTCTTCACCGGTCCTGCAGGGAATTGGGAGCCCAGTCTCCATTCCCCAGCGGCCGTGTGATTTATTGGGAATTGGGAGCCCAGTCTCCATTCCCCAGCGGCAGGCTGAGTTACAGGGGGCAGAGGTAGTTGTTCCTGCCCCCCAGCAGCAGAGTGATATGCCGGGAAGGCAGTGTAAAGTGCAGGGAGAGGAGAACAGCGTCCTCCCTCCCCAGCGGCAGGCTGAGTTACAGGGGGCAGAGGTAGTTGTTCCTGCCCCCCAGCAGCCAAGTGATATGCCGGGAAGGCAGTGGGAAGTCCAGGGAGAGGAGAGCAGTGTCCTCCCTCCCCAGCGGCAGCGTGATTTTTTGGGAATTGGGAGCCCAGTCTCCATTTCCCAGCGGCAGAATGATGCTTTGGGAATTGGGAGCCCAGTCTCCATCCCCCAGCGGCAGTATGATGCTTTGGGAATTGGGAGCCCAGTCTCCATCCCCCAGCGGCAGCACAGATCATTGGGAATTGGGAGCCCCGTCTCCATTCCCCAGCGGCAGAGTGTCCTACCGGGAATAGAGAGCCCAGTCTCCTTTCCCCAGCAGCAGGACTCTGTATTGGGAGCAGAGACAGTCGGTCTCCCTCCCCCACAGCTGGAAGTATGTATGGGAGAGGAGCTTGTTACCCCCTCTCCCCAGCGGCAGCTTAATGTACCAGGGGGAGACAGTAAGCCCCACAACCGTGCAGATGGGACCGTAGTCTCTACACTGCCAGCACAGGGGGTAGGGACGGTCGGTCCTGCCCCCCAGCGACAGGGCTGTTTAGCCAAAGGGGAGACAATCGGTCTCCCCCTCCAGCAGCAGAGATGGGTAACCAAAGGGGAGACGGTCGGTCTCCAGCAGCAGGACTGTGCAGCTAAAGGGGAGACGGTCGGTCTCCAGCAGCAGGACTGTGCATCTAAAGGGGAGACAGTCAGTCTCCAGCAGCAGCAGCAGAGCGGTGTATTTAAAGGGGAGACAGTCGGTCTCCCCCTCCAACAACCAGGCTTCCACCAGGCTACCCTCCCAGTAGCGCTGGCAACAGGGCAGAGTGCCGCTGGTCTCTGCCCACGCAGCAACCCACCAAGTCAGCGTACCCGTACCCAGCACAGCCGTGGTGAGGCACCTGGACATGGACAAGCTTCTTCTCTACCCAGGTGTAGTAACCATTTATTGTGGGTGGGCTGTGCTGTTGATTATGTTTTGTGGGTGGGCTGCTGGACTAACAAGGGCACTGACCGGCAGGAGGTCAGATACCCTGTTAGTCTGTTTGGAAAAGGGGAGAGATGTGACGAAACCAATCTCGCCACATTGCATTGGAGGAGCCTGGTTGCCCGCCTGCTGCCTTTGGATTATGGACCGGCAGCTAAAGGGTTAATTTTACTGTGCAGAAGGATTTATTTCTCCCTTTCTGCACAGCCGTTCGGTAGATTCCATCTACCAAACAAACAGTCTCTTTTCAGCCTCCCCAGAGCCGTGGGAAGCCGGCCGGCGACCTTAATTGGCCACCCAGAAGCTGGAGTGCGCCCTCCATACCTTGAAGCCGCGGTTAACCGCGGCTTAACGAGCGTGTGCCGGCAATTGACCACCCCTGCGGTTAACCGCAGCTTAATTGATTGTTACTGGGTGGTCGCGGTTACACTTAGCCGCCACACGATGGCGGTGTTCTGGAGCTCCCCGGGCAGCCAGCGCTTTTCTGCCCGGCTTTCCTGCACCAAACCCGGACACTTTTACGTGCAGGCACTGCTGAACCTCCAACCCCTGGTTCTAATTCGTACGGATTTAACGAATGCATGTAAATTCGGTATTTTATGTTGGAGGAATGTTTTAACCCAGATAGCTATGCCATGGAGCCTATTCGTGGAATTAAAGACTTTGGCTCCATGGCAATTAAACTGTATTTGTGTGGTCTGAGTGCCATTCACCTAATAATGTGCACTCAGACCTGAGCTATCTGGGGATATGTTACATGTCTGTGTTTTATGTAGTAAATGTTACTTTGTGCATTTTAAAGTATAATGCTGGTTTTGTGTTCCCACGTGTGTAATGGAGTTTTGCCTTTGACTTGGGAGATAATTGAGTTACTTCCCAATTATCTCCCAGGGCAGAGGGGAGGAAGCCAGGATGCATTGTGGGAATATACTGTGACTGTGTGTCCTTTTTGTATACTTGTCTGTCCCTTGTCACAGTCTCCCATTTGGTCCCCTAGGGGAGTGTCCACCAGGTGGGAGACCTGCATAAAAGCTGGGCAGGTAGCCCTCATTAAACAGACCACTGCTTGACCCTCAACACGGAGCCTTGTCTCGTCTTTGGGGGGATTTACTGTATGCTGCTAAGGACTGATTGCCAGGAGTGTAAGCCGCTTGGGAGCTTTTCCTGTTCGTCTGGTAGCAGCAATTCGTATGGTTCCTGTTCGTGTATTTGGAGTGCTACCTTATTCCCTTGTATGCCGTTCGGGAGTTTGGAGCATTCACTTGTATGCAGTTCGAGTGTTTGGACCATTCCCTTGTATGCAGTTCGAGTGTTTGGAGCATTCCCTTGTATGCCGTTCGGGAGTTTGGAGCATTCACTTGTATTCAATTCGTGAGTTTTGGTGATTCTACAGTAGCTGTGCCTGTCTCTGAAAGGGGATTATCGTCTAAGCGGTTTTTTTTCCCTTTTTGTGCAAAACGGTCCGTTACACTACCCATAACCACCCGATCCCAGGCTCCCACCACGGAGAATGGCTTGCACTCTGAGGCTCAGGTAGGGAAAACCTTCTCCATCCCTTAAATGAGCAATTACTTCAAGTGCTTTCCCTGGGTGGCCGACATTCGTATATCTGAATACATGTGCTCCAAAGAGTGGTGGCCATTTTGTCTCCTGAACGTAAGTAGTGCTTGGTCGTCGAGTGTATGGAACTCTGGGGAAACTTGTACCGCTGCCCGCTCAACTTCCTGAACAGTTATGAGAATGACATTCAGGAAAAAGGAACTACCAAACAGGGGGAGTATTTGCTCCCCAAAAACCAAGGGGGAGCATTCGTCTGTGTTCGTACAGGAGCCCCCGAAAGAAGACCAACCGTCAATTCATTTTCTGTGGAACTGTTTTGGGACATCACTTCGTGGCCAGCTGGTCTAAACTTTATCCCAATGGCGATTCCGTTCTACCAAAAGGGATCTGAGTGCTTTTTTGACAACTTGGGCGCTTAGATTCAAGCCATTCGGGGATATGACTTTTTTTTTTTTTTTTTGATTCTGTATTATTTCCTGTAATTAAGAGATAATTGAGTTATCCTGCTTTGGACTTAATTATCTCTCAGACACAGAGGCGCTGTGATGGGTTTGTGTAATGTCTCTTTAATTGGAACTCAACTGCAGAAACAATAAGTTTCACCTCCTTTTATATTGAAGTGAACAAGGTTGACTGTATCTTTAAATACACATGCAGGGAAGAAAAGCAATGCTAGTTCCAACTTAATTAAGATGGAAAGATTTATGAGAATTATGTTAATGAAGCTGGACAGGTTTGCAATTAGAATAAATTGATATTTGCAGGAAGAATTAGACTTAGTAGAAATCCCTTATTGACAAGAGAGAATTTTAGTGAAATTAATTAATATGAATTGGTTTCCTTGGAAAAAAAAGGATTACTTAACTTAGAGGCAGTTCTGGCATTGGAAGGGTTAATTCACCCAATGGAGGAGAGATTAGGAGTCTCTATGAATAAGCTGAGCGTTAGGAGTGGAGAGTAAGGAAGTCCGTTTTTACAAGCCGAGGTCTGGAAGAGGAGAAGGTAGAAGTCCGTTTTCACTAGCCGAGGTCTGGGAGTGGAGAAGGTAGAAGTCCGTTTTCCAAGCCGAGGTCGAGAAGTGGAGATGGTAGAAATCTGTTTACAAGCCGAGGTCGGGAGAGGAGTGGAGCTGGTAGCATTCAGTAGAGCAGCTGATCTCAATGCAGTACCTGAGTGAATAATCCAGCCCTTTGAATCTGGCGCGGTCTTCCTAAGTATCGTGGAAGAACCGCGTCAGAGAAAGGGGCGGGGCTAAGCGCCGTGAACCCGGAAGTGGGTTCCGGCGGCAGTATGAATGATAGTGTATACCTGACAGGCGCCTGGGAGGTACTTGTGCATTTCTCTATGGAGACCCCATGCTGGGGGTCTGTGCATGAAAAGCAGAGTGTGGCACAATAAAACTCAGTTGACTCCCAGAACTATGTGTTGTCTAGTTGCTGGGGATAAAGCAGTATAATCACTACAGTGCATCTTACAACTTTGAGGAAGGAACAGCGGAGATACCTAGTGGTATAACATATAACATTATAGAACACATTTAAAAAGTACTACAAATATATACATTGATCAGCCACAAGATTTAAAACCACTGACAGGTGAAGTGAATAACTGATTATATCGTTACTTACACCCGTGAAGGTTTAGAACATCTCCAAAACAGCAAGTTTTGTGGGGTGTTAATGTTATGCAGCAGTTAGTACCTATCAAAAGTAGTGCAAGGAAGGACAACCAGTGAACTGGCGTCATGGGCGCACAAGGCTCATTGATGCATGCGGGAAGCCAGACTTGTCTGGCCCGATCATACAGAAGGGCTACTGTAGCTCAAATTGCTTTAAAACTTAAAGTTGGCCATACTTAAATGCAATCAATAACAAGAGGAACCCAAAAAAGACATGCACCCTTGGCTGATATAGATGACCAAGTCCAGCAACTGTATTAGCTTAATCAAGTGTTGCACTTACCAAACAATCAAAATAGCCACTTCAACCACACATGTCTTTTAAACAACAGTTTGACAGGCATCACCTGTTTATTCATCATCGTCTTTCTTTTGAATTACTGAGAACTGAAGATACCTGGATAGCAAATGGTAATGTTAGTAATGCTGCATGCCAACTTAAATACTTACCTGAAGTTTAATGGATCCCCGCAGATAATTTTGAGAGGGAGATGAGTGGGAACCAATTCTATTCAGTCATGGGCTATGGCAGGCAGACCTGGAATGACCAACAGGCAGGCAGGGCCAAAAGACCATTCATTTGTCCACTAGCAGAGGGAACTAAGTCATGGATTGGCATTATAAAGTCAATTGAGCCAGTTGTACAACTGAGAGAGCCTATAGCATGAGAGTTAGTACAGGACATTTAATGTCAGCTGCAGTTGGTTAGTGAATATGAAACAGAACAGAGGTTATGGCCTCTCATTACTCAGTACCGTTTCCCTTTTATCAGGCTTAAATCATCTCGGTAAAATAGCATCCGTACGTTGTAGAAAGGAAATCTTTGGATTTAACTTAAGCTTTGATTTAATAAGCATTCCAAATGATTCAATACTGTTTGAAAAGCTTTCCAAATGATTTATCTACAAAAGTTTCCATAGACTATAATGGTGAATTCTGTAGATAAGTCACTTGTAAAAATTTTGAACAGTATTGAATCATTTGAAAAGCTTGTTAAATTGAGATCAAACTTAGGTAAGTAAAGGAATTAAGAAGGGTAGACAGAAATTAACTTTCAAGGATATAAACTTTTAAAATGATTTAATATTATGAAAAACATTTTTATTTTGTAATATATTGATATTGTTTATGTATATTGATATATAGTTTTATACTTTATATATATTTTTAATATTTTGAAAAACAAAAACACATGTTCAAAAATATTAAATCACCTGAAAAGCTTATCCAACAATGTTAAATCAAGGCTTTAAGTAATAGACAAAGCAAAGACAGAGCAAATAGGTCAAGAGAGTGTGCTAGCAATAGAAGATAGCTTGGATGACGGAAGATGAAATATAGGAACACATAATACAGCCGATTTAAAAGAAAGAGGGAGAGAGAATGGAAATAAGAGGCCAGGAATAAATGAGGAACACATAAATATAGAATAGCTGACAAGAGTGTGGGTTATTTACAACATGGGGAGGGAAGGAGCTTGAAAAAGTGTTACAAAAGGAGATAGACGGAATGAAGATACACTGAAACTGGTATAATGTTGTAGCTGTAATTTAGCAAATCATCCTCTAGATGGCGCTATAATCCCAGCTAGTATTATTTCAATCAAAGTAAAAAGATTTTTAGTAAGCATTATTTGTAATGGGATGATTAACAGACTTACTAACTCAAACTTGACAGTGCACATAACTGTTTGTGGTCTCAGCCATATTTAACTGGCTATAGATATGTTTGTCATAATGCTGACGTGTAAAGTACCACCTTGCTACATATAAAAGGTACATGTTGAATTGCTTGATTGATTTACTGTAATGTGCATCTTGGCTATATGAAAGAAAGAAAAAAAACATTTAGAAATTTTTTTTTTTGGGAAAGGCAGTTTTTCAAAACACGTGAAAGGGAGCATGATGAAGTGACAAGAGCGCATAACCTCTAGAAATACTTAAAAACAGGGAGGGTAGGACTCTTTAATACGTTTATAAGCTACAGCCAGGTAATTTCTGAATCTATCAGAAATAGGGTTACCATATCCACCATGTTTTTAAGGACAGTATCATTTTGTCGTATTTATGAAAATGTATAAAGAAGACTGCCCTGTAGTATGTATAATGGGTTACCCTGCACTATGTATAATAATAATTGCCTATTTACTTAATTTCATACACCTTCTTCTGAATTCTACATATTACGACAACCCCTTTCATGTGCTGCCCATTAACATGGCATATGTGTCCCTGAAAACATGGCAAATATGGTAACCCTACTCATAAATGGGACATGTGTCCCTGAAAACATGGCATATGGGATATGTGTCCCTGAAAACATGGCAAATATGGTAACCCTACTCATAAATGAAGATGTCAATTGCCCTTCTTTCTTGCACTAAGTAAAGCACTCTCTTAAAGGACCACTATAGTGCCAGGAAAACATACTCATTTTCCTGGCACTATAGTGTCCTGAGGGTGCCCCCACCCTCAGGGTCCCCCTCCCACCGGGCTCTGGGGAGAGGAAGGGGTTAAAATCTTACCTTTCTCCAGCGCCGGGCGGGAAGCTTTCCTCCTCCTCTCCTTCTTCCTAGCGACGTCATCGGCTGAATGCGCATGCACGGCAGGAGTCACGCACACATTCAGCTAGTTCATATGAAAGCATTTGCAATGCTTTCCTATGGACGCTGGCGTCTTCTCACTGTGATTTTCACAGTGAGAAGCACGCAAGCGCCTCTAGCGGCTGTCAATGAGACAGCCGCTAGAGGAATTAGAGGAAGGATTAACCCTTGTAAACATAGCAGTTTCTCTGAAACTGCTATGTTTATAAAAAAAAAGGGTTAATCCTAGCTGGACCTGAAGTGGTCTGGGTGCCTATAGTGCTCCTTTAAGTCTTCACAATGAGAATTATGGCTTTCCTTCCTCACTCAATTTCTCTTTCTCTGCCCTCTCCCTATTATTGCAATGAACAATATCCTTTCTATTCTTGTATTTCTCACTCAGTTTTTGTATCTCTTCTTCTGCTTTATTGAAAAATAATGTGTTACGTATAAAAAAAGTTAATGCCAGAGGGACGCCTAGTTCCAAGATGGAAAATCAGGAGACCTCTCTCTGACATTAACGGTTAAGCAAATATTTTCCTTGTACTCATTGTGACCACCTCAAAAACATTTTAAACATATTTCACTTCCCTCTGAACAGAAAAGAAGTGCTTACCCACCACTGATGCTTTTGAATATTCATTTTTGGAAAAATCTTATTTATATGCTCTTTCATGCATTTCCTAAATGGTCTCTTTGCTCTGCTGACATATTGTTTGCAATACTTCATCATGCCACATAAATAACTCTTTTGGTATTAGTTTAATAAAGTCTTAGTTGGAAATATTTTTAGTTAGAATATGAATGAACAAACCTATTTAGTTATATAAGGACAGGGGCGGACTGAGAGAGTCCTGGGCCCTCGGGCAAAATTAGGACCTGGGCCCCCTCCAGACATACACACATACATATAAAATAATATATATATATATATATATATATATATATATATATATACACACACTGTTGTAGATGCACCTTGTATTTGCATGTAAAGTGAATGTATGTTTCTGTGTATATTTACTGTAAGTGAATATATGTATGCCTTTGTATGTCGTGTTAGAATATGAGGATTCAGAGTATCTATGAAGGGACACTATAGGCACCCAGACCACTTCCGCTCAATGAAGTGGTCTAGGTACAGTGTCCCAGGTCACTTAACCCTGTAAAGGAGGGGGGCACTTTAGGAAGCTATAGTGCTAGGAAAAAAAACAACAACTTTTTTCCTGGCACTATAGTTTCCCTTTAAGTAGATAAAAACTGCGGGGTGGGGGTGCTGTAGTGGGTGCAGGGGACATGGGGCTGCCGTGGGGGCAGGGGAATAAATGCTGAAGTGGGTGCTGGGGCATAAAAGCTGTAGTGGGGGCAGAGGCTGTATTGGGTATAGAGGCTATAGTGGGGGCAGTGAATAATAGGGGCTAAAGTGGGGGTAAGGGGAAATAGGGACTATGGGGGGGCAGGGGATAATAGAAGCTATAGTGGGAACAAGGGGTAATAGAAGCTATAGTGGGTAGTTGCAGGGGAGGCATAGGGACTGTGGTTGTTTCAGGGGGATAGGGGCTGTAGTAAGTGCAGACAGCAATAAATGCAGTAGTGGGTGCAGGGAAAAAGGGCAGTAGTGGGCATAGGAGCTTTCATGGATATAGGGTTGTAGTGGATGCAGGTATTTAGGGGCTGTAGGAGGCTGTTGTGGTTGCAGCGGGTATAGGGGCTGTAGTTGGTATTTCAGCTGTAGTGGGTGTGGAGGCTGTAGGGATTCTAGTGGTTTTATGGGGTAAAGGGGCTATAGTGGGTGCATGGTATATAGAGACTGTAGTGGGTATAGGGGCTATAGGAGGTGTAGTGGGGTATAAGGGCTGTGAGGAATATATGGGCATGCGGTTTGTTCATGCGGTAAAGGGGCTGTAGTGGGTATAGGGTCTGCATGGGCTGTAGAGTTTGCAGAGGTAATAAAAACTGTAGTCAAAGGGGCAGGGGGTCTGCTGGGGTTAGAGGGTCAGCAGGGGGTCTGCTGGGGCAGCAGAGGGTAGAGGGGCTGTGGTGGGTATAGGGGTTGTAGTAGGTAGAAGGGTTGATGGGGTAGAGGAGTAGCAGGGGGTTGAGGGGCAGCAGGGGGTTGAGGAGCTGCAGGAGGTAGGGGGCAGCAGGGGGTAGGGGTGCAGCAGGGAGTAAGTGGGTAGAGGAGCAGTAGGGGGTAGGGAGGCCAGCAGGAGGTAGGGGGGCGCCAGCAGGGAGTATGGGGCAAAGGGGCCAGCAGGAGGTAGTTGGGCCAGCAGGGAGTAGGGCGCAAAGGGGCAGCAGGCAGTATGGGGCAATGGGGCAGCAGGGGTAAGAGGGGTAGCAGGGAGTAGGGGGTTTGCTGGGGCTAGAGGGGCAGCAGGGGGATAGGGGGACAGCAGGGGTCTTCTGGGGCTAGAGGGTCAGCAGGGGGTCTGCTGGGGTAGCAGAGGGTAGAGGGGTAGTGGCTGTGGCTGGTATAGGGCTAGTAGGTAGAGGGAGGCAGGGAGTAGAGGGGCGCAGGAGTAAGTGGTGAGGGGCAGGGATAGGGGTGGGGAGGTAGGGGGGCCAGAAGGGTGAAGGCTGCAGGGAGTAGGGGCAAAGGGCAGCAGGGGGTAAGGGGACCAGCAGGAGGGGGCAAAGGGGCAACAAGGGGTTGCAGGGAGTAGGGGTTTTGCTGGGGCTAGAGGGGCAGCAGGGGGTAGGGGGGCAGCAGGGGGTCTGCTGGGGCTAGAGGGTCAGCAGGGGGTCTGCTGGGGCAGCAGAGGGTAG
Source organism: Pelobates cultripes (assembly GCA_933207985.1). Taxonomy (NCBI): domain Eukaryota; kingdom Metazoa; phylum Chordata; class Amphibia; order Anura; family Pelobatidae; genus Pelobates; species Pelobates cultripes. The sequence continues at coordinate 224,755,308 of OW240914.1, forward strand.
AGGGGCTTTAAGGGGTAGGGGCTGTGGTGGGTATAGGGGTTGTATTAGGTAGAAGGGCTGCAGGGGTAAGGGCTGCTGGGGGTAGAGGAATATCAGGGGGTTGAGGGGCTGCAGGGAATAGGGGTGCAGCAGGGAGTAAGTGGGTAGAGGGACAGCAGGGGGTAGGTGGGCCAGCAGGAGCTAGAGGGGCAGCAGGGAGTAGGGGGCAAATGGGCAGTAGAGGGTATAGGGGCTGTAGGGGTAGGGGCTGTGGTGGGTATAGGGGTTGTAGTGGGTAGAAGGTAGAGGGGCTGTAGTGGTAAGGGCTGTAGTGGGTAGAAGGGGCTACAGGGGTGGAGGGGGCAGGAGGGGGGAGTAGGGGGGCAGCAGGAGGTAGAGGGGCAGAGGGAAGCATGGAGTGGGGGGCAGCAGGGGAGTAGAGGGCAAAGGGGGCAGCAGAGGGTAGGGAGCTCCTGCGGGGTAGATGAGTAGCAGGGGGTAGGTGGGCCAGCAGGAGCTAGAGGGGCAGCAGGGAGTAGGAGGCAAATGGGCAGTAGAGGGTATAGGGGCTGTAGGGGTAGGGGCTGTGGTGGGTATAGGGGTTGTAGTGGGTAGAAGGTAGAGGGGCTGTAGTGGTAAGGGCTGTAGTGGGTAGAAGGTAGAGGGGCTGCAGGGGGTAAAGGGGCAGCAGGGAGTAGGGGGAAGCAGGAGGTATAGGGGCAGAGGGGAAGCATGGAGTGGGGAGCAGGGAGTAGAGGGACAGCAGAGGGTCTACTGGGGTAGAGGGGCAGCCGGGAGTAGGGAGCAAAGGGGCAGCAGTGGGTAGGGGGGCTGTAGGGGTAGGGGCTGTGGTGGATGTAGGGGCAGTAGGGGGTAGAAGGAAGAGGAGCTGCTGGGGGAAGAGGAGCCTTACCTTTGGTCAGAGGGGGAAATCCTTCTCCCAGCAGCACTGGAGCATGCTGTCTCTCAATGAAGTGCTGCCTCTAACACAGATCAGGCAACTCCGCACGGCTCCCTGACCTTTTGACACATGATGTAATTTCCTCTATCAGGAACAGCACGGAGCTGCCTGTTCAGCACTACAGACAGCTCTCCTCCTCTGCTCACCAGTCAGGCACAGTGAGAGACAGCCTAGTGGGTCTTTGGGAGGGCCCTTAAGCTGTCTCTGACTGTGCCTGCCCAAGGGGGAAATGTATTTGGTAACAGGGGCCCGCAGAGTGCAGTGCGGGCCCCTGACTGACTGTATGCTGGCTGGCTGTGGAGATTGTTTAACTCCCCAGCCCAGCTATTACTTTCATGGCAGACGGACGGACCCCCCCAGACCCTCGGTCCATGACCGATTTGCCCGAGTGCTCAGTCCGCCCCTGTATAAGGACAACAGGTACATTTTTCTTTTCATGTGAACAAGTTCCTGTAAATGGCTACAAATTGTCCATTTTTGGAATGCTTCAAAAAGAACTTGAAGAAACCCTATATCTTCTGTCAATGTTGTCTTAGAAAAAGCTATCTTCTCTGAAATATAAAAAAATTGAAGGGTCATTATCAATCATAAACGCGTGTGATTATTATTTTTTAATCTTTTTAAACGCTTAACTATATGTTATTAATGCAATTGATATTGTCTCTAAAATTAATTGGAGACATTTGTTTATCTAGATGACATATAGTCATATCCTGTGCTAAGTCATTATCTTTTCTCATTTTGATATATCTAGAAACACAATCAATACATTTGCAGCTCCAGCCACACAGGCTGGAGACCTACCTTTAATTGGCTTTATATGCATGAAATATATAATTATTATCACATATGTTGTTTAATAAATAGTGGGTGACCTTTTCATTTAATAAGCTGAAATAAATATTTTGTAATATTCACACAGTTGCCACTTTATTAGGTAAAGGCCAGCTGTTCAAAACTACTGTAGCAGTGTGCTTAAATTAGCCTCTATCCTTTCCATGCCATTTTTATCTGTCCTTTTTTATATTTCCTGTCCCACTCATACCAAAACTGTTCTGGGAATCATGGTGACACTGGAGACAATGGTTAAGCTTGAGCAAATGAACCAAAAATATGTGAAATCAATGCACTTTCTTCATGGTGAAACCGTGAGCAGCAAAAACACACTTTTAACTGAATGTCCTCAAAACAGTTAAAAAATACTTAATAACAAAATCAAAACAGGGGTGTGACTAGCAAATAGTACATTCATGCTTATAGAATACACTCAGGATACTGGTGAACATGTAAATAAAATAAATAAAAGCCCAGGCCCAGACAGATAGACAGGACTATATTATAAAACATTCACGACCACATTCACCCCACACCTATGAAACCTGTTTAACACAATACGAAATGGCGACCCATTACCAAAAGAAATGCTGCAGGCCAACATCTGCCTTCTTCCGAAAAACCCCCACATCTAGAGCCAGGCCACTACTGCCCCTTATCATTACTGAATGTAGATATCAAATTATTTATGAAAATACTTGCCATCGTTTGAACCCCTACCTACACAAATTAATCCATCCAGATCAGGTGGGATTCATCCCCAACAGGCAGACTAGCGATAACATCACACATACTACCTCATTTGGATGGTAATAAACAAGAAAATCCCAACTCCTATCGCACAATAAACCATTGTGTGCGCAACTACCCTTTTTCTTTTGACTCATAATAAAGACATAGTGGGAATCACAATCCGCACAATACAAAACAGCAGGATAACCTACTGCTAACCTATGCGGATAACCTACTGCTAACCATCACCGATCTACTTCCCATATTCCTCTACCTGTTCCAGGAACTATCCATAAAAATTGCCACCACCGACTTTAAAGCCCTGCAAACCCAAACAAAAAGATTCATATGGGCCCAGAAAAAAGACAGAATTAAAAGAGTGACACTCTACATACCAAACAGATCTGGGGGCCTGGGCCTCCCTCACTACATACATTACTATCATGCGGTGCAACTAGCACAGGCACAACACTTACACACTAACTATGGCATAAAGCGATGGGTAGACCTGGAGCACACAATCTTTGGCAGAGACTTCCCATCACTACCCAAACAAGCTAGACCACAATTACCCACCACCACCCCAGCAATACTAAACTCCTTCAAAATTTGGGACAAGATTACAACCAAATGCTCTATGACAGGCACCCCCTTCCCACTCACGCCAGTTCTACGCAACATACAGTTCGTCCCCGGAATGACACCACAGCATTTCTCCAGATTCGAGGACAACGACCTCCTCTGCTTTTACACATTCTTCCATAACCAAACACTACTCCACTTCTCAGACCTCCCCCAGCAAACCCCACTAACCACATTCGATCATTTTTATTGTATCCAAATTCGCAGCTTCCTAGACACACCAATCAATAAAAGAGCAGGCACCGCGAAACTCACCCCCTTTGAAAGAGCCTGCATGACCTGCCCAATCCAAAAAAGCCAGATCTCCACTCTCTACGCAACTATAATCACATCCCACTATGAGGGTTCACTAACATACATGTTGGCTTGGGAGAGGGATCTGGGACCACCAGAACACCCCTTGGACTGGGGAGACATATGGGAGGCCAAGGCCACAGTCTTGATATTCGTAAATCACAAGGAACAAGCCTTCAAAATGCTAATGCGCTGGTACCTCACTCCTCTCTGGCTCAAACAAAAGGGACATCTCGAACACTGACCAGTGCTGGAAACAAAAGGCACCACATCTAGAGCCAGGCCACTACTGCCCCTTATCATTACTGAATGTAAAAAAAAAAACCCACATCTGGTGGGAATGCACCTGAATAGCTCACCTGTGGCTCCAAATATCACAATTAGCATCCAAAGAACTACACATAAATATCCCACTAGACCCATGGACATGTCTCCTTTCAAAACATCTCAAAACACCCCCAGATGTCAAAATAAACTAGTAGCTAGAATAGCCCTGGCAACAAGGAGGGCAATTGATGAAACATGGGGCCGGCCTGAGGTACCATCGCTGCAAACGGTGATATGCAAAACAGAAGACGCAAGGAAGATGGCTAAATTATCCGCCCTGGCACATGACACTACCACCAACTTCAACAAAATCTGGGACCCATGGCTCAATGAGTTCCCTCAATCCACGTGAGAACCCCGGGCTGACAGGAGGCGGAATAACCTCAGCCAAACTCGCACCACGACCCACCCAACACGCTACACCCCTCTTCATCCCAAAGACATTAATCCCTCCATTTCACCACGTCTGAACTCCCCACCACCACCCTCCACCCCCCTTTTTTTCTCTTCTGTGTCTCTCATTCTCTTCCCTCTTCTCTCTGTCTTCTCACTTCCTCCTTCTTCCCCTCCCCATCTTCTACTCTCCCCATCGCACACTTACATATCTCCACCCGCTAACATCACGCTTGCACACACCACCACCCACACCACCCACACCAGACTTCAGACAGCCTACACACAACCTTACGCACACCAGCCTAACCACAAGCGTTCCTGATAAGCAAAAACAGCTCACTGAAAAAGCCAAGACAAGGAGACCGACACACGCCCACACCACCGCTACGCCAACAGGTACCGATGTAACACTAGACAATAATAGAACACTGTAAAATAATAGGTCTACACATCCAATCCATGACGCCCCACAGACCACACAGAAAACAGAGGATGAAAATGCACATCATCCGACATGACACAACCACTTCCCACAATTAA